>CM041751.1:5000000-6250000 GCA_023373885.1 Hestina assimilis
TGACGCGGCCAAAAAATCTCCAGAAATATGTATTAGATTGATCTTTAAAATATTGTGAACACAACGTATTACCAGTTACTTATGTACCTAGTATATCTAACTACAATTTGTTTCATTTTTAAGTTTACTCCCAATAGTATGTCCTGTATGTTCACGACAATAATGGTTATGACGTTAGTGAATTTTTAGTATTTATTTTATTTAACTCTATTTAAATGTCTATATTATATACAGTGGTGGTCAACCTATTAGGGACATTGGTATAATAAGAGTAACATTTATTTATATTTTCCGTAATTTCAGTTTACATTAAGTCTTCATTATGTTTTTAATGTTAATCTGATCTTGATCATTTAACCAATGTTTTCTTAATAGAATTATTAAATTTTGGAATGGATTGTAATTAAAAATAACAATTAAAATTCATCTTTACTTCTCCTTCGTGCTAATATAACTCTGGACAAGTAATTAGGGACACTTAAGAAAACATTACAAATAATGAACGAAGAATGTAATGGAAGAGAAAAATATACATTTTCAAAATTCATCTAAAAAGCAACGTTTTCTATTAAAAATTAACATGATTGCTATTATTAGCTATAGCCATATCGACATCGGCGCCGCATCGACTCGATCAAAATAATGCCAAGTTTCGTTATTAAAGTTCTTCCAGGAGTCTTTGGAACTGCTATAGAGTTGGTTTAAATTTCCAGTTTGTTGTATCACAAATATTCCAAAGAATTCACCTCTAGGCTATTGGCAGGCCAATCTAAAATTATAGCCTTTGTATTTCAGGTTTATTTTTTTAAAATCGAAAATAAAACACTAATTCTTGCTGTCCCTAATTAGATGGTCAGCCAGTAAATGAACAAATTCGATGCGAGAGATTTCTTTTTAAGCCACCATTAAATATTCTTAGCTTTAAAAAGTACACACCATTGAACATTATACTTTATAACAAACAGTATCTCATAAAATTAAACTTTTAAAATATTTAACCAAATTATTTTCCGTTCCTAATTAGTTGGCTACGAATGTATACATGCAAATAAATGTTAAAAAAACTTGAAATTCAAATTTCAGTAAAAAAAAAACCCAATTTTAAATATTTTTAAAAAGTTTCGGTTTCGGTTTCGGGTTCGGCCGAAACTGAGAGGCAGGCCGAAAGTTCGGTTTCGGTTTCGGTTTCGGCTGAAAAAGCAGTTTCGGTCGGACCCTAATAAAAACAACGATAGCATACAAGGATGTTATTTTATTAAATAACGTTTAAGTTTTGTTATGTTTTTAGTTATGTATGTATAAATATTTCGCCTAAAAACAGTAAACTACTGTTTCACATATACAATACTATTTTATTCAGCTTCGACCATTAGCGGCCTCGCGCTTTGCAATGTGTAAATTAAAAGGAACAGAAATTATTAATATGCCATTTCAAAATGGCTTACAAATTATTGTGTATTTACTCTCTCTTTCATGTCTTAAACTAATAATTGAGAAGAAAAAACCAAAACAAATTTATGGGAAACCGCACAATTTGAGTGTCCGCACTATGTGGTGTGAGCCGCACAATAGCAAAATTAAAAATAAAAACCGAGATAAGTATCAACTCAGCTACACTAGGTACTTTAGCTACAATTTAACTTCCGATGTTTATTATACCTAACGTTAGGAAACTCGTATGCCATTATATTATATACATAGTACTAAAATTGTTATTATTGTTTACGTTAAGCATTGAAAAACATATTTAAGTGAAAAGTTCCAATCATTGTGAATATGTACCTAATAGTAAAGTATCCTATACCGATATAACATCGAAACAAACACATAAATAAATAAATAAATATTACATAAATGTACCTTATTGATATTGTAATAGATCCAACTTAATCAATTTGCAAGATTTCCACCTCCTAAGCATTTCAATTCTACAAGAATAAATTAGCGCAATGTAGTACACAACCAAATTTAATGAGGCACTGCGAACAAATGTATGTATTCATGTATTGATGAGTATTCATGTGATTCTTAAATCTCAATATAACCTTGCTTATTAGTGCCACCTACACGACATTGAGATATATGAAGTCCGAAATACGCGAACAAGTGTGTCAACGACCTTACTATGATTGTCAAGGTCTTATTGAATCATTTAAGTGAAGCAGATAATATTCTAGTAAACTATATATTCCTAAAATACTGATGATAATAAGGAATATTGATGTTTCTTATCTGAATGACACAGCATACTACATCATATTTACAATTCGTAAGAAAATATATTTACGAATAATTACAATTATACAAGTAAGTTAGTAAGTAATCAATCCATGTTAGGAACATTTTGAAGTATCATTCGTATTACGAATCACGACACTATTGTTCCGTAAATTAAGTATATTAAATTCCTCAGAATTAAACGGAAATATGCGTACAAAAGAGGGCTTAAAGCATACCTAATTAGACGCTAGTTATAACTAAAAAAATTACACATAGATGATGTTATAAAGAGTAATGTTCTAAACTATATTTATTTTAGGAAATTATCTAATACTAGGTATAAGCATGTTTAAAAATAAAGGTTTTGTACTGGCATCAATTTCGGGGAACTCCTGTATACATCATTCCCTTTAACTGATTAATTATGTAAATATTATATTAAGTATATGTATTCCTACTTAAAATAATGGTGTTATATTTGTTGATGATTGATAGAATAATTGGCATTTGGGTCTACAACATAAAAAGTTTTCAATAATGTCAACAGATAAAACCCTAGACTATAATATTGCGTTATCTATCATCTTGCTAATGTGGTCGGTAAATATGTATGTTCATATTTATTAAACATTTATTATTTGACTGTGGTTAAAAACCACCAGAGTCATAAATATAATGCAGCTCTTATACTGACGAATTCTGATCTCTATCGACCATCTCCGATACCCTCTCATTCATAATAGAATACTATAAGATACACATAGGGTATTCTAGAGCAGGGACACAATGTTCTTTGTAAAAGTAGCAATAACCAAATACAGTAAATGTCAAACAGATTTAGGATAATCTCGGATAGGGAATTTTTGTGTTAGATAAAGATTGATCCGTGAATGAACGAAGCTCTACAAGCTATCTCCCGTAATAATTGAGTTGCACGCTCTAGGTGAATTAAAGGACACAGGGGTTCGCAATGTAACGATCCAGGACATTTGCTAGAATATACTCAGTATAAAGACCAGAACCATTATATTGCAATTATATGTGTAATGCTTATTATTTTATGTCATAACGCCGACCGTCAACAAGCATATTACGATCTGCCTGATGGCAAGCAGTCACCGCAAGGAAGGGATGAGAAGGTAAAATTAGCAGTCAAGTGCGTTGTGGACCACGCACAGTTGAAACTAAAGGGTTCCCCAGCTTGGTGATGAAGAATCTTAAGGCCTTTAAAAATAATAACGAATTAAAATTGACTGCAAAAATAAGTTGATAATTTCATAGTGATTATTAAAAGTTATATGAAAAACAAAGTTATGAGAAGAACTTATATATCTCTGAAATTTGTAGACCTATCTTATTCAAACCAAATGTGGTTGAAATTTTATTTGATGTCCTATAAGCTCAAATTTTTCCAGAATTTTAAATCCCATACTTCAAAAGTGAGTTAGACACAATTTTTACGACTTTAGGAGCTAATATCTCAACAACTACCGAGGTAATGAAAAAAGTCCAAATGAAACCTCCTTATCATTTTGAAAGACCTATCCAAACATATCTCACACGTTGACATACGTTGAATTTTTTTCAACACTCAGTTACATGTATGGACTGCTACCCTTAATTCTTATATATTTTAAGATTTTATTACAGAATCGTTGTGCGGTTCACAGAATACACCTATTTAGTAAATTTCGTATAGATAGAGCCAATGGTCTCCCAGTAAAATGACTGTGACATACGGACGGACGGACAGACGGACATGAAGAAACTATACGGGAAAATATAACGTTTTTGTCATTTGGCTACGGAACCCTAAAAAGGAAGGGAACAGGCGGTGAGAATTTACGCGGCAATCGCTTTCTCATCGCACGAAAAACTACAGAACTGATATGTTACTTTACGCCGGTTGTACTGGGAATTTGTCCTGGGAGGAATATAGCTCACTACTACTGATAGTAATTTATCTAGTACTACTGATAAGATATAAAAATGAATTATGACTCTAAATGAAAAATATAATTTCTACTGGACGGACTGAGACAACTAGGAATTTAGTATGTGTAAAGTCTGAAGATGACGATATACAAAAACTTTCATGTAATTGAGTAGAAAAACATCTGCATATTAATCGGACTGATATGAAAGGGTGATGATGTCTAAAACTAACATAAGCTATTATAAGCGTATTATATTATGTTACTGTTGGGATAACCTCTGTCACAACAGAGATTATTCCACCAGTGCAATCAGTCACACTGGTGGTAGGTCTTTTGTTGCAAGAGGCCGGCTAGGTAGGTACCACCGCAGTGTCCAATATTCTGCCGCCAAATAGTAGTGCTTAGGCACTACTGTGTTCCAGTTTGAAGGGCATTGTACGCTAGTGAAATTACTGGGCGAACGAGATTTAAGAACTAATATCTCGAGGTTGGCAACGCGTGAGTGGCACCTACTAATGGTGCTGCAAGCGCTCATAGGCTACGGCATCCACTTACCATCAGGTGGGCCGTATGCTTGTTTGCCAACTTCTAACATAAAAAAAAATAAAAAAAAAAAAAAAAATATATATAATATGCACGAAAGTTATGAATTGAATGAACTTTACTATTTACTCTATGACATTATGCATAATGCAATCATCCAATTGAATTCCTCTGTCCCCTTTCATTTCCAATGTCCCACTGTGCCATATCTCATATATTGCTAGTTCATATAAGCTAAAGAAAGAACTTTATATCAGAACTAACTTTATTTCATACTAAAAATTTTAATTACATTGAAATTTTTGCAAATTAGCATATTCGTGAATAATAAATCATTAATCATGTTTATAAGTGGTATTGCAGTGGCTCAAAACCTAGCAACTTGTTTCGAAAATATACATATATATTTTTAAATATCTTTCTGAATTGAATGGCTCTTTTGTAAAGATTCATGATATAAAAAAAATAAGCAATATCTTTCCATTTCTATGATCTACATATATACAAATATAAATATTTAAAGTAAAGGAAGGTACTCATAGGAAATTTACAATTTTTTTTTAAATTTTTTTAAATATTTTTTGTTAAAACATAATTATTGAAAGCCTCCAATGAAATTCTCAAATTAAATATCCATAACTTTCTGAGACATGTAAAGTCTTTTGTCTATCAATCTGCCAGCCAATAGGATTAGTAGTTTCATTTACTATAAACGGCCGAGCTAGTGGGGGACTCATACATAAAGGGTAGTGATATGGAACCATCATAGAACAAATATATCAAGTTTCAACCAGTATGACACAGTTTTATGTTTACTAAAAATCCGTTTATAAAGCACGTAAGTATAATATATTTGAAAATAATTAAATAATCATCTAATTTAATAGAATAAATAAAAGGTTGATAGAATTTTTGGTTCAAAATATTACAATGTCCTCAATAAAATAAAAGTATGGTTACATAAGACTGTTTTAACGTTTTATTAAAAAAAAAATTGTTTCAAAGAAAAACTAATGTGTGTCAGATGTTCAGAAGCTCAGTCACAAAACAAAGTATGGTCACTAATTTTTAACAAATATCTGTATAGTACATGGTCAATACATACAACTGCCTTTACTAGAAGTAAAACCAATGACCAATAGTGTTTAAGGCAGGTTCATTACAACTGCGCTATAATGGCCATTCATAATTGTTTGTCAATATAATCTATCCAGGTCACTGCCATTGTGTTATTTATTTCTATTATAGATATTTGTGTGTTAATTGCACTTCCTTAATAAGTTTACTGGGCCAAGGGTGTGTTATCTTGAGTTAACATTAGTCATATTGAAGTATACTTGATTGGTTTCATGTGGGAGCTCGTAGACAAATGATAATGCACTGATAGCTAAAACTAACGGAAGTGGTATTTCTACTGATAAATATATTTGATTTGTTTGAATAAACTATGTAAAAGTGGCATGCATTCCATATACACAAATAAGCAGTACCTATCTTGCAAAAATTCACACTACCTATTTATACCCTGATATTTATCATATAATACCTAAATATAGTAGGCTGATTACTGTTGTAGCATGTTGGTAGCAAGGTTAGCTTAAGCCTCACTGGTCGCAGGTTCTATTCCCGTGCAGGGCAGATATTTGTTATTGTCTTACAAACATCTGTTTCAGACTGGGTGTTTATCCTTCTGGGTCTCCCTACCGTGCCTCGGAGAGCACATTAGGCGGTTGGTCCTGGTAGCTATCACATAACATCTTATAATAATCATTAGCTCTGGATATGTAATTTACTCTTATCCGAATAGTTACTGGTTCGCCCTCAGGGTTGTGGAGGTCATATGGCAATTGCTCTGTGTAAAAACTAGTGACATGTGAAATCCAGATAAGATTAATAAGCAAACCCTAGGTAAATACCAGGAATAACCCTAAGAAGAAGGAGACTTATGAAATAAACACCAGTTCTGTGTAAAATATATTAAGAATTGAGTATTATTAGTATAAAATATTAAAATTAAATTTTGAAAACAAGTTTATAATAGATCTATTGTTAGTTTTTGTTGCTTCTGTGTATTATATTCTTATTTGTTTTTCTACTAAGAGACTAATGTACAATAATCATAATCTTATATAAAACTTTTTATATTTGAATATATATTTATATGTCATCATCTAATAAAATCTAAATCGTTTTACTACCCAAATTGAATTGGATCACAATAGAATTGTTACTAAAACTTCATGGTAGACATACTGAAGATGCATATAAAATTTTAGTGTACTGTGTCTCACGAAGAAAAATTATGATTATTTATTAATCTAAACAAAATCTTTTTGTTTGTTAATTAATTTATTTTAAATTTGTGTAGGTATTGTTAGTTTATTCAGTGTTGTGACATGACTCACATAGAGAAAGTTTATATCCTGGCTTTTTTTTTTATTATGAAAGTAGACTACCTAATGTATTTTAAAATGATTATTATTGCTTGCAACAATAAACTGTAGTGAGTTTTTTTGGAAATTAATTAATTAAAGTTTATTTAGTTATACAATTGATAGCATCAGGATGCTTAGATCTAAGATATCAATAAAATATAACTTCGAATTGCTAAAAATTTAACTGTTATTTAGAAAACTATACCGAATTAATGATCTTTCAGTTAGAAAATTACTGAAAAATGTGTACAAAGACAACAAAAATAGTTTATTTGATTTGAGATAAATAATTGCAAATTAGTTTAATAACTTTAAAACAGTGAACGTAAAAAACGAATTCCTAATTAATTAAACGTTACCAATAATTATATCGAAAACATAATTTTAGTTTCAAAAAGCATGCAAGTACTTACTCCTTTATGCACAAAATTGATGTAATACAAATAGTAAAGTAAAAGACTAATAAAAACTAAATCATTTGCGAAACTGTTATAGATACTGGACTATAGACTTCTTCCCTCATAATTTTTACATCAAACCGTTTTAGCACCAAAATAACAAAGCCAACAAACACTGCACTAAGCGTTGCACTCGTCCCGTTTGTTTTGTCTGATGATGCATTCGTGCAAGGATTGAATGCATTTTAATGTTCAGCATAGATTTGATTGGCTGTAATAGATAAAAATCGTGTTGATTGGTCTAAATCTAACGTAATAAAGTTATACAAAAGTTTTGACAATTTCATGACAGTTTGTCAGTTTCTAATCTAATACAGACTATATCACGTGCACAGATGTAAAATTATTTAAATATTACAGGTAAAAAATATATTTTTACATTAGATATTACCGTAGACAGAGAAAGAAGATACGTATATTAAGCGTGCGTAATATGTCACTTTATAATAATTGTGTGCATGTGTAATTTTATCAATTAGTGCTGGACTACGGCTGGAAACATTCCCATCGACTATCGATATTATACGTTCAAAATCAATCTGGTTAAATATGACTTTTCGTTTACGTAACATATTAATATTAATATTTATAATTTAAAATGATTTATTCTAGACATAACATAGAGGCTATTTACTGTTCATAAAAAAATAAAAGCTTTTATTTTAATTACTTTTAATAGGCACCTTTAATGCACTACAGAATCATTTTTTCTGATTGTGTTTTGTACGGACCCACTGACCTTCACACCTAGATTAAATGCTAGTTCTCGGTTCCTTTAAAACTTAAAAAAAAAATAAGTACATATAAGTTACAAAATAATATATTATTATATTTTTTATATATTGCTACATAGTGCTTAAAATATTTTAGTCATTCTTAAAATTTTATCGTTTATCCTACTACATCGTTTTTTTAAAATCTTAAGCCAGAAATTAAAGAAGTCAAAATGTTTCGAGCTCAGTCGCGAATATTTATGCGGTTCCCAATAATGTCCTATGTAATTATAATGCAGTAGAGACTACAAAGCGGTCTTATCGCTGATGAGCAATCTCTTTTATCTAACCTTGTATGAGTAAAAAAGGAAACTTTACATACAAACGCAGACGGTGGTATAAAATATAATAAACACAAAAAAAAATGGAACCTAAATAATTCAAGTAAATACATACAATATACAGAATGAATGTATACAAGATGTTACTAAACTATAAAATATAACCAGTTATAAAACAGCACTTTAAGCGTTTTTTTAAGTGACTGAGTTTGTCTTACAACTAGATTTATAAACTTTCAACTATAGATTGACGTTTTGGCGTTATGGTAGTAGGATAAAACCTGCAGTAACAGGACACTTAAGCCCATTCAATTAATCAATTATTTTCCTTTGTCCCCTAGCTGGGGCAGAGGGCGTCCACAGTGCGTCGCCATCCCTTTCGGTCATTAAGCCCATTGGCTACTTTAAATTGTTACAGTTCTAATTTCCGTCATTTAAATTATAATTGTATGATGTTTGATATTTTCTCGGGACTTTTCAAACACAAATCAAATGATAAAAAAACTAATTTACAAAATCAAATCAAATGATATAAATACTAATTAGTTGTTATAGTTTTATAGTAAATTTAGTCAAAACTATCCAATTCAATCAGAGACTGGCATGTTGATCTTTTAGTAATAGCCACAGTTAAAAATAACAAAATAAAATAAATGAAAAAAAATATAAAAGAAAGAAACATGAAGGTGGATTTTATACTTACCTGAAATCTTAATCAAAATAATATTAACATTTTTACGGTAATAGAGCCATGTTTCTCTCAGCACAAAAGTACTAACTACCCTCTCACTGAAAATTAGCGTCATGTAACAGTACCATTAGGTACTGTTGCGTTTTGTGCGATGAGTGAGAGCGCCGGAGGCCCAATCTCCCACCCTCTCTGTTCCCTTCCTTTTTTCCCTTCTCATCCCATCCCTCCTGTTCCTTGGATTGGCAACGGGCTAGTGATACTTAAAATATCGTAAGCGTTGATAGGTTGTGGTGACTGTTTACCATCTTGCTTGTTTTCCAACCATCATGACATAAAAAACATTAATCATTTTATATCCCTCGAAAATAACAATGTTAATTTTATTGCGTAACTAGCCACACAACTAGCCACCCATAAATAATTAATAAAAGTACTGTAAAAAAGCTTAGTATCATAATCCAGATAAAATAAGTCTTCTAAGCTTTCAGATTACTTAGTTATTTTACAAAATAAAAAGCGTTGTTCTGCCATAGATCCGGGAGTAACTAAAATTGTACCTACTATTTTTAATTTCAGCTACTTAACAAAAGAAAAAAAAAAGACAAAGACCTTAATAAAAGATGTTCAACAGAATAAAATGAATAATATTGGTTTGTAATACCAATATTTAATAAATATCATTCATTTTTAGTGTCATCATCAGTGCATGATGCACTGTAAAGCTAGAATGTCAAGAAATTTTTTAATGAATATTTTAAATAGTCATCAAACCTTGTCGTTTTATTAGTATAAATAATAATAATAATAATAAATTTATTTCTCTCCCACAGACATTTTCATATACATTTTTGAGTCTTAATTATAACGACAATGGTATGCGGGAGGCAGAAGCCCAAACTAGGTTGCCCTGTGCTAAGGGTCTCCTGGCTCCCCCTCTATGATTAGGAACTTTTTTTTTTTTTACAACAACTATAATATAATAAAGTAATAAGTGCTAATAAGAAATAAAAAGTTAAGGCGTGTGAGTGTTCGTGAAAACGGGTGTAAATGCATGTCTGTGTATAAGTATGACGGCGTGTGTGTGTGTGAGCGTGTGTGTGTGTGAGCGTGTGTGTGTGTGAGCGTGTGTGTGTGTGCGCATAGTGCGTATGTGTGTGTGTGTGTAAAATACTCATATCCCAACTATTTAATAATATTTTTTAATTTTTTTGCTACTGTTTATTGTTTAGTATCAAGAATTAATTTAATATATTTTCTGTATCTTGATAGTTCAATTTTAAAAGCCAGTCCGTTATCCTTTTCTTACATGTGAATTTTAGTAAATGTGAAATTGAAAGTAGTTTATTTAATTTATTGTACAATTTTCCTGCTTTAAAATCAAAGAATTTTTGTGCAAAAAAAGTTTTGACCGTTCGAGTTTTACAGACGTCGTGGGATCTTCTTGAGTCAACTATATTGATTGCTTGAGGATTTAACAATGAGTGTTTTTTTAAAATCATATTTAATATATAAAGTTTTCTGACGGTCAAAACATTTGCATCCCTGTATAAATTTACAGTAGGAAATAAGCGAGGCTTAGAAAGAGCTACTTTGAGTAACATTCTTTGGGCTCTTTCAACCTCAATTATTGCCGTTTTACTAGAGCCACCCCATACAGATATGCAATATGTTATTAAGGATTGGCATAATGATATATAAACAGTCTTAATGAGTGTCCAGTCAGCGATATGTCTTATATTTTTGAATATATAGGTAAGTTTTCTAATTTTTTGATTTAATTGCTTTAAATGCCCTTTAAAATTTAGATTTTTATCAATTATTATTCCCAAGTATTTAGTTTGATCGGTTTTCTTAAAAACGGGACAGGTACATTTTGTGTGATCTGCGTGATTACATGAATGAGCTACTAATTGATGTGAAATTCTATTATTGAATGTGTTACGTATAGAAAAGGTTATATATTCAGTTTTATTTGTATTTAAAGTAAGAGTATTTAAAGCCATCCAATGATGGACCGTATTAAAACCTTCTTGTGCAAACTTAAATACTTCATTCCATGTTTTACCGTGAAATGTGAGGGTGGTGTCATCGGCGTATGATATTATTTTACAATTATTTATGTTAAGATTACAGAGCTCATTTATATAGCAAAGAAATAAAGTAGGGCCTAAAATGCTGCCTTGAGGAATTCCATAAGTGATAGGGCTGTCATGGCTTGTAACATCACCTATTCTTACCTGCTGGAAACGATTTTGTAAATAATTTTGAAAGAGTTCTAATTGTTTACCTCTAATTCCTAAGCTCTCAAGCTTTTCGATCATTTTGTTAAAGGATACTGTATCGAAAGCCTTTTGAAGATCAATAAATATAGTTAGGCATTTTTCTTTATTATCGAGTTTGTCAACTATGTAATCTGTGAGACAATGAACTGCGTCTGCCGTTGATTTACTTTTCCTAAAGCCATATTGTGCATCAGCTAATAATTTTTTATCTTCCAAATATTTAACGAGTCTATTATTTACGATTTTCTCCAGCAGTTTAGAAAGGGTTGGTAATATCGAAATTGGGCGGTAGTTTGACACAATGGTTTTGTCTCCCGATTTAAAAATTGGCAAAACTATGGATTTTTTTAGGGAACTGGGGAAAATACCTTCTGATAAACATCTATTAAATATGTAGGTCAAGTAAGTACAATAAATTCATTTAGACACTTAAGTACTTTAGACGTAATACCATCGTAGCCAGGAGTACAGTCTGCTTTTAGATTTATGATAAGTCTACTTATTTCATCTTTTGTAGTATTTAAGAGAACAAATGAGTTTTGATTACATGATTTACTATAGATATTAGTTAAGTTAGTTGGGGAGTTTGAGTTAATTTTTGAGGCTAAATCGGCACCTATATTTGCAAAGAATTTGTTAACTGAGTTTACTGATTCGAGGGGTGTTTTGTTTATATTTAGAAGTTCCAATGATGAGTTTTTAGTTACGTTTAAGTTATTAATATTTTTTATTACGTTCCATATTCTTCTATTATTATTTCCGGCAGCTTTAATTTCATTTCTTTCGTAATCCCTTTTACATTTTTTTAAAATTTGATTACAAAAATTTCTGTAGCGTTTATATGTTATTCGTAGCGTCTCATTATTTACCTCTTTCTTTAATTTACAGTGCATTTTATCCCTGTTTCTTATACATTTCAGTAAACCTCTAGTGATCCAGGGTTTTTTTATGATTTTACTGTGGCAGTTTTTGGTTGTAGTATTCTTCAAAATAATGGTTTTTATAAGATCAATAAATATGTTCATGCACTGATCCGGATTATTTTTGATATCGTATACGTCACTGAAATCTAAACTTTTGCAATCATCCTTTAATCTGTCAAAATTTAATTTATAAGAGTATGTTATTTTATTTTTAATATAATTGGTATTTTTATTCATACAAAAAAGAATCGGCTCATGATCTGTAATTGCTGTTTCTAAAATAAAGGTAAAAGAAGATAGTTTTGTTTTAAAGATGGTGTGGTCTAAGCAACTATTTTTTCTAGTAGGTGTGTAATATGCCGGCACTAAGCCAAAAAATGACAGTTCTTCAAGATAAATTGACGTATCCTGATTTAAGTCAGCAATATTAATATTGATGTCTCCCATTAATAATATGTTTTTATACGTTGAGAGCTGCATGAGCAAGTTGTGAAGGGATTGAATAAAAGTATTTAGTAGGCGGAAACTAGGAGGTCTGTAAATAGCAATTATTATGGTGTCTTCATTTATTTTTATAGTAAGACAATTAGCCTCCAAAACATTAGGTTCCTCTACTTTGAAAGCTATAGTATTTTTTACAAATACTATGACACCGTCATTTTGATTATAGTTTACCGAATTACTATAACTAGTGTAACCCGGGATATTAGGAAGATTAATGACGTGAGAAAGCCAGCATTCAGATAAAATTAAATCTGGATAGTAATACATTTAGGCTATTAAAGTTTTTATTTACGCTTCTGATGTTCAGTTGTAATATTTTAAGGTATGCATTAGGTTTCAAAATTATAGTATTACAATGTTCTGGTTCACAACATTTTAAGTCCGTTAATTCAAATTTATCAATATTATGTATATTATTTAATTCTTCCATTGTGATAAAATAATATAGGAAAGATACAGGCTAGAGAATTCATAACTATATGTTAATCTATATTTATACTTTGCAAGCTTTTTTTAAGAAGATTGAATGAGATAAATATGAGCATTGCTATGTTCGCTGTGATATATGCGTTTATTATATGATGTAGTTTTATTATTGATTGGGAGTATTTTATGTTTGAGTTAAGTAAGTAGAATGAGTACTGAGTTTGTGACGAATATGTGTGAGTATGTGATGTATATGTGTGTATAAAGAAAAATAACAAAACCAAAATAAAAAATACTGTAACGTAGAGCACGGTCGCTTATGTAATTTGCAAGCGCTTGAGGTCTTGTTCGTTTTTTAAACGGATTGAGGGTTCATTTTCTTTCTTACGTAGAAATATATTACCTGGTGTCGGCCAGCAGAATTTATAATGATTTTTGGCAGCAAAATCTCTTGCCAGGAAGTGGAGTCTTTTCATGCTTGGTGTAAGGAAGTCCGACACATACACTGTTGTTTGAGGTCCATCGAGCTTTAGGTGCCCGGTATTCAGTCTGTCACCATTATTTTCCTTCATGAATCGCTTAACCGAACTCAATATTTTATCCTTGATGATGACCGCCGAAAATTCCACGCATCAATGGTTTAGATTTTTCATTCTTTGAAAATCCCCTGTGAATGTTTCGAATTTCATGACAGTTAATCTCGACCTTGAGCACATCGCCAAGTGACTTTACAATATCTTGTAATTCCTGAACTTTTTCGGTTTTAGAACTTGGAATATTTCTTATTTCTAAACAGGTAGCGCGACTTCTTCTTTCCAGTAATTCTACTTTTTCCTCCAAATTTCTGATTTGTGCTTTTTCTTGGAGATTTTCTTGCACAAGCGAGTCATATTTCATTTTCAGCTCTTCATATTTTTCACTCATAAACTCAATAGATGATGAAATTTGTAAGTTCTGATCCCTTATCGTGTTGACGGAACTTAAGAGTGATTCATACTTTGCGTCTTGTGAAGCTGTCCAGGCGGAAAACATATTTTCAAATTTTGTCAAAAAATATTCCAAATCATCTCCCTGCTTACGTTTTAATCTCTGTGATCTCGTTGATGTCTGGGGTTCTCCTGTTATATCAGGCGAGGAGTGAGAATGTTGAAGCATAGCAGTAGGAGCTTTTGGTGGGGAGTGTTCAATTGGCATTTTCCTATAATTGTCACTTCACCTTATAAAATAAAAATTAGTCACTTCAACTTTTAAATAAACACGACAGAATAACTCGCTCTCGTTTAGTTATGGTTTGAAATACCAGGGCAACAGGAATCCGGAAGAGGTATAACTGACGTAGTAAGACTACCGGCTTGTAGCGCTAGTAGACAACGTCGTAGCCAAGTAGGCGGGGCCTTATAAGTCGTAGCCACGAAGCGGTGTGTAGCAATGTACCAGGCGCCACGGTGAGCGTATACCTCTTGTACGGTTATGCGCTCCTATTTTATACACTGGATTTAAAACTTTTAAATTTTAATTATTAATTTAATAAATTGCACATATCAGCCGTAAACGCGTTCACTCAGTAAGCGGTCCAAGAGGGGAGAGGATAATCACACGAATACATACTTTTACTCGACTGTCGATAAAAAAACGATAATTTTTGCTTCATCTTTGAATTATACAAATGCAAATGTGAATTAAATAAAAACCTATACCAATAATAATATTACAAAATGAAAACAGACATATTCTGACTATCGAACTTCTTATTTTTGAGAGTTTTAAGGAGATCTAGTCAGTTATTGAAAGTGGCCCGTTATACCTCGATTTACCCTACATCTGAAAATTACAATTGTGCTGATTCTAATAATATGTTTTTATTGTTTTGTTATTTATACTGTATTTATATTCAAATTTTATTTTGTTCATTTATTGTTGTCTTAGTAGTTGTCAATGATTTTGTATTTATTTAATAATAAAAACTTGAGAGGTGTCAAGGGACACCCGGATGGAACGAAGTTCCTTTCGATTAATTAGTGAAGGAATTGTAATAAAATTTTATTTTTTTAAAGTTATATTAATATTTTTTTTATTATTAACATGATTTATTATTTACAAAAAACCTGTATACACTCAACAAAAATAATCACACACTGTTCAATGCGAAATAGAAATGAAAATATCTGGCTTGCTTTCTATAAGAGAGAGAGAGACAGACAGAGAAACATGCGACGCCGCACAGCTTACAATAGCTTACTATAGCAAAAGTGTCGTGACAACTTTTCGTAAGAATTTTTGCCGTCTAGCCCCCTTTCACAACGCGCGATAAGGAACTTCGTTCCAAAAAATATTTACCTTTTATAACTAATAAATGTTAATTGACTTATCCACATCGACAAAATTAATTGTATTAACAATAAGCACCTATACGTAGAAAGAGAAAGAAGATAGTAGGAACATTAAATAAAAACCACGTGCCAATATTTTACGTATTTTATGTGTGCGTAATGTTTATATATTAATTCTATGGCGTAATGTCAAATTACCTATATACTCGTAATAGACAAATGTTACAAGAGCGGCAACATGGTATGGCTCCGTCCACGAGATCCTTGGTCTAAGGACTGCTACCTGTAATTTACAAGGTAAAAGTACCTAGTAAAAGTAGGAGTAACAATATTAAAGATACATTTACTGGTTAAAAATTTACATTATTAAAAATGGTATATGGTTCTTTCGGAATTTTAACTAGCTATCACTTCGCTAACGACGTTCGACGCGACGACGCGTTCATTCGTTGCATGTTCCATTTGTGATAATTTGTTCTGTCGTGATAAAATACTTTAACATTAATAATACTTAACAGTTTATAGGGCGTATCGATTTAATGAATGATCGAATGGGTACGCGCCACTGCAGGTGTAAACTGTTTAGTCTGCACCACAAAATGGTGCGCGATAGCATCCGGATCTTGCGAGAGTATAGCACGACATCACAAGAGGAGGTGCTGTCACGCTTTACACCGCAAGACGTGTACACCAGTGTTTTGTATATGACTAGATTCGAGCCCTTAATCAGAGCAGCGAAAGCTCTCTCTTATGCTTGTTTAAAGCAGTCAAATAACAAGAGACTTCAGGACTTGCACTACCTCCGCGACGAGTGGTACACAAATAACGCGAACTTTCGAAACCAAGATGACGAGACAGCGTCAAATCACCTTCGTTACGGCACAGGTGCTTACTGGACACAAATGATTCGCTGAGCTCTTGGCCAAGATTGGACAGTTGGCGAATATGTGGCATCATGGTGGCTTTGCGTAGAAAGGAGAATGGGGATCTCTCTCCACCAGGCTAGTTCTCGTTAGTCGAAAAACAATACATGTTTTTTGATAATTTTAAGATTCTTCAATGAACAAAATAAAATTTTAGAAAAGTCTTAATTGATTTTAAAAAACAAAAGTCCATTCGATTAAACTAAATACGTAGTAGTGAGCTTTTTTTGTGAAAAAAAAAAATAAATTTTTAATTATTTTTTTCTATGAACCCGTGCAGCCCCTGAGGTATCGCATGTATGTTGCCGAACCCTTAAAAAAACAAAGTATAAATAAAAATATTTAAATATATTATGATTGTATATCCAGAGAATCTTCTTTTTATATGTATGTACCTTGTAGGTAATTAATTTTATTGGCATAATAGTAAATATTTTAACTCACATTTAAAAATAGAACACAATAGTTTATACAGGTATCCTTAAACTATTAACTTTGTAAGAGATACAGCAGATGCAAAACCACAAAAGCATTTGCAAGATCCGCGTTTACAGTAAACAAGCATTCTTTTGAATATATCAAAGAAGCTTATGAATGGCGGTGTGAGGGCAAATCTTTGACCGAACTTTTAATAAGATTTATTGTAACCGATCGTGTTTTGACACTAACAATAGACGGCATTCTTAGCGGCAAACGACACTCTTTGTGTTCGTGGTTGTGTGGTCTCGACATTTTAGGCTGTTGAGCTTATGTCAAAATTGTGTTTGCGATGCGACAGCTGAACCGCAGAAAAAAGTATTGTATGATAGAATGGTATTTATTTTAGTTATGGGAATTTATTTTAGTTATTGATCTATTAAAAAAATCAGGATACGAAAAACGCGCATTATGTTTATCCATCAAAATATTTTTAGTTTAATTTTCGCCAATATAAATATTCTAAAATTAATAGTAACCTTGATTCATTTATTGTAGGTACCTGACACCGTTGTGGCGTTGTGGGTAGCGAGTCTGATTAAGCCTCGACGGTTGCGGGTTCGATTCCCGCTCGGAGCAGATGTTTGTATTATTCGTACAGGCATGTTTTCCGGTCTGGTTGTGTTTGTCCTTGTCATTGTGAATGTTTCCGGACCCCCGACACAGGATATAATTATCCTAATGGGGGCCGTTGAGTGTGTAGCGTTTATTTATTTATTTATTATTGTACCTAACTTATTAGTGGATACTTAATTTAAAAAGTAAATTTTTAATTTCGGAAGAAAAAAGCAAAACCATTGCCCATTCTCTACCATATTCTTTACCATTAAAATCGGCGATAAAAGAAATACGGTTATAATAATAACAATATATTATTTATAGACCATTAACAATTGAACTACATAATTAAAGCAATTTATTACACCAACAGTATAAGTTACATAAATTTGAAAAATAATAATCAAGGAACGATTGTATGATACAGATTATTACTGACACATCTTTCATCTCCAGGCTTTAAGCGGTTTGCAATACATAAGTAGGAGTAAAGAAATAAAACAAATCACTGATTTTATTTCGCAGGTTGTCTGAGGGTTTTGATTATCTTATTTTGAACAAATGCAACGCTTTATACAGTTTTATGATTTCAGTTGGATTTAAATCGAAATAAGTTTTTGTTTTGTTGACACCGTTGTGGCGTTGTGGGTAGCGAGTCTGCCTTAAGCCTCGACGGTTGCGGGTTTGATTCCCGCTCGGAGCAGATGTTTGTATTAATCGTACAGGCATGTTTTCCGGTCTGGTTGTGTTTGTCCTTGTCATTGTGAATGTTTCCGGACCCCCGACACAGGATATAATTATTCTAATGGGGGCCGTTGAGTGTGTAGGCGTTTATTTATTATTATTTATTTATTTGTATAGTCAATTACCTGTATACATACTAAAAATAACTGTAAGCAACCCTTACGTTGAAATCACCATGATGATCGTGAGTCAGTTTTATTTTTATTTAATGTGTCATTAAATTTAACAACAATAGTGTTTTTGTGACGTGAGAGTGGACATCTTTATGTTTATATGTTGTTAAGATAAAATAGTTTCTACGTTTCCGAAGTCAGTGAATGAATTCCGAGGTATCGCAGGGTGCATTAGCATAACTCAAATGCGTTCCACTGGTATCATTCTGTGCATTTAGTGTTTCATATGTTGACGGGTCTGTACATACAAACTATAAGCGACTATAAGCCTTAATATAAGGGGATATGATCTCTTGTAGCGTACTCGCGTGTACGTAATTCCGATTGCATTAAAGAAGGCTACTAAAGACGCTAAGACCACATAGATTTAAGATTTTCAACAGACTCAATACATAATAGCTGTTTATTATTTATTTGTAACCACGCAAAGTTAAATGAGTCGTAAAGTGTTCATTTTATTTAAATGCGATAAAAATTAAATAGAGCTATCTATCTTTACTTTAATCTACAATCCGCAGACACTAAAAAGATTTTGTTAACAAAGAAAGAGTAATATAATAGATAGCGTAACAAGTAACAAAGGTTTTGCTTCATATAAATAGAAATCTTATTCTATACAACTTTAGAGGAAAAAGAGTAAAGTGTTGAATTCCTTCAAAGGAAATAAATGGAAACTGAAAAACCAGTATAAGCGGCCTCACGTAACGTCGCAAGAGAATCACATTAAAGTAATGGATCTAAAAAAAGCCAATTTTCTGGATAAAGTATATTGCGATGTTAAAGAATAAAGATAGCTCAGCTTTGTTTTTTTGTCTTAGCAACTTAGAAATTTTTATTTTGTAATAAAAACTATGAATTGAAAATGCTTCTTTTTTAAAACTAACTTACTATGAAACAGTGGCGTGCATTGCATATAGGGATTTAAGCAGTGCCTACATCAGAAGTATAATATATCGCACGCGTTCATAGGTTGGGATGACTGCTTACCATCGGACGGACCGTATGCTTGTTTGCCAACTCTGTGCATGCGAGCTGCTCTCGCAAAAATAATAAACTCAACGGCCTCCATTACGATAGTAATATCCTGTGTCGGAGGTCCGGAAATATATACAATGACAATTACAAACACATCCAGACCTGAACAGATGCCTGTATGGTCAACATCTGCTCCGAGCGGGAATCCAAAGAACGACTCTACGTTCTCTGTCGCTGCGCCACAAAGGTCAAAAGAAACTGTCCTACTCGTATGTATACTTCATCTATGATTTTCTATATGATGAATAATTTTGATACAGTATATACTACAAAATCAGTCTTGTCCAAGTTATGGAAGCAGCTAACAAAACTAATAAAATTAAAGGCTTCTGACATCTTACATAATACATTAAGTATTTTGATCCTTATATATTGAAGTGATTAATTTTAAATCGATAGATACTTCTATTATAATATATTCATAGAGCTATACTTACTTCTTATTCTGTCTTATTCTCTGCAATTATTATTTCCTTTTCTTTTAGCCAGTAGTTCTTGAATTCAACTAAATAATTTATTTTCCAGAAAATCATAAATATGAAATAATTAAAATATATCTCATATATATTTTGGTAATATTTTCTAATAGATACAAGCTACATGTACGAAGGTGTCATTGATACCTACGTTACGAGTTATTATTACTAAAGCTACGCACGTTTCCTATTACTCATTTCAGCATATCTTTAATAAACTTAATACAATACTATGAATCCTGAATCTGAATTGTTTTACCTTATATTTAATGAAATAAATTTTAGGACGAAACGCCTAACATATTTTTGGAGCAATTGTGTTTTTTCAGGTAAATGTTATCTGTATCTGTCATTAAGCATGTAATTGACACTTAAAGGGTTTTAGGTTTGTTATTTTGTATTCGTTTGTGTTGAATTTTATGAATTTTTCTGTTCCCCTGTTTGTTCACTTACTTAAGGCTACTAATTATCTATTAGACGCGGAAGTAACAATAATGTACCGCATATTTTGATTCGAGTATTGCAAATGATAATTAGGAATTATTTGCTTACATATACTAGGACTTAATATTGGTATCTAATATTAAAATATTTAAGCTTATTTTATTGAAACCAGATAGAAGTTTTGAAGTTAATTTGTCGGAGATCTCTTTATATTAAAGGCTCTAGAAATATAATTAAATACCAGAATTTTTTAGAACTATTCAATTTAATTTTTTAATCGTATAAATATAATATAAAATATGAACATAATATAATTTAATATACACAACTAGGCTACCTTATTTAGGTTGTAGTTGCTCGTTAGTAGAGCACTGGATTATGTTATTAGTATGTATAATTGTTAATGTTCTCATTAAAGTTACAACTTCGGAATTAAGTACGCAGTAATGTTTCGTTTTAGCGATAGTATAGATAATATTGTTCATAAAATGATCACATAATGCGGTTATCGGTTATATGTTAACGATATCGTGACACGGCGTGTTCCCGCTACCGCCCATCATTAGCCTCCAATCCCATTGTACATCCGCCATTAACCTGGCTTAAGCGATTTAATTTTAAATTTTCCCCTTAATATATTGCTCACCATCGATGCCACCTAATCACGGCCTACGGACAAGATAATCCTCGGATTTATAGCCCATAACAACGGACACTGTCGTCAACTGAATTGATATTGTGGTAATAGAGATTTATAAACAGTTTGGTGGTATTGGTGCTAATCAAATTATATTGGTTTGTCATAAATTTACCCCACATTGTTGGAGGCTGGATGAACACAATGATGGCTATTTACAATGTATTTGGTTTAAATAGCCCTGCGGTCATAACTGGGACCACCCTATTTCGAAACCGCCAGTTCCATACTGAGTTTAAAATATAATGCATTATTTCTCATTATAAATTAAAGAAACACTTATATGAAATATAAAGTTTTAATATTCTTTTTGAACAGATCAATAAATAATTGAAAATAATATTTATATACATTCAAATTATTCATAAATTATATCCAAGTTTTATTTTCAATTCAAAATTAAAAGAATTTAATTAATATTAATTGTTTGCGGAACAAGGAAATTGATTGTAAGTTATAATATAATTTATCAATATTCAAATTAAACGTGTGTATCTGTTCTACAATAAAAAATACATTTCATCGCATTTTTGTATCATTCATAACAATACATGCATATTGAAAATATGGAATGATACTTCTTTGAATTGATTTTATAATTAGAGAATCTTTTAATAAATATCAGGTCTCCTTGAGTTTGCTTGGGGTCATGACGTGTCCAAAATTCTCATGGACAAAGGTTTTTGGTAAGGGAGCGTAGGTAGCTCGGCCTACCGTCAATATCGTCGACAGCGGGATGCCTTTGTCACTGTTCCTATTGTACCCTGACGCTACGATGCACTGACCAAAAATCATTAATTTTGTATCACAAAGCAGGAACCCACAAATCGAGGCACTGAAAAAAATTAGGGCCATTCAGGCTCGCTCACTAACATATATGGAAAATGCGGCTCACGGTTATTTTGATTTGAGTCCTAATTATATGAATTTGATGAATCCCACCGACGGAGACTTTATTTTGAATATATATGATTCATAAGAAATAAATCAAGGAGATATTCATACATGCTAAAGGATAAAACATAATTTGTTTTGAGAAACAAAAACTTACTCACTGGTGCTTCAAGCTTATAAACTAAGTAAAACTTAATTGTGCACAACTCAACCGAATGGAGGTAGCGTGTAACTAAATTCGTTCTGTTGGGTTGGTGTTGGATTTACGAAGGAGCACCACCATCAAGTCTTTTACATTTTGTTAGTATAGAAGGGGCTCCATACAAACAAAAAGTCGATTCAAAATCGTGGTTTTATTTTACGTGCGGCATTCGTCCGCTCATCTCTCTTTCGAGTTTTATATTAATCGAGACAGTTGTTTAGTCGTGGAATTGTTACAGACAAGAACAGACAGTACCTATAGTAGTATTTTATAACTTTTATTGAATAGATCCTACCTAATACGATATACAACGTAACTTAGTTACATATTTAGCATAATATATAGATAGAGAGGGCATTTTGGATAGCATATAATATTTTGAGTATCCGAAGTCATGAAACCTGCTTTAACTGCCCTCGTTAAATATGTTTTAAATCAAAATCGTCACTGTTGTGATAACAAAAAATTTAATATAAATTAGACGTAACAGATGGTAGTGAACAATTTGCATAATCGATTATCAGCTTGCGATTAAAATAAACTTAACTAGCGACAGGACACCGTTGTTCTTGATTGCGCCAATGAAGCACAAAAAATTGCCTCACATGTGAACGAACCTTAGCATTGGGCACAATAAAATCACTTTGTAAAGACATATCTATCCTGTCAATCTTTCATCACTCATTTGTTCTAAGCGTGCACAAACCACAATGTTATTCTTTATTTAACCAAGCTATTATGCTTATCATTTATCTATAACTTGTCTCTCGTGGTGTACCTGTATTGTTGTGTTTAGATGAATCAGTCTTACAGAAAACATATACATGCAATGCACTGATAATATCGAGTCTTATACAGAGAACCTAAATTAAATAGAGTCCTGTTCGAACTTAGTCAAGATACGTGCACTTTTTTTTCATTTATATTAAAATAATTATCTACCGTGAAGCAGTAGCGTCTTTGGCATTAGGTACTGTGTTTCGGTTTGAAGGGTGCTAGTGAAATTACTGGGCATAGGAGATTTAATACCCAATATCTATAGGTTAGCACCGCGTAAGTGCCACCTAGAAATTAATGCTGCAAACGTTCATAGGCTACCGCAACCGCTTACCACCAGATGGACCATAATTATGCTTGCTTGCCAACTTAGTAAGATAAAAATATAGTTTTCATTTGATAAGTATTGGTATAATGTATTACGTAATCGACAATCTTTGTTACTTTTATGTTCGTTCTTATACCATATTATTGTAAGACTATTAATATTTATAGTAGGTGACCTAAATGAAGTAATAGTGAAACAAGTTTCTCCATAAAGGTTTCTTTGTTCCATATAGAACATATTTTTGTAGACACGTGCATACATGGTGGCGGCGGTCACTCGAGAAGTTATAAAAACGAATAATACCTCTTTTGTTAGCGCCTTAAATTTTAAGCATGCTTTAGACTAAACTCAATATTATAACGACTTGTTGTTATATAAATCACGTGGTCTTTTGTGATTAATGTCAACGTTAAAGCGTAAAGATTCATATTTAGTGCAGCGACTAAACGTCCGTGACAAAACCAACCGGATTAACCAGATCTATGAATTGTGGTAAAAAATAAAAACTTTCTGCTTACTGTTTACACATTTCTTCTATACTTAATTATTTATTAAAATCCCCACATAAATTTTGATCCATCTGACTGCATAGTAAACGAGCTTTAGGGTTCTGCTGTCATTTAAAGTTTTTAATTATATTTATTTTGAATAGTCGAAATAAGGAGATTTTAAAATATAATTATTAATCCTCCTATTAGATATTTTTCAAATATTTTGTTTTTACAGCAAACATTAACTTAGTATTTATATTTTTTCCTAAAGAAAAAAAAGCTTCATAATGCAACGGACATTGAAATTAAAGTTTACTTATATATAGATAATATTATTATAATTATAAAAAATAATTAAATATTTTAAATATTTTGAATATACAGAACCAATTGACGAACGGTAACAAAAATAAAAACGAACTATTCTACTGTCACAAAAATATTTAAACAAACCATTCAACTATTAATAACATGTGGCGTAACAAATACGATTAAGCCGCCGTTGTCGGAGATCGAACACAGATGTTTGAGGTTAATTTAAAAAGTGCGTTGGAAAAAATGGTTTTGAATTGGCCAAATTCGCTTTATCCCAAAAACCGGAATCCGCGGGCCCTTCGAACCAAATAATGCTAATCATAATGGCATTACATTCATTCGAATTTCGTCAAGTATCTCGGGGATTGGATCCGAATTCTCATCATTATTTTTTTGCGTTTCGTTTCTAACAAATTCTTATAACGACATACTAATCAAATACAAACTTCGGCTTACGTTTGATAATTGTGTGAGGAGTTTGACTATTGCGATAATTTATAAATAAAAGTTTTATTTTTTTGATTATAAATGGGGCAGTAATTAAGCTAAAAAAATATCGATATATAATTTTTTTGAACTTTCAATTTCTTTCTCTAACTTTAATGGGCACACCGTGGTTCATCATGGGCATGCTGTGTTTAAATAAAACAAAATACTTATATGAAAAAAACACAACATTTCATAATTTTAATAGTAATTGAAAAAATATTTTTGTTAAAACTCTTAGTGATGAAATTACGAAAAAACATTCTTATGACACAGGAAACGTGCTTAAGGAAATTTATATCTTTCAAATTTCAAATCATTAGGTTTTTCTGTTAGGCTGTATGTTGATTGTGGTCACTCAGTCAATCATTCAGTCATGTGTAAAAGTATACATGTATAATAACAATTTTTGTTCAGGTGTCAGATAATGTGCACCATTAATCATATAAATCTTTTAAGCTCATAAATCTATAAACCACGAAACCATGCACATTTGGTCACAATATTCCCGGATAACACAACAATATGAACTTAATGCTAACTTTACAAACTGCAGCCATTAGCACAACTGATACAAAATATTTTGACGTTTACTGCCAAAAATGTAATAGGTCTTTAGGGAGTTCGTACATTAGAACCATAGACAGTGTAACGAAGTGAATGGCGTGTTAGGAAGATCGATTCGATTTATGCGTTTTTTGCGGTAACACAATGGACCCTATTTATCGACAGATAATGGAATCGCAAAGCCAGGGAACAGTTGGCAGGAATCGATTTGACTTGTAATGTGGTTAGATATGGTGATCAAAGTCACATGTTGTTTTCATCTGACATGAAGCATTGCTTTACGTTGTCGCCCTCTAAATTAGAAACATCTTGATTGAAATTTATGCTTTAAAATATATGTTTTTGAGAATTTTATTTTTTGAGTTGTAAATACCTATTCGGCGGCGTTCTAGAGGCAATGAATAAGCTTTTTTACATACACTATCTGCGTTGCCACTCGATATGAGAAAGAGGAGGAGAGGGGGAAGAGGAGAAAAAGAGAGGGGACAATATAGAAAGATGCTAGATATTGTTTCTGTTCAGTCCGAAGTCTTTAAAACTAATAAAATTAAAAGCTACTTCGAGCAATTATATTTATATATTAATTACAACAATTAGAGTCTTCATTAGCGAAATTATTAAGCGAGCTTCGTAGAGTCCTTGAAAATATTGATCTTATTTGAAATAATTATTTATAATGTTACGATCACATAAATTATAACTGATCCCGAGATAAATCAAGCGTGATGTTTTTGATTAACGATTTAACTTGAACATTAACAAGCTATTTATTGTCCTTTTGATTCATAGCGCACATCAAACGATTATGTTGACGGATCCGGAAAATTTTTATTTTCTTTGCAGCTATCCGAGGAACAGTGCAGGATGTGTGTGCAGTAAAAAGTATATTAAGCTCTTTCAGTGGTTCCTCTTAGCACCAGCCAAGATAACATGGCCCGTGGGAGACAATGTAATTTGGTAGCTTAAGAAAATGTTTATTAATTAAACACGGCTTTTTTGTTGTTGAGGCTCTTGTCCACTACAGTGTGCTATTCTTACAATTTCTTTATATGCATAGACTTACTATACCTATATTATAATGATATTATTTTGGACCCGCACTTTCATACAGACAATATGTCGAAAGACGCTGGTGCCCGTTCTCAAATTTAACATCAACGCAAATAAACAGTTAGTGTCATACTCATTAGTTATGTAGTTCACAATAAACCAACACTAGCGAACCTTTGACAATTTGTCTCTGAAAAAAAAAATAGAAGGGTCGATCCATATAAAACAGTGAGTCTATGTTTATATTTCTTTCTCAGTTCCAGGTTGAAGTATACATGTGGTTGTTATAGGTAACCTAGGATAGGATAGCACTTTAAATGTTTGTTCATGTTGAAATATGGACACAACGGACACTTTAAAAGGTTATAGATAAATCGCGAGCAGGTCCGTAGCAATGCTAGTGTAAATACCGATAAAATGCTCGATTCCATTTATTTTTGACTAAAATGAACCTCTAAACTTATAGACCTAAGAAAAGACCTAAACTAAGCGACACTTTGTAATATATAGAGCTCTTTACATGATCCTTATCAGTTTACTACTTGAAATAAAAATAATGGTTTAGTAAAAACTGTTATTATTTTTATATTTAATAATATTTTTAATAAATTAATTTATTAAATATTGAAATATTCAAATAAATAAATATCAGTCCAATCATATTATGATATTGTATCACTGAATTGAAACAATAAAATTATGCATAAATAGGATTATTAAGAATTCCTAGACCTTATAAAATATACACACATTCATTTTACCGTTTAAAAATATGATAAAAACTTAACTATAATGCATTAAGTCTACAATATCATTTCCAACATATTATATTGTATCAGTGTATAGAATAAATTAAAAGTTCATATAACGTTTATATATATAAGAAAAATAAATGTTTGTTTGCTTGTGTTAATCTCTGTAGCGGCTGTCGGGATTTTGACAGGTCTTAATATCGACAAGTAGATCTCACAGAAATTCATCTAGGATATTTTTATTTTGGAAATAAATCGAAGCGACGTAAGATCTGTACTTATAAAAAAATACTAAAGTTAAAAAAAATCTTATGTCCAACTTCATTTATAAATATCAAAATGATGACACATAGTTAAACTTTAGTAATATGTGGTAGTTCAAGTGAAGCTGGTGCATAAAGAGTGTTAGTAAGCCTGTGATTTACTGCTTCCTGAATGGAAGGGCGTTTACGCCACCTGATGAGGCGTAACAACAGTATTTCGTGTCTTACTAGACTCAAGAGCATTTCTTCTTATTACTACTATGTTAAATTTTTAATAATATATCATAACATCAGTAAAACTAAACAAACAACTTATGTTGCTATCTCTATCATGTTATGAAATTATTATTATTTGCCGTAATTGCTACTTGTATATAATTAGCTAATGTTTTTGTGCGTCGTTAATACTACTGCAAATTGTAAACTACTTTGTTTTGAACGGATGTTATGCTAGTTTTTTATATTTAATATACACTTCGATATTTTTATCACATTTTTTTTAAAGAATATTAGCAATGCGTTTTTCAAAGCCTTGCTATTCCTATTGCCCCTCCAAATACGCTCGAAGCTTGCGCTAGGAGGGGGTACGACAATAGCCCAGGAGGGTCAGGATCGAACCCGGGATTCTCGTGTTAACGGACAGGAGTCGGCCCTTCTACTTTTCAGCTATTGAGGCTCTTATAAATATTTTGTGTTCTGATTAATATAAAAATATAAACATATTAACTGAAGCTTAGTCGCATTGCTTTTTATTCGGTTTTGCTAGCACTTTTTTTAAATTTCAATATCAACAATTGAATTTCATCAAAGCGCGGTTATATTTGTAATGTATGAAATATTTTTGATAATATTCTTCAGTTTTACGTGTAGGGTCTTTTGAAACCTTTGTTCAGTTTAATATAGAGTGCCTATAAAGTTCTTTCAAGTTCCCGACAGCATTTACGCTTAAGTGCAATTATTATGCACTTACTATTGTACCCATTTTCTCTCGATTTATCTGATTGACATTTTTTCCAATAAACGAAATTTGAAAGAAACTTTTGGTGAATGTTATTGGGAAATAGGGATCTGATAAATTTTTTAATTGTGTAAATACTTCAATGATTTCCATTGACTATAGAAGTTTATAAAACCAGTAGTGAGATTTTTGCGACAATGACTCACAGTGCTTTATTGTATACTAGCGGCCCGCTCCGGCTTCGCACGGGTATAAAATATACTATTTTGATAAATCTCGTAGGGTTCAGCCTGCGTTTGTTGTAATGTAAGCGGAAAAATGTAATTATTTACGACATCACATTGGAAACCTCAAAAATAACAGTATTTCTCCACCATTTAGTGGATGTTGTTATACATATAAACCTTCCTCTTCAATCACTCTATCTATTAAAAAACCGCATCAAAATCAGTAGCGTAGTTTTAAAGATTTAAGCATACATAGGGATATAGGGACAGAGAAAGCGACTTTGTTTTATACTATTGTATATATATGTACAATTGTACACATTAATATTTCAAATTGAAATAAATATATAAAGCGTAAAGTAATTATTGCCTATAGAAAGCTATGCGATTTGGTAATCGTGATTTAACTTCTCCACGCTGTCATAATATATTTGCCATTTTAATGTACTTTTAAGATTTTTTACATTTTATTTCATGACGGTTAGTAAACAAGCACCGCAACTTGTGATACTTGAAGTATCATATACTTGTTGCGAAACCAAGGAATAGGAGGGAAAGACACCGTTGTGGCGTTGTGGGTAGCGAGTCTGCCTTAAGCCTCGACGGTTGCGGGTTCGATTCCCGTTCGGAGCAGATGTTTGTATTATTAGTACAGGCATGTTTTCCGGTCTGGTTGTGTTTGTCCTTGTCATTGTGAATGTTTCCGGACCCCCGACACAGGATATAATTATCCTAATGGGGGTCGTTGAGTGTGTAGCGTTTAAAGGATAAGAAGGGAATAAAATAACGGGGACAAGCATTGAAATAAAACATAATTATTATATTTTTCCGTAATTTAAGCACTTCCCTTTAAACTCCATCATTAATTTACAAATTGATTGATCAGCTTGTCCCCGTCTGCAGTACCTTTACTAACATTAAAGAAATATTTATATTATAGTAGTCATTATAGAGCTTGTTTTTAGCTTTTTAGGAACTATTATTAATGCAGTTGGGTTTTTGTTTCATTTAATAATTTATTTTATTTCAAACTTTTTAGTTATATAATTAATAATTGATTAGGTATATATATTTTTGAAATTAAAATCATGTAACATTGTTTTTGGGGAACTATTAACACATTTCCTTCAATCCTGCCCCTGAAGGTGTAAAGCTTTATATGAAAAAGAAAGGATTTGTTCCTCCAAATTTAACGCAGCGAAGCCGTGGGCAGAAGCTAGTTATAAGTAATATAATTTAGCTCTCTGCACTATGCGGGTCTAACTAGAATGTCGATTATATTTTTGGCAAGTTCTATCTCACAAGCTTGTAACTTATTTCGAGCTGGCATCTGCCCGCGACTTCGTCCGCGGTGACTTTAGAATTGGCTCCAGAGACAAATGAACTATTTGTAAGTAAATAATCACTACATAGTATAAAACAAAGTCGCTCTCTCTGTCCCTATGTATGCTTAAATCTTTAAAACTGCCCAACGGATTTTGATGCGGTTTTTTTAATAGATAGACTGATTGAAGAGGAAGGTTTATATGTATTATAACATCCATTAAATAGTGGAGAAAAAACTGTTATTTTTGAGGTTTCTAATGTGATGTCGTAAATAATTACATTTAACGCGTGCGAGTCACGGACAGTAATGAATAAATCAAAACTACTGGATTTTAATCATTTTTTTAGTGAATGACATAGGCTATACATTTTATACCCATGCGAAAGTGGAGCGGGCCGCTAATATTTCATAAGATAAAGATAAAAAAAGTTCTGTAGAGTGTTTTTTGATAATCCCATGAGAACCTAAAATTTTTTAGGAACTTAATTTTTAAGGTCTTAATCCAGGTTACAATCTTTGTATGTGCTAAGTTACATTCCAATCCGTTAAATCGTTAATGTGATGTGTTAATGCCGAGGGATCCTAACATTTTTTCTGGTATCAAATGTGCTAATTCAGGGTGTGTTAATTCAATATAAGCTCTCTGTGTGCTAAATTTCATCCAAATTCGATCAGCAGCTTTTGCGTGAAAAGGCTAAACTACTTTCTTACTCCTCTCTCATACTTGCCTCACGTTGTCATCAAGATTGCAATAACTATTGATGGAGTGAACGCATTTTACGAAACAAAACTGAATGTTACTCGAAAATACACTTTATCATTTCTTTGCTGACTTTGAAGTTGAAAATTTCAGTTTTGCAGCATTGCGTCAGAGGATAAGGAGTGCGGAGAACCGACAAACAGGCAGACATTTGCAAAAAATATAAATATATGATATTTCATCATTTAGTTTTTAGTTCCGAGTAACATTTTTATAAGAATCTGAGATGTAGGTACAGACACCTAAAATTTATATTTTTCTTACATTAAACAAATTACATGACTAGGAATCGAAAAATACTTTTATTATAATATATTATGCTTATTCCTATATTTTATTACTTAATTATTTATTGATTGTACAATACATTGAATAACATTATATATTATAATAGTTTGCGTTTTAGAAGTTTAATTATTTCATTAATCTACCTATTTATATAACTATGTTGTATTTTTATTTATAGAAAATGCTTTAATTAATTATTCTAGACATTGGGAGTGGAATTGGCAATCACTGGCCAAAAAAAAAAATCAAACTTCAATCATCGATATCTCGAAAAGTAAGCAATATATCGAAAAATTTTATTTTTACTTTTAGTCTTATTTTATCGAGTTCTACAAGGCAACATCATCAGATTTTAGCTCTGAGCGAACTGTGATAATCCGCTTTGAATATCTTTGCTTCTGCGGAACCCATGTTAAAATAATGTAGCCTATGTCACTCTCACAACTGAGACGAATCTAATGATACCCTATAAGTCGATGTACGTCCAAGGGTTTAGCCTGTAGAGCGTCACAAAGAAATAGACATACATACATACATACACACATACATACATACATACATACGCTCGAAAAACATTACCCTCCGGCAGTCGGGTAAAAACATTACCCTCCGGCAGTCGGGTAAAAAAAAAGAAGCAGAGGGGTGGGAAATCTTTCTATTTCCAATCTTCTTCATATCACGAAACGCAAAAATACCTATTGATACTGTTGTTCTACGTCGATTTTCTGTGAGAAGGTAGTACTTCCTCGGTCGAGCCGGCCTATTTATTGATGGGAAGAGCATAGGTCTACTACCAGTAAAATCCTCTTTAAACCTTCAGGCTGCAAGTCTGTTTGATACGCAAATGTTTACTTAAGTGTGTGCATCGATTAGATAATAAGAAATAACCATTAAGGGAAGTATTAGGAGAGGTATTAAGTACTTAGTGTGAGAAATGTGGAAGGAAACTCTTTAACGATGATGTCATTGAGGGATTTGACAAGTCACCGATAAGAGCGGGTTATCGCAAATACGAGTAAATGCGTCAGTTACACAGGTATTTACTAGGAATACGAAACAAAGAAAATGACAGGATGCGATTTCATTAAACCACACTTATATCGAAACTATGACCGTAGAGATAAAACGTTGATAACATATCTATAGTTTAATATTTAAAAAATATATCTAGGTGAGAAATTAATACTTGTTCTCTCCTTAAAATTAAAGCAATTTTTTAAAGTATGTTTTACAGGATGCAAATTTACTGCATGGTATTTAAAACATTTTTTCAAAGTTTATGGCCTTCATAATCTTAGAAAGTTACTGAGTATATATATCAAAACATAATATAATATATTAATTATATCGTATAAGTGAGTAGGCTGCGCGATTGAAACTTTACGATTAACTTAAACAAACAAAGTAAGAAGTATGTTTATAAAAGCTCGCGATGCGCGCTCCTGTTCATGCCAATCTTGCGGTGAGCAACTTGTTGCCGTTGTGAACTTTCAAAGGAACAGAGAAAATGCTATCGGACGTCTTTGTCAGGGGAGGAGCGTGAGTGCGGGGAGCGCGCCGCCGGCCGTCGCTCAACTTGCCTCACGCACGCCGTCACTCAGTCGCTTCTCCCTTGTTGTCGAGAGCGGTACTGTAGCGCCTCCACGTGCGCGAGTTGGCCGTTATGTGTCGTATATCGAAACAAGTTTGACGGGAAATTCGTTAAGTTTTCCGATTGCATCCGGACTAGCGTAGCGATGTGCGCGTATATATCGAAACAAATGGTGACGTATTAAATAGTGACAGTTTTAAGTTAGTTTATCAAAATGTTGTCATTTGGATTATTGACTGTGTGGTATGCGGTATGGAGCTGGATATACCTGAGTGCCAGTGGGTCATCTTTGACGAGTCGAGTGGCGGAGGCGCCGCAGGAGTGCGAGTGGCAGCGTGTGTCGGGTGGCGCGGGTGAGCCCACGCGAGTGCAGCTTGCGTGTTCGCTCCGGACCGCCGCAGGCGCCACCGACCTGCTGGCCGGTCTTAGCACCTCACAAGCGCAGCGAATCACATCGCTTGATCTTCATTGTACTGACGTGCTTTTCTTTGAAAGCTCTCTGGATGTTGGCAGGAGAAAAGAAGAGGGTACTGAACTTCTGTCACGATTTCACAATTTAAAAGAAATGAGAATCGAGTCTTGTAAGATAAGATACGTACCGTCAGCTGTATTGTCGCCGCTTAGTGGTTTAAGAAGTTTAAGTATTCGGACACATAATACAGATTGGTCAGCTATGTCTATGGAATTTCACCGTGATTCTTTTCGTGGGTTAACAGACTTAAGGAACTTAGACTTAGGGGATAATAATATATGGATTTTACCCTCTGAGATATTCTGCCCGCTCTATAATCTGAAGGAATTAAACATAACACAAAATAGATTACAAGATATATCGAACTTGGGATTCTCGGATTGGGGTAATGGCCCGACCGCACCTGGAAAATCTTGTAATACTGTATTGGAAATATTAGATATGTCTTACAATGAAATAAGTGCTCTACCTGATAATGGACTTTCAAGTTTACGTGCATTACAGAAGTTATTTGTACAAAATAACAGAATATCACATGTAGCTGACCGTGCTTTTGTGGGACTCAGTGATTTACAAATTCTTAATTTGTCAACAAATGCCTTAACCGCTCTACCACCGGAAATGTTTCAATCTTCACGAGACATAAAGCAAATTTATTTAAATAATAATTCGATAAGTGTATTAGCGCCTGGATTATTAGAAGGATTAGACCAACTGCAAATATTGGATTTATCTTCTAACGAGTTAACGAGTGAATGGGTTAACAGAGATACTTTTTCTGGCCTAGTTCGACTTATAGTTTTGAACTTATCACATAATAGAATTACAAAAATCGATGCTCTGTTATTTCAAGATTTAAATAACCTTCAATTTTTAAGCCTAGAATTTAATAATGTGGCACGAATAGCAGACGGAGCTTTTTCTAATTTAAAAAATCTTCATTCTCTTTCTTTGGCGCATAATAATATTATTGAAGTTGACAGTAACCATTTTTCGAATTTATATGTATTGAACCAATTATTTCTTGATGGGAATAGGATCAGCAAAGTGGATTTACGATCATTTGAAAATATAACAAAGTTACATGATTTAGGCTTGAGTGGAAATCAGTTGTCAGAGGTACCAGATGCCATAAAAACTCTTAGATTTTTAACTTCTCTAGATTTAGGAATGAATAGAATTACAAAAGTAACAACAACTCATTTTGAAGGCTTAGACGATTTATATGGCCTTCGTCTTGTTGGAAATAAGATTGAAAAAATTTCAAAGGATACATTCTCGGCCTTGCCGTCTTTACAAATATTAAATTTGGCTTCTAATAACATAGATCAAATAGATGACGGTGCCTTTGCATCAAATCTGCAGCTCAAAGCCATCGGATTAGATGGCAACAAATTAGTAGATATGAAAGGAATTTTCACGAATACACAGCCTCTTGTTTGGTTAAATGTATCAAATAACGAGCTGCTTTGGTTTGACTATAGCCACATTCCAACAAATCTTGAATGGCTAGACATGCATGAAAATAAAATAGAGAAGCTTGAAGATACTTATGGTGTTAAAGAAACATCAAATATTAAGATGCTCGATGTGAGCAATAATAAAATTAGAAGCATTGATGAATTTTCATTTCCTAGTAGTATTGAGACAGCAGTTTTAAATAATAATCATATAGAGAAAATAAATCCCGGCACTTTTCTTCAAAAATACAATTTAAATAAAGTTATTCTTTATTCTAACAAGATTAAAACGTTAGACGTTGGCGCGTTTGCAATATCATCTGTTACAGAGGACAAAGATTTACCAGAATTCTATATAAGCGAGAATCCCTTTGAATGTGACTGTACAATGGAATGGCTTCAAAGAATTAACCAATTAAATGACCTCAGACAGCGACCCAGGGTAATGGATTTAGAAAGTGTAAGGTGCTCCTTAACGCATACACGGGGCAGCTCAGATATGCTTTTGCTTGAAGTGAAATCTTCTGAATTTTTATGTGAATATGATTCTCACTGTTTTACCCTATGTCATTGTTGTGATTTTGATGCTTGTGACTGTAAGATGACATGTCCAGATAAATGTTCGTGTTATCATGATCTCACTTGGAACTCAAACGTAGTCGATTGTTCCGGCGCCGGTTACGATCACGTGCCAGAACAAATACCAATGGACGCAACCGAAATTTATTTGGACGGAAACATTCTTAAAGATTTAGGAAATCACGTATTTATCGGTAAAAAGCGGTTACAAGTCTTGTATCTCAATAATAGCAACATTAACACAATACAAAACAGAACGTTTAACGGTATCGAATCATTGAGAATTCTTCACTTAGAAAACAACAACTTGGAAGTATTAAGAAATACTCAGTTCACAAGACTTCAAAATCTCAATGAGCTTTATTTACAAGATAATAAAATTAGAGTTATTGAAAATGATACTTTTAATTACTTACCATCATTAGAATTTTTGAGTCTTGACAATAATGGATATGTTGATTTCATGCCATGGAGAGTCATTACAGACAATAACCCTCGTACCCGTGTATCTGTAGAGGGAAATAACTGGGTATGCGATTGTAAAGACATAGCTCAGTTGAATCAATGGCTAATAAAAAAATCAAAGGATACCGAGACCATGATGTGCTACTTTGCTCATGGCCAACCGATGAATAAGACTATAGCAACCGTAGCTAAGGAATGTAAAACGGAGGTCACTACAGAGGAAACCGGGACAGAGACTTTAAAACGGTTATTCATCGAAACTAATGATGGGGTTGAAAATTATATTCCATATATTGCAGTAGTATTAATAATCGTAATAGTACTTTTATTAATGTGTGCGCTGCTCTTTATGTTCCGGGAAGATTTTAAATTATGGATGCACTCGAAATATGGTATACGAGTTTTTAACTCCACGCCAAAAGATGTGAACGACAACAAAAACAAACGCTTCGACGCATTTTTTGTTTACAACTTACGGGATGAAGATTTCGTTACGCGTGCTGTGAGTTCCGAATTAGAAAATTCGGGTCATACTTTGTGTTTACAACATAGAGACTTACAATTGATCGAAAGACGTTCTAGTGATAGTTTAGTTAGTGCATCTGAGAGTTCAAAAAGACTTGTGATAGTGTTATCTATAAACTTTTTACAACAAGAGTGGTACGCGCCAGAATCAAAGGCGGCTGTACAAAGTGCGATAAATTCAGTGAACGTTAGACATAGACGTCAAAAAATAATATTTCTCGTAACGACTGACTTGAGTGCCATAAATATCGATCCTGATTTAAAAGTGTTACTTAAAACGTGTACAGTGATTGTGTGGGGTGAAAAGAACTGTTGGGAGAAACTAAATTTTCGGTTGCCTGACGTTGACATCACACTACCAAATCGGACGCTTCATAATGCGAACAATATAAAAACGGGTAATAGGGAGGGGTTTGGGAGGCACGGCAACATGAGGTATACAGCACCTCCGACATCCCATGATCCGTGGTATAAGTACGGGATGGCACCACCTATTTTAATGATGTCAAGTCCAATGCACTCAACTAGCGCGAGTGCGGAAGTGTCAGCGCGGAGCACGGAAGACGAGACGTGCTCGGTAGCCAGCAGCGAAGGGCGGCCCGACGACCGGTTGCCTCACCATCACAGCTACGTCTCTATAGATAACCACCAGTGTGAGGAACGACCTCTCAGGCCCACTCAACAGATACCCATGTCAAACACCCGACCCACTAACGTGAGAAAGACTTATTTTGTATAAAAATGTGATCTATTCTATATGTACATATAACTTAGTTTAATATTTTATGTAGTTTTTATCTTATATTACATATTTAAATATTAAGAGATCTAAGCTGGTGCTGAATGCTAAGTGTATAAAGATAAAAGGTTGTCTGTAACCTAATTTATTGTACATAACTTTCGATTTCACGTACTACAAGTACCTTATATATGAACATAGATTTACGTTAAGGTATTCAAATGCATTTAAGTACCTGTTTATCATGAGAATCATAACTTTGTTTCTTTTAAATGCACATGATTTATTACAATAAACATTCCGTCTTATGTAACGGCGATAAATAATTTTATAAGGTTCCTGAAATATCCTTTAAGTAAATAATAAAGGATATAACGTCTTATTTGTGATAATTTAGGTACTTATTTTTATCCCTACGATTTCGAGTGAGAAATGAACGAAATATTGTAAGAATGTTGTAAATAGATAATCAAGAAAAATATGTTGAACTGAAATGTACCCTAGTCAATTGTATATAGCTAATCTAATATATAAGTATATAATTTGTGATGTAATTATTAGCTAGATTATGAAACAAACGTATTTATTACGCTTCCAAAATGCAGAGTATAAATAAATCAATATTTTTGTCTAAACTATGTTTTTTTCCTCAAACACTCCTCATTGTTTATAATTTCAATACATCAACTATTTTGTTATTCATTAAAGCTTACACATAGGCGTTTATTCATTACATCATCGCCTAAACCTTCTTATAAACTCATATCTAAAATCAGAGTGATTGAATAGAGGCGAGAGTAGAAAAAATTTCATCGTCATAATCAATTTAACGAATAGCTTTATTCGCCCATCCACATTCGAATGTATAAATATTTATTTTATCTAAATTGATCAATCGGGATAAGATCACGGCGTGGTCGGTGAGATTTAGGCTGAGCGCAGACAAACTTAAGACTAAGTAAACAGAATATCATTTTGTTTTAAATTATATAAATTATCATCGAGAGAATATAATTACATGATTTATTCATAAACTTATTTTAATAGGCTGTAGGCTAAAGTATGAAATCATACCGTTTTGTTGATAAAGGAAAGGCAGGTTGAATGTTGTATTGATTAATGTCTGCGCAAACGCTTATTTTTTTAAAAGCGGCCGCGACAGTGCGCGCGCGCCTTTGCCCGCTGCGAAACTATAAATCATCGTCGGACCGCGGGGATGAATAAATACCGCTGTAATTGACTTTTGATTGCACTTCGATGTCTCTTCATATTTAACTATTTAAAACAGAGCAATTGATTTTGTAAAACAATACATCATTGTCGAATAGCATCTACGTTCTCTACATTATACAATTTAAAGATAATATCAGATACGTTGGAGGCATTCAAAACTAACAATAATTATTTATACAAGCAAGATGTGAAAGTCAATTACTTTACTATGAAATATATCTATTTTTAATTTTTTTCTCTGAATATATTCTGGACTAGCTACGCCCTAGGCTCCGCTCGCGTGGTTTATTGATTTTGCTTTATTGCGCGGAACTCTTTATTTAATAAAATAAAAGTAGTCAAGTTAAGTTAAAGTCCTGTTAAAACCGGTACAGCCGACCGACAGACTATATAATAATTTTTATGTATATACCGTATATACTTTCATTCAATTCAATTTGGTATTACAAACATAGACTTGAATTTTATTTATTTCTATAGATTACTATAATGTCAAGTTATCTATTAAATATGAATTCATTATACAGGAAATGCACATGCCGTAATTATATAATTATGACTCATTATCTCAAATAAGTAGATAGAAATTATCTCTAACGGTCTCCACGACTGCGTAAAATATCTTAATTATTAGCTGTAACATGATCCGGCAGGATCTCCACATATCGGATGATCAGTTCTAAATCGTGTCTATCGTCTCGAAGCGTGTCTTTAGCTAAGAGTCATCCATTCACGCCAATACTCACACAAATCGAACACTCATCACCTTTTTTTCCTGTGCAATACGATACACCAATGTTTCAAGATGGCGCTTTATCCCAAACCTGTTCTAAATGGACCCGTGACATCAAGAACTTTGAAAATATTCAAAGTCAAGGTGACAATTGATTATGTGTCCGTTGGAGACAAAAAGGGGAATAGCTCGATTAGTTATGTCGTCCCGAGTCGTAGGCCTCACGAAACAATAGATTGGTTCTGCTTTATGATTCTATAAACGTTTATGTACCTATAAACGGCGTTTTAGCTTTAGTTCGAAGATTGTGATGTTATCACTTTCTTAGACAGTTTTATTATAAAAGTATCGATAGCTGCCGACATAAAAAATGCTTTCAAGTGCGATTTTATGCCTTTATGCATAATGGATGCCATATTTTATTTTATAGTTTACAGTAATTAATTTAGTAATTATTTAACATATAAATCATATTTTTCAATTTCGTTGTATGCTTCTCCTAGTTTTATTCCTACATTATCTTACTAATATAATGTGAAAGTTTGTATGTGTTTAGATGTTTAAATGTTTGTTACTCAATCACGCAAAAACGACTTAACGGATTTGGATGAAAATTGGCACATACATATGTAGATTATTACCTGGATTAACACATAGAATATTTTTTAGGTTTTATCCCCCAACAATGTTAGGTTCCCGTGGGATTATCTAAAAACGTACTGATATTATGGTTAGATGTTTGTTACACAATCAAGCGTAAACGGTTTAACGGATTGAGATGAAATTCGGCACACAGATAGCTTATTATCTGTAGTAGCACATGGTTCCTGTGGGATTATCAATAAACATGCCATAGGACGTGTTCAATTGAAATTCGGTATAGATGTATCTTATGGAACATTATTTATATGCTTTTCTCTGTGAAGTCAATACTAAGGTGAACACGGATGAAGTTGCGGGCAGACGCTTGTATATAATATTTATAAAACACATCTTCTGTCTGCCCTATCGGTCAGTGGGCTTTCAACTCGATAGTCCGATTTATAGTAATCTTTTTCTACTATGACACGACTTTTTTACTGTGTTCTCGTTGATATTTTCTCTAGAGTAGTTTTGGCCTATATATTTGATTATGACAAGTAACAGGTATTAATAAAATGATAGCAGAAAACAGATATAACCAATACTATGTTGTATCAGACAAATCGCAACACAAAATAAAAGCTTAAGTGAACACCTTTTCTTTAAAAAAAAATAATATTAGCAATGCTTTGTTAAGGTATTACTAATATTCCTGATGCCCTCCAAATAAGCTCGAAGTTTGCGAAGTGGGTACGACAATAGACCAAAGGGGGTTAGGATCGAACCTGCGAATCTCGCGTTAACGGAGCGGAGTTTGTCCTCATACCGTTGAGCTATTGAGGCTTCAATTTTCGTACATATAATAAAGTAATAGGCATAAGATTAATATTTTTAAACGTATCGTACATAAAATAATGTTAACGTTTCGTTGAATCGAATAATGTTTATAATAATACATTGTCGATAAACCTGGTTGAGTTACGCGTAGGTGTTGTGGCGAGGCGATATAATAAAAAGCCGTTATGGCATAGACAAATAATATATTCATTAATTGCTTATAGTCTTGTCACAATTTTGAATATTCTTCAAATTATCTAAGGTATTTACACGTTGTTTCAAACAAATCTATACTTCTTCATCCTAGCATTATTCCCGGTATTTTTATGTACCCAGGGTCTGCTTATTACTCTTATCCGGATTTGACAGGTTACTAGTTTTTACACGGAGCGATTGCCATCTGACCTCCGCAACCCTAAGGGCGAACCAGTAACTCATTGGATAAGAGCAATTTACTTATCAAGAGTTAACGATTATTATCAGATGTTATTGATAATAACCGGGACCGACAGCTTAACGTGCTCTCCGAGGCACGGTGGGGAGACCCACACGGACAAACGCCCAGACCGAGGCAGAAATTTTAACAAACATCTGCCCGAGCGGGAATCGAACCCGCAACCGTCGAGACTAAAGGCAGACTCGCTACCCACAACGCCACAACGGTGTCTCAAACAAATCTATACAAATAAATAAAATTATAGTCTCTGTTTGTATTCCAAATTACCAGCTTCTCACTACATGCGTATGAAAGTCTGTGCGTTCTGTGTTTGTCGATTTGTTCCGGCTAATATCTGAAACGGCTGGACTGATTTTAGCGGGAGTTTACCTGGCGTATAGCTGATGTTATAAGGAGTAACTTAGGCTACTTTTATTTTAGAACAAGAATTAGGGTTTTGTGCAATAAAGAAAATTCGGTATCCTGCGCGAGCGGGGCCGCGATCGGAGCTAGATTTTAATACATTTTGTGTTCTCAACTACAAAAAAATATATACAAATAAATGCTTACATTTGCCCAGTGCCCATTAAACTAGTTACTTTTTTTTTTTGAATTTAGCTCAAGTAATTTATCACAAAAATTGATTGCTGATTGATTTTTACATTCAAGCTTTTTTAGTTCTAATTTTTAATACAAAAAAAAACAAACAAATATCACGTAATTCATTGCTTTTATAGGAACTTCTTTGTGTAAAAGTTTACAATAAAAAATAAATAAAAAGACTTAATTTCAGAACGTTTTCTGATCGCTCTGCTGTGAAGTGTGAAATCATTCGTCAGTGAATCGTTTTTATTCACGATGTAATTGTAAAAAAATTGTCTATAACATTTAAATTTAAATAATAAATGTAATCTTAATGACAATACATGTTAATCCTAAAAAGAAATTGGTCTGATTTAAAAGAAATTATTTTGGATCGCGAGATACAGCCCGTTGACAGACTGGCGGATGGACGGATGAACGGACGTACTGACGGACGGACCGAAGAGACTTAGTTATTGTTCTGTTGGCACCCTTTGCATGCGGAACCCTAAAACAGCTACGGTTAACTTAGCTTTTTTATAATATGAAGAGTTTATTTCTATGTTTCCAAAGTGCTTCTGCATCATATCATTTATATGGGACCTCGCAAGAAAATCCAAAGAAAAGAATCATCAAAATTGGTTGACTGACACTGAAGCTTTTATATTTATTAGTTTATATTAAATATATATTAGTTTATTATTAAATACTTATTATTATTTATCGTGTGTATTTTGTTTAAGTAATAGAATGTAGTTATTTGTATGTATGTTTATTTTATATCAACACCGCCCACCATTTCATGCGATCTCCTATCCCTAAGGTTGTCTGGAAGAGATCGCTTCTAAGCGATAAGACCGCCTTTTGTGCAAATTTAAATTTGTTCATGTGTGTTGTATTTTTCTTTTTAAAATTTTGGTGTACAATAAAGTGTTAAAAAAAAAAGCTAGTAACTTTAAAAATAAAATTTAAAGAACTGATAACCTGATTATTCTGAAGTCGGTTAAGAAAATAACGCATTGATTACAGATTAATAATATTAAAACACCGGCCAAGTGCGAATTGGACTCGCACACGAAGGGTTGCTTACCATTATCTATAGAAAAACGGCAAAAACTCAGTTTTGTTGTATGGGAGCCCCATATTTGTTTTATTTTTCATAATTTGTGACAGACGGACAGACAGACGGACGGGCAGGGTACACTTAATAAATGAGTCCCGTTTTACGGAACCCTAAAATTATACTAAGACGTGTATAAGATGTTTCGTTTTTATACGTTTAGCGAATAGTTAAGGAGTTAATTAACCAAAAAGGTTAATAGTAAGAATTTTGTAACGTTTTATATATTCAACTTTATCTATACTTGCCCAATGCTCAAGAACCGCCATAGTAATTATTCGAATGCAGCTGTTTCCGCTGTTGTCGATGGGTGGAGTCAGGTTTTTTTAATATGTTCACCTACCATTGGTGGAAGACACGGAATTACATTAAATTCGCAGGGGACTTGTTGAAGGCGAAGAATGTCACACATATGTTCAACGTTGGAATGAACTCATTAGCTTTTTTGTATGGTGTGGTACCAAACATGTAAATTAGTCTATAGGTTCTATGGCATGTGTAGCCTCATATATTATAAACTTATGTTATGATTGAATTCTTTTATATAAATAAATTTAAGTTAATCAAAATATCGAATTATTTTGTACTAGCTGATCCCGCAGCTCTGCTCGCGTGGTGTACTAATTTTTTTGTTGCACGGAACCCTAACTATTTTTTTTTAAATGTAGTCTTAGTTAATCCTTATAATACCATCAGCTATATTCTAGTGAAGCCAGAACAAATTGAAAAATAGACAAAAAAATTAAAAACTGTTTTTTTTAAATGTAAGTTCAATATATACTTTCATATATACATTTAGTCATTCAGTTAAAAGCTGTTCATTTCGAATTAGAAAGAGACCCTTTAAATTTATTTATTTGTATGTCACGAGTAATAAATAACTACTCCTAATTAACTAATTACACTTGGTATTGAATTGTGTTGAAATTGAACATTTCGCGGTTTTCCTTTTATGAAGATGTATATACATATATGTATATGTACTAGCGTTAGTTTAGCTAATGCGTTATATTTATAATTACATCTGTATAAATTGTGTTTTAGTTAAGGATTCCGTATAAATAAATAATCCCAAAATATAGATTATATATTATAATGATTACGATATTGATATGTACTTAGAACTGAATGAAACATAAATATTCACATACATTCTTATTAAACGCACAAATAAATTAAATTAGTTCTGTGTAATAGGCGAAATGGTATCTGGGTGGTATAGATTGATATGATAACGTACTTTTTAATTATCATTCTTGAAGGGTGGGCATCTAATTCCTAATCTTTATTTTGATATATGGTTTAAGAACATCTGCGAGCTATTCTTATTAGTCATAATCTTTACAGCTTTTTATCTTTAGTCTTCACTCTTCAGAGGGACTAGCTAAAAGGATACGATGATAAGTTTTAGCGTAAAAAGGTTTTGCGATACTATTCTTGTGAACAAACATAAGTCAAGACTGTCTAGTAATCGTGCGGGTTAGCTGGTAGTACAGACACAATTAATGAAGGTTTAAAAATATCAATAATTATATTGAATACTTTTTTCTGATCGTGTATTGCTGTTGGTCCTTCTGGCCTTGACAGGGCTACCTGGCGGGGGTGGCCGAGGTCTGAGACTCGTTCGAAAAGAGCGCGTTAAATTCATCAAAATAATATAGCCAAAATAAATATTACTAAAAATATTTTGAATATCACTACGTTTTTTTAAATAATACTAGCAACGTTCTTTTTTTTCAAGACATTACTAATATTCCTATTGCCTCTCCAAATAAGCTTAAAGCTTGCGTTAGGAGTGGGTACGACAATAGCCCAATAGGGTCGGGAACGAAGCCGCAACTCTTGCGCTAACGGTGAGGATTCGGCCCTTCTACCGTTGAGCTATTGAGGCTATTGTTATCAAGCAAGCGTAAAGTCCAGTGTTGGTGACCATACCTATGCTATATGACGGGAGAATTAGAATTGAGATAGAGAAGTAAAGAATTTGGATAGTACCACTCTCACTTTTCTATGACACTATTACTTCGATAATTTGAGAGTAATATTCAACATAAAACCTTTCTAGAAACATGTATCACATAAGTCTTCTTTAAAATAAATCTGTTGGTCCTGTTGTTTTTGAACACAGCATTTGATAATAATAATCGTTAACTCGGTAAACTATTTAATCTAATCCAATAAGTACTCGTTCACCCTGAAAGGGTTGCAGAGCGCCAATATAATTGGTATGTGTAGAAGCAAGTTAATATTAATAATTTCGAAAATTACATGAACAAGACAATTTAATATAAAAATATAACATAAAGTTTGCGACTATTCTAAATAATTATTAAGTGTCTAAAGTCTGCGGAGACCGAAGGCGTTAAGAGCATTTGTTTCAAGATAATTTTGTTCGAGGTCAAGACTCCATTCCATAAGGCATAATGGTGCAATATTATGCGAAGGAATTTTAAAATACTCACATGTTTAAGTTAATGAGGCCATGAAGATGAGTTCGACGATTATTTCTCGTTTTTCGTATATAATCAACAAATCTGTGTTTATGATAAATATTATCTTAGGATTGAGGACATTACCCATTAGCTTTTAGCATATTTTACATTTATATAAGTTTTTTTAGTATAATTTAATTGGTGTTTGCAATAACCAGTAATATAAAAAACATCTAATATTTATGTGCCTAATTCTTAATTCAATACAAAGTGAAACGATTAGAATTAAATTTAGATTTTAGGTACCTTGTATAGAGAAGTTTTACTTTCGAAGTTATTTAGACAGGTTAACCCTGATTAAATTGAAAAAAAAACGAAAGTAAACATCGCTTCGTAAAGCATTATATTAATTAAAAAATCATTTTGATCCTATTCGAAATTGTTATCATTGAAAGATTGACTTCCACTGAACCAAGACTATAAAATATTAATGACCATTCTGTACATATGAATTCGATAACACTCATTAGTATTAATAGTTAATTATTCATAAAACGGCCATTTGTATGATAAGCCACAACCACAACAGTTACTAAATCTGGCATATGCGTTTATATGAGGGGATTAACAAGGGGTTGCACATGCACTTGTCACAAAAATATTAAGTGGGTGGAATTGAATATGGTGATCAGAGCACGGCATCGATGTACAATGCTTAGTTCATTAAGAATGGCCCAGGAGACAGGGAAACGTATAGAGCCACTTGTCATTTTTATTTTAAAAGAAATTGAATTTAAGTTATATTAAAAAATTTACAAGATATAGATGAAGTACAATTTTTAGTATAAGGTATGGATTATAAGCTAGGATTAAGTTTATGAACCAATAATGATATAGTAGTATTTGCCTGGCTGTCTCGCCGGTTCTCCTCAGGTATAAAGTTTAATTTTGGAGCAGGCAGGTAGAATCTGACAAATGGGACTCACGCTTTTTACCTTGATTAAATATATTTCATTTTATTTCTTAAATGACATATTATATATTTCTTATATAAAAATGATGTGTTTATTTAAATTTTTTCAAAGTAATACTAAATAATTTCTATAGCGACTCTACTATAACAACTCACTCTGGGCGGTGATCTCAGTACTCCCTTTGCATTCGCCGCCACAATGCTCCTGCGTTATTCTAGACTTTTTTATTTTGGTCACGGTCCTTGAATTACGTAATTAGCTGTTCATTGGGAGTTCGGGGGCGTTCTGTACCTCTCAATATAATTAAGACTGAGAAAATAATAAAGAATTTACTGGAACTGTGCCAATTCTATTATTACATTAATCTTTCACTGTAATTTTTAACAATAGAAGAAGAATCTATGATTAACTGGTCATATGGTATTTTAATTTTAAATATATAAAGTGTACTTGTTATGAATATAATAAAAAATCAATTAACAACAAATGTTCTATCATTCATACTCTATTGTGTCAGCGTTTTGCCCCAAATCGAGCGGCCCCTTCAAATAAAGAGCATTTGGCATCAACGAATACAAAAGATTAAAAAACGCACGCACAAACATAAAAAGCATCCGCGGTTATCTATTAGTATCTAGTTAGAATTACACACGCAGATGTTACAAAAATAATAATCCGTTTCACTGACGTGCCCTCACGAACGAGCTCCCGCAAGTTAAAAAAGTATTTCTTTTACCTGAACGGTGAGTATAAGACAGTAGGATCTTCGTTGAACAAATACTCGATACCCGGCTTTGAAGACTTACAAATTGTTTTTTGAGTTGACGTAATATATTACATGGGGTAGCGTCTAATTTTGGAATGAAATCTTGTTTCATGTACTTTTTTATTTTTCAATGTAGCAAATGAATAGTTCTAGTTTTAACGACTATGTAATAATATAATTATAGAATTCGACTTTTGTAATAAAATATATGTTTAGTATGTTTTATTACTCTTAAAGATTATATTTCGTAGCGATATTTAAAAATGTAATTATAAGTTTGATAAGGTTACATCAATTAAATTAAATAAGTTGGCATGGGTATTGCGTTAAGAATATAAATATATATATTTAAGATTTTTCATCAATTTTTAATAAAACTTAACGTGAAAAAATATATATAAATGCATGTATCTCATTTGCTTACTTTCTTAGAAAAATCAATTTATACAGTATAAATCGTTGATGGATTCTATTACGAGTTGCGACATTGTAGTGTTATATTATATTACAGTGCAATGTCAGCGCCAGGTGGCTTACTTTAACTATGTCCATCATACTATCCTATCTAATATTATAAATATGAAAGTGGGTATGTTTGTTTCATTGTGACGCTTTCACGGCTAAACGGCTTAACCGATTATGATGTGTTTCGTATAGTTATACATGGAGACAGCTATAGGGTATATATGTATTATATAGACTACTTAAATAGGGATCAACAAAAAACAATTAAAATATTTTGTCTATCCGTTTATTTGTTCCAGCTAATCTCAAAAATAGTTGGACCGATTTTAAGTTAACTGAATTTATAAGGAGTAACTTAGTTAAATAAAAATAATAATTCTGGATACACACGAGCGAAACACACAACTAGTTTTGTATATATATTAGAATAACAAAACACTACTAAATATTCCCTATCATTGACATAACTAATGAAAAACAAAAAAAAAAGAAATGTTAAACATATTCTTTGATGCTAAACCGTTATATGATATGTTGACGAAAACCAAGCAAGTAACACAAAGAGCATTTAGTAGTAGCAAGTTGGAGATTTCCTGTTTCGCCACCCATCTGCGGACAAATCGTTCAAAAATATCGCGTTACGTTAAAACGTGGGCTTTGAAAAGTGCGGATGTTTCTTACGGATGATTTCGGGGTGCCTTTATGTTTTTTTCACCAACCGCACAGATATTGAATCACAGGCCAATTAATGATTTTGAATGCATTATGGGCGTGCTACCAGTTCCGACCGGAAAATACAAATCGTACAATACGTAATATGATATACAGCCACCTGTTGTACTCAAACAAATCTCGGAACGAAATCGAATGCGAATATTTGCATTGTATTAAGGTTTTATCGTGTTTTATACAGACGAGGGTCCGATCCAATTTAGTAATGTAGACAACGTGTACAATCCGAGCGCTTGTCTGAACCTTTCAGCTTTCAGCGCTAAATCGTAATTCACTCCGATACGAGATGGCGCTGCGATTGGTTTAAAATTGTATTTAAATATTCTGTGTTTAAATCTAAACTATATTATTGACATAGCTTTGATAAACATGACTACTGACGTGTTAGTAACGAGCCTGCTTTGAGAATTGATAATCGCGAGTTTGATTCCCTCTCGGAGCAGATGTTCATTATTTTAAATATCTGTTTCAGTCTTTGCATTTGTTTTTGTAGATCTGCTTACCGTACCTCGGAGACCACGTTAAGCTGTCGGTCCCATTTGTTATCATAACATCTGATAATAATCATTAACTCGTGATAGGTAATTTGCTCTTATCATATGAGTTACCGGTTCGCCTTTTTTGCGGAGGTCAGATGGCAATTTCCTCTATGTAAAAACTAGTAACCCGTCTAATAAGGATAATAGTAAAAGCAGATCCTGGGTAAATACCGGGAATAATTCTAAAAAGTAATACTTAACATCTAACTCTATATTATCATCTAGATATATCATTTAATAAGTGTAAGCATTTTTTAATAAAATTTTATTTTAGTTGACTCAATTAAATTTTTTGTGCGTTTAAGAAATTGATTTTAATGACTCTTTTGTATCAGGTATTCTTTCAAGGTGGTCCCATATAAATTTTATGAGGATCCAATCCAGATTGGATATGTAAAGCGGAATTCCTCAAAGAGTAAGAGCTATAACTACCCAGATAATTAGATTCACATTAATTCTATGTACCTGTATCTTAAACCTATTCTAGTTGAATCCGGAAAAGTCATCGTTTATACATAGACTTATCTACTATAAACTAAGGACTAGCTCTTCCATACAAAAAAAGACCAAAAATTCCCTGGGGATCTTTTGTAAATTCCCAAGAAGGAAACAAAGTTAGTCACACGGTAACTTCACTCGATTATTTTGCAAGCTTGTGACTAATTTCATTTCGTCCTATGTATTTATAATAAGCCCTAATATGTCAAAGGCAATGAGGCTCTATATTTTATTAAAAAATTAGACTGATTACTTATTGTAATAATAATAAATAATAAAATTCTTTATTGTACACCATAAAAAATTTACAAGACATTACAAAACCAGATAAATTGGTACAACCAGGCGGTCTTATTGCAAAAAGCAATTTCTGCCAGACTACCTGTGGGTATAGGAGAATTTTTGTGAAACATAAGTAGGTGGCGTAAAAGATGAGCAGAACAAAATTATCTATATAATATTAAATCAAATATCTTCAGTATACACAAATAAAATAGGTAAATAAATGCTTAAATATATAAATAGTATATGATATAATTATGAATAAACATACAAATATATATATTAATAAATATATATAAACAAATAACTATATACATATCGTTATATATATATATATACAAATAAATATGGCGTTTGGCATAAATAATAAAAGTAAATCATTAAGGGCCAAGTATAAATGTAAAGGGATAGTCATTGATTCAAAAAGTAAGTTTTTAATTGTTTTTTAAATAGAGATAAGTTGTGAGCACGTCTAATGTGGAGAGGTAGCGAGTTCCATAAAAGAACGGCTTGTACAGCGAACGAAGAATTATAAAATTTTGTATTATGTTTTGGTACTTGAAGCCTAAGATTGTCAGATGATCTTAACGTACAGACAATCAATTATCTACAAAGATTTTAAACTAATCTTAGCTTAAATGAAACCATCATTTAAAAACTATTATATTTTATTATGCTATGATATTGGAGGGTAATTAGTAAATACCTATCTATCAATAAAACTGCACGTTTTTCACAAGACCGGTAGATATTCTAAATCTAAACAGATAAGACCGCAAGTGTTATTTAAATATAAATGTTTAAAAATGTAAACAATCACGACTCAACCCGTCCAACTCTAGACAGGTAATAACAATACATCTACTGTAGCAACGTCGGCGGTCCCAAAGATGGTAATTGTAAATTGATAATTGCAATTACACGAACTAAATAAACACACTGATCGTGCCAAGATGCTCAATTATTGTTTATAGTAATTTATGTTGAATAACCTTACTCTATCAATGAAAGTTGCGCTGGAGCTTTGTTATACGCTTTACTTATAACTACATAGTATAAAACAAAGTCGCTTTCTCTGTCCCTATGTATGCTTAAATATTTAAAACTACGCAACGGATTTTGATGCGGTTTTTTTAAATACATTGAAGAGGAAGGTTTATATGTATAATAACATCCATTAAATAGTGGAGAAAAAAATATTTTGAGGTTTCTAATGTGATGTCGTAAATAATTACATTTAACGCGTGCGGGCCACGGGCAGTAATGAATAAATCAAAACTACTGACACTACTAAATGACATAGGTTTTATATTTTATACGCGTGCGAACCCGGAGCGGGCCGCTAGTTTTATATATAACTAACAGACCTGGCCAAGGGTTGCTGTGGGAACACATTGGGCTTGACTTTTCCGATATTTTCAACAACAAAACAACAACCATATTTTAAATTTAAACAAAACTTTAATAAATTGTACACCTAAACCTTCCTCATGAATTACATCAGTCTATGGGGAAAAAACTGCATGAAGATTAGTTTTTGAGTTTATCGCTAACAGACAGATAGACGCGGCGTGGGACTTTATAATTAAAAATTATCGTATTTCGCGGTTATATACAAAATTAAATGAAAATTCTTGTCTTCTTTGATAATATACGACTCAAAATAATGCAATTGGTATGGTTGGTTTGGTCATAAAATAGAATTTCGCTTACTTATGAACATTATCTTACTTTTTAATTACAATGAAAATGTGTAAAATTAAAATATCGCAAAATATTTAGTGAGAAATAAATAAATATTAGTAAAAAAAGACTACACACTCAACGGCCGGGGGTCCGGAAACATTCACAATGACAAGGACAAACACCCAGACCGGAAAACATTTTTTTTTCCTTTCTTTTTTTTTTTACATGCCTGTATGGTTAATAAAAACATCTGCTCCGAGCGGCAATCGAAACCGCGACCTGTGGCGCTTAAGGCAGGTTGGCTACCGCTGCGCCACAACGTCGTCAAATTGATTAAATCTTATGAACTATACAACAGTACGCGACATTGTTACATAATATGGTATAAAAACTATTCAAACATACAACGTAAACGTGATAAAAATTAAAGTAACCTTAAAGATCTGAACTTGAGTTTCTGAACTATCAAATGATTACTATAAACTCACACGAATAGACACTTGAAAGTATTTTACTAAATATGAAACGAGGATATGTTTTAAAATTCACACCGGGTGACCACAATAAGTACCCTAACTAGCACTGCCAGAACCTTTTTTGAATCAGGCGGGGACATACAAAGTTGAATTAAAAACAGTCGGATTCTTTTGGACTATAGCGGGACACTTGCTAGGGTATAAAGGCATTAGGAAAATACACGGACAACTCTTTTGTTTCGATAACTTAAGTTTTTGTAACAGTATTTTTATGGATCGATTTTGATGTTTCTTTTTTGTTGTATAGAGTACGCTTTCGTGTTGGTGTCATATTATTGTCATGATCCTATCAAGGGCTCTAGAAATATAATATATCTTAAAATAATAAAAGCTATTGACCCTCGATCACAGTTCTCGAAAAGAATAAAATAATTTTACGGGTACAGTACCTACGCTTTACGTAGCTGAAGTTGAACGTCGTTTATTCAAACAGTTTAAAATATCACATTTTTTGCCTAATATTTTGATCCTTAACTTTTTTTTTCTCCGATTATTATCAAAAGGAGAGTCAGTCACTTGCGCGTGTTGAGCGATGTAAAATCATTATTGCAAGCGTTCGATAAGATGAATTAATTTTTATGCCCAAAAAGCGTAATATCCCACGAAAAGAGGGACTTCTGGCAACCCTGACCCTTGACTATCATCAAACAGGATTTTGAAGCTGACTGTCGAAGTAAACCGCCCGCTTAGACCCATAACATATTGAAATTTATATTTTTAATTTGTTCTAAGCTAATAAATATTTGTGTATCAAGCCGATCGTAAACGTCGAATTTACTGGCAACGTGTTACCGATGTAGCGTATTTGCATTTCAATTCATGGTATAAGTTTTAAATGATAACTTTAGGCTTTTGAATTATAATCGTAATATGTGTTGGATTAACGTTAAATTAAATATTAATGTTATGGTATGTAGTAAATGTTTACGAATAAATGCCATTCGGACAGGTGTTAGTGGAAATGTAGATAAAAGTATAAATATTATTGTATTACTAGTTTTGAAAATTAAATTAATAGAATATAAGTTATAGTTATATAAAGTATTTAAAAGACGTTCATAATTAATCCTTACTTTGTATACTATATACAATTAATTTTTAATACGCTATGAACGTAAGGTTTATGAGAATGAAAAGTAATATAACGCAGCATTGACATTTCAAATTATGATCATAAGCTTTATATTTATAGCAAGCTAATATCAATTGCACATTATATTTATGAGATGCTTTAATTAAAGGACACGTGTATTCATTACACTTTAATTACGATCCTATTACTCCAGCCGTCCCGATAACAAGTTTAACAACGTTGGATTGAACTCGTATCTTGTTCTAAGTTCACCCACGATCAAAAGTGTAGTGATAAATACTGAAACATTTATGAGGACATTAAGCGTTGTGGCCGTTTTGCATTGCGTTGCGTTGTGGGACGCGATAAAACGACGCATTGGAGTTTCGCGCCACGTTTTGACGGACCGAAACGGAATGGGCGTGCGGTGCCGCCTTTCAACGCGTTTTTGTGATTGACTTATCTAAAACAATAATTATATTTTAATTTCAATATTATTTTTATTGGTTATAAGCTACTTGTAACTAACAGTTTTATGTGTGAAAATTTTTTTCAATATTTTCTTTTTGTTTTATATAAAAAGGACTGTAATAATTTCTATTAAATGCTGAAGTAAAACAATAAACTTAAATTTGGAATAATTTGCGTATATCGCATAATATTAAAGGAATTTGTTGTTTAGAAACGGCAAGCGGCCTTCCCGCGCTATCGAACTCAAAGCAACCGCCATGTTTGCATTTCAATCCGCAAGCAACCTGTGTTTAAGTTGACTCGGGAATTATATCGCAGCGATTAGTGTAATAACTGGTTGGCTCAAGGCTTTTTCTTGTTTCAGCCGTGGACCATGTGCTCTCTGACATCCGTACGCATTGAATCGCCACAGAGCCGATTGTGTGGACGTTGCGCGTCCATTGTATTCTGCATTGTAAGGGGTATAATTATCGAAATTATTTCTTAACCATCAAAAAAGTTTTAAGTATTAAACGTTTTTTTTTAAATATGTTAGTAAACATAACATTATTTTTATTGTTATTAGTTTCACTTTAAAGGTAAAAACTTGATTCTAAACCATTAGCAATATTGCTACATCCATAGCACGTTTCTTTGAAAATACCCGCGCATTATAATTTCATTGGTTGGTAGCGAAGCGTACTTAGGCTCTAAAAGATTTGCGTACAGAGTATTCCTACAATAATGTAGTAGTTTTACATATATTCGTATCGTAAATATTGATTGTACAGCAAACAGGCGCATGTAATTGCGTGTGCCGAACGCAGCTTTTACAGAACTAGTTGCAAACCGCACAGAATGCATGTAGAGTCGCACACTATAAATGTAAACGATTTCGAACTCTATTTCCATAGTAATAAGAATTACAAGTTTATTAAATATATGGTCCACTGTTCAACAGAACGTTCTGAGACATTAATGTGTATTTATTGTACGCGTTTTCTAATGTTTTTATCGTCGGTTTTCAAACGATTTGCTCTAATGTTTATAATTAAGAGCTTTTTCTGCTACAATATATCTGAAAAGATTTTCAAAGACATATTTTAATCTTGAGGATTTCGTCAACTGTATTATTAAATGAGAGAGTAATTAAGAACGAAATTACTTTTCTTTATATATGATCACCTGAATTTTTTATATAATATTATTATTAAGATTAAGGATTAACTTATAAGATTTTTTTGAACAATATTTATTAGCACCTAGTGGCCCGCTCCGGTTTCGCACGGGTATAAAATATATAGCCTATGTCATTCACTGAAAAAATGATTAAAATCACCGCACGCGTTAAGGGTAATTATTTACGACATCACATCAGAAACCACAAAAATAACAGTTCTTTTTCTCTCCACTATTTAATAGATGTTATTATACATATAAACCCTCCTCTTCAATCACTCTATCTATTTAAAAAACCGCATCAAAATCCGTTGCGTAGTTTTAAGGATTTAAGCATACATAGGGACAGAGAAAGCGACTTTGTTTTATACTATGTAGTGATGCTTTTTTAAGGCATTATTAATATTCCTATTGTCCCTCCAAACAGGCTTTAAGCTTGAGCTAAGAGTGGGTACGACAATGGCATCATGGGATCAGGATCGAACTCGTGACTCGCGCGTTAACGGAGCGAAGTAGGCCTTCTACCGTTGAGCTATTGAGGATAAAAATGTAAATACGTTTATAACATTCGATTACGGATTAAAATTAATGTTTTTATATTAGACCGAACAGTGCGACCGAATAATATACGTATTACACCGAATACTCGGCCGAATATTCGTCTTAATTTTAAGGGGACCCAAATATTGAGAGCAATTGATCCCCATACTTAAACAATCACGCCGTTCATTAAAATACGGGCAGCAATATATATTTTTTGAAACCTAAGCATTTTTAAAAATGCTTAGAAATAAGCTTACCGAAAAAATATACGCGGTGAATTTTAGTTTACTCTCCATTGTCGAATATGTCTAATATTCGATTCTAGGTTAGTAAGTATATGTTTTAATTTTTCAAAATCTAGTTACTTAAAGTCTATATCCCTCGGGAATAAAGTTTACTTTTATTTTTGAGCTTTTTTAGAAATGATTACGAATTCCTAGAGATTATGCCAACATACAAAAAACAAAATTCTACCTCTACAAAAATATAAAAATTTATTTAAATGTATACTAAGAAATCAATGTGTAGTTACCTAATAGATTTCAACACAGTAATTAATGCAATAATTACTGAGCGACACATTAAACAGATGAATACGATTAATTACTTTCTCGCGTCCTGAAGGAATCGTCTGTAAAGTAAAAGAAAGAATAATTTTCTCAGAACCATTATTTATTTATTCACACCAAAAGAATGCCTGGCTTATTATACATGTCATCTAAATACGGTATGTCTTTGATCAACGTGTATTCCACGAAAGAGTAATTACTTTCGTACACGGTACGTCGCCTTTAAGATTTTGTTTATCCCTCCTATAGTTCTTAGTATAAGCAATTTGTTACATTTTCTATTTTACACAATATTTTCGTGTTTCGCAAATTGCCCTAAAATTAATAAGGCATCAGCTCAATTCTTTGGTAAAAGAGGATTTTTCAATATTCAACACATAACAGCGCTTCAGTAGTATAGTTTCATAAAAATGTTTTGCTGAATTTAATTTCCAGTATAATTATTATTTTTACCTGCATCTTAACCTCTTTTCTATCTCGAAAACGACTATTCTATCTAGATATCTGAGTTTACTTGTCGCACTAAATACCTATTTTACTCATTGTCAGGTGCTGCTATCAAAGACAAAGTAGGTCCAACAGTAATATAATAAACATTCAGGAACATCTTTACGTATATTTTTGTAACACCTTGAGCTAAACATTACATTCCGAAATACAGAAAAAGTATGAAGGCTCACAAACTGAAATTTTTGAATGCTCCAGAACTAGAAACGCTTATACTGAAATACTACTTTATAAAAACCTTTGGTTACAAGCGCTGTACCTATACTTTAAATTAAATATTTAATAATTATTGGTCGGTGATGATAAAACTGTAGGCGTGACGATAAATATAATTATCTTTGAATGATATTATGACAAACTTTTAATGTATAAAAGTTTAATAGTATGCATTGTGTTAAATTTCAAAATCGATTTATTAAAACGACATCACTCATCGTTGTAATATATTGTACATTGAATCTCAGTCGATTGTCTCAATTAAATTAACCGTTCCCAACTCATTTCATTGGCCAATGACTTGCGATTGAGTCTTGAATGATGACAACCTTTGACGGACCCTAATTGAATGAATATTCAATAAATTGAACCAAGTCATTACGGTTAGTAGTTGTTGTGAATATTAAAAGATTATTTAAGTTTTTAATAGATCTTTTTAGTCGTAGTTACAGAATCCAGTATTTTTGCGTTTCGTAAGATAAGTGAGAGCGTCGGAGGCCCAATCTCCCTCTGTTCCATTCCTTTTTTCCTTTCTCATCTATACGCTCTTATCACTTGGGTTGGCAATGCGCTTGGGATACGTCAAGTATCGCAAGCGCTCATAGGTTGCGGTGACTGCTTAACATCAAGCGCTCCGTATGCTTGTTTGGTAACCGTCAGGACATTAAAACAATTACGCGTAAAATAATTCCTGTTGATGACGTAGAACAATTGTTGTGGTTTAGCAGTAACGATCTGCCTTATGCACCACAGGTTGCGGGTTTGATTTCCGCTCGGGGCAGATGTTTGTATTAACCATACAGGCATGTGTTCCATGCCTGTTCATTTGGTCTGGGTCTGTTTGTACCTTGTATGTGTTACCGGACTCCTGACACAGGATATCAATATCTTAATGGGGGCCATTGAGTGTGTAGCTTTTAGTTGTATTTGAAAAGCTTCTTGGTAGTTGAAATTAGTACATATGTTTTTTTAATAAGTTTAATTAAATTGTTGCTATATACCGTTGCAATTAAATTTATCTCCTTAGATGTTAACTTGGCGTGCTTTTATCAATTCACAAGTTGATGATGATGATTGTAATTTTTCAAAGCCATCAAACACAAGTACAATTTTCGAGTATCCGAGCGTAATGCGGCTGAACGAGCAGGAAGTGATTACACTATTCGGAGGTGTCTTGAGACAGTTTTAAATCCATTACCCTCAGATGTCGCACGGCAATTTTCCAGTAGCTGACTTCGGCCACACACAGTCACTTGTGTCTAAAGAGCTAATAACTATTATCTAGTACAGTCGAGTGCAGTGCGTCAGTGAAAATTATGATTAATATCTGTTTAGCTAACGGTATCTCGGAGCGCGACGTCTCTTCGATGTGAATTGGTTGATTGTAAGAATCTCGCACGCTCGCGCTTTCTTACCCAACTGTTATTTATATCCATTGAATTGGTTAAAGGGCAACAATTAGTCGATGCGTATCTATAGCTCGATACGATGATGAACGGGTGGCTGTTACTCGGTTTTCTACTTTCGTTTACGGAATTCCTTTGTTGCTAGTGCAATGCCGTTTTATCTTAAAATATCAAGTAGCTTACCAGTTTTTTTGACTTAAAATTGGTAAAAATATTTTGATAGCCGGCAGTATTTTTTGTTTCGTGATTTCGATGATAAATATAAAGTCCCAGTTTAGGGTTCCGTGAATATCTGTGAATTATTAATAATAAAATCATTAGTATTAATAATAATTAATATTGCGAATGAAAGGTTTTCAATATGATTATTAATACGAAACATAATTTTAATAATTTTATTTATAATTTCAAATTTTATTTACTTTAATATTTGTTGCATTGTTTTTATCTGTTTATCAATAGATAAGTTTTCAAGTAAGTTTTTAGTATAATATTTAAAGCTATAATAAAAGGCAAGAACAATTTTTGCTGATACTAAAATTTGAAAAAAGTCGTGACTTGCAAGTCACCATTAAAAATAATCTTTCCTGTCTAAGTTTTTGCTTCTTGAATTGTTACCGTAATATACAAGATCACGCGAGATAAATGAAATGCAATATTTTGTTATTTTTTAGGAAATTTGACATTTGAAAGACTTCATGATAAAAAGATAAATACGATGTTTACAATATTTTGTAGCCTATTTCTTATTGTCTTATCATTTGAACTGAATGACTGATAACAAAGATGTTATGATTGTAAGACAATGTATTGTTATTGAAGAAACTTATTTGCAGCGATATTTTTCACTGATAAAAAAACTGTACTAAAAATATATATATATCTTTAAAGATAATACAAGTTTTAAAATGCTCAATCGAAAGACATGTATTATGCTTTATAGAAATGAGTTTATTTGATTAAATCGTAGTGGATATTGCGACCTTTGTTGTTATATAAAATTTTATAACCAAAGCTATCGGTTCCGTTAAATAAAATCAAGAATGAAGTCTGTGCTCTGATCGACTTCTACCGCTAGACTTATGCTGTATTCGACTTTAAATCTTTGAGTTAAGATTCAAAATCCTGAAAACATTATCTTATAGCATAAAGACGCCCTTAAGTCTTTGGACACAAAGATTATAACGAATCGCAGTGTTTGTTTAACCTGGTGATGCTGGTCTGGGAACCCGGCCCCGTGCTAGGCGGCTTGAATCTGCACTGACAGCCCTCTATTTAATAATAGTTCTCCGCAGATTATCTGCAGCGTCCGCCCTGAGCGAGTTGGTAGCTGTCCGCCGTCATTATGCAATTGAAACTTAGTGAATTATTACGCACGATAATAATCTACATAAATAAATAAATAGCGCAGCACGCTGCGCGCTGGGCGGGATTGTTCTGCAAACTCTTTCTTGCAGGATGTTGTAATCATTTTACCTGAATGCTCTATTAAATTGTTGCTTGGAATTTATAGCAACGGTACATTATGGAATAGACATATTATTGGATAAAGCTTTATTACAGATGACACTTTATAGTTTATTATGTAAGTGATATACTATGGTCTTTTATGTAGAGTTAATTTTAATACACTGTTCTGTTCAATCGATGAATGTATAGTACATCTTTATATATTTAAATAGCATTTCTAAAAGACTTTGTTGTAAGGATTTTAAAGGAATATAATTAAAAAACCCTCGCAAGAGATAAATAAAAGACATGAATAACAAAACTCATATTGTAAATATATATTAGCATCGTACAACACAAAACGAACACAACAATGTAGTCACGGCACATGCGCTGAGAAATGACGGCGCGCACGCACGTCCGTCAAGACTTCGACTTTCAAGTCTTCGGGACGTGTTGAGTGTCCTTCAACGTCACTCGTGCGAGCTTTGCCACAACTATCGCGTTGTTTGACATCATTGACTGATCACTGATTCCCGTATAAATATTATTTTAGTGAATCAACAATACATATTTCATATTCACGCCGCTTGTTTTCAATACTACAATTTCTTTCTTAAAATTTTTACTACTCATAAAACATTTATTGCGTTTTTTATTTAATATACGCAAAAAGGTTAAATGAATATGTAAACAATTTGTGGTATGTGTGGGAATATCGAAAACTTTGTTAAATTATCGGTTAAAGGTTTTAGCGTTGGCCGATCTAGTATTAATAACATATTTGGATAGGATTAATTCCTAAAGGGTTTGGTTAGCGATCAATTATTCCATAAAGTTGTGTCTCTTATTGGGAATAGCGGGCAAGGAGAACGGCCGCTATAATTGAATTTATGCACGATGCCCAACGACTTGCGATGAATTGGTTTACTGCTAATTGATCGAATATCGGCCTTACGAACGTTATGTAACGTTTGATTCAAGAATTAATTAATTTTGAATATGTATTCCTATATATGTTGGTTAAGTTATAGAAAATTAAAAATTAAAATTAAAATTAGAATTAAATAATATATAGTAATTCCTTTCGCTTGGACTAAGCTCTGTCGCGATAAAATGTATTCTTTCTATTCCTTTTTTCAAACTACAAACTATTTCGTTATCAAAATTCATTAGTTTTTTGCTTTCGCGTTTATTACGATAAAACGGATAACTCTTACAGCAAGAAACATTTCATTGTTTTTGCACTATACCTATTTATATGACAAGAATAATACCATATTATTATTGCAAACAAAGAGGTATAATATGATCCATTCTTTTGCGTGCGTTTACCGTGAAATTTTAAATGCATAGTTCCGCTTATGTTGCCTTATACGGACGGACGTCATTCTGAACAATACTATATAATTTTATTTATAATAAAGTTAATAGCGTCTTAAAATTTAAAAATATATTGAAGCTGTGTAAACAAAATATGGTAAAGCTTAAAAAATATTATTAAGTATATATGAAATAGTTATATATAAAATTTAAATACCTTGTATATATCTTTGGAGAGCAAGTGAAGCTCCTGATCCCGGTTGTTATCACATAATGTCTGATAATGAGTAATCGTTAACTCCCAATAGGTTTGTTGTTTGTTAAGACAATTGTCTCCAAAGTCCTCAAAGGCTAGAAGGCACGTGGCAATGGATCTGTAAAAATTAGTAGCTCTTACATTTGAATTAGATTAACAATTAAACTGTGGTAATAAAACCAAAAATATTATCGAAAGAAAAACATTGAAACCTCTTCAGTCTATATTACTTAAAATTCAATCGTTTTCTTTTTCTACTTATAAGTATAAAATAAAAATGAAATAGCTGATAGCGTAATGTACAATGAAAACTCCGGTACAATAGAAGCAAGAGAATATAAATAGAGTGAAACCCAAAACAACACTAGTTTTCAGTGATAACTAGTGGCTTCAAACGGCAGTAACAACAGTATATCTATAATTAAAATATATTAACTTGTTACAAGTGTCAGATAGAAGATAAGATGGAAGTTTAGGCATCCGGTACTTACCGATATTTTGCTTAAATAACTTATTGAAATAAAAATTTAAAGCATAACTAGTTTAACGTTTAATGAAATGAATACAATTTGAAATAGCTTCAATATTATATTAATATATAAACTTGTATTTATCGCAAACAATAGAAAAATTATTTCGGTTCAATTATTCGGTCGATAAATTTAATAAAATTTAAATAAATAATCAAAGTGTTATTTATAATTAATCCATATTAAGGAAACAATGTCAAGGCCAAAAGTTTTATATACACTTGAATTGTTGTTCGTGCTGTTTGCCTACAACTAATTTGCTTCTGCTAGTTGCCTTAAAGCTATCCAACATACTTTGTTGAAGACAACATCCAATAAGAGCGATGAAACTTTAATTAATATTTACCGTATAACATTAACTTGTGTGGTATTAACAAACAAACAACTCACGATCAATGGAGTCGTGGCGGTTACTTTAAAATCATGAACATAATTACTAATCACTGTAAAGCAAACATTCAATTTACGAGGCGGGCTAATTGCGTCTTGCGCATCGTGCTTTGTAAAAAGTTGGCAGAAACCGTATCTTAAACTTATTTCTTAATTATAGACCGATTCATAGCGGCGTCGCGAGCTTCGTGCCAGAACAGTTGATGTGTGCTCACGAAGAATTTTCGTTGTATAACGTCTTTATAACGATGACATAAAGTTCAAATTTACATTCACTTCATTCAAGCCCGTCGTCTTGGCAAATAGTGCCTCCAATAATTACACGGTTGAGAGAGAGGTTATCAGCCTCATAATATATTTTATGCCTTCCTTATCTAGAAGAATCTGCACTATTTCATTATTAAAACTAAACGAATTTAACCTTTATAGAAATTGTGGGTTGTAATTTAATTTGCATTATTTGTTTAACATTCCGTTTATGTAATTATTTATGGTAATCCTTTATTTTGAGATTACTTTTTGCTTTTGCCATTATAATATAATTACTTTTTGTAGCTAATTCAAAATAACTATTTCATTTTCCCAGACTCTAACGGTCTATTTTGATATTAATAATATTCTTTGCGCAACAATTAAAAGTATAGCATTTGACTTCTTGCGATTTAAAACAGTCCGTGACCTTTTCTAGAAACTGAACGTGTCGCGAAGATTTATTAAGCATTTTAAGTCGGAGCTCCTTTAAATAAAATAAAAACAAAATTAATTCCTTGATATTTTCTCACAATAAAACTTTTCAGACATACAATAGCAAGCTTACAGCCTATTGTAGAGAGTACGGGTTCAAATGAAACGTACTGTCCTCCGACGGAATTAAGCCCACCAACACCGTCTAATTTGAAAAAGCCAGACGTATAAATTTTGCTCTAGTCCCACAATTGTGTGAGGAAAATTGGACGCAATTTCGTACGCACTCGTTCGCCCTTTAGGAAACAAATCGGTGTATATTGCGTAATGAGTGCAGGGCGACAGAGCATACTTGTAATCTTGCCTGTTATACATGTATCATACATGCAAAGAATATGCTTTGATTTGGGAAATAAATATTTGGTTGGTTATCTATAACAATTAATTAATACTAACTATTGAAGGCCGTTGTGGCGTGGTGGTAGCGAGGCTGGCTAAATGCCTCAGCTAAAGTTGGTCTAGTATTGAAGTTGGAGAGCGGGTTAAGCTGCCGGTCTCGGTTGTTATCATAACATTTGGTAATAATCGTTAGACCCTAAAAAAAGTAGTAGTAGAGTCATGCTCCTCCCAAAACAAATCAACCGGGGAAGTATTACCCTAGAAAATCGACGTAAAGTAACAGAGTACTGCTGGGTTACGTGCAATGAGAGAGAGCGCAGGAGGCCCAATCTCCCACCACCTCTGTTACCCTACTTTGTTCCCTTCTCATTCCTTCCTTCCTGTCCCTTGGGTGGGCATCGCACATGTGACATTGAATAGTGTCGCAAGCGTTCATAGGTTGCGGTGACTGTTTACTATCAGGCAGACTGTATACTTGTTTGCCAGCCGTCATGAAATAAAAAGAGGAAGTTACTAAAGTGTAATTTTTATTTTGTATACGTTTGTTATGTATGATTTTGTTGCCTAGAATTTACCTTCCGACTGGTCTCATATAAAGGTTTTGATCTAAGCTAAGACTCCTAACATATAGTACAAAATCCTCAAATTATTAGTTATTACGTGATAAGTGCATCTAAATTGTTTTTTGAATTTGTTTATGTTTCAAACGATGTCTAAGGACCAATATATGCATATGTACATCAATAAAGTAGCTTGTTATAGAATTGTAATAAAGTACTTTCTACTTCATAAGAAACGTAGCTTAGCGTGCGCCCTGCTTATTACTCATAATGATGAGTGCTGCGGAATTTGATACAATTTTACATTCACGCTTGACTTAATACTTGTCACTTATTGTGCTCACAATGCCATGTAAGAAATATAATGTATGGCGTTACCATAGAAATGAAATGTGAAGCAAATATATTTTTACAAATAAAAAATATGAAGTCCAAACTTGTATATATATTACTAGCTGTGCCCGCGGCTTCACCGTGAGTAAATGTGAAACGTTAATGAAGCAACTTTATTTCATTCAAATAAATAGTTTCCCATAGAAAATTACAACAAAAGGTAGCCTATATCCTTTCCTACGATCTTATCTATATCTGCAACAAATTTTATCAAAGTCGGTGAAGTGCTTTATGTTAACATACAGATTGAGGTACTTTCTCATTTATAATATTAAGTAGGGAAGTAGCGATTTCACAAAATTGATAAAAATACCCTCAATATAAATAGCTATAAGCATACGCTCAATATGTTTGAAAATGGTTAACATCGCTGCATCTGTATCAGCATCAGAGGAATGCTTTGCCATCTGATACAAAAAGTTTTGAAAGCAGGAAGTAAAAGAAGTTGATAAAAGAACCTTACTGTTACATCAAGTCGATATTCCAGGTTAATATATCCTCAAGCCCATTCATGCCGAAAACAGAAGACTAACCATTAATAATTATAATATGTGAATTATAAGATTTACTAATTAGTTTCATTAATTTTATTATCGTATTAATAAACAGCATACTCCGGTTCTTATATTATTAGCTTAAATTAAATATTTAAACTCATCTCAAAATATATAGTAGCTGTTTGGGAATTACACACGCAGATAGTGGCACCGCGGGGAGGCAATTTTCATACTTATACTTAATTAATATCTCGTCTTGGAGTGGTTTAAAATTCTTCGAGCTTGTTAGAAATGATCGCTTGCATGATATTTAAATAATATACCTGTGTGGATATTATTCAGTCGTCCTCATAATATTACATATTTTTTCTTTAATTCAATTTCATTAAGAAAGGTATAAGCTTTCTTTACACCTATACTTTTGTTTAGGGACTTAGTTAAAAATCTATTTTTAATTTCGAATTCTGTTTATCCTTGATCGTCGGCCATTTGTCGCGGAGAAGTCCTCCTGAGTGACAAACAATAAGCTGTTCTCGACATAATGCTGTGGCGGCCGATTCACTACACACTCGTTTCTCCTATGTCTTGCAGGCTTGCGGCTTGCTCTCTGGTTAGTCCGTATAAGGCACCAACATAAAGGAACGTAATTGTGTACTCATAAGCGTACGTTACTTACTCGATTGAGTCAGCGATACGCAACGCAGTAATTGACGTCGCCTACTTATAGTGTGTGCTTTTTGCACATTGTTTTTTGAATTCGTGTCAATAGAATTCTTGCCATAAAACAATACCTATAAGCCGTTATGGTAAATTATGTCGAGGGAACAATTGAATCATAGATTGAAAGTGTAACTAATTTAAAATATTTTAAAGCGAAGCAAATTCTTGTCAAGGTTTTGATAAACGCTTTTTTTGATGTAGTCTTTGGAAATAAGATCGCGGTTTTTATTTAGATTTCAATATTCTGAAATTAGCGTGATAATATGATGACCTAGTTGAGCGTTATAAAAATCAATGGAATTTATTTTGTAATAGTTACTTGTACTCTTTTTTGTCACAAAGTCATGGTACCATACGGCATTAAAATACTAACATTTTGATTGATAGATTGGTAAAAAAAAAAAACTAAATTGAAATAATCAAATATCTATTTCAACACCTACTTAGATAATATTACGAGACGTAAAATTAATGTATAGCTTCCGATAGTATGGTTTATAAAAACTGATTTAGTTTCACGTCGCTACCGAGTGTTGCGTGCCAGGGATCGATTTACATGTTCCCTGATATACATAGCTACTGTCTTGTTATTTGTGGAAGGTTTTTATACTAATGGGCCTAATAACTTGATGGACCCCAGATGGATTCCTTATGATTTGAATAATTTTCTTAATTCTTAAACCGTTTTTGTTCTTGCTCAATAATTTGGAGTGGTTGGGATTAATTGTACTATCTCGCCGATAATATTATCTGTGTTTATTATTTAGAATTATGGAATGTATTATTCCTTTAATATTATAAAGAAGTATCCATTCATTTAGTATAATTAGTGGATAAAAGAAATGTCACAATGTTAATTTAAAAGGAATTTTTATGTTTATATAAATACTAGGTGTATTCTTTATTCTTAGTTCCGTAGGTAAACTTTTATCATTCTTTTCAACCAGTGTATTGTGAATATTCACATAATCTGCACTTACCTTAGTTGAAATACACAATGCAGTTGGTTCCTAGAAAACACTATTACAGCGTATAGTCTATGGGAAAATCTGCCACTTTATCAGTCTCGGAACGGCGTGTTTATGTAACATTATCTCTTTGTCGCTTCATAATATGGCAAAGGATTGATGTCAGTAAGTACTGTAACCTCAAACGTAGTTCCGAAGATTTTGTTTCCAACTTACTCTTTTGTTATTAACCGACGTAAAAAGATGTAAGTCAATAAGAGTAAAAGTATTTTTGAGTAGATTACGTTTATTAAATTCTCCTTGGACAAATCGCGAACGCTAAACGGCTGGTAGGACGCCCATTGCTGAGATTTAGGGATAGTGTGAAACGAGACATGGTGGCGTTTGATATTGACCCAAAGATCTGGGAAAAAGCTTCAGAGGATCGTAAAGCAAAACTTATCCAGAGGTGTTGTCGTAAACGATAACGCCTGGTTCGCTAAATTAGCCCATAAACGTGAACCACGTCACCAGCGGGCAGCTGTCCCAGCTTCTAGTTTCGTCTGCGTCTCCCATATATGCGGCCGATGTTGTCGCTCTATCGGTCTAACAAGCCATCTTCGTAAGTGCCGAATGACTCAAACGGTTGCTGTATAAAACATCTTTTATAGATGAAAAAGACCTATGATTATTAATATATAATTATATAAGTTACGTTACTTAATCCATTAAAAATTGTGATGACTTCAATAGCGTTACAGGCTTTAAAGTATAAGAGCTAATAGTTTCGTAACAATATTATAATGATGTAGAAAATTTCGGTTTTTAAAATATGTAGATTTGTAATTATGTTTGTGAGTATATTAAGTATAATTTTTAATGTATTATTAATTTATATCATTATAAAGTAATAAGATTTGTAAGTGTTAGCGGCAAGTACATAATACGTTTATTGTGAGTAAATTCTCTCACGAAACGTTCAATCGTATTCAATTATACTTTTTGCATTATACTTAAAATGGATTCTTATCTCAATTTAATACATCAATTTTCATTACAGATACTGAAATTCGGTTTAAATGTAATTTACGAAGAGTTTACTATTTTTCTACAGAATATTGTGCTTTTCACACACCACAATTTTAAGTAAGCGGTCCTCGCAATCTATGAATGCGCGTGATACTTGAATTATCACATGTTCGTCTTAAACCTCCTTAGGTTTATAGAAGGAAAGGGAAAAGAATGGAACGGGAAGTGTGTGGAAAATTGGAGCTCGGAGCTCTCACTCATGGCACGAAATCCAACATTACTTTGTTACTTTACACCGATTTTCTGTGAGCTGGTAGTACATACCCGGTCGAGCCGGCCCATTTGTACTGGGAAGCGAGTAAGTTCAAGTAAGTACGTTGTAGAGCTTTAGCGCTTTAGCGTAAATATCCCGGCTCTACTGTGAAAGAATTGCGTTTCGTTTGATAAGTCGAAGCAAGTTCAAACCAAATTTTCTTTTATGTTCCTTCTCTCTACCCTACTTTTCCCTGCGATCGCCAACATACTTTTAGCACTGTGGGCGTTAAAATCGTCAGTCGGGTCGTACGTTTTACGTTTACTGAAAATACCAAAAATGTTTAAGATAACATCACCATAAGTCCCATTTTTATTTTAAAGAAAACTTATGGGCATGGAGTCATTCCATCAATCCATCAATCCATCAATCCATCAATCCATCATCAATCTCAAGGCTTATGATCCTTTTAACTAACACGTCTTTACCATCTTTCGTTCTACGATTTAAGCTAGCTTAAATCACAAATTAATTTCTAAGAACTTTTTTTATATGATAATTTAATGGCCAAGTGAAGGTCTAGACGTCTTGGAAATTTTATTTTATAATTTCATCTTTGTATTGTATGTTTATTTAAATGTGTGCAAGATACTTTTTGTATGTTGATGCCATCCTGATGAGCCTTATTAAGTATCTAAATTTGAATATACGTATAATCGTTTCGAAGGTTTTTGAATTAAAAGATCATAAAAAGTTATATATGTGCATCAGTTATAGATACATGAGTAAGTTACCATTTGTCAAACTGATAAACCACAATAGCTCAGTACAAGACAATTACATACTATAAAGGTATGAATACCGACTTTATTATATTTTACCCTATCAGTATAACATTATTTCAAGTTGCTTTCTAATTAGTATGTAGAAGTAGGAGACAGTCTACAGTACGAGTGTATGGCACTAACAATTTCATTTACTTCAAACTTATCAACGTTTGTATCAGATACGGTTGCTTGACTTTGCACAATTCACTTTACGTTTCAACATTTAATTTATTGAATTTTCGGCAAAGCTACACCTGTTCATGTCGCTGTTTAATAAACTTATATTAAACCAGTATAGAGCCTTTAATTAAGATCAAACTTATAGAGAACTTAAAGTTATAGTATCAAATAATTAGTTTTTTTTTACTCTTTTTAATTACTACACCGGATGTAAAGTATTTGTAAGATAATCATTAATAATTATTTTTTTTACCAATGTCAAAGGAATTAAATAATTCTATCAGACAACATTATTAATTATTTGATCCGTACTTAATTTGTAACTTATCAAAAAACTTCAACCAGAAATAATGTTCTGAGATTGTCAATGTGTCATTAGGTTACAAAATTTAATTATTACGTTAGTTATATATTACTTTGATAGCTATGTATCAATTAATGTTAATATATATATTATAATATTAGCATGTTTGCGAACACGATTTCACTAGTATGTTTTTTATTTTATGTATAAACGCGAATTTGAACTAGTTTCGAGATTTTGATTATAATAACGGTTTCAATTTATTAAAAAGTCTAATACAATGTGATGAATTCTCTAAATTTAGTTCACACGGGTGCATTGGTGAGTTAATTGGATAAATCGAGATGATTGTGGAAGTAAGCAGAACGATAGTCGCACGCAGAGATTCGTCACAGAATTAATTCGTGGTCGTCAGTGCCTTACAAAATCTTAGGGCTGTCTATATTTATTTTGTAATTCTCGCTTGTCGAAACTCCTTGCCCGTTTTAGAATACTGTAATTAGATTATGAAAATTAAATTATATTTATTTTAAGTCTTTCTTTTTATTTAAAGTCAGACTGGAAAGGGAGTTTGTTTTAAGACTATCTATTGCGAATGACATGTATAATATAATCATGTTTTGTGCATCGTAGGCCCAATCTCCCACCCCCAACGTTCCCTTCTAATTCCTTCTCTCCTATCCAATGGGTTCACATGTTGCGGTGACTTTTTCCGTCAGGTGGACCGACCGGTCATGAAATAATAAAAAAGATGATTTGATTATATCTAGACTATATTATAATTATGTTTTGATTAGCAATAATGTTGGTTAAACTTATTTTAATGTACAATGATGTACAATTGAAAGGTGCGTCATCGACGATACAAATTTTACGTAGAATCGCGTTGTAATTATCTCCACCGTTCCACTTGAATCCTTTGAAGTGTCTGCGAATCAATGACTGTTTCATTAGTCAAGTCACATCGCCAACCCTAAGTGTCGACCTTGGCTTGGCTGCGGGAACATCGGGACTTCCGCCCTCCATTCATCACGAAATCGATCGGGGATCGAATAGCCGACGTATCGATTACATGGTTTGTTTTTTCAATTTATCGTATTGTGTCACCACACAAATCTAAGTGTAGTTAATTTTAAGGGTCTGAATATATTTATTTGACAAGTTTATAGAGACAACGCGACTGCTTTCGCTTATTTAATTAAGTAACATTAGTAAGACATTTTTAGTTAAAGATTTTCTAAAAGACAATACAAATTACTTCGCTAGTATTAACTTTTTCAATATAATAATTGATCTGACCGATATGTGTTCCAATGGACAAGGAATGTGTTTATTAGATTTCTTTAACCAAATTTTCAGCGTATGACAACGTGTGAGGCATCTTGGGATAGGTCCTTAAAAACAATAACGAGATTAATTTAATTTATTATAAAGAGATAGAAGCCTCAATAGCTTAACGGTAGAAAGGCCGACTGCGCTCCATTAACGCGAGAGTCGCGGGTTGGATCCTGACCTCCTTGGGCTATTGTCATACCCACTCCTAGTGCAAGCTTCGAGCTTATTTGAAGGGGCAATAGGAATATTAGTAATGCCTTGAAACATGCATTGCTAATATTCTTTAAAAAAAAAAAAATTTTTACCTATATGCTTTAGCTGAACTCGGGGTAGAATATATTTTAATTATATTTCTTTCTACGAGACTAATTGAGAAAATAAACATGGGGTGAAAAACTGATAAAATCCTTTGTGCAAAGCCATGACTTCTGGCAAAAACAAATTGAAAGCCCTTGTACTATTGCGTATTTTATATTCAAGCTTAGCTGGAGCATAGTAATAAATAGTTGAACATGAAGTACATTTCGTTATCTACATCAGGGGCTCCCATTCTATTTTTTATCGCGGCTTCCTATATGTGTTGTTTCGATTGGATGCGAAAAACCGAAGATCGTGTATCGTAAAGTAATAACGCACTTCAGGAGAGACCTATGTCCAAAAGTGTATGATGATGACGACTAAGGGTTATATGTGTTGCAATATTTTTGCAAAGCCTTTCTAGTGCTGATTATCTGCTATAGCTACAAAGTATTTAATGAAGTATCAATATTAAATATATATAAACAATTTGGGAGCCTCTGATCTGATCTCAACAAAAGTTTGTAATGTCAAAGTAACAGCTTTTTACTTAATCCGTAATATGATAACCAAAATTAATTTTTTAAATTTTAGACTACGTGAGAGCAGCCGCAGGTGCAGATAGTGACATATATATATGTATGTACAAGCTACAAAACCTGATTGATATATTAAGTTATATTTAAAATCAACTTAATGGATAACAGTTCCAAGATTCAACAAATCAATAGCAAATGATACAATTATATCAGGGTAAAAGTCCATTAAAAGACCATATATTATTGTAAGATATATTTTCATGCCGTGTCTTTATTGAAATAGTAATTCAGAATCGACTTTTTAACGGGTGAAGTACGCGCGTATACCTAGCAATTGGTTTTTATTTCTTTCGACATCTGTATTCTGATTGCAACACAGAACTGCCTACGAATAAGTTTTTATTATATCTTTCGGCAAGACATCTCGTTTTATTTTATATATAACATTGTCAAGCTTATTCGAAAAACCCCTTCTCATTCTATAAAATATTTTATATTTACTCATTTATTAGTACAAGGGAACTCGTTCCATCTAAATGAATAAAATTGATTGCTTATACAAACTGTGCGCCCAAATACTCAGCCATCACATTAAAAAAGTTTAGAAAAAGTTTAAGAGCGTGGATCGTGGACGTCAGACGGCGACCGCGGCCCGGGCGCACGGCTCGGAGGCGGTTCGGCGGACTCGGACCGACCTTGAGGCTCCGTAAGACGTTCTCGATTGTGTTATTTGTTTATACAAAACACTACCTGTTCACGGCTGCACGCACACAGCCGACCTAGCGCGACTGCGCGAGCAACTCAGCTGGGGCGCGCGCGCACATCTATGTCCAATCGCTCAGGTATTTTACGGCGATTTCAGTAATGACCACCGATTTATTACGTCTCTGGCATGCCGCCTAAAAATTTACTGCACAGACACAATAATGAAAGCGATTACAAATGACTTATTGAAATAAGTATATATGTAAAGTAAACTTAAAAGTATTTAGCTTTTTTTATTCATGTGAATATAAATATTTTCTTATCTTAACAAATTTTACGACCTCGTGTAGGACAGTTTATCAAGATAGTTGACGTAATGCGTTCGTAATATGCGTTATAGTATCCTGACTATGGGAGTAACTGGATCCATTGGGACACTATGAAAGAGACGGAAGCCGCTTCTTAGTGCCATAAAAATATTTCACCGCAGGGATCGACGCTACCTGATAAGGATACGCAGTCATTTGTAGTACGATCGTAAGCCAGACCGCAGCGATATACAATTTATTTCAGAAACACCGTCAGAGTTATCTTTCAAATGTGTTAGGGGACACGTCATATAGATACGAAACTTTGAGACAGCTGAAACGATTGCATTTTTTAAAAAGAAAACTCTTTCGTCGTGTTGTGTCTTCCCATTAAAATAAACAAAGCATTAATTCCCTAAAAAGCATTAGTTCGCTAAAAATTTAATTGTGATTAATAAATGCCTTTCAGTCGGGTCGACCTTTTTGCGACCATAAATATTACCAATCAGGAGTGCTTCGTGACCTATGCTTAAAATCATTGCTGTGATTACAGTCAATGATTAAGTTGAGCGTTAGAGTCCCCCGCGATAAGGCAGTGTTGAATAATGTTGTTCCATCTTCGATTGCGTTGTTAGTCTGGATCGGGGTTTAATGATTATAAGATCATGTTTTATGCTTGTTGATTTAAGAGTGAAGTGTCAATTGTAAATCATTGATTATCTCCCAATATATTTGCTTATCGTATTTAGAACGATACACTTTCTAAATGATATTTTTAAAATTTTCTTAACTTCGTAATTAGAGCAAATGCTGAGGATAATCCAACAAAGTTTCTCTCTTAATAAGTTTATCTCTTAATAAGTAGTTTGCTCTTATCCAAAGAGTTATTGGTTCGCCCTTTACGTTTGGTTACAGAGGTCTTATAACAATGTGTGAAAGTAACCTGCCAAATCTGGATAAGAGTAATTAGACCTCAGGAAAATACTGGGCAAAATGATAGGACGAAGAAAAGGAATTCGTACAACATGAACAAAGAAATGTATTGATGCTTAAATACGACATAATAGTTATACATTCAATGGCGTGTTTTTGCAACCATTTTTCTAATGCGAAGAGCGCGTCTGTTTTGTGGCATTATCATATACAGTCTGAGGACAAGTACGCCTACAAAAACAAAGGGAGAAGTTATAACATCCTTAATCTGAAATTCTTATTACCAGCGCTGTAGCGTAGGAACAAGTGTTTGCGTGACTGCAGCGATCCGATCATCCTGACGTTCTCACGACAATCTGATATTTCACTGAACATGTATAGAAGCCATTTTTGTTTTGAGCTCCGAATATGCGACTCAGCTTTATCGCCTTTTCATATTTTATTTCTTTATATTTATTACTTTTAATACTTATCGGGGCATTTTATTGTTTTTGTTTGTTATATTCAGTGAACAGTGGGAGTGTATCCAATAATTGTATTTGACAGTATGGGTAAATGCGACTAAATATTTAATTTATTAATTGTTCATATTTAATTTATTAAATTTATTTTATCTTTAGTCACAAGAAAGCTATAATAAGAAAAAAATTATAGAGCCTCAATAAAATGTGGTAAGTAATATCACTTATCTTATTATAAAAAAAAATACTCTTATCTTCTTATAAAATCCCATAAAATAGTTAAAAGCAGGGATTGATTATCAAAAACGAAATTAATAGGAGCGCATATAAGCGGAATACTTGTACTAATTAATTCTAACTGTTAGCGGGAGTAGTTTATATTATTTATGTGTAGAGCAGCTGCCGTTTGTATTTAGTTGTATAATACGTTGGAGGTTATAAAAAAGTTCTAATATGTTTTAATCAATGTACAAAGAGTAATTCGATCGTAAAACGACTAAGAAAGCGACCGAAGCAAATTAGAATATCGCTACCGGTAAACATGTTATATACATATTTTTGTCGGGCCGTCTGTATCTACTCCAAAAACTCAATCAAAGCCCATGAAATTTACAAGGCAGATAAAATTTAATTTAATGTTTTATCGATGAGTGCGCGTTTGTATGCGTGCGCGTGTGTGTGTACACAGTAATTATGCGGCGGATCGACGGCGCGGGCGCAGCGCTGGTGGTCTGCCCCCTGCCCTTCCCCACGCTGTAGGAAAGCTTCGGAACTCACGATGGACACAACGTTTGCTACGGATGTGTAATCTTTAAAACCTATTTGTTCCTATCTATCATTTATAAAGACTAGCGTATAAATGGATTTTATTTTATGTTCATCAAAATATATATTTTATACATTAGTATCTTCATTAGCGTTATGTTTTGGAATAAACTTTTCGTGACAATTATATTTAGCGTTTAAGTCAAACTTGTCACCTAATAGTTCTCTTGATAGTTTATAAAGCAAAATCTATTGCTTCGAAGATCCTGTACATCAATTGATAAGGAAAATATATTCCCGATATTGTAGAGATATAGGGACAGTGAATGATTTCACGTGTTCGTTTCGTTCGTTTATCACAGCTTTTACTCTCAGCTGATTGGCACATGCGCGTATCAGCAACCTTCCAACGGCATTGAGATAAAACTGACTTAAAAATAAGTATAAAAGTTTTACCCTGAGGGCTTAGTCGCGTGTTTTAAGATACGAGCGAAGCGCAGTCATTATGTACTATGAATTCTTTTTTATAAATAGTTAAAAACAATTCGAATATTTTGTTATTGATTTCTTGAAACCTAGATTTATATAAATAAAGAATGTAATATATTAATCACAATAAATGGGGAACATTATAAGATAAAAATTAAATTATATTTAAGTGTTCTTGTGCTCAGCATAATTATGAGCATACTTTTTACATAATGTTGCTGACTGCAGTTATTTAACGCTACACACGCTACAAACTTAACGGCCCCCATTAGGATAGTGGGTCCATAAACATACACAGCGACAAGGACAAGTACACCCAGACCGGAACACATGCCTGTATTGTCAATACAAACATATGCTCCGAGCGGGAATCGAACCCGCGACCTGTGGCGTTTAAGGATCGCTACCGTTGCGCCACAAGGTTGTCAGAGTTTAGTTATTTAAGCTTTTTCAATGTGTAATTTCCATTGGAAAAATAAACAAAAGCAAAGCAAGTACATGTAGCATTATAAGGCTATGGTAAAATTTATTGGTCACTTAAAGGAGCTGTTTCGCTTCATGTTGTCGACTCAGTTTGATTAGGGAAAGTGTGAGAATTTGCGGCCTTACCTTATCCCTTCGGCGCGCGTCCGCGTGTACTTTTATTTACCTGTCACTCAAAGAGTACTCCGACGTATGCGTTAAAGGCACGACAATGTAGCGCTTTGTGAGACGTTTTACTAAGCTTTTAGAAGAATAAATTCCGTTGTCATGCATAAAACTTTGTTTATGTGGAACGTTTTGTGATATATTTGTTAACATTCTTATAACCTGACCGGTGAATAATTAAAGCTTATATTTGTAGTCGTCAACGCATAAATTATTAAAATAAAGTTAAGATCAGCTTAAATAGATATAAGTGTAAAAATGTAGTAGAAGAGCCACGCTCCTCCCCGCAAAAATAGGCCGATTCGGGAAGTACTACCTTCTCAAAGAAAATCGGCGTAAAGTAACATTATCCGTTGTTACTGTTGCGTTTACTGCGATGAGTGCGACCGCCGGAAGCCCAATCTCCCACCTCTTCTGTATCCTTCAATTTTTTTCCTTCTGATTCCTTCCTCCCTATTGGGTTGGGTTGGCAATGCGCATGTGATACTTCAAGTATCGCAAGTGTCCATAGGTTGCGGTGACTGCTTACTATCAGGCGACCGTGGTATGCTTGTTTGCAAGCCGTCTTTAAATAATAAATATCTTTTTTATGTATGTTTGTTCCCCGTGTCAGTATGTCTATTAATCTTCGATGCATGCTTTCGCATCAGAATATTTTTTATTCTTTTAAGAGTAAATTGTTTCCTCATTGGCCTTTAACCTGTTCAATATGAGGTTTGACGATTTGACGTTGATTAAAAAGTAAACATGTCTCAGAAAAAAAAAAAAATTGGTAATAACAGACATATTAACTTAATTTATTTGTTGATATAAACCTATTTTATTAATATTTGTGTCATACAAGCTTTCCAAACCAGTATAAAATTCCTATATCATAATTTATAAAAAAAAAACAAACATCAATTATGTTTGCTGCAAATTATAAATTCACAGAGAAAATTGTTTTTAATTTGACTGATTTGATCATTTTTATTATACGACAGTTATAAACTCGCAAATTGATTTAAGCCAATTTTTCCACTATAATTATACCCCTCGTCGGGCGGTAATAAACAGATGTCATAAAACAGGGCTGTTGTTATGGTTTTATTTAAGTGGCTTGGTGATTATTAAATAAACAAAAAACTTTAGAGTTTTAAAATAAAGTCAAGTTTATAAATTTTATTAAGTATTAACAATGATCAGGACTGTCTTTATCCCTATTTATAATTTTCAATAGCTTGACATTTCTATTGTATTAAATAAATTCATAAGTTAATAATCGTTCATAATATAAACTCTTTATTATATGTTATAGATCATTAAATTGCATTGTAAATAACATTTTAATTACTAAAAAATTAAATCTGGATTTGCTCTCTAGCTTAAGTAAAATCGCTCTAAAACTGATTAGTTTTTTTTTGTTAGGACAGGGAGTTCATCCCTTATCGCAACTGATTAAATTTATTTACAAAAAAAACATGTTAATGCCCGAGCTATATCGCCTGGCTTTTACAAAAAGTTATCACATATAAACCTAATTCTACTTCGAAACCGGTATCACTTGTAATAGAAACGTTTATACCACCAAAAAAGAGATTTCCGCTCATAAAATACCAACGGTGTAGTTATTCATAAATAAGCAAAATCACTAAAACTTCTTCATAATAAAAATAAACAGTTATCGTAAATGTTTTCAAATGTGCTGGCGAATATTTAAGTAACTCCTTCATTAAACTGTCTATTTTCCAATGTTTATTGCACGGGTCCCGTTACTCCGAAATTTTGTTTACAAACGTCAAACTCTTTCCCAAATATTTTATTGTTTATATAGGGCAATAAACGTGCGGGTGCTCTTTAACAGTTAATGGCTTAACATAAACATTGCAAAAAGAAAACGGTACTTCTTTCTTCTATTGTTTCCAATTTCGCCAACTCTTTTAGCAACCCTTAAAATTCTCGTTGTTTAGTGTTTATGACATAACGGTAGGTTATTAAGGCGGCGCCATTTGCTTTGATAGCAAATATTTGCAATTCTACGAGTATTATTAATGAATGTTGTTTTGTTTTCGAAGCTTCTTATAAATATTAATATTTTTGATGCCATTTAAAATATTTTACGAATTGATTTATTACTAATAGGTTTTTAATATACTTAATATATTTCTTTATGAATATAATTAATCCTGCGTGGATATACCTAAAAGCATATGACTTTATTTTTTATTATTTGTTTTTGGTTTCTTTCCGCTTTTACTTCAAAGCAAAGTTTACAAAGTCTTTTACAAATTACAATTATTGGAACGATATTTAATCCATCTTGAGTAAAGTATTTATTTTTATTTTAAAATATATAAATAAATAAAATCAATAATTATAATTGGCATTTTGCTATCCTGAGTGACCACTGCCCCTTTCACACGTAAATATATAATATTATATATGCCTCTAGAGTGTAAATAAAATTTAATTTGCACAGAATAGATAAGTTATTCAATATCTGTGTACATTCGTCCTCGATCAAGAATGCGCCATCTATCTGATAAGCGAAGTTTCACGCGGTCTGCTGAGAGATTCATTGTGGTTTGAGCGCCATGCCCTTTTGCTACACAGTGTAAAAATATACGTTTGTTAAAAAACAATTCTTTACAATTAAAAAAAATTTTAAGCTCTATGTCAAAACAACAGCTCTTTACTATGCATATGAAATATAACATATATGTGATTTCACGTTGTGGGGTTGATTGATTTTATAAGGAGTAACTGAAGCTACTTTTTGATAAAAAAAATTAAAATTCTGCATAATAAAAACTAAACAATATAATTCAGTAGATCACGCCATTTGGGTCGCGTGCACAGCTAGTGTTTTAAAAATAAATTTTAAATTTGACAATACATGTAATATAAATATTTCAATAACAATTTATTACTACTACAAAACGCTTTCATTACATTTATATATATTTTATTACAATTTTGGAACTAGCTTCATTTATTTAAATGGATCAACCTAAATAAAATCATTATTATGGCATGGCATGGATTGGACTTTAAATGCTGATTATTTTTATATACTGCAGTAAGTAGTCTGTGGTATTATAACTTAGGTTGATATCTGCAAAACAAGCGCTGATGAGAGATTAGATCGACGACGATAATCGCAATGGCCAGTGATAGCCGGGTGCTGGAGCTATATTTATGTTATTTTAATACCCTTTGTAATTCCAGTCTCACTGTGAATATTCTATCTCTTTTAGTGTATTTTTTGTAGATAAACGTGGTATTCTATTCAAGTGTCGTTTTAACGGCATTATCAAACGCATCATTCAAAGTTAAGTGGTCAAATATTTGATGTTCGCCATCAATTTAACATTATTAGGAACAATAAACTAACTAGATTATTTTGAGTATGAAACAGAAATAAAATCAAAAATTTTGTAGTGGTTTTCGTGTTTTTGTCGTGCCACTTAAAAGGTGCAGTGATAGCGATTCTGCCTACGCCATTGGTCGCGGGTTCGATTAGCGTTGAGTATACCACTATGTGATTGGGTTATGGTGGTTTTGCTTTTATTTGTGTAACCAAATAAGGAATGGGAGAGAATAGGAAGAGGAGGAAAAGAAACTTTAGTGGTAGAAGAGCCATGGGCCTTCTAGCACAAATGGATCTGCTCGACTGGGGAAGGACTACCCTCTCATCGAAAATCGGCGTAAGTACCAGTATTGTTGCGTTTCGTGAGCTGAGTGAGAGCGCTGGAGGCCCATTCTCCCCCCTCTCGGTTCCCTTCTTTTTTCCTTCTCATCCCTTTTTGCCTATCCCTTGGGTCAGCAACGGGCACGTGATACTTCAATTATCGCAAGATTTCATAGGTTGCGGTCTGCCAGACCGTATGCTTGTTTGCCAACTGTTATGAAATAAAAAAGGAAACAAAAAAGGGTAGGAACTAAGCCTTGATCTAGGGCTTTAGGTGCTCATATTTACTGAGTTAAACTTAATGTGGCAGAATTTGCTGTATCACTTCGATATTGTATATGAAGGTTATACTTCCCCGTTCTAACCAAAATTCACACCGAAAGAAGCAAGACTCTACCAAATTACATATCTATATCATAATATTTGCGTGCATACATCATATCCTTGAAGAATAATTACATTTCTAGAAGATTTATTTAAAAAATTAAAAGACAAAATACTTGTTGATTAATATTTTATTTAATAACGTTTAGCTAAAAATAGCTTTTTGTGAGTTCGAATTCCACGCCAGCACGCGGCGCCGCGGGCGAAATAAATAAATTATTAATGCTGGTATAAAACAATATGAATACAAATAGCTCAGACAAATAAATACCAAATTGATTTATACATAATGTTTTCGGTTCACATATTCGTTCTGAAGTTGTACAGTCAGTAAGAAAAACACAAAGAAAGTATAATACGTGTTATTGTAGCGCTGTTTCTCAAATACGCTACGAGAGTTTACTTTAACCGTTTACTTTCGACGGTTCATTAAATTCATACCAAACTTCTGTTTGTATATGATGATGACGTATGCTGTCTCAGTCGAACTCATATTGATTCTAGAACTCAAAGCTGTAAATATTATGAGTCAATAATATCTGGGTTAAGGTCTTCGCTTGTTTTTATATTGTATGGTAATATTTAGATATGCACAATGATCTATGTTGTAGCTCTGCCTTAAGCACCGGGTTCGATTCCCACTCAGAGCATATGTATAATGTACTAGAAGATGTATATCTGCGTGACCGTTTTGCCGCAATTGTGACTTATGAGCCACGAGCTGTGCGAGCATGCATTAGTGTCGTTTATTCATTTTGCTTACCATTGCTATGTAAGCTATTCGATATCCGAAACGGTACAACGGTACAACGGTACGGTGCAAGTAGCAATGTAATATTAAACTTACGATATTGTTGAGTTCTGCGTATTATAATATAATAATGATTATTTATATTAGTACATAATATAATAATGATTATTAATATTAGTATATTATAAAGCCTTTACAATATAGTAATATTAATAATCCATTTGGTTAAATAAGGATCGTTATTTTGAAATAATTTTACATCATGAATTAAGTTGGTTTTATGAATCAATAAACAGTAAAATAATTATTTCAATTGGCTTTTGATTCACAACTGCAATTTCATTTGCATAAAAAAATTGTAATTGTGGAAACTGCATAACACGAAGCTAATAGAGCTTTAAGTATAATTCGTTTTTTATAGAACTAATTGCCCGCATCGTCTTCGCATGGGAACTTTAATTTATTTTTGCGGTGTAATGTAAATGTGTAATGTAAACAAATAATTATTTGTTAATGAGGTATAATTTGTCGTTTTTCAGAGGTTTTTATGGTTCAATTTTGGCTTAGCGTTATTCCAAAACGTACCAATTATATGGACTTAATTTCTTAAAAATTTAAGAAAAAGAATTTATTTTTATTAAAATTTATCTTCCAATATAATAATTTGTTCCCATGTGTATTTATAACGAACAAAAAAACCATTGTAATTCATGAGCAAAGTCACTGTATAATATAAAAAGGAAATATAAATAATAGCAACATTTAAATGAGAATCGAAATTGTAGTACATCGTGTATTCTTTTATAACAATGATCAATTCTCGTGAGTCCGAGTATATTTGCATTTCAAAGAACGGATTGTTTCTGTACGCAGAGTATAATTACGCAAACACTATAATAGCGATGTCAAGAGGGCCCTAAAGTCCGAGCTGCCTTATTTACTGCCTTGAGAAAAGAAATGTCAAGACGTCCTGCATGTTATGCGATTATCGCAGTGCATCGAGCGAGCGATTGCTAGATAGCGTTCACACACAACCTTCAAATTCTTTCCTCCCATTCAAATTGTATATACGACTACTGCTTTCAATACATTTGAATTTCTTTAGCTCGAAGTGAAGTCCGATTTTAAAGAGACCGATTTTATGTTAAAGAGGATAGCAGAAGTATGTCCGTCCGTAAATATAATAGACTTCCAGGTTTATTGTTAGGATTTCTCTGACCATTACTACAAGTCTTTTGTTAAAATACATTTAAATCTGATAACTATATTCCTGAATTTTGTTTGCTTTTTTATAATTTTACTAAAGTTCTGGATGAAGAGGAAGGTCTTCACAAAGAACGACTCAACCAGTTTTTAGAATATCTATTATAAAGCCAAGTAGCCAGCTGAGACAAAAACATACAAAAATTAATTGTATTCACGTAGACCTCGCTCATAGATCATTTGAACACGTCACCCAGTGGAGTCACACTGAATTAATTTTTCAAAAGCGCGCAAACAGGTTCCGTGGAAGCATTACCATTTCCAAGGAGACCGCCCATTCATGCTTCAAAAGAGATCTTTCTAAATTTTAGCGTATCATGAAGACAAATCTCGAGGTATCACAGTCTCACCGGCTCTATCCTTTCCACAAAGGACGTAATAACCATATCAAACAGCGTGTCCCTTTGCCGTGTTGCATACATATCGTGTTGAAGTGAGTAGATGCCTTTATTGTGTTTTAAAATAAAAGAAATATACTTTGTTTCCGTGAGTGCGGGACCGCCATACCTAATGCCGTACGGCTCTTGAATACCGGACATTGGGCTCGACACGAGTTGGTACTGTAAGTGCCAGATAAAAGCCTTGGTAAATAAAATATTATAGGCTATGTTTTGGTTTTGAATCACGACGACCAAGGAAGGAAGGATAAGTTTTTCAAGTGTACGTATGCTTATTTCATGACATTGACGATACAGGCGAGTTTATTGAGTTATTTTTACAACATTTTTTCAACAAATCGATTTTTTTCATGTTAATTAAGCACTTCATTGTTTTCAAGCATTCATATAATTGAGCGGGATGTTTATTCAGTCGGAACTCATAGATATTAATGATTAAACGTCACAATGATTGATGAAGAACAAAGGGCACAAAATCTAGGTCTCGTGTAGCAATAGGCTGTATCTATAGCTGTTAATTATCGATGCAACTATGATATACGAGTATATAAATTAAAGTAGAAGTAGGCAATATCCGTGTTAGAAGTTTCTGTTCCGAATACCTCATTTACTATTTAAGATAAGGTCTTGAATCAGCTTTATTTATATGCAAAGCCCTTGTCAGTCCTTTAAAAACAAAAATATAATTTAATATACTTAATTGTGAATATTTTATAATCCTCATACGTGGCGGGAATATCTCAGTTACATCAAGCCATAAACATGACAGTATTCTATGAAAGGCTTGTTATTTTAAATTAGATAATGCTTCAACGTCACATTTAACAGGTAAACGTCACCAAATAGGCATGCTTTGGCGTATCGTTTCCTCCTTCCCAAAAATTTCGACGTCTTACTAAATAGTTTAGTCAACTATATCCTCTATAAAGAATACGTTTAAAAGCTTAAAAAGCATAAAGTTTTTGTCACTAGTAATAAGTATCCCGGTGGCTATTTGTAAAGTACGTGAGGGGCATGAGAACCATACCGTACCGGAGCGACCCCGCACATAATTTTAGTGTTCTCGTCCTTTGTGCCGGTCGTCATTGTTATTAAAGTAATCACGACTGCCCTCCATCATGCTCCAATCGAAACATTATGGGATATAAACAAAAGAAAGCAAGAGGAATTCAATGAAAAGCCATTATGTCGGTGGAGAGCTCTTCGCGAGTCTGTTGTCTCAATATTTTTCTTGGTGGATGAAGTTGACGCGTCATTCTCTCGCGTTCAAAAACGCCGCGTGGAATTTTGAAGGGCCCTCGATAATGGCCGATATTTACGACATTTAGATAATGTTATTTAAACGGAGGGATTGAATTATTGTAATAAAACAAAACGAAATGTCGCGTGGACGTCCGTTATCGAAATTTATTGACGCAACACGAATATATTTTATAGATGTGTTGTGTAAATCTATTTTAATATTGAATATTATAAAAGATGTTTTTTTTTAAATAATATTATTTTCTCGACAGTTGGTTGCTTATTTATTTTTATAATATTCATCATTACTAAATGTTTATGTAAAACGTTTTTTAATATTCTCAAATATTTGAAAATGTAAGACTTAATATTCGAATAAATCTATGTGATAATATTTTTATAATAAAAGGCTTATTGGCGGCAAGTCTTTATAAACTAATTGTTAGAACAATATTAAAATCAATTACGCCATATTTGTATGATCATGATTTAGGGATTTAGTAAATGCGTCACAGCATTATGCCTGCGTCTGATCCGTTTGAGTTAATGTGTTTACGGTCGGCTTCTTTCAACTTTCATTATGTCTTCGAGTTCTTGTCGGATTAGAGTCGCACCGTCTGGTACTGATAATCCAAAGGTATGCAATACATAAAAGCCTTAGTCCTGAGCTGAGCCCTTAATGTGTTGAGGACGCTGGATGGCTATCGCTTTGAGAAAAACTAGTAAGCTGACAAATCTCCCAGAAAGAAGAAAAAAAAGAAGATAAATAAATAATATATCAACAATAATTTCAAATTAAAATCCTAACACTATGAAAAATATTTGTTGCAATTGATTATAAATGTTATGATCGTAAAATACTTTATTTATGAAACAAATAAATAATGCAACAAAGGTGTAAACTTAAGTTGGTCGATAATTAAATGAACGTTTACATTAAAAAAAATTAAATACATATATAAATTGGGATTTTGTAGCTGTTTTATGTGAATTCTATTTAAGCCTCATGTGTTTTTGGAAATAATGATGCAATAAATTTATTTGAAATGTGAACGTATCCCAGAATTAAGGAGGATTTGTTTAAAAAGTCGGTCTACAAAAATACCGTAAGTTTTGGAGGGCGAATGATAATATAAGTTGGGGAGAGATATATAAATACTATAGTAGCAGGGTATAGGATTGTCATTAAGGCAATAGTCGTTTTCTAATTAATTGCCTCATTATGTTAACAAAAACATTATTGCGCTGTCTTAATGCAAACTGAGCCTTTTTTGACGACGGGGAGGAAATCTGCAACCAGACCATGGCGTCCCACAATAACCTCTTCAGTGGCCGACCTCAATGGATGCGAGTGGCTCCAGAAATTCCTGTGGAACGAATTCCGAAGCTTATCAAGCACATCGCTTAACTAAGCCCATCCCCGGGAGAGCTGATAGTGTTGCTCTCACTGTGGGGGAACTGATGAATGTTAACTGAGCCTACTGTATTTAAAAATTTGTTATGCCATTGAGCTGTTTGTACTGCGGAATATCACTAGGACAGTTTTTCTTTATTTTGTGGGTTTCTTATTGGATCAGTATTCCATATTATAGTAGGTAGTATAGCTTACCAATTCATTAAGAAATATATATTATGAGAAGTACGCACAAAAATTAGGCTATTTTTTATTAATTATGAGTCACTCTTTTATCGTGAAGAGTTGGCTATTTAATATTAGAATTCTGTAGTAAATATAGAATCTTGATTAAATTGTTTAATCGTGGCCTATAATTTATCATCTTATATGGACCTTGAATGACTAACGAATAGCTATGCTTGCAATATAATCATCAAACCTACATCATTTATAATAGACAAACCCTTAAACGTTGAGTCATCTTTCATTGCGAAAATGCTTAACGTTTACTATCGAACAAAGACATCGGAAGAACAGTGTTTATTTATGTTGCCTTTATATTGTTTACAGGAGACAACCCTTTGTTACTTCGCAAAGTTCCGACTTTAATGTTTATTATTATTGCACTTTTAATTAAGATATATTTGCCAATGTGAATGTTTGAAAGAAAAAAATTGCTTTACTGTTATTGCGCAATTTATTGTTAGCGATGCAATAAAATGTTTTATTTTGTTTTAAAATAAAAGAGTAGAGAAAAGTAACTGATACCTGAAATTTTAATTTAAACAGGACTTTTATTTATGCGTTATGGCATATTAATTTTATAGTTTAACCTATTTTAATGTATATTTCGGGTATAAAAATGAATAGGCTAACGTTTGATTCATTTAAATCATTTAACAAATATACATCATTTGGCGCATGAGAGCTATTATTTTATCCTCATGAGGGTAAAACTATGAGAAATAGCTACCTTAAAATAAACGTAGCCTAATATTAAGCCAAAGAAAAATTGGTTTTCCTGCATTCTGTCGGGCTTTTACGAGCTTTCTTTTAGACAAGATTTTTTAGGATATTAGATTAAATACAGGGCGGTTTTTGATGTACGCAAACATTCACGGTTGAACGACTAACATGTTTTATTACAATATTTTCTTCCATGTTAAGGGCTAGCAACTATTACCTAAATTGGTCAACAGGGGTGCTTTTCTAGTCAATGTTGGTCAAAATATGGTCAATGCCACCATCTGCTTTAAGCGGAAACCTAAACCGCGTTAATAAAGGCTTCGTTTTCAGTATACTAGATTGATCATTAATCTCTACACACAAAGTAAGGGTTTCGTTTCGTAAAATATATTGATAAATTTTGTTCAATACAATTAAATTAGTTTCTCATGAATAATGATTACGTATTGAATTAATCAGCCGTTTGGCCGTGTAAGGTCTTGTTTAAATCAATGTACATAATTACATGTGCTGATGTTCAAAGGTAATTTATCTTGCAAAATTCTCGGGGCGATGTTGTCTTTTCTTATGGCTCTTAACAAAGTTACCGCAGAAACGCTCTAGGCTACTAAATGCTACTACAGTCTGAAATATAATAATTTTTGTGTCGCTACAGCCTCCTAATTCTTTAAATCAATCTCAACTTTAAAACCAAAGTGTTACGATTGCGAATTACGAATGTCTTTATTTGGGCTCGTATTCAATTTGTTAGGCTGAGTGTACACAGGATCCGAAGTGCAATGGCGAGACAAACACAAGGCTTTGTGCTGCTCACGGAGTGGGTAAATATTAGCTTTTTGCTTCGGAGAAAAATGCGTTTAGAAAACACGAACCTTGTGTACTGTTTTCGTTATTGGAATTAAGGCGTGAGTGCCTCAGTATTACCGCGGCTTTATGCCTCTCTATTATAATATGTTGTTTAAATTTAGACTCAGTTTTGATAGATACCGACAATGAGGCCGATGTCGGCTTCAAATAGAAAATTGATCGAGTATTAATTTTCAAAACAACAAAAGCGAGCGCCTATTTGTTTAGAACGGTAGTCACAAATCGATAGGCTTGTATATTCCAATTATCTTTTTAGTGTTGATTAGTTACCTTCGTTTTTTTTATTTGACACAAACAAAATAAGCAATAGATATTATATTGTTAATAAAGATTATGGTATTACTGTACCAAGCTTGTGTAAAAGCATTTTATAATTTATCTATTCATCAAAGATGGAGTACATACTTTTTAATTAATTAGCATCGTAATTACATAGTTTAATGATACATTTTACTAACGAGATGAACTTAATCATTAATCATAGCGGTAAATATGTTTATAATCAGCGATAAAAATATTTAAACAACAATTAAGAATTAATTAGCCCGGCCCTTTTTAATGTAATGTAAGAAAAACTGATTTTCTCGCTCGATAAACCGGTAAAGCAAGTTATAAGTCTGATATCTGAACATCGACAGTTTTATCAATAAACTTAAATGTGACGTTTTTTACCCTTAATAATAGGGTTCCGTAGCAAAAACGGAACCCATATAACTTCTTCTGTCTGTCCATCCGTATGTCACAGTCATTTTACATAATATAGTAACATAATATGTAAGGGTACCAGTCCAGACAGTAACTGAGAGTTGAAAAAAATATTTCAGGGAACGTTGCCAACGTGTGAGGAACTTTTTTATATGTATTGGCGAACAGTTTTTGGGATATTGGCTCTTAAAGTCGTAAAAGCTGCGTTACCTACGTTTTGAATTATGAAATTTTAAATTCTGGATAAATTTTACGTAGTAGACCTTCAATAATACTTTTCACGCAAACTGTTTTGAAGAACTTACGTTGAGCAGTCTTAGAGAAATAGTAAAAGATAAAAATTTTACCATAACTTTTTTTTTCATATTATTTTTAATAATTATTATGGAATTACCAACTTATTTTTCTCGTCGATTTTAATTTGTTAATATGTACTGAATTTCCTCATAGAGGAGCTGCGGAACCCTTCAGTCTCTCGTGCGTGGTCTACCACGCATTTAGCCGGTATTTTTAAAATGTAATAGAAACGTTCTGTCCTTTAGTGGATATAAATCAATTTCCTTATTGTGAAAAAAGAATGGCAGTCAAATCGTCTATGAGAATTTATTATGAGTTCGATGATAATTCATTTCAAAATTTAATATTATTTTAGTTTTAAATATATATGCTTAATAGTGTTTATAGTTTGTTTTTAAAATATTCTTTTGATCTTTCTTTTCAAATCAAATAATCTTTTGGTGTAACCCTTGCTATGTGGCTACGTTTCTTGCATAAACACGCTAAATGATGGAATTGTTTCCGACAATAGGGTCACCATGTCTGCTGAAATATATGAAATATTTTATTCATACGAACATTAAATTAATATGATGGATGGATGTATAATTCCTATTTTATGTATCTATACATGTACACACTTTTAGTTTATAGTTTTATCTTAATCTAGGGTTTTATTTCTATAAGCTACATATAAATTGTAATATCAGGGTCAGAGGTTTTGTTATAACACTAAAAAGATAAATTCGAATCATACAATTCATGACATTCACACATTCAGACAGTTCTTGAGATTTGCGTATTAAAAAAAAAAAAACTATAACTTTTTAATTGTTTTATCTCCTTGAACTTAAATTTGTAAAAGTATACAGCATTTTAGTATAAATAATTGTTGCCTTATTAACTTGAATAAGCTTGAAGTAACAAAAATAGCGTGTTTTCAAAGAAATGTTTTTTAATAGTTCAACATACGTCTATTGGAGTAACTCAAAAAAGGAGTAACAGTAATGTAAATTTACTACGCTATTCATAACAATAACGATGCAACATGCAAATACCTTTACATCCTTTTAAAAAGATTCCCGAACATATCTTTTAAAAAGTTTAATAAACATGTCATCTTGAAAAACAGGACCGTCTTTTAACTCATAGTCATCCTACGCAAGGGAACGCTCTGAGGCGATATCGCTGTAATAAAGACTGGTCAACTTTGAGAAATAAAACGACACGGCTTCCATTCACACTCATATCCTAAAATATTTATATCCCGCACTCCTTATTGTATCGATAAACATTTGCTACTGATGCTTCTTTTAGTATGGAATTGTTGGGTATAAAAAATATTGCCTTTGATAGGAGATAAATATTTTTGAAGAATATACCTTGTTTTGAATACAACGTCATAATGATTGTGTAAGCTTATTTTATTGATGTATATACAAAACGAATATGACAAAGTTACATTAAGTGTAATTTAGTCGAAAAAGTTATTTTATAATATGGCGTCAAGAAGTAACTCTGAGCTACAATGCTTAGCGATTTTTATGTAGTAAAAGCCTTGTCGTTTTCGGAATGAATCGGCTGCTACAAAATACTACTCCTAGATATAACAGATAGAGTTCCATTCTTTTCTTCTGCCATAATTTCAGGTAGCGTCGTACTATAGTGTTTATGGTTTGGGATTTAATTTCATGGTAAAAGTGTGACTTTTAATTATGGATGGATGTGCACTACATGGAAAGCCATTCGTGTTCAAATTTGGTGTAGAAAACGTCTTCCGTCCATAGGCTTTAGTGCCTTGTGGACAGTAATTACCGCAGGAAAATTGGTATAAAAAATATTCACCGTTCCTATGAGATTAATTCTGTCACTGCTGAAACTTTATAACTGATTTCGGATTTGATCATGTAGAGACACTTTGTAGTGCGTTTCTCTCTATCGCTGAGTAACTGTGAAATAAGATTTTTTGTTGTTTCCCAAACTCTATCTTTCAATTTTGAATTCCGTTGTTAAAGTCTGTGTATCGCATGTGAATGTATTCTTCAATAATTTTAATTAAGAGTTCCTAATCTACCGAAAGGCGCAGAACACCATGACCTTTGGACATATGTCATGCAGGCCGTGGAAAGACACAAAAACGAACTGAGTTTATTTTCATTTTTAAATTTTTAACATCATCACTTTTATTAACATTAAATAAAATTTAATATTTTTCTATTCACTCTCTGTAATAAAATCGCCGACTCCCTCTGTACATTTTCTTTTGACGTTGTTGTGGCGCAGCGGTAGCGAACCTGCCTTAAACACCAAAGGTCGCTGGTTCGATTCCTCCTCTGAGCATATATGTTTCTATTGGCTATAAAAGCATATTTTCCGGTCTGGGTGTTGTCCTTAACAAGGACAAATATGTGTTTCCGGACTCCCGACACAGGATATCAGTATCCCAATCGGGGCCGTTGAGTGTGCAGCCTTTTTTTTACCCTTCTCACTCCTTTCCTCCTATCCTTTGGGTTGGCAACGCGCATGTGATATTTCAAGTATCACAAGCGTTCGTAGTCTGCAGTGATCATCAGGCGGACCACATGCTTCTGCCAACCGTCATGAAATAAAAAAAAATACAATTAGCATTAAAATTTTATTCAATAATTTAAATAAATTTAACATTAATTACACTGCGTTAGATGTTTTATAAACGTTATTTCCTTTTTATCCATTATAAATATATTTACGTTTTACGTTTATAATATATTTATGCGAGAAATAAAATATGAACGATAAAAAAGCAATAAATTTGATATCAGACCTTTTTAAACACATATCATGTTACTCTCCAGCTCCAAATGTTTCTTTAATAGAAATAATAAATAAAATTTGTAATTTAATTGTTAAATTTGAATGTATTAAATAAATTGCGCCAATTTTAAATATTTTACAATTTTGGTAATCGAACCAGATTTATAGAAAGAAATATGTAAATAAAACAGTATTAAGGTTTAAACAAATCAAGATTTTTCTACAAATTAAGATGTAATCTTATAAATTACTACTTTAAATAACTTCACACAGTCATAAAATTTGCAAATGTATCATAAAATGGTAGCAATGGAATATTAGCTTATTCAAAATTGTTCTTCTTTTTAAATCTTTTCATTCCGCATTTTATATGGCCAATTAATGAATAATGAACCTGCGCAGTTCACACTAATAAATACACGTTAGGAATGTGTATTAGAACCGTACAGTTTTAGCATGGATGGGTGAGCTAAGCCGGGAAAGTACTACACATTTTGTGATGTAGAACTTCTGTGTTTCGTTTTTGAGGATGAGAGCTAGAGGTGAATACTCGGTCATATTATTTTACTGAATTTTATAGGAGGGCTGAATATTAGTTCGTTACTTTTGTCGTATAATAAATGGACACAAATAAGCAATACCATGTCAACCCACAAAATTTAAAAAACTGAGTTATATATGCAGAAGTGTTGGTAAATGGCTCAAGAATATTTTTCTTTAATATTTGTAGGGTTTTAAGCTTTAAAACTTCTAAAGAAGCCATTTTTTAATCATGAAATTTATGTATTATGTTAAACGTTTTGGGTTATATCATAAACGAAATATGCAGTTTGTATACTTATATTTTGTGAAAATAAGTAAAATAACTTACATAAATCTGAAATTGCCAAAACTTGACCAATATATAAAAAAACATCATATAAAGCAAGTTGTTCAAAAATTTTCAAACGCGTTTTTCTCGAAATGACATTCGTGTGGGTTGACATGGTATTGCTTATTTACGTCCAAATACGCTCCAAGATTTTGCTGGCTGTCCAGTTGTTCACGCTTGTGGGTGAAATAGAAAAAGATGGTAAACTAAATTTAAAGTTTTTCGAGTGTTTCCGTCGATCGTCTTTCTGTGTCTGCGCGGTAAAAGCATTTTTATCAGGCGGCCACAACGTAAACTGAATAAAAGCATTTTGACACTACATTGGCTAATAAATATTCGGCCTGTCTGATAGGTAACAGTTCCTAAGCCTAAGCGGATAAGATGAGGGATGGGTGGAAGGTTGACGACTGGGATAAGAAATAAGCTTAGCGCTCTACTTACTTAACGAAACGCGATAGAAAGTGACCTCTTACCTTACCGATCTTTGAGGGTAGTATTTCATAGTAGATCTCACTGCTTCATGCCGAGAACAGCAACGCCCTGCTACTAATATGCTTAACGTAACTAAACATTAATTATTATTATACACGAATGGAACTACAGGCGATGCTAGTCTTATACATAGCTTAGAATTAAATATATCTCTAACAGACACTAAACAGCCATTAAAAAAGCATCTTATTTTTGTGACAAACGCATCTGATGTTCCATTTGATATAAAGAGCGATGCGTTAGAGCCGGGGCTCGCTTTGAAGATGCTTTTACAAATGATCTAGACGCGTTGCGTTGACGGGACGGACGCATTGTCGCAGCTGTAGTCGTTACTAAATATAAAATTATTTCGACATCTCTGATCTGATAAAGTAAAGATTTTAAGTTTTTAATGAATGTCTGTTCGTCATTGCGGTATTCGATTTTTCTTGTAAAACCGAAATGTATCTGAAATAGAATACCAGATACATTAACGAGACAAAAATAAAAGGCAAAGTAAAAAATATTGAGGTTTTTAGTATTATATATTGTCAGGTTTTTTTTAAGGTGGAGAAATCCTCATGGATACCCCGGAGCTGGGGTTGCCGGGGTTATGTGAGACTCTTACTCACTAAAACTCCACCAGGTATCGTCTCTACGCGGTCGACGGCCGGGGGCATTCGTGCCGAGCACTTGACCCCGTCTGACAGTCGCTACGTCTGTCTGCGTTAAAGCGGACGCAGACCCTCCTCGCCCTGTTGGGCATGAGAGCGAGCAGAAACCCATAAGTCTCACTCTCATCCTCGCGGGGATATATGGTCAGGTATGCCAGCCGTTAGATTGCTACCTTTAAAAAAATAGCAATAAAACATTATTTATTTGGTCGTTTGCTATCGTTAGGACCATCAATAATAAATAATCTCCAAGCCCAGCAATATCCCTGGTTTGTATTGTTTTAAGCTGACACTGAACAAACACGATCATTGAACCGTCTTTCTCGACGGTGGCAAGTCCCAATCATCTAGTCAGTCCATCAGCTAGCATGGGTTCATCAACGAAACTTCTTACAACTTGATTAACAAAACTTTAATTTCCATGTTTTACAACAAACAACAATAAAATGACAATACATATATTTTGTACAGCTTCCGCCGGCGGTCTTTCCGAACCGATACGACTTGGGAACCTTCAAGAGAAGAATGAATGAAGAAATGTATTCTTTCCTTAAAGGTCGGCAACGCACCTGCATGCCTTCTGGTGTTGCAGATTTTCATGGGCGGCGGTGATCGCTTAACATCAGGTGAGCCTCCTGCCCGTTTGCCCCCTCTTACATTAAAAAAAAATTGTAAAATAGCCACATTATTTATTTTTAATTAAGCATTAAAATAAAAAATAAAGCAGAAATATTATTTGTTTTTGTATAATCATTCTTCTGCCTAGCATTATTCTCTGCATTTTATCTGTCCAGGCTCTGCTTATTACTTTTATCCGGATTTGACAGGTTACTAGTTTTTACAAGGAGCGATTGCCATCCGACCTCCTTTACCATAAGGGCGAACCAATAACTCATTATGGATATTTACGATATGAGCAAATTACTTATCAAAAGTTAACGATTATTATCAGATGTTTTGTGATAACAAACGGGACCGACAGCTTAACGTGTTCTCCGAGTCACGCTGGGGGGACCCACAAGGACGAATGACCAGACCGTAACAGATATTTGTAATATCAATACAAACATCTGCCCGAGCGGGAATCGAACCAGCAACCGTCGAGGCTAAAAGCAGACTCGCTACCACTACCACTCAGTCCGTTGTATAGTATAATAGGAGAATTCCACAAGGTAAAAATATTAAATCAGACAGTTAGAGAAACATGAAGAAGAATTTTGCAATATATGTTAAAACTTAATGTACATCTAGTGTGTCTGAGTATCTTATCCAAGACGTTATTGCACATTTTTGACTACGCGGTGGCATGGCAGGAATACGGTAACGAATTAATATGCAACATGCAAGCCACGTACGGAACACTCTCCTACAGGTTTAAACGACTGCTCCTCAACGACTGCTGACTGGATTTTTAAATAGGACATGTTTAAACCTTTTTGGATACACTTGTTTAAGTGGTGGAATTTGTTGTTTGTGGAATTTCATCACTAATGTAATGTAATCCTATAACTAAGCGGTTCTATATACGTTTAAAAGCAGTCAGTTTGTTGCGAAATATAATATAGTGTCCCAAGAAATATTTACACAATTTTTTATTTTTATTATTTATTTATTAAGGTCTGTCTATCAACAATTATTTACACAAAATCACTCTTATTACAGCGGATAAATAAATTAGCTTAGTGCAACAATTACTATTATAGGTAAACACCACATGCATATTAAAATGAAAAAAGTACAATATTCTTTGAGAATTTGCTACCTACTACATCTAAAAAACCTTTAGATAATTCTATATACAAAAAAGAAGTTATAAAAACTGAAAAACTACACAATAATTTGTGTTAACTAACAGTGATTAAAAAGTAAGAAATAGGTATTTTTATGTTACAAGTTGGCAAACAAGCATACGGCCCACCTGATGGTAAGTGGTTGCCGTAGCCTATGAGTGCTTGCAGCACCATTAGCAGGTGCCACTCACGCGTTGCCAACCTCAAGATATTAGTTCTTAAATCTCCAGTAATTTCAGTTAAAAAGAAATAACAAAAGAATTAAAACTAAAGATAAAATTACCTTAATTTATATTGAGGAAGTCCAGAAGACTTATATAACATCACGCTATGAAATGAAAGAGATAAGTAGTAACCAAAAACCAAAACTCAGTTAATCAATCTAAACGACACGCAGTGCAGAGCGGTAGCTTGAGTTTCGAAACAGAATATTAAGCTAAGCTTGAGTTAAGTTCTTCTAATCGAGTGGTTAGTGGCCAATTTAGTGTCAGAGTTGTGGAGGTCGCCCGTATAGGCCTCTGACTTGACTTATCGATTATTATCAAATTGATAACAACCGGGACCGACTTTTTACGACTCCGAAGCGTGGAGACGCCCAGTTGAAATACCACTGCGATCACCCATCTATTGACTGACCGCGCCTAAAGTTGCTTAATCCACCGATCTTTTACCGATCAGTGAGCGCACTCGGCTATGAGCGTCTCAAAGTAAGTTAAATTTAACTTAAGCAATATTCTATATAGCGTAATAGTGTGAGATATAAAATAAGTAAATCTAACATCAACAAATATAATATAAAACACAACAATTTTGAATACAATATTCATAGCGCGAGGATGTCAACGAGAGTTGCTGACACATTTGAGTATAATTCTCATGAATAAAAAGTAAGTTGACATTCAAGTTGACAGTCAGAAGCGAGAAGGATAATGAGAAGGAATTTAAAATTCTATCGCCTACTATTGTTATTGTTATTTCTTAGAAAGTGGCGCGAGATTAAAATCATTTGAAGTGTTTAGGGTTCCGTGGCTAACGGCACCTTATTACTAAGCCTCCGCTGTATCTTCCGTCTGTTCGTCCGTCTGTCAGCGGGCTGTATCTCACAAAATGTGATTGGTAGAGTTGAAAGGCCACTATAATAACAAACAATAAAACAAATTTAATTTCAAAATTAAAGTGGGTCCTCATAAAAGATATTGATATTTTAGCACGGAACCCTTTGAACTCTAACAGGTTTTTCAATTAATATTGTGAAATAACATTTCCAGTGTAAACTGCTTTAAGTGTGTATAACTTTGAAATAATTTTAATTTCTAAGCGACATAATTCGTTATTAAAAATTAAGACATATTTTTTTTATGAATCTTTGTAACTGGTTTAGATGTGCTTATTTGCTTGTGGGTTTCAACTAAATTAGATTATATTTCACACGAATTATAAAAAATTATGTCTTAAAAAATAATTCGCCTAAAAACTAATTATAGAAGAATTTTAATTAAAATAAGTTGACGTCTACGTAACGGTCGTGTAAAGATCAAAAATTCGGTATTATAACGACTAAAGCTTACATTCAACGCTCATTAATTACGTAGTCATTTATGCATGTAGTCGGAGTATAGCCGCGACCCGTCGTTGCTGTATGTAATGAATTTTTAACAAAAACTTAATTAAAAATCGTATATTATGGTCGAAGGAAATGAACTCATTCTTAGGAGTCTCGCTGACGGACGGAGTGACGCGCCCGTCATTACGAGACCGCCCAGTCTAAGTTGGGCCGTAGTCTCCTTGAAGATGGCTCATGGCTCTTTGTGTGGCTATTTTATATAAATGCTAAGCGAAAGCGTTGCCTCAAGGGTATTTGTAAATAAGCTTTGTGTGTACATCGTGACAGAAGAAAATTATTTGAAATACAAGTCATTTACAACGACCATTGTGGTATGCTCGTAGTGAGCCTGCTTTGATTCGCGATGTTCATGGGTTCGATTCTCGCTTGGAGCAAATGTTTATTATGAATATCTATTTCGGTGTGGGCGTTTGTTCTTGTGAGTCTCTCCACCGTGCCCCGAAAAGCACGTTAAGTTGTCGCTCCCGGTTGTTATTATAACGTCTGATAATAATCGTTATCTCTTGATAAGTAATTTGCTATTATCCAATGAGTTACTGGTTGCGGAGGTCCGATGGCAATCGCTCTGTGCAAAAACTAGTAACTCTTTAAATCCGGATAAGAGTGTAATCAGTCCCTCATGCATGCGAGGAAGAAGAAGACAATTCATTTATAACATGAAAATTATACAAATTCGTCTTTCAAATACTTAGAGTATTTGAGAAGCTATCTTTCTATATCTAATCTACATTTTACAGGTAAAATTTATTCTTTACTTAGATAATATAATATCTATCCTACGTAATCGTAATAATCATAGATGAGTAGATTAATTTAACTTAACGTAAAAGATTACCATCACATTACATTGATAACCATCAAATTATAAAACAAATATACAATTAAATAACAAACCAATTATTTCATTAATAATTTATTTATCAATTAATTTGTTCAAGTACCCCGTTGAGAATATAATCAAAAACGACAAAGTAATTAATAAAAGGTTCTATCAAAACATATGAGTATAGGAGTTATTGATTTGAGAAAATATCGGATAGGATAGAACGAGTTTTTACGATTATTATAAATAAATAAACAAAAATAAACGCAACTCACTCAATGGCCCCCATCAGGATAGTGATATACTGTGTCGGGGGTCTGGAAACACATACAAGGACAATGACAAATACACCCAGAGTCGAAAATATGCTTGCATGGTCAATACAAATATATTGTGCTCCAAGCGGGAATCGAACCCGCGACCGTGTTTAAGGTAGGTTCATTGTCACTGCGCCACAACGTCGTCATATGAGTATAGAAGTTGTTGATTTAAGAAAATATCGGATAGGATAGAGCGAGTTTTTACAATTATTATAAATAAATAAACATAAATAAACCCTGCAAACTCAACGGCCCCCATCAGGATAGTGATATCCTATAGCGGGGGTCCGGAAACACATACAATGACAAGGACAAATACACCCAGACTAGAAAATATGTTTGTCCGTTCGTTAACGCTGCGCCACAACGTCGTCATATGAGTGTAGGAGTTATTGATTTAAGAAAATATCGGATAGGATAGAGCGAGTTTTTACGATTATTATAGAAAAACAATGCCTACTGACGTTCATTGCACTGACGCATTCAAGCGATATACAGCGATTAGTACAAGAAACAGGGTATTAGTGCAAATTGCGCGAGCGCGGATGGACATTACTCATGTTGTACGGCTGTAAGTGACTCGCATTATATTAGATGGACTGGTTTTATTGGTTTAATATATAAACGTAACAATAACTTAGTCTTCCGCTAATTCTTCAAGGAATTTCCAGTTTAATGTTTATAGTTTTACTTGACTATAAAATGTTCATTCGCTTAAATCGGCCTATTTCTTCTGAATTTGTTCAAGTTTCCGACAAATTAAGACACTGACGGACAAATTATATTAAAGTCCACAATTTGTATTAAAATGTATTTATGCCAAAAGAGGAAATTTTTCACAATTTTTATGACTTTAGGAGCTAATATCTCAACAACTACTGACTTAATGAAAAAGTCAAAATCAAACCTCCTCATAATTTTGAAAGGCCTATCCAAAGGTATCTCACACGTTGACATACGTTGAATTTTTTTTTTCAACACTCAATTACATGTATAGACTGCTACCCTTAATTGTTATATATTTTAAGATTTGATTACAAAATCGTTGTGCGGTTCATAGAATACACCTATTTAGTAAATTTTAATAAATTATTCTATAGCGTATATTTATACCTTGATAGCGAACAATAAGATTTTACATTATGTACTAACAAAGCATACAAAGAGACAATAAAGGAATTTACAAAAATGATCCCATAAGATTTATTCGTGTTGGCAAAAAGTGTAAAAGGAGGTATGAAGACGCTAGCTTCAACAAAACCAACACGGCGGCCACAAATTGGTGGTTTCTGACTGGCATGTCGTGACTTAGTCCGCGCCGCGGGCATGTCGGCTATGGGGCACGAGAGGCGCGACGAGCGACGAGGGTAACTGAGCGAATAGCGGCTAAAGTTATAGGTTTTTTTTTTAGTCGGAATGTGTATTGCTGTTGGCCCTACTGGCCTTGACAGCGCCTCCGAGCGGGGGCCGAGTACAGAGACTCAGCCGTGATAAAGGGACAGCCCTCACGGGGCTCAAATTTGATTCCGTCCTTATGGTGTCTCCTGCGGCTAAGAACGTCATCGGAGATGGAGGCAGCGCTCCGAGCGCAGTTATAGGTTAGGATGTAGCTTCTCATTAGATATTATAATTCTTATATTTGGATATATAAACCTTGTTCAAATAACTAAGAGATGATCTTCCTTTTATTATCATATATTTAATTTTATTAATTGTATGCCGCTGCGATAATTTTAATGTAGATTTTTTTTTGTGCCAAGCGATGAGTAAAACATCTTAGACCAGTTTATTAATTTATTGCCTTAAGCTTCCTAATTATAAGAATTATATTTTTTGTTGTCTATTATTAATATTCAGTTATAAATTAGATGTTGCCTGTCCCAAAGTAATAATTTAATTTATGTTTTATTGATTTTAAAAATTAATTCAACGTAAATGTCAAGAGTATTCTCATAGTAAAATATGAATGTTGTTTTAAAATATTACAATAATATAGGCCTTATAAGTCCAGTGAGATTATTTGCTCAGTAATGTTGGAAATCCATTAAAAACTTCTTTTAGTGATTGAACAACAGGTAAACGACAAAGATGGAATGCATTTTTGAATTGCATTCAGTCAATTTGTAGACGAAATTGCATACCTCCGTAATATATGATTCTTTTTGTGTTTCGTATTATTCCGAAATTGAAAAAGAAAACTACATGTGCTTGGCGTAAGTGGTTAAGATAGATTTGTTTTTAAGATGAGATGTTGAAGATGTTGGCGTTAATATGAATTGTGAAGATTGTAAAAGCAACGGAAAGAGCAGTAGTGTCGATAAGCTAAGAAAATGCAACTATATTTATTTTAAATTCTTACAATTTTAGTAAAATAAGGGGCATTTAACGACTAAAATAAATAAAACGTAAAAATAATTACGTTTTCTCCTCTCCTTCTCTTCTTTTCCTACCCCTTATCGCAGATAGAAATATACAGTGACTTCTTTGATATTTTTGTAAACATAGATTACGGTAAATGTTTTTCTTCAGACGGCCTTTCTGCCCGTTTACCATCTTAGATAGTATTCAAAAAAGTGGTACAGTAATACAAAAAAATCTCTGTCAATCTTTTTTTATTTATAACTCTAAAAGTGATACAGATATTTTAGTCATATTTTAACAAGTACAATGACCTATGAATTTTTTAGTCACGCTATTGAATCGAAATAACAAAGTATCAAATTCGTAGATTATAATAAAAAAGAAGATAAAACAAATTCACACCGTCCTTGTACCTCTCACTATCTGAAGGCAGATGATGAATCACCATTAGGTACCACCATTACAACAGTAGATAGAATTGTCCGCATTCCGCACGGATACTCTGCGCCGGCGACGATTAAGATATTTTTATGCGGTTTAACTGTTCCCACAGTTTATATTGTATAATAACAATAATTTTCTAAGTTTTATTATTTGTCATAACACACACAGGTTTATTATTTGTCATAAATTAAATTATTAAATAAAACTCAAAAATAATTACTTTTAGATCTATCAAAATATACACTTATCACGACGTAGAACCTGTCGAATATTGCGTACAATGTTCTTCGTCAGCGAATGTTATGTGGCATTTCAAAACGCAAAACTGCTTAGAGTTATTCTTTATCACAAAAGTGGTAAACCAATAAAGGTACTTCCTTCTAGTTCTATGCAGTCACCGTAGCTTCTAGGCGACTGCAACAAAAGTAGCATAAGCGTATTGACCTATGATGCCAAGGGAATCGAGTTTGAGCTTCCAGCTCTTTCTAATCGAAGGAACCTTAAAATCACACACTATTCTAAGGAGATGCGGATGACGACGCTGACATATCATAGTGTATAAGCGCGTTCTTCTTCAAATATTTTATTTTATGGAATTTACGATAGCGTTTTATTTACAGAAAACAAAACTCGTATAATTTCCGTCCAATATCATTAAGCATTTGACACGCCACGTAACGTATCGACAGGATTATCTTTACCGCCAACGTGCGTTGGTGTGCAGATTAAAAATAACGGTAAGTACATTTTATATTTAATTTGCTTTTTTGTGTTTCGAATCATATGAATCGTTATTAATTATTCTATTAAAGTAATTAATATTAAACTTTTATATTTATGTTTTGAAGATTAAAAAATATATATATTAAAAATATTGATGAAAGTTAGATTAGTTAGTTTGCTTTCGTCTTTCTAAGATTTTTATAATAGCAGTAAGAAAGAAAAGCAATAACTCCCTTTGCCTTTTTCCGTGTTTTGCAATAAAAAGTTATTGTGTTTATTATTTTCTTTATAAGTAATATTTTTCCAAAGGGCATAGCAATTAGATGTTTTCGTGTCATAGTAATTTTTTAGTAATAAGTTTAATAAGAGATAGACACCGACTTGCTTTTATATTATTAAAATATCAGAAACGAATTTGATTTACCTTCCGAGCCTACTCTATGATCGTTGCGTTTGAGGCGTGTTCATTTGCATATATCGTACATAAATTGTTGTTTGTAAGAACATTGGCATTTTTATTGTAGACCTCATTGTGCGGAGCAAAAACTAAGTTTTTGTAGTAGATTATAAAACTTGACCTATGTACATTGTACATCTCTTCAAATATTAATTTAGTTTATTATTTAAAATTGTTTATAAAAACGAGAACTTTAATAGAATGCTTTATAAAAACTTCTTTACAAGATGTATATTTTTGTGTAGTAGAACCATGCTATTTTCGATATTCAGGTGTTAAATAAAAAATATAACGTGAAGTACTAGTATCTGTACTGCTGTGTTTTGTACGTGTGTGTGTGTTGTTGTGTGTGAGTGTGAGTTTCAGGAGCTCAAATGGTCTGGAATGGCTTCTGTTCCTTTCTCGTACTTTATTTACCCATTTTTAGTACTCGTTTACACGATGTCACCAGCGCACTGACATCGCCCAACTATGGCACCCCTGCACTGTGTAGACGAGGTACCTCCGTGCCGCTTTCGCCCCTCGGTAAACCGGCGATAGTGCGGTTGCAGCGCAGTGTACACGAGCTCTTAAGGTTCGCAACTGTTCTGGTGCTGCAAGTGCCTATAGGCTATGGAGGCGGACATTAAGCTTAGGTTTAGGTTTAAAGAGAGTTTATTTCCCATAAAGAACAAAAATTCGCTTACATAGGAAACTCAGTCTACTAACTTAATGTAGGTTTACAAATTTCGTTACGACTCTATACAATGATCAAAATATATTATAAATTTTGAAAATGTTGTTTTGACTTAAAATTTTAAAAAAGATTTTTCAGTAACTATTTCCAGTGGTAGGTTACTGTACAGCAGCGCTCTTTCAAACTGTATGGTCTTCCTGCCATAAGCTTGCATTTAGAAACTAACTTTTTTATATAATGAAGTTTCATTTATGTTATTGTTAAAAGTAATTTGAGGTTAGAACCCTCAAATCACACAGCATGCATTGTGGGTCAAGACCGAACATTATAATCCATAATGGAAAACGGCTCCAATACACTCGTATATATTTTACGACAGATCATTAAAAATGTTTTAAATTTGATTTATGTGAGTACACAGAGATCACTGCCTCAGATTTAAGCTTGCCCGGTTAAATTTGTATTCGTTCAATGGAGAGTCATTCATTTGTTAATTCTGTTCACCGCCATTATATTTACAGCAGCTGTAAACATTTCGGTCGTTAAACATTCAATGTTACTAATATTTCGATTCTGAGTATTATCTGCTTTTTCGTGTTACGTTTTCACACATATAACGCATAAATATATTTATTACGAACTTCAGCTACTAAAATTTCAGAGCTAATCGTAGGAAAACATTTTTTCTGATTTTTATTGCTGTTTGCTCTATTGGCCTTGACAGCGTGACCGGGCGGGGGTGGCTGATTACTGAGACCGAGAAAAAGAGACAGCCTTCGTGAAGGCTCAAATAGTAATGCTTGCTTGGCGAGAGAAATATGTACTTGGAAAGAAAAAACTTCTGTTGCTATTTTGTTGCATGACAGTTGTAATTAGGAACCAACATTTTCACCGTGTCTTTTTTATGTACAAAATAAGAATAAATTGTGAAATACGTGTACTGTAGTTACAATGTCGTCATTAGCCAACAAGTCAGTCGCCTGAATTCCATCGAATCGCCCGTTTTATGAGATTATAAAGTACCGGACGAACTGTCGTGTCTTGTCCGCACGGGGCGTGTGTAGCGTTCCCTTCGTAAAGCTAACACGACTGAAGAAGAGCCATCTTTAACATGTTTCAAACGTAAGAAACATTAATTTTATTAAATTTTAAACGATCACGTTTCATGTTCATATTAATTAATGTTATTCGGGAATTTACGGGTAAAAATTACCTTTATCGGCAGACATTCTGCTTGTCAGTCTGTTTGTGACCACGGTCAGTGCAACCTGACCGAAACGTCAATCACCAATAAAGCTAATTTTTACGCGTAAATTCCCGAATAACATTAATTAATCTGAACATTAACTTTTTTTTATTTTCCATGGACAAACTGTGCTGTCCTTTAAAGTAACTCCATAAAAAATAAAGAATTTTTCTTTATCAATTTTACCCAAATTTGAAACCGATATCTGCATTACAAAATATGAATATTTAAAGTCATTCATTGAATGTTGTATACATCTTTCTATTTTATAGAATACGAATGCCCAAGATCAAGTCTTCCGTGTTTTATTCGTCAAAAAAATTGAGATGCCCCTTAATAAACATTGACATTTATTGACACAATTGAGTATTTTATTACATTATGAATATTTGATAAAAATAAATCATTTTATAGATAAAATAGATAGATATTTATATGAAAATCTGTACATATAACCGGAGCGGAGGTGGGCCACTTGTAATAACACGTTAAGCGTGATATCATATATCTTAGTAATATTATAAATGTGCAAGTTCGAGAGAATGGATGGATTTTTAACTCTTTCATCCAAAAATTACAGATAGAATCTGGATCAAATTATTTATTACCTGGATTAACACATAGGATACTTTATATCGAGAAAAAAAATGAAGGTTCCTGGGCGTTTTCATAAAATGGTCCACAGGACATATTATTCACTTGAGCGATATGGATTTATGTTATGGAATAGAAAAATGACATTTAGACAGTGGTTCGTCATAACACCTGTATTAACGCGAGCAGAGTCGTGGGCACATCAAATACTAATCTAACTTTACATTTATACCCATAATGGCTCGGGCATTATATTAACAATTTTTTTCTATGATTCCGGTGACAACTTTCTTTTCTTTCTCTAATAGTATACGTGGGTAGATAATCAATTGTATTTTATTATTTTTGAAACAAGATTGAGATTAAAAGAAATGTGAAGCGACGTTGTCACTCACGTTTGTCGAGATTTTTTACTTTTAAGTTGATGTAAAAAACAAACGCATAAAGATTTCACACCTTATTTGAGCGTGTGATTCATATCAAAAGGATTTGTTTTGCAAAGTCGCGACTCGAAATGTAGGTGAAAATTGACCCTTGTTTTCTTACTCGAGTAGGAGTATTTATGTTGATTTCGAGTCATTGTTCATCAAGCCATTGTTTGTTCTGTGACACGATAAATTATTGGAGTGAAATAAATTTGACTTGGTTATAAATTTGTCATTGTAGAAATTGTTAAGCTAAAATTTATTGAGTTGTTATTGGCTTTATACGAATTAAAATGTGATGATCTCTTTGGTAGGTGACACCGTTATGGCGTTGTACGTAGCGAGTTTGCCTTTAGCCTCAATGGTTGCGGGTTCGAAACCCGCTCGGGTAGATACTTGTATTGATCTTACAAATATCTGTTTTGGTCTGGGCCCTTGTTCTTGCGGATCTCGTCCGTGCCTCGGAGAGCACGTTAATCTGTCGGTCCGGTTGTTATCACACAACATCTGATAATACCCGTTAAATCTTGATAAGTAAATTGGTTGCAGAGGACAGATGGCAATAGCTCTGTGTAAAAACTAGTGTCCTGTCAAATCTGGACAAGAGTAATAAGCAGACCTTCGGTAAATAATCGTGCAGTATCGGGAATAATTCTAGGAAGAAGAAGAAGATCTCTTTGATAGGTCTATAAAATGTTTCTTCTTTATATAAAGGTTACAGTTTATATTATTATTATTTTTTTATGTTAGATGTTGGCAAACAAGCATACGGCCCACCTGATGGTAAGTGGCTGCCGCAGCCTATGAGCGCTTGCAGCACCATTAGTAGGTGCCACTCGCGCGTTGCCAACCTCGAGATATTAGTTCTAAATCTCGTTCGCCCAGTAATTTCACTAGCGTACAATGCCCTTCAAACTGGAACACAGTAGTGCCTAAGCACTACTATTTGGCGGCAGAATATTGGACACTGCGGTGGTACCTACCTAGCCGGCCTCTTGCAACAAAGACCTACCACCAGTGTGACTGATTGCACTGGTGGAATAATCTCTGTTGTGACAGAGGTTATCCCAACAGCGGGCGATGGGGTCGTCGCATCCCGACGCCTGAATTATTGCTTACTTATATAAAAAGTAACATAATATCATTATAATAATAACTTTTACATATTAATGGCCCCATATAGAAAAGTAATATCACGTCTCTGCAACAGACTACCTAGACGGGAACGCATGCCTGTATATTCAATACAAACACCTATTCTGAGCGGTAATCTAACCCGCAACCATTACCGTTTTAACGCTGGTTCGTTACCATTACACCACAACTGGTGACATAATCTTATGAGAAAATATTTTAAGTACAAACAAATAATTTTTTAAAACATTTTTCTTTACGAGTTTTCTAAATTTTTAAAACATTTTTCTATACGAGTACACACTGGATTTTTATTATTAATTAAAAACTAAATGATCAAGTTTTGGCTCAATCTTTTATCGTTATTGATACTTATCAAAACCAATAATGAGCTATAGTTGATAAGCTTCATTACGGTAGCTGGTATTACTGAATTCAACCGCCGTCATCCTAAATTCATTTCATTGTCGATTTATGCGTGGGCTTAATCTGAAATACGATAAACTTCATGGAGCTTACTCTTGAATAGATACTTGTGTGAGGTAGTTAACGAGTAATAAAAAGGTTTATTAGCTGGAATACTTTGGAATATTTTGAAGCCTATAATAAGTTCAGATTTATATGTGTAATTGCATTGTGAATGTTTTTAAGTTGCTCAGTTCTTAAACTTATGTCTCTGTTGGATATTAAAACCGCGTATAAATCGAAGACAAAAATAAATAGATATATATGTCATTTTATTTAATTGACTTTCAAAAGTGATTTTCAATTCGTTTATTTTTGTGTGTACATTACGTGATATTTTTAGCGCGTATGAAACAATTTTCATTTTTTTTGTGAGTTAAGTAATGCTGTTAAAGTGGTCTCATATATTTATTAATTAGTTAATTAAGGACTACGGAGACAGAATAGAACTAATTCAGTCTTAAGCGGTTGGAGTTGAGTTCTTATTTTTTAAATACGGTAATAGAATATAAATATAATTTTCACAAATTTCATACATGATATATACACAATGAAAATCATTTATAAATCTATAATATCGTAAAAACTGGTTTACATGTAAATAGCCAATAAATAACAAACGAAGAACATATTAAAAATATAGAATTTTATAAATCAACCATCATTCATAATATTATTGTATATTAATGCAAATGTAATTCATTAGCTACCTCATTTCTTTTGAAGTTCTTTGACATAAAAGAAAGATTCTTAATGATAATCTTGCAATTAAAAGTAAACGAATCTTTTTAATCATTAAACATTGGTTACCTTGACGTTAACATTAATTCGTTAATAATGGGAAATGTACTTAATTACACTAATAACGAATTTTATTGAATAGTTATTCTTGGCACACATTTTTTCTTTCCGCCTGACAGCGGGCTGTATGCTACGAATAGTCATAGGTAGAGATTTGAAATTTTCTCAGAATTTAAAAATAAAAAGCTCTCCATACAAAAAACTCGATTTTTATTATGTTTTTTTTGCTGCATTTCATAAACAGTAACTGATAAATGGATGCAAATAAGCAATACCATGTCAACCCACACGAATGTCATTTCGAGAAAAAAAATATGAAGCATGCCTAATGGAGAGCAACTGCAGTAGACGTCCGTACTTGTGAAGTAGTAGCACACCTGCCTTTAGCGCTAAAGGTCACGGGTTCGATCCCTGCTTGAGCAGATGTTTGTATAGACCAGGCAGGCAAATATTCCGGTTTGGTTGGTTGTGCTTGTGTATGTGTTTGACTCTACGAATTGTTAAATGAAATAGTTTGTAGAAAATACTTTACTAAAACTTTGCTTGACAGATCTAGAAAATTCGGGCTGTTAAGATCTTTATTATATAAGTCATCTCTAATCGATGCAATATGTCCAGTAATCCATTTCAGAATAGGTTTCTTTTAATAATTGTTACAACGAACAGTCTTGGACCGCTTGTATCTGGCGGTTTAGCTTCTTAAATAATAATATGTTAGTTTATACAGTATCACTACATAGTATAAAACAAAGTCGCTTTCTCTATCCCTATGTATGCTTAAATCTTTAAAACTACGCAACGGATTTTGATGCGGTTTTTTTTAATAGATAACGTGATTTTAAGAGGAAGGTTTATATGTATAAAAATAGTGGAGAAAAAAAAATCATTGTTGAGGTTTCTAATGTGATGTCGTAAATAATTACATTTAACGAGTACGGGCCACGGGCAGTAATGAATAAATCAAAACTACTGGATGGATTTTAATCATTTTTTCAGTGAATGACATATATATTTTATACCCGTGCGAAGCCAGAGCTGGCCGCTAGTAACATATATTTGGACAAATGCAAGATTAACAATTTTCAAAATAAAATTCAGGGTGTAGAAGGTACAAGAGGGAGGGGATAAGAAGGGAAAAAAGGAAAGGAGCAGAGGGGGTAGAGGATTAAGCCTCCGACGCTCCCACTCATCGCACGAAACGCAACTGTGTACTGTTATTTTACTCCGATTTTCTCTGAGAGGGTAGTACTTCCTCGGGCAAACCGATCCATTTGTGCTGGGAGAAGTTTGCCCTGATGGCTCTTCTACCTCATTACAATTGAAATTGAATTAATCACAATTCTAAACTAATGAAATTAATTTATTTCTTTACATCAACTGCATAGTTTCACATTGTAATCGATATTACCGCATTATTAAACACTCTTGGTGACGTAGTCATTGCCCTTTAGATCTTACATTATAAATAATGTATATACTTTCAATGAATATTGAATCATGTTTGATGATTTCACTATATTAGGTCACTCGTTGAAACGTAGTTGTAAAGTAAAATTTAATTCTAAGGATTTTATAGGTTCGGAAATTTTATTCTTTATTATCAAATTGTTAGAGCTATGTATATCTGGCAACGGCCGTGGCTCGTTTGCGTGGTGTTACTGATTTTTCTTTACTGCACCGAATCCCATATCCTTATTTTTCTAAACTAAAGGTACCCTAAGTTACTCCTTACAGCATCAGCTATCTGCCAATGAAAGTCTTGTTAAAATTGACCAAGCCGTTTTAGAGATAAGCCGGAACAAACAGACAGACAGACAGAATTAAAAAAAAATGTATGAACCATATGCATTTTGTAAAAAGCTGTTAATTTACAGATTTTGTCAATATGTCAGCATATAAATATAATCAAAGCTCTAACTCTTGGCATTATTGTTTTGATGGCACTGCCACTGCGCCTTGCGCTTAGGTAAATTAAACACTTTAAAGTAGGCTTTCAGATTTCAGACTGTTAAGTTACTTTTTCTTTATCTAACTTTAGAGTCTATTAGAATTTTGACTTCCTTCTTTATTCACGTAATTCTTCATTTATTATATTCATTTATCATAGTACAAATAAGAGAGACAAATAAGAATTGAAAATATGTGTTCAGTTTATATTGACGCCAAACACGATGTACTTAAATTTTTTAACGTGATTCGTTTTTCCTTACATTATCATTATTATGACCGTCTTGACGTAAGTGACCTATTTTAAAATACATTACAGAACCTTAAATTGTTTCTAGATACTTAAGTCAATTAAAGCGAAAGCCTTTTAGCCTTTTAAAAACTAAGAAGTCGAGTGTAAATTTGCTTTTTATCTTATCCTCTACAAAGCCTGTATCTATAACGATGCACTTAAATGCCGTAAGCATACAAGTTTATGGATATAACGCTCATAAAAGTTCTAATGATATTATGATGTTATTATACAAACAAGAGTTTACGGTTGTCAGGTAAATGAGGGTTAGATATTTGTACACTGGAGCGTAATCGGCGGTTTTAGTGTTTAGTAGTTAAATCAAAATCTCTATCGAATATGTGGACGCAAATAAGCAATACCATGTCAACCCACAAAATTGAAAAAACTGAGTTATATATGCAGAAGTGTTGGTAAATGGCTAAAGAACATTTTTCGTTAATATTTGTAGGGTTTTAAGCTTTAAAACTTCTAAAAAGCCATTTTTAATCATGCAATTTATGTATTATGTTGAACGTTTTGGGTTATATTATATACGAAATATGCAGTTTGTCTACTTATTTTTTGTGAAAATAAGTAAAATAACTTCCATAAATCTGAAATTGCCAAAAACTTGACCAATGCATAAAAAAACCATATAAAGCAAGTTGTTCAAAATTTTCAAACGCGTTTTTCTCGAAATGACATTCGTGTGGGTTGACATGGTATTGCTTATTTGCGTCCATTGTAACATATAATATTTTTGCAAGTTTGCAATTTGTTACTAGTTATTGCAAACGTCTAAGTTCAGAGGTATATATAATTACATCCCTTACATAGTATAGACATGTTTTTTTTTTCTTTGGTTTTTATTTATAAATTTATTACGACCTTTTTGTTGAAATTGCGAATCTACCAATCTTGTACTGTGATCTTGACTGTGAAGTCCGCGCTTAAGCGGTTTTGACACCGCGCTTGTGGTTAACACTAGAATAGTTGTATGTAATAATTATGTTATTCTTATTTAACTATGAACTGTAAAAAAAAAATTTATATGTGATGAAATAAACATTTTTATTTTTTTATTTATTTTATTTCATTATTGCTACTAATTATCTCGAAAAATAATAAAGTTTTTATGGGTAAATATATACTATGTGGATGTCAGTATAGCAAACAAAAACACAAACCTTCGTAATTGTTTAAAAATATAATTTGAATAATATAAAAATAATTATTAATTAATTATAATTTAAATTATAATTTAAATTTTAATGTAATTTTATTTGTATATTTTACAGAGTTCAAAGGTTTGATTTAATTTTTATGAATCATTTAATTTTAATATTTACGTAAGAAACGAATATTTAATATTTATTTAAGAAATTCGGCACAAGGCAATTTTGAGAAGTTTATACATATTTTAATGATTTTAACGATGAAGTAAACATTTCGCCATGCGGCAAATCTCTTACGTAAATATTAAATAACAGACGGGTATATCGTATGCCAATTCTAAATTTTGCATGGTCAATCAAAAGATACAATTTAGGCTAAATTGCGTATAATTTTCGGTTTCCGTGAAATTTTTATAGTCAATTAAAAAAGTCTTTTATTTTTAAATCAATATAACTCAAGCAACCTAAGGCCTTGTTTGCTAATATAGTTTTCGTTTTATAGCGGCCGATGGAACGGATCATCGTATATTATCTGAGAATAAACGATACGAAATAATGAAACGATTGTCTTTATCCATCACTCGTGGACACAACACGGCTTGGACAATGCGGACAAAATTACACTACACGTGCTTAATGTGGCGACGGCGCAAATAAATATTATCAACTGACATTCGAATTATTTTTTTGTCCTTTTGTAACTAAAGACAAAGGCCATATCCGCCCACGGTGCGATGAAGGGAACCGAAATTATGGAGTGTGTTCACTTTCCGAGGCATTCCACGACTAATGATTTCGAAATATACCCTCCCCTTGAATGTAAAACGACTCCGCCCCCAGAATGAATTGAAACACTGGCGGGAACGTTTTTTATTTATTTATTAATTGTTGTCTTAAGACCGTCGGTGGCCGAATGGGCCAAATTTTTATAATTAAATAGGGCATAGATATATTTATGAGTTATGGTTTTGGGAATTAGCAACATCTTGATGTATTTTGTTCTTTATTATTTATTTTATTTCAAAGTGATAAAAAATATTGTTTCCAACCAAACTGAGTCATATTAGTTTTATTGTTTGACTAGTGATTATTTCTAAAAACATAAGCCGACTACTATTTTTTAACACTAAACCTTGAGACTTATAAATGGTTACATGCAAAATATCATTAATGTTAATATGTATTATAAGGTAATACTCAATATTTAGTTGATTAGTAATCCATACGATTATTTATCCAAATCTCATTACTTATGCATGCAAAAATACCTCTTACGTACAAGGTATTACGATTTATAGTTTTTAGAAAAAGCTGAGAAGCTTTTTAGGCTACGTGTCTAAATTATTAATATATTACTATAAGACGATAAACAAGGTGTTTTGTCATCTGTGGTCACACTTAATCTAAATCCCATTCGGCGCATCAATCCTCGTTAAGTCTCGCCCACACTTTATTACAAACGAATACTTAAGATACCTCCACAATTTATCTATGTAACGTTTGCAAAATAGTATTGTATGAGTTATTAATGATCCTTAGTGAATGCTAAACAACCTGTGTTAATAATTAAGTATATTTGAAATATGAAAAACGTGTAATTTGTGTGTTAAATACAAAGAAATAAAATGTTTATTCGTTTCGAAATTTTACTGAATTTGTAACAGAAAATAATCTTTAAATTTCGTAAAATAAATGCTATGATATTACGAACGTTATCAACATTTTATGATACAATAAATTATTATTATAGTGTATGTGTCATACATATATGATAAACTATTAGATTGTTTGTGAAAGTTTGTTTTTAAGTTATCCTTGTTTTGGCGATCTTCGAAAAAAATGATTAAAGTATTGACTTACTATAAACTAAAGACTGGTCCTTACATATATACAGAAGGTCAAAGAATCGCTGGTGCTTCTTTGTAAATTCGCACTAATGACTAACAAAACGAAACGAAGTTAGTCAAACGCTAACTTTATTGCAAGCTTGTCTACTAACAACGTTCATTGAGCGCTCTTCGTCGATGACAGCGCTGTGTATAATACTTCCGTATCTGCTTCCGCTTTAACCAAGGGTCTCCAATCCGCAGCAGATGCCCTCGACAAATGGTCCAGATCTTGGAGGAATTAAGTCAATTCAGAGAAAAGCCTGAAGCTCGATTTCATTTTACCGCAATACAACATCATCACACTGGAGTTTTTATTTTAGTTATTCGCGAAGACGGCCATAATCCTGATAGTCTTTTATAGGCTAATTATCCTAATGCTACTAAAAGGACGTGTCAGAACAACGTGACAAACTGGATGTACCTTGTCTAAAATAAAAATGATGGGAGAACCGTTAAATTAGTAGTGTAAAATATTGTTTCTGTGACAGCAGGAGATCACCATGGGGTGTAGAAGGAAATAAAATATTACGTGTAATCAAACATGCATATTTATACATTCATAATATAATTGTCATATTAAATCTTCTTGACTTTATGGACCTATTAAACTGCACATCGTTTAATGTTGAAATATAGTTGCATATAAAGGTTTATTTCTAATTTAACATGTGATAATAGTGACTTATCGTTAGTTGTGAAATTACTATATTTAAGTATTCAGTTGGCAAACATTAATTATAGAGCTGTATACGTTATATTTATTTTAAGTTCGGAGAAAATGTATCGTAATATAATTTACTATTAACACTTATTCTTTTGACTAATTTGACTTTTTTTGTCTATCCAGATGTAATAAACTTTTTCCTCCTAACATTACTCCCAATATTTTACCAAGGGTCTACTTATTCTCTTATCCGGATTTGACACTAGTTTTTACACAGAGCAATTGCCATCTAACCTCTGCAAAAGGGCTTATCAGTAACTTATTGGATAAGAGTATATTATCTATCAAGAGCAAACGATTATTATCAGATGTTATGATAACAATTAAGACCGCCAGCTTAACTTTTTCTAGAGTCACGGTGGAAGACCCACAACATCAAACGCCCAAACCGAAACAGATTTTTATAACAAACAACTGTTTCAAGTAGGAATCGAAACCATGACCTTTCGAGGCTCAAAGCTGGCTGGCTGGCTACCAACACGCGACAGCAGTCGTCAGATTTAACAGTATGTATGCTACTAAATACAACTCTCTCTGCCCCCTTTCTTTTCAACCTCCTTATCACCTCATCTCCTTAGTTCAGCAACGCGCTTGGGACACCATTGGTATTGCAAGTGTTCATAGGCTACAATGACTACTTACTATCGGACACTTACCTTGATTGTACCTTTTTTAATCTCTTCAATGTACAGGCATACATCTATTATATTTTCATATATTTTACGGTAGTAGAGCCATGCTTCTCTCAGCACAAAAAGGCCGGCTCGACAGGGGAAGTACTACCCTCTCACAGAAAATCGGCGTCAAGTAACAGTATCCGCTGGTACTGTTGCGTTTCGTGCGATGAGTGAGAGCGCCGGAGGCCCAATCTCCCAACCCCTCTGTTACCTTCCTTTTTTTTCCCTTCTCATCCCGTCCCTCCTGATCCTTGGGTTGGCAACGCACTTGTGATACTTCAAATATCGCAAGCGTTCATAGGTTGCGGTGACTGTTTACCATCAGGCGGACCGTATGCTTGTTTGCCAACCATCATGAAATAATAAAAAAAAATAGTTCTATAATAGTATGGATCTCTTACAACCTTTCTTGAGTAACTCTTGAACTTATACGAATAATATGGTAATCAAAGATTGAATAACGAATGTATTTTGAGAATGCCACATTTATTCACGGACACTCAGAGATGATGGATTACATAACATCGTGTTTCGTTTTACCATCGATTTCAATTGATTTAAAATTTAAAACTAGCATTACTCTTGGTTTTACTCGTATGGAGTATCATGTTTCTAATTTTAACTAACTTGTTTTATGCTTATGTTATAAGCTTAACTATTAATTAATCTAGATTATGCATAATACAAAAACAACGTGTTTCAAAACTCAAGTTCAAGATCAAGTTTACTGATTCATCATTAGCAGAAGTTTCTATTGTTAAGCTAATAACTTAAGCTATCTAGCACTAAATTATTTCTGTTGTTAAAATTTGAGTGAAGTATGTCCAAACGGGGTAGATAAATAAATACGTATAGTCATAGGTTTTAAGCGAAGTTAAAAATTATTTTACCGCTACGAATGGGATTTGGGAAAAATTAATAGATATACGTACATTTAAATTATATATGTATTGCAATAGCATGGTTACACTTTAAGAATTTATTTGAAAAATTAGATATTTTTAATAAGTGACTTTACTAAATATGGTTTCATTATATGTAGTATACCGATAATATATATAAGAAAAGTAATAGTTATAAATAACTATTACTTTTTTAAACTCACTTCGATTATTCTAAAGAAAACAAAATTAAGTATTCGTATTATAATCATTGTTACACAATAAACAAAATTCTATCTTTTGTTGAGAGCTGATTGCGATTGCATAACCCAATCAAAGCTTGTAGCCTCTCATACTTTGCATTTGAGAAGCGAAACGAAAGCGTGATAATATTAAAAAATAGTTTTAGTACCGATATGAATTGAAATAAAAATAAAATTTCTTCTTTTTATTATCGGCTGTTGTTTTGTGATTTACGCTGGATAGTTCCAAAAGAAAAAATGTTATTGTAACTTATATAAAGGAATGAATGAATATATAAAGGAATGAAAAGGAATTGAATTATTATCTTTATAAATTTATTTTTCTAAAGGCTACGTACCTTACCGGAAGGATTTTATGTTATTGTACTTATGTATATAATCTGAAACCGTAGTTACTTTCATCGAGTTGTAAAGATTAGAGAGAACCTAATACGCGTGGTATTAGGTGTATACGATTTTATTGAATGTTGAAGTTTGTTTATTTTGTTTTGTAAATACGAGATGGTATAGTAGATAAAATACGTAGATTTAATTAAAGGTCATGGGTTAATGTATCTTGTGCTTACGGTGAAATAAAACATTGTGAATCTTCATCTTGGGAGAAATTCTGAGACATATGGCGGCAAATCCACAGTAGAGGTATTAAATAGAGTGGAATTAGGCTTATACTTACTACTTAAGAAGTATAGGGATTAAAAGCTTTTGTCCAGTAATTGGACATTAACAGGGGTTTTTTTATGTGTATTGCTGTCGCCTCCACTGGCTTTGAGAGTGTCACCGGGTAGGGGGCCGAGTACTAAGACCAAGCTGGGAACTTTTTTCCCAGGCTGCCCTCGCGGGGGCGCTATCTTATTCCCGATATTAGAGTGCCGCCTGTGAGGCCGAACCAGCTAAGGACAGAAATGCTTCGAGCGTATTCTAGACGATGGACTCGTCCGACGGTGTGTGCGCGTTGAATAAAAACGTCGTATGCACGTTGTTAAAAATCTTTAATAAACACAGCAATACACATTCCGAAAAAAAAAGTCTTTAATAAACAGTTGACGGTAAACTAGAAAACTGTGGCACTTAAAAGCTTTTTTTCCAGTAATTGGGCACTAACAGGGGTTTTTTATGTGGATTTTTGTTGCTTGTACTGGGTTTTAGAGCGTCACTGGGTGGCGCCGTGTACTAACACCCAGACGAGAAAAAGAAACAGCCCTCTCGGGGGTGCGAATTTGAGATCCATCCTTAGAGTGTCTCTCGTGAAGCCGAACCAGTGCTAAGAACGTCATCAGAAATCAAAGAAAGTGCCCCGTATGTACGTTGTTAAAAATCTTTAATAAACAGTTGAACGTAAACGAGTAAAGCTGTGGCACTTAAACTAGTATACTTATGATAGAGAAACATGACCCACTCTCAAACAATGGAATGCCGCTCATTACATTGGCTGTTCTATACGAGATTCATGTGATAACAATTAATCATACAGTCGTGATTACACCATGGCCCAATCATAACTTTATTAATTAGGTGTAGCCACGATGCAGTGCAAATGTGCTAACGTGATTAATGCTATTAATATAGCTTATCAAAAAAATCTGCAAATGATGTCTGGTTATATTTAATTTTGTGTTATTTACGTAGAGATTTATTTGATTATTCAAATATGGTGTCGCTCAAGAGTTTGTTAGTTTCTCTTGAGAACTTTAATAGGTTAAATAGTCCTGTTATTAACGAAGGTTGTGTGCCATATAACGTCACGCTACGATGCTTAGATCCGGAGCAGTAACTATAAACGAAGCCAATAATATAAAGCGATAAGTATGATGGGTCGTGGCGTGAAGAGTCGGGTATAAAACATGCCCACCATCATCATTTTCAGTAGAATCAAGTTTTCGGACCGAACGAAGAAGACCGACGAAAGAAGTTTTTAATAAAAACAACTTGAATAAAAACAATTGATTTGACACTAAATTGATGGTGTTTTTATATGTTCCAGATGCTTTTCTTAATCGTCTTTTCGTGTATTTGCGAACGAAGACAGACGGTGAGCCACATATTTTATGTATTACAGAATTCAACATTCAAATGTTTTTCAAGTCAGTATTTTTTAGATTGTAGTGAAGTGGTAGCGGCTTGCCTTAAATACTGGTGATCCCGGGTACGATTCCCGCTCGGTAAGTACAGAACTCCTTTTGTTTGTGTGTATTTATACCATACAAGATACTATCCTGAATGTTGAGTGTATACCGTTTATTATTATTGATTTAGTTTAACCATCAAGAGAATAATATATAAAAAACGCTGCACACTCAATAGCTCCCAATAAGATAGTGATATGCAGTGCCGGGGTCCAGAAACACATACAAGGAGAAACACACCCAGACGGGAAAGTTTTTTTTTTTTTTTAAAAGAATATTAGCAATGCTTTTTCAAGGTATTACTAATATTCCTATTGCCCCTCCAAATAAGCTCGAAGCTTGCGCTAGGAGTGGGTACGACAATAGCCCAAGGGGGTCAGGATCGAACCCTCGACTCTCGCGTTAACGGAGCGAAGTCGGCCCTTCTACCGTTGAGCTATTGAGGCTTCAAATGCTTGCATGGTCAATACAAACATATTTTTCTCTGAGGGGGAATTAAAGCAGGTTCACTACCGCTGCGCCACAACGACATCATATCATCATCATATATCAGATTATAACCTCTTATCAAAACGTAATATATCAATCTGAAATCAGTTACATTTATTACCATCCTTATATTCATTGTTTACGGCCTCATTATTTAATTTCGCTGTAAAACCACCGTTTCTTGGAAATGACAGGGGAATAGAGATTCCGTGATTCTTAGGTCGGTTTATGAACAGGAATAAAACATTTTATTCGTTAATTACTCCCGTAATGGAATCCGGGTTATGATTGGTAGAGATATAAATCGTATTTGTGTGTATTAAGCGGAAATGTTACTAAAAATATAATTATGTAGGGATAGTAGGAGATAATTAGGGGAAGCGCAGTCGTTAATCAAGAAATAGAAATTATATTAATTATTTGTTATATGGCAAATAATAATACATTGTTTTTTTATGAATTTATTAAAAAAAAACTAACAGCTATTTTAAAATTTTAGTAGTGAAATTTTGGTAAGAAAATTTTGCAACTATTCTACTTTTAACATACATAAATATTTTTAATTAAAAGTAATCATTAAAAAGTTTTTCACGATAATATCAATTGTAAAGGTCAAAAAGTAAAAAAAAAAGTTTCTTTTTGTTTTTCATTGTGTAGAATTTTTATTAAAATGATAACGACATCATATATAATATAGTTGAAAAAAGATTAGTTCTTAAGTCTACGAAGACGAAGACATGGTGACGGAAGTTACAATTCTTTCATAGTATTTTGGTAATAATTAACATCGGGTAGAATCTATATAAACATGTTAATATCATTAGCCCTCTCATCAAACCACCTCATGGCTTGTTCTCGTCCCAACAAATCATTATAATCATTAACAAAGGGTTTCCTTCAAGGACTAATGAGCATTCCTTGTAGAATAATGTGGACGTTACAATGCGATTGCATTTTAAACATTCAAACGGCGTTGCATGTAAATCGATTGATTTTTTTACCGCTGTTGCCGGTTCACTTCAGTCATTTGCATATTTATTTTCATTTACTGGATAAAAGAAGAGGTTTATATTATCTTTTAATTGCATTAAGTTTCTTCGTAAATTGATGATGATACTGTAATTTACTCTTTCAAGACTACAAAAATACTGATTTATTTGACAGAATTATTTTCTTCTTCTCTGTTATTTGTTGGAATCAAATTTCCTTAAGTCTATGCTAAATATCCCAGCCTTCTTCCAGACACAAAAATAAGGGCAATTGGCTTAGCCTTGAAAAGATTAAAGACTGACGGAACAACTTTTATATTTAGAATATTCTTAAATTTGAGACATTATTTTAATGTACTGATAATTGGTTACGAAATGTTGCGTTTTATTATATAACTTAAGCTCCTTTCTTAAGCCCCTCTTACAGCTGATTGATTTCAAATGCAACAAACCCAATATGAGCTTCTAATTGTGCCAAATCCGTTTCAAATAGACAGTCGAAGTAGAAACACTTTTTACACATGAGGGAGCAACAAAAAGCCACATCCTCATAAAAGTTACCGTGTTTTTGACGAACCGCCTAAACAACTAATATAATTCACTCACCAAACAACGGCGCTACAAAGAGTTCAAAACATGTTTTTTTTCTACCACAGACAATAAAACAACATGTGGATGTCGTCATATTTCTCGTACCTTATTATAATCAGTGTCAGGTAAACCTATGTTCGCTATTGTTTGAGATTTTTTTTTTTTGAGAAATACAAATAAATTTAAAATTCGATTGCTACCTGGTCTCGAGTACGGTTTTCGGAATTACGGTTTTGGAAAAAAAATCGATGCTCGCCGCAAACATTGTTTTTGTGTAACAAATTTAAAGTCAGGGTTTGTAAGCATTTTATTTTCTCTGCTTTGCTCTGCTCGTGCGCTAAGTTGTTACTTATTATATAGCATTTAAAAGATAAATTAATAAGTAACTAAGAAAGTGGCATTCTGGAGAAGAAACCATGTTAAATTGGAAGTATTTTTATTCAATATTTTATATGTATGGTAGTAATATCCTAAATTAATGTTGGCAATAATATTTTTAACGAATACAGTTTGTTGGTTTTTGTGATTTATTCAAACATTCGTAAACATTCATCATTATGAGATCTAATTATCAGGTAAATAATTAGTTTACCATAATGATAATTATGTATTACAATTAACCAATTTAATTTCTAGACAAATAAGTCAATTTTCTCTATCAAATTTCTGTTGTGCAAATAATATTAAAATATTATAAATTTAAATTATTTTAATCTAAAAAAAGCAAAAGCGTTGAGGGCTTGTGATTCTTTTCTTTATAAAAAATACTTCGCAGCAGGTTTCATTGCGCGCTGAATCCACAAATGTCCAGAACTGAATAAGCTGCGGTTTACATTAACGTTTTCCTTTATCAAGCTACATATAATTCTTAAGAGGAAACGCAATGTACTACACGGATTAAATAAGAGTCATAAATATTTCGTAAGGGTAGACAGGTTCCAGACGTCATATGGCGATCATTAACAATTTCTCTTTGTTCTTTTGATTGTTAAAACACAGTATAGTTTTTGCAGAATTAATAAAAAAAAATTAAAATTCATGCTTTCGATTTAAAGATAATCGCTACATATTATTATTAAGTAGTGGTCTAAACATACTTGCTATGGTTCTTATTAATATCCATCACGGAATGTTTTTTGGTAATTAAATAAATAAATAATAGATTATTAAGTAAGTATAGCATGTTTCTGCCTTATTTGAAGCCTATATGAGGTCTTTTATTTCTTTTAAAAGAATTATTGGGGCTTCATTCACCACGCTACTCTACTGCGATGTACATACAACACTTAGATTTTTTCTAAGCGATTGCAGATTTCCTCACACTGATTTCCTCTTTATAGTAATGCTCGAGACGAATCCCAATCAATATCAAATTTGTTCTATGATATCGACACAGTAACCATAAGTGCGGGTGAAACCGCGGGCACAGCTAGTTATATTATATCGGGGATTTATAATTTTCTTATAATATTTAGAAGTGTCACATTTCCATTTCGGTTTTTACCAAGCATAATTCATTTCGTATTTCATTAAATTTTAATTTCACGTCTTAATATAAATCCAATCTATTTGTATCAGAATATTTTCTTTGTAAATTTTAAAAGATCGGTCGCTTTTAATTTTCCACCCGAATTAAAACGATAATTAGCTAAAAAGATTACTTAATACACAAATTATATTAAGGCACGAAAATAACAAATTAAATGGCTACGGAATGAGAAAATATTTTACGAATAATTGCGTTCGTTGGTAGAAGTTAATGGAATAATTATAATTATGGGAGTCCAAAGGAGCCGGCGGCCACCCGCTGTCCGCAGCGAGTTTCGACGATTGTTGTGTCCAAAAAAGCAATTAAAAATGTACCGGCCGAAGATTGGCTCAGATTGTGAGGGAATCCGTACATTTAATTAGATGGTAGACGGGACTCTGCGCTAACATTTAAATTTCATCCGTACACCTGGAACTGTTAACACTATTATTACCCTTCCAATTTTACTGAATCAACTAGAATTGCTATTTAATTACGATTATTTTGTCCAACTTGTCCAAGTGAGCCAATTTACGTGTCCAAGTCAACACAATTATGATGAATATAATGATATAACGATTAGCTTAAGCTCGCTCAGTATAGCCTACATAGATATCTGCCTCACATCCATTATACCTTCTTATTTTTCATGTACACTCCATCATCAAGTGATAGTAATCATCTTCATCTCGTAACATTACCTTTTTTAAATGTCAAACTTATTAGATGTTAAAATAATAACGCTAACGACCTCATAAGCACAGTCATATTTCGAAGACAGTAGTTGCTAATTCTTAGCTATTATAAGTTGAGAATTCTGTGTCTAGAATCCTTGATCAGATAATCACTAAATTAAATACATAAGACCACCCATAGAGCTACTCAATCTATTAAAAATAATTACCAAAATTAGTCCATAAGGCAAAAAATATCGCGTCATACCATACCAATAAAAAATACGCGAATTGAGTTGGAAATAACTTACTAACTCAAAATTATTATTAATAGATTAATCGGGTGATTAAGTTTACATTAAAACTTTCCGTTTTTTCTTCTTTTGCAATCTAAAGCCTCTGTAGCTCAACGGTGGAAGATGTAACTCTGTAAACGCAAGAGTTGAAGATTTGACTCTAAAACCTTTGAACTGTTGTCGTACCCACACCTGCCACATAACAAAAGGCATATTAGAACGTGAAATAAGAATAATGGTAATGACTCTTAAAGTATTGCTAATATTCTTTCAACTGTACCTACCCTATTTTGCTTGACAGCGTTACTACGTTATCCTTGTAATAACAATATTATGCAAGAAATGAAGATTATTACTACAGGTATTACCTCGCTCTGCAAGACGTTAGCTTCCGATATGATCTTATGAAATGAATTATTGGTGTAATTGATATTGGCAGGTTTAATACAAACTGTGAAAGTAATGAGAATTGAAAGTGAATCGTGAGATAAAATTTAGAAACGCTAGACGCCTTTGATTATTTTATAAAATGAAAGGTATAGACATATATAGGCTATTGTATTGTAGGTAGTTTTTAATAGGTAATAGTATACAAGGCTGTATCTTTTTTTGTTGTGAGAAATTAATAACTTTTTTTCAATACAGACTGAGTAGTTTATATATTATTTTAGTTGCATTATAAACTCATATATACACAGAAATAAAAATTTCCCATTAGTATGGAGACTGCTTGAAACGATAATGGCGCCGGGTCCGATTTCAACTGCGATCAGAAGTTTTGCCTAAGTGATTGTGCTTCTGTTTTCATCTCTGACACATAATATAAGTATTGTAATGGATACCATAAAAATTATGGCGTTTATTAATTTATTTATGTAGCGTTTATTAAATCTATCATACCGTTTTGGCTTCATAGCGAATTTATTAACTACGTTGTCGTCCTTGTCGTCTATCTCTATACGTTTGCTAAACATAACATGTTTTTTCATAACAATCCGTCGGGAAACACCTTTGATTTTGATTGACAAATCAAAATTGGTCTTACCGTAGTTAATTAAACAGTTTATTGCATATGGGCGCGAATAAGCAATACCATATCAACCCACACGATTGTCATTTCGAGAAAAACGCGTTTAAAAATTTTGAACAACTTGCTTTATATGGTTTTTATGTATTGGTCAAGTTTTTGGCAATTTCAAGATGTTTGTATATATTTTGAGCTTTGTGAGGACAATATAATAATATAATTTTTAGATTTTTTTCCTTTTTAAAGAATATTAGCCATCATCTTCATTTTAAGACGTTAATAATATTTCTTTTGCCCCTCCAAGTAAGCTCGAAACTTAAACTACAATAGACTTACATATGTATTGTAAAAAATCTATAAATACTTCCACGGATACGTCACGTCTGCATTGCATTGAGTATTTCAAAGCGATCGCTTGTCGAAAAGAATACTGAACAAAATAGATACGATGTGTGTAATTACTTATACGAAAATAGAATTCTTACGAGATTCCACTGAGAGATACCCCTTGGCGCAATATTTCAGTTTAAATTGGATGAGATCTTTCGGTTCGGAAGTCTGTTTGTAGTAACTTCATTACGATAGAGTTCGTATCAGTCAAGACAGTCTTCAGGATATGTAGTATTTTTTTTCTCTAAAAGTAATGTAATTTTTTTAGTAAAATTATTGTGTGTTATAGTGATTATGGTTTGTGACATTTTGATCTGTACTTCATACTGCAGCTGATATGTTATCTTATGAAGGTTTTTTTTTTTGTAAGAATGTTAGAGTCGGTGACATTATTAAAAAGACAAATGCTACCGTAACGGCGGGAGTAAGGGTAGTTCAATTGAGCTTGGTGACTATTTAGAAAAAAAAATAGTATTTTTTTATACTACATCTTTATTTTTGTCTTAAGATGAGGAAATCTTAAGACTTTTCGGTCGCACATGTGAAGGAGAAAGCATGTGAAATTGAGCTGTCAGCTATGAGTGTATTAACAAATGGCTGCCTATGAATATTAATACTATACACCATAAATATTATTGTCCAACTAAGTTTTTGCTGCGTGGCAATCTATGGGAATATAGGGGCGATAGAAAAATATTTTCTATTGGTTTTCATGTGCCATTTATTTGCTCTATTAAGATGCGTATGTAGTAGGAATTAAAATATGAAATTGAACCAATCGCTAATCATCTCCATATCTGAATAATACGAGTATTATTCATATAGCTTTATTTATTATTAGTTCTTGTTACTGAATAAACTTTTCAAAAAGAAATCAGTTCAGAAATAAAAACGATGTAAAAAATCAGAAGAGCTAAGAAAAAAGGAGCTGGTTCTATTATTGGCTAAAAGCAGGAGTAGCTTTATTTGACGCGTTAATTTTTGTATATTCAATCAGTCAATTTGGTCAGATGTTTGTTTACTTGTTGTATCTTTTTAATTAACTACTAATTAGTTACCAAATTGGCTTTTATTTTAACGGATTAGAAAAGTAATTCCTTTATTTTTTTAATAATTTTTCAATACCGACTTCGTCGAACACTCGATTACCTCGTTCATTAACTTGGTTCCTTTTTTGTGACGAACATAAATAAATCAATTTATGATACCAGTATCGCATACCAAATATTTTAAAACGGTCTGCCGGAGGATATGTGGTTATTTATGATTTGTTGAAAACGTAGATGAACTTTTGATTAATTTGCATGTTTTATTATTTCTATTAAATACACTAATCATTTACTTTTTATATTTATTCATGTATTTTTTTAAGGATTATTTTCTTTGCATTCTGGAATGATATTAAAGGTCCCTTTATTGTTTTTTGGTAATTGGTATTTTATCAACAAATTACTGAAGTGTGTTTATTTAGCAGAGATGGTTCTGGTGGATGGTTGATTTTGACGAAAGGTTTTAAATCCAGACAAAAACCTCTGCGGTTACAACTCCTTGATTTGTATTTTGAATTCGTCACGAAGTTTGCGGTGAGAGAATTTGTAATATGTATATCCGCCATCCGCCAGTGGAAAACTCACTGTCATATAGCTCCAGTTACTCTCTCTCCTTAACATGATAGGTCTTTGCCCAACTGTGGTATAGTAAGGGGCTGTATCCAGTTAGTTAGTGTAGATGATAGATACAGAATGATTAGCATTTCTATAAATTTAAGATTGGTTTCGTTATTATTAATTTTGAAATGGAAATATCTTAAGGAATATAACGTCAGCGTTAAGTGGGCAACGTTTTAACGATACTGTGATGTTACTTTTAGTAAATATGTTTAGTAGGCGAAGCACGGCCGTAAGTAGATTTACATGTTTCGTGAACGTGACCCTATTTCGGATTTTATTTCGCTTTCAGATTGGCGTTGGCATGAGGCTTAGGGAGGTTTAGGAATGAAGTGCCGCAGAGATGGATTGGAGAAGAATATTATAATGCTGTGTATAAGTTTTCAAATTTTTGAAAATTCAACTTATACTGTATGTTTTGGAATTCTGATGATAATTACTTCCGTAGATTTACTATTAATATTAATTTTGGTAGTAATAGTAAATCTACGGAATGGGCTCTCTATGTATAAGCCAAATTTCATCCAAATTGCTTCAGCCGTCGTCGATATCATAAAATATATATGCATAAAATTACAAACAAAATTCTAATTATGTTATTATTATTTATTAATTTGTCTTCAAAGTTTTTATAAAAATTATACTACCCCATTATATATATATATATATATATATATATATATAAATAAACAATATCGCTCTATTTTGGGCTTATTCAGTTTTTTTAGTTGTACTAGCAATTACTTTTAAAGTCATTACTAATATTGCTATTGGCCAAATAAGCTTGTATCTTAAAGAGCTTTAAGGAGAGGGTACGACAGTAGCCAGATTTGGGGCCTTCATTATTGAGCCATTAATACTTAAATTTATAATGAAATTTAAATAAATAGACCACTATATATTATTCATAAATATCCTTCTAATACAGACACTTCAAGGTTAACAATAAAAATGTAGCCAATTTATCTGTTTTGTAGGAATTAAAAGAATTTGTCAGATAAAAAGATTACTTCAATAAAAGTTATACGATCGCAAGTCTTTGACATCGTATCGACTGTGTCGATTTTGACAGTGAATCAATTTGAAAGGCACCGAGGGACCAAAATAACGTGTTAAAGAAAAACAAAAAGATGCTCTCCAATAAGCCTTATGTTATAAGACGTAAGTGTTATATTTGAATTGTCGGTTCTTGTAAATAAATAGTGAAAACGTATCGGGAAGTTTGTGAATCGGAATGTAACAAATATCGATCGTATAGAAGATAGCCCCAGCAATGTTGTTAAATCGATATAGACACGGCGCATTGATTATTTAATTCAATTGTGCTTGTATGTTCGAATGTTGCTTAGCGGAAACTCTATTGAACGTGGAAAGCAGCAAATATTTATCTACAGCATCATTGTGTTAGATAAATATTGTTTATTAACTGACTTTAAAACAGAGGAGTTTATTCTTCTGATTTCTTTTGTTTAGCTTCGGCGTTTGGGAATAGATTTCTATGAAGTTTTTTTGAAGTTATGTATCTCATGTGATTCTATATAAATTTGTTATGATCTGATCCCCGACTTTGGAGATTTTTTTTTTATTTCATGGCTGTTGGCAAACAAGCATACGGTCCGCCTGATGTTCAGCACCGTAACCTATGAAAGCTTGCGATACTTTAAATATCGCGTTGCCATCCCAAAAGATACGAGGAGGATGATAAGGAAAAAGGAAGGGAACAGAGGGGATGGGAGATTGGGCCTCCGGCGCTCTCACTCATCGCACGCAATGCAACAGAATCTACTGATACTGTTACTTTAACCCAATTTTCTGTGATAGGGTATGTAGGGTAGTATGTAGAACGGAGCGGTCACCCACGATTACTACAGTAGAATGTTTTTGTATATCAATGGATAAAAGATGAAGTAGATGGAGGCTGGTTTTTCTACAGACCATAGTTATATATATATTAATAGTGTAATAGTGTAATTTTTCTTAAAGTGGTTGCCATAGTTGGTGGCAAGTAATCAATAGATTATTTAAACATTTACGAACTTAAAGCTTATGCACATAACTAATTTATTTATTTATTGATACACCAACAGCGATTTGAAACATGACCTATAAATTATACAGACAATATATAATTAACAAATACTAAGTTAATTACATTTCATGCAAGAAAATTAATCAGGAAGAGAGAAGACAAGGATACAATAAACAATACTTATGTAATTAAATAAATTGTTTGCCAATTCATGATATAGTAGGTGTAAAATAATTAATAGATTATTTAAACATTTATAAGCTTAAAGCTTATACACATAACTTTTAGAAAAAACTAACTTTAAATTTTTTAAATACGTTAATGTGAAGTCACTGACTTGAATTGAATGGAATTACTTAAAATAAAATAAATAAACGCTACACACTCAACGGCCCCCATTAGGATACTAACAGCCTGTATCGGGGTTCCGGAAACGTTCACAATGACAAGGACAAATACACCCAGACCGGAAAATATGCTTGCATGGTCAATACAAACATATTGTGATCCGAGCGGGAATCGAACCCGCGACCTGTGGCGTTTAAGGCAGGTTCGCTACCGCCGCGCCACAACGTCGTCACAACGTAAAAATAATAAAAATAGTAATATTTATTAAATTCAATATTTAATTTTGCCGAAATCAAAACAAAACATGTACCATCAAAAGCTTTGAAACAAATCTAGAATTCGTTTAAACGATCGATGGAAATTCAAATCGGCTTACATGTCCGTATGTAAGCCTTCACTCGTAACGGAGTTTATTGTATTTACTCAATACTGAGGCATATCTACTTTAATCGTGTTCTGTTGCAACGGACGATACCTATCTTTGTTGCTGTCGAATCAACGGATCATTCGGCTGTAATACATTACGTATTCATGTTGAGCAACGGATACAAGCTGTCTGCAAATGTAATAACTGATGTGAAAATCTGTTTGAGGCAATCGAGTTTCCTTTTTAGCTTGGAATGATATACATCCTAGATTGTAACAGATTTTGTAAATATCGTACGAAGTTTTGTTTTGTTTTACAGATCGCGAGTTTGATTCCCGTTAGAAGCAGATGTTTGTAATGACCATACAGGCACGTGTGCCCGTCTATGTATGGGTATGTTAGTCCTTGTCCTTGTATGTATTTCCGGACCACAGATACAGAATATCACTACGCTATTATAGGGCCGTTGAGTGTGTAGCGTTTTTTATTTACTATTTTATTTGATTTTGATTCACAACGAATTAAAGATTGAGAATAGTTTCGTAGTACGTGCTTAAAGTATGATGCGTATTTTTTAATCTGGTTACTAAGGACTGAGGACTGTTCTGGTTCTGGGTCCCAAAATCTATTAATTACATTTATTGTGGTTCTGGCCAAGAAGAGGTTTGTTCTATTACCTCAACTAAAACTCGGCTCTCATAGGAGATAGATTACTTTGAGCAAATTTGCTCAGCACAAAACAAAAGACAACATGTTTATATTTAATATATATGAATGCCAAATGTTCTAGTAAAATAGCGTAACAAAATCAAGTTTGGTAATTGGTAATAAGAAGCAGCGGTACGGAGGCCGATAAGTATCTTTAACAAAGATGTTACTCATCAATTATTCTCCCAAATACCGCGTGGGCGCATCTGTGAAATACAATAGACGATAGTATTAGTATTTAGGGTATAAAAAATAGTTAACATACATACCTAGCGCACGTACTTTTAATATATATACATAGCAAACACATTACACGTATTTATTACTAACCTCTTAATAATAATAAACGCTGCACACTCAACGGCCCCCATTAGAATAGTAATATCCTGTGTCGAGGGTCCGGAAACATTCACAATGACAAGGACAAATACACCCAGGCCGGAAAATATGCTTGTATGGTCAATACAAACATATTATGCTCCGTGCGGGAATCGAACCCGCGACCTGTGGCGTTTAAGGCAGGTTCGCTGCCGCTGCGCCACAACGTCATCAGCTCTTACAGCAGAGTATCTTTAGTTTGAAGAAATTATAAAATATATATGTAATTAAAGATCTAGTTTCGTTAGGGTCTAGGTTGTTCATTTTGACATATTGTCTTACTAAATCGATAATACACGTGTATTTAGTAAGACAATGTGTGAAAATGTGAAATCAAAGAAATTTCGGAATGAACTCACTGTTGAAGTCTTCCCAACAAGCTACAGTATGGGGTTCTTCAAACGAGGGTTGAAAAAGTTTTTAAAGTTTCGACATATGTATGTGATGCCGCTGGTGTTGCATGCATCCATAAGCTGCAATGATTGCTCAACATCAGGTGAGGTATGCGCTTGTTTTTAAAAAACATTAGTTAATATCTCGTCCCAGAACCCAAAACATTTTTTGTTCAAAATTCGGGACTCGATTTCCTTACTATGTTTGTTAAAGTCACCGATAAATTAAAGTTACATCTAAATATTATGCGGTTCAATAGTAATTATCCTTGTAGATCATACCAACGCGTAATAAACTACTGACAAGTCACACTGGTGGTAGGTTTGTTGTTGCAAGAGGCCGGCTAGGTAATTTCCACCACAGTGTCAAATATTCTGCCGCCAAATAGTAGTGCTTAGGCATTACTGTGTTCCGGTTTGAAGGGTACTCTAGTGAAATTACTGGGCAGAGGAGATTTAAGAACTAATATCTCGAGGTTGGCAACGTTTGAGTGGCACCTACTAATGGTGCTGCAAGCGCTCATAGGCTACGGCAACCAATTACCATCAGTGGGCCGTATACTTGTTTACCAACTTGTAACATTAAAAAAAAATCCTTTGTTAGTACACATAGTTTTCAATAACTATTTAAATAAATAATGTTTATTAATGTCGTTAAAGTTCGATACAGTTCAATTTCCCTTTTAATTTATTCACTATCAATTGTAGCGTTTATATAATAACAGCTTTTGCATCGTACATTGTTAACCAATTGTGATTTAAATTCTTGTTACGAATGCATTCACATCACATTTACAATGCACTGTAATTCCATATATATGGATGGTTACATTACGCAATTTGATCATCCGTTGCCCAAATTGACTGACCTCTGAAAGAGTTTAATAGTTCGTACAATGCAGCTCAACTATCATCCAAATAAGGATGTCGAAATGTTTAGCGTTTGTCCGATTGTACCTCATCCATTGAAGATTAAAGCCATGATTATATAGTAACTTTGTTAGTTCAACAAGCAATGCAGTTAAAGTTTGGGTAAAAATATTTATGGGCGTGTTAGTAGATAGAGGCCCATAGCTGATTATTTGGACGTTTTGACAGCTGACCACTCTCGTTACCACTGTTGTCGTGAAAGGCATCACCCACCTAAATGCAAGGCTAATTGAATACAAAAGAACCGATAACGATGGAATGACTTTACGTAGAATTGTGTAATATGTATTAGGAAAGACTAGGGAGAAGTTAACTTTATCATAGCGAAGAGCGTCATGGTTAAGTATTACGCGAATCATTTTGAAATAAAAACAACATAGTTTAAAACTTACTCTATACGGATGATAAAAATCTATTGGTCAAGTCAAGAATTTAGAAACGAAATTATTACTACGTAGCTACTGATAGATAATGTATATATAGAGATTTTGTTTCTACTAAAAGTACTTGTAGCAAAATTACCATTTTTTCCGTATTCTCTCTAAACAAAAACTTTTTGTCTTTTATATAAATACTAATTTTACTGAACATGCGTTGCATTGCGATGTATAAAACCACAGGCTTTCGAGGGCGTACGAAGAAAAATCTATCACAGTTTTGTTATAAAGATGTCTTACAAATGGACACACGACAAAAGTAAACATATTAATTTTATTTATGTTTATTTGTGGTGTGAATACCAACGAAACATTAACCATCTAAGCTCAAACATAGGATATTCACATCGTGTCCTTACATCCTTCGTGTGACAAAGCGGTAGCTGGCAAGCCCTAGGCGCCAGCAAGATTCCGTGTCTTACAGTTAATGACGTCATTAAATATGAAGCGAAGTGACTTGGCTCTTTTGTGCACTGATATTACACCTGCCTTTGCTTCGTTCCGTATCCTTGCATCGAGATCTTTGCAAGCTGCTGTAAAGTTTCGCATGACTCGTCATGACAGTATAATGAACCTAAATGTTCAGTATTCATTTAAGAAGGTAGTCCTTTATGGAATCTTAATTATTGTTATATTGTCATTGTAAAAGGTAGGTCCGTTTTAATATTTTTCAATAATAATTGTAATTACAAAATTTAAAACCAAAAGGCATATACTTTATTGAACATGGACGCTACATAATCAAGGGTGTCCGTTAGTATAATGATATCCTGTGTAGAGGCGCCGGAAATAAATGCAACGACATACATATCTAAAATGGAACATAAACCTGTATGGTCAATACAAATATATGTGCCAAGCTAGGTTCGCTATCGCTACGCCACAATACGCCTATGAGTTCTGGTAAAAAGTGTTTATAACGTAAAAACTTTTAAACATATAAAAATTTGATCACTAGATGTTAAATAAATAAAATTGAAATCTATAAAATCTGTTACATTCAAATAAGAAAATATTGCGAAAGTTTCATATTTTATTTCAATTATTTGATATATAATGCAAGGAATATAAATTTTATGTGAAGCGCTTTTGACTATTACGATGCAGTAGTGTGTAAATTTAAAATAACATATTGGATATCAAATATTTTTGGACGTCTATTGACTATATTTTACTGTTTTATTGATCAGATAGCATCGCAAATGTTTTACAGTTTAGAAGGTGTTATTGAACCGCTGGTTTTTATTGTTTGTGTAGAAATCATGCCTTACTGAGTTGTCTGGTTTTGTTTTTTTATTGAATATTATATACCTAGACCTGCCAAATTAGTAGTTGCAAATATGTATGATATTATTATCATTTATAATGGATCGCTTATATTCTCACGTGAAGGGGCAATATTCAAAGTTCAAATGAGTGTGATTCTCCTTTTTCTTTACCCTCCCATCTCTTTATAGTCATAATTTCAGGTGGTAATAAATGTGCATACAATTTTTTTTGTGTTTGGTGCTCTATTAAAACATACTAGACTATGGACAAACAAGCATTGTTTGTCACTTTCGGTTGTATGAAATCTAAAAACTTTCTAAAAAATTCACAATACTCTCTTTAAATTCTGTAATTTTAGTTAAGTTTATTATAGTTATATTATGATTTTGAAATAAAGGATAAGACGCAATGGTATAAGGAAGTACTTATATCTCTTAGCATGCTCTGGTAACAATTTTACAAGTGAGTGATAAAGGTTTGATGCCATGCTGATTAACATGTCAGTACCAAATGTATTGGAAAAAGCATTCCCGGTCTTTTACCATACTTAAAGCATATTTACGTAAAGTGCACGAAATAGATGTAAAATTTTTGTTTGGAACTTTAACTTGTATTCCAAATTTAGTTTTTACATCAGTGTTATAAAGTTGAATATTTAATGTTAATTTTTGTGCATTGAAATTTGATAAGATATGAGTAACTAGACAATGGTTTCGGGTTCGGCGTACTGACGAAATCTTATCGCTTCCTTTTAAAACACTCACTATATTGTGTTGAGATTATTCTATGATTCATTAACATTTGCCAAGTTAAGTGGATTTTTTGATAAGATTAGAAATTAAAATGACTTAAAACGAACGCCTTAACACCTCGAAATTAATTAAATAATTAGTTATAAATTGTAAGTCTGAACAATGATATATATTTGTAGAAGTTTAACAAAGTATATTGGAGCGATAATGACACTCGCACTGTCCTTAAATAAATTCTCCTCCACTGACATTTAATAAATAAAAAACATAATATGAAATCAGTAAAATCATTCACATCGCAATGTCATCTGCTATATTTTTAATTCATTGAGGCAAATTATAATAAGTCTAGATTTAAATAAATTTTATGGGGCTTTTTAAAATTTATTTACCGTTGACAGTTTATTAAAAAAAATCTATATTAATACGTAGTAGTACTGTTTACGGGAGGAGATACTAAACTCACACAGATCACGGGGTCCTAAATTATTAACCCTGTGCATAGCTCAATTGAATTCCTCTTCTTTATATTCTTACGATAGATTGTAAAGAACAGCGGAAAACACGTCGATGGTGTTACTGTGAACATAGGTCACGATGACTATTTCCTTCAGGCAGAGGCCTGTATGCCACCTTGGTGTTAAAAAAAACTGTTAATTTTCTTTTAATATGGAAACGAGTAAGTTTTATATACGAGATTGAAATCTCTTATCTTAGTATCTAGTATAGGAGACACATTTTACACCTTAATAATTTATTACCAAGCTGACTACGTTGGCAGTAATGGTAATGTTCTATCACTATAATTTATAGTTTAATTTTGGTAACGTTGCTCCGAGAGAATCACTCTTTTTGATAGTCATTAAACACTTGACGATTATTACAATCATTAAGCGAGATGTTCATTGTCAGGTAGATTTATATAGACATAAATGTTTGGATACATGCTACAGTTACGTAATTGCGTGCATTATTCTACTAATACAATAAATGTGAATGTATGGATGTTTAGATATTTGTTATTCAAATGCGCAAAAACGGATGAACAGATTACTATTCAATTTAACATCCAGATAGATCCAGATTTGAAGTCTCAGTAGCTCAATGTTAGGAGGGCCGACTTCGCTCCGTTGACAGGAGAGGCGCGGGTTGGATCCTGATCCCTTGGGCTATTGTCGTACCCATGATAGCACAAGCTTTGAGCTTATTTGGATGGGCAATAGGAATATTAGTAATGCTTTGAAAAGGCATTGCTGGTATTCTTAAAAAGGCATTCTTAAAAAAATGCTTACTATCGGATTTTTTTTTATCTATATAAGATAATGCCACCCTCGAGGTAAACTAACTAATAACAACTTATAATTTGCGATTTATACCTAACATAACAAATTTATTACTCTAAGGCTGCTCGCGATGATGGAGCACTCAGAATACTATTGTACATTCCTAACATATACCATTAGTTAATTTTTTATCCTGGAAAAATGTTAGGTCTTTGTGGGGTTGTACAAGACCAAGGCGTATTGTATGAAATTTGGTAAAGACGTGTCTTATGGAACATTATTTAAATACAAATATTTTATTTCTGGAACCAATTCTAAGGCCATCGTAAACGATGAAGTCGCAGGTACATGCTAGTACTGAATATAAATTATTTCTTTCTTATCTTAAATTCTGTTTTTCGTGGTCTCTTCCAGATGACAATGACCTCAAAAAGTAATTTAAATTTTTTTACGATGAATATCTTTGCTACGTTTTATTATTAGAGCTTTGATTTTTAAATATTACTTAATTGGATTTTACAATACAAATATAAGCATTACTTTGATTAATACGTATTGCAAATCAGCCGTAAAACGTAAAGCTATTTATCCGTTTTTCTTTCATCTCGAAAACAATTGCTTCTTTAACTCTGCTATTACTACAAAAGACATAAAAAATATAAAATGATATACAAAATTACCATGACGAATCGGACACAGCCGCTTTGTGCTCTTACAAGCGCGAGCTTACAATATCGCAGATTTTGTTATTTCTGCTGCATCACAGCATTTGTCTATCTTTTACGATTTACAAGTATGCGATTATGTACCTTATTTCGCTATTATTTTGTTTTAATACAGCATAAGTGAGTGCAAATGTTATTTGTATGTAATGTATAATTTGTTGTTTGTACAGTCATCGTGTGGAATTATTGGCGAGGTATTCAAGTACTCTCGCATCTCGGAGTTGATCGTCAATACAAATTGGGATGATTGGCCCTGATCCAGCTGTCAATCATTCGGCTTTACAATGGAAACTAATGATACTTTTTATATATCCACACTTTTTGTAAATATGTACGTCAAAATACATTATAATTCTATATTATTATACAAAATGGTATTTAAATTTTGTGACATTACGATTCTATTTTTAATTTTTTTTCTACTGTAACTAAGGATGATTTTTGTAGCACGTTTTTGGAATTCACATTCATATACCTTATATCGATGCCTCGTAAAGATTCTAAGTTACCGGTATATACTTTATCCTTTGAAGTTAGCCTTGTAATCAACCAGTGTTTATCAATTTGCGATTGTATGATTAATGATTCAATAGCTTAATTCATTTTGATTGGTCGTTGAATAGGGCTTCACTAACCACGGATACGCATTGTGTGGGAAACTTGACTGGCCAATTATCCAATTTTCGTCATCGTTCATATTGCGGTCGCTCACACATAAAGCATGCGAATCTAATAGAATATTTCGACAGGTAACTGTTCAAGGCATTGCAAACATATCACTAGTAATTTCCCGTAGCACTCCATCGTCAATCATCGACCGTTTATTCGCTTCGAGTGTTTTAGATAATAGTGGTCCTCTAAAACACTCAAGAGGGTCGCGTCAGTGGAAATTATGATTAATATCTGGCAAACTAACGGTGTATGTATTAGGCGCACGACTTGTATCGGCTGTAACGAGCCTCGGCTCGCCCGCGGCTTCGGACGTCCGTTGCTATCTCTAGACGCGTCATTTGTTCGCCGGACTGAGCGCTACTGCTTTGAATTCATAACTTTTCAATGAGCTCCGCTGTATCACATTGCTGACAACTGCGCTTATGGCTCTTCCGATAAGATCGTATTGTGAGCCATTAGCTAGAGTGATTGACGTTGTTAGTTTCTCGTCAGTTAATTTTATTTGAAATTCAGTTTAATTTTTTGTTGTACCAATATGTCTAAGAACGTTCTGTTGAAGACTTGATTGCTTATAGCATGTGTTAATTTGCAATGAGTGTAAAAAAAGTAAATAGTCATTAATGTACTTGTTAATAATAGAGATTAGAGCTACTAAAAGCAATTTGCGCAATAACAATAACACGATCAATGTCGTGAGAGTGCTCCAAAATGATTAAAGCACAATCGAATCAATTATTGAATGACACTTATCTCTTTCGCAACAGTAAATGTGTTAAGTTGTGACTTGTGAAACAAAGAGTCAGGTCGAAACGTGACTTGAAGTGAAGCAAGTGTATTGAAAAATTTAGGAGTGGCAGCCCTAGAGACACTGACAGAAAGATTATGTTGTTAGTGCATATAGGCCTCTGGGCATGTATTGTCAAGTTGTACTCTAACGGTGTTAGTCATTGAAAATTAATATAATGTTTATGATAACTATTCAAATGCCAGCTAACCTTTTGAGTAGTAAATTAATAATGACCACGATAGCCTTATTTAAAGTTTAACATTATTATTGTTCACATTGTTGATAGTAGCCCTTAAATTGTTTAATTTGATTTCAATATTTCTTACACTACAAATTGACTATAATATAATTCTATCCTATCCTTACGTATCCTACTCTATCCTATCCCACTAATATTATAAACGTGAAAGTTTGTATGTTTGGATGTTTTGATGTGGGTTTACTCAATCACGCATAAACGGGATAACGGATTAGGATGAAATTAAGTTTACTGATAGATTATTATCTGGATTTACATATAGGAACATTACTTAATTACAGATGGTTCATTTATCTTTGTAACCAATTTTATTGTCTCTGCGGATGAAGTCGCGGGCCGATACTAGTTTTTTTTTATAATTTAGTGTATATAGTATTATTGCTGCTATTTTAACGTACTGCCTACGTAACTGCCCGCTGACTAAACTCGGAGCTAACTGCAACAATGAGATAACAGAACATCGCTAATCTGTCAGAGGACTCAACTCCGCAAATCTATTTGATACACGCACATAAAGTGGCGTATTGTACCACAAATATTGTGTTTATGTTTTAAGATCGACAATTATTTTTACTCACTTAATTTTAACGGTATCTTACCCAAAGGGTGTCAAAGCCACATAGCCTCCGTTATCCGTCTGTCTGTCAGCGGGCTGTATCTCATGAACAGTAATAGATAGGGTTTTCAAGGGAAGATATTCTTAAAGTTTGATGTGACCCTGACAATTTAATAGACTAAAAAGTGGATTAAACCAGTTACCGAATACTACAAACATAGTATTTAAAAGCCCAATAACTCCTGATCGTTTTTTATTTCGTGACTGTTGTGTTATTTTTGTTTTTTTTTTCTATATTTCTTAATTTAAGTCATTTGCGGATGTGACGGTGTCGGTCGCTCTTTCGTTAAGTTAGCAAAATAATTAGACATATAATTCCTAATACTGTTATTTTAATCCTAATCGTCTTTTAATTTTATACTAACTAATAGATTACTAAGAAATAGAAGTGGAATTTATATGTTTGTAATGTCTTTTGACATAGCTTTTGAATGAAGTATGTAAAACACTTACACTTTTATGTTTGTATGTCTGTTTGTTCTGACTAATCTCAGAAACGATTTCGATTTTTACGGGGCTTGAATTGGCAGATAATGTATATAAGGATTAGCTTACGTTTTATATTTTAGAAAAAGAATTAGGGTTGCACACAAAAAAATATAATGATTCCGTGGAACATACGAGCGAAGCCGCGGGCAAAACTAGAATTAAATATGAAAGATGGTACCTATTCATAAAAGATTATGAAGCTATCGATATTGACGTTTGCATAAGATTTATTACTGTAATAAGTTCTCAACTGGTGTTTTATAAAAACCCTATAAGTTGTTTACCTTCATTCGTTGGTGCATCTGCACCGCAGTTATATTTGTTGAGTAACGGGAGTTGCCGGGATACATTTGATAACAAATAACGTTTGATGTTAGTACAACTTGTCGCAAATGTTCAAGAATGTCTGGACAAGTGAACGTAGAAGATGTGAGCGATCTATTGCTCCCAGTGTTGTTCCAAACAATACTTAGTGCCCGGAGATCCAGATGCTTCTATTCTGCGAATCAGTTAATTATGTCGCAAAAAGAATGAACTGACGGAGATAGAGAGAGAGAAAGAGCCCCATGGCAGGGGCTCAGATTACGGGTGAGCCTTCATTAAGACAAACGCCGTCGGAATTGTGGAATATTCCGAAAGCGCACCCACAATCCTCACGAAAAGAAAAATGTTCAACAGTGGTACCTAATGCTACCGTGTTGCATAATGTTGCTCAACAAAATACTTTAGTATTGATGTTGATGGACCATTACGATGAATACTTTTCAAATGCTGTGTGTATTATGGCCATTACTTTGGTACGGTCTGTTGGATTTTGGTAAATGATCTGTTGATAGATTCATCTTAATTATGGAAGTTAAGTAACATTGGTTGCATTTGGTAATATGAAATCGAAAATAGCTTTAATAATCTTTGTCGTATTTAATTATTAATAATAAAGTTTTTTGTTAATTTTATCACATTTTGTCTGTCTGAATGTCTAGAGAGAAATAAAAAACGTAAAACTAGGTCATAATTTTTATACAATCTAAAAATTATTTATCTATACCTTGATAATGACAACAATACTTTTTTCCTGTTCACTTCGTTTCTCCATATGTTTATATGAAAGGGATACAAAGACTTCTCTTCGTATTATAGATATTTGCATCTCTTCAAATATATCTAGAGTAGTGTATCCGTTATTTAGTGTGTATCGAAATGTTTCATAATCCTCTCTGTGTTTAATAATCGCCGTTCATGCTCGTTAGCCGACTTTAGTCTACATACCTATGTATAAACGATTTGTGCTTGTGCGATTGCCGGTATATTTACTGAACTGACTCTTTCGAATTTAACTAATTAAAAATTGATATTGCTTAAAAAAGTAAACCATTTATAGTTAATTGTAAAAGTTGGTTAAGTAAGGTTTTTATCTTACTACTAACCTTGATTTCATTTAAAGAATACCTTCAAAAATTAAAGTTTTTATACAACTAAGACAACAAAAATAAATTAACTAAAAATAATAATATAATATTACCTACGCTATCGTTGTTCTATATAAAGTACTGACATAGTTTTGATGCACGCATCACTAATTCTTCGATAGATTATCAAAGGAACCACTCAATTTCCGTAGTAATTAAGTAAAACTTGAGCTTATAATGACTATGCACGATTCCCACTGAACCGGTCTCGCCCTTTATACGACGAAATGAATTTTCGGCTCAGTAAATTATTTTTATCGAAAACGCTATCTCGTTCTATTCAAAGTAAAAAGAGTGAGACAGTAAAGTTTATTGAAATTAATATTCAGTTCGATTGGTTGTTTATGATATTGCAACAATAAAAAGCAATATAAGTATAAATATAAACTAGATTCGTTTAACCGATAAATTGAGGTGTGCGACACACGTTTGAGGGTTATTAGTTTTTCTTTGCATTGTGTAGTCATTATATTGTTTATTTTGTTCTTAATGATAGGGACTCCAATTTACCACATGTTCTCGTCTCGTAAAAAATAATATCCACATTATTCGATATAATTTGTACTGAGTTATGACGAAAGGTTCGTGTGTTTAAGAGCAATTTTTTCTCGTTCCGTTATTAACCGGTGAACTTTTTTTATGATAAAAAGTTAACGAGAATTAGATATACGGTTTTTATTATAGGGTTCTGATGGTTATTTTTAAGGAAGATTGAGTTAATGAAATGAACTTATGTAAACAGAAAAGGCCGATTTTTATATTTTTTGCTTCCATAGATATGTATTATTAACGTAAGTTTTGTGAGACTATTAAAATAAATGATAAATACACCATTTTTAATGCTATTGAAAATGCAGTTAAGCGAAAACTTTTATAAATTCACTGTAATTATCTTGAAGACAAAGTTAGAACTATAAAGCAGGAACAACGAAGCAGTAAATTTACCTGTCGCACATAAACTTAAATGTTTATAACCATTGTGGAGTCAAAACTAAATTATTTCTTTTCAGCTAAGAATGCTCAGTTAACTAACATTCTCCTTTCATAATTTAAACAACACATGAATTGACAACGTGTCGGTCGCATGACGTATGACCGCGTAAACATCCTAACTTGTTGCTTCAAGTCAGACCACAGCCTTCATAAATTAAGTTATTTGTAAAATTCTAAGTAGCAAAAACTTTGTTTCAAAAGCTGTTTCTAAAACAAATCAACCAAACAAAAGATAAGTAAGTTGTTCATATAAATCATCCATTATGTTTTAAAAAGAAAAAAGGATATACAAGAAACATTAATTAAGAATTCAATTAAAACGAATATCACGTATTATATCTCCATTCAAAATTATAATACTAAATTATGTTGTAAAAAAAAGAGGCGTCGTTGCATATTTCGTTGTTTATTGTTGAAAAGTCATTATATGTAAATCGTGGAGTCGTGATGATGGGCAGACAGATAGTGACGAGGCATGTTTCGCAAGCATACGGAATGATAATTGTTCCGACATCCCAGCAGTGAACGTGTGGGCGCTGGTAGCGCACCTGCTCTTTCTCGGTAAAGAGATCTTGAAACAGATAGTCCCATAGATTTAATATTTCATAAACGTGATCTTAAAAAAGCACGTTCCCATGAATTCCGAGTTTTATGCTCATGAAATAGTTCGTTTAATTTGGGGTCAGGTCGGACGTTTTACTTATATTTTATCTTTTACTACTTGCTCTCACATCGCTCAAGGTTCACGTGACAATTTTATTACAGAGCCCTACTTCGCAACTTGATTTAGTAATGCTCATCTTCTACGAGGTATCGAGCAATTTTCAATATTCATACACCTTCCTAGAAATCTTCGAATCGTAAATGTAAGCCGCGTTTAAAACGAGATTACTGCAATCATACAAAAAAAGCTGGGAAATTTATTTACTATTACTTTTCGATTAAGCTTTGCTTAAACTTTATTGGCGCTTAAATTATATCTTTACAATTTATTGAATCTGAAAAGAATTTATAAATATTGTAGGTAATTCTCATATCAATTTCAATTTATTTGCATGCAAAAGCTATGGATCTGTTTGAGTCAACAAACTTTGTTCGATGATACAAGCATTCAATTTATTAGCAAATGTAATAATGTGTCTCTGTCAGGTTAAGATAACTCTTAATGAAGGCTCTGGTAGTGGCCTAACAGATGTTTCGCCACAAATCGTGCATCGTGGCCACTAATCAATACTGTTATTCCTCCTATTTAGCTTTTCGAAATTCGACATACATTATACTAAATTTGATTTATCTTAAATTAACGTTGCTGTGATTATTTTCTTACGTCATACAGTAATTTTTTTATGTTAGAAGTTGGCAAATAAGCATACGGCCCACCTGATGGTAAGTGGATGCCGTAGCCTATGAGCGCTTGCAGCACCATTAGTAGGTGCCACTCACGCGTTGCCAACCTCGAGATATTAGTTCTTAAATCTCGTTCGCCCAGTAATTTCACTAGCGTACGATGCCCTTCAAACCAGAACACAGTAGTGCCTAAGCACTACTATTTGGCGGCAGAATATTGGACACTGCGGTGGTACCTACCTAGCCGGCCTTTTGCAACAAAAGACCTACCACCAGTGTGACTGATTGCACTGGTGGAATAATCTCTGTTGTGACAGAGGTTATCCCAACAGCGGGCGATGGGGTCGTCACATCCCGACGCCTTTAAATTATAAGGTATATTTCTTAGCAATATGTTTAAAGCTAAGATATCCACAATTAATTAACAGAAAAATGTTCTGGCCATACAAAGCATACGATGATTGTGCAGGAAAATTTACATTATGTACATATTCCCAACAGGAAAGATCTGTTAAGCATCGACGAGCAAATTAATTGATATTAATGATGAAAGAAACTTCCGTCCATTCTTTGCTTGATTAACGCTGTAAGTTACAATTATAATTTAAGGCTACGCCCGTATTCAGTGTCATTATTCAGTTGTCCAAACATCTGACATTGCTGGTTGATAATCTCGCTCTAAATGTGCTAATTAAACGGACATTCTCTTACACAATGATCGCGGCTGTCCATGGAACATGAAACACAAGCTATACAACCCTTTATTTCCAGTCAATGACTGACTACCAATACCATGTTCTAAATGTAAGCATACCTTTCAATGTGTATTTGCTTAGCTACTAACTGTATTATCATATAGGCTTTAACTGATATTTTCAAACGGAGCTACGTTCATTGCTGCTTAAGTGATCAAATGGTTGGAATCTTGATCTTCTATATATTCGTTGGAACTTTTAAGCAATATTGTATTCACTTCTTAGTTTCAAATGATCGGTTGAGGTAGCTTCAACGATTGCATCCTGATAATCGCGATCACAGGGCCCTGACATTTCTTTTCTTTTATCGCGTACGGTTGTAAGATAAAACGGCAATAAATAATGCTGCAAGACACAGCAGTACGTGCGTTCAGTTGCACTTTTCATTTGTATTATTCGCGTAATTATGCCTCTGTCGAAGTGTGGTTTTATTTATTGTACTCCGACTAGTCGCAAAGGAATACTCTTCGTTAATGGATTTTAATAATTACGTTATCATGATTTATCGTCTAACAACATCATATGTTTACTGTTTATCTGGATTATTATTTAATTTACATAGTCTCTTCCTGTTTGTAACTCTTATATTGGCTTTCTTATAAATTCTAATAATATAATTTTAATATATTTTTAATTAATGTGTGTTTTGCTTCTATTGATAATTTTATCTGCGATTTTTCTTGGATAATTATTTTAAAGAGTATTAATAATTAATGAATAACTATTAAAAATTACATAGTATTTTTATCGAAAACAAAAATAATTAAATATATAATTTTATGTTTTACAGTATGGTAAGGTTACGGTATAATATTATGGTGAAAATATCTTATCGTATTGTATATAGTATCGAAATAGCCTAAACAACCGGCATATTAAAATAGTTATCCAAAATCTTTCGTTTCTTATATATTTTTTTGCCGCGAAATTGGTTTATTCGCGAAACATCTATATGACTCGTCTCTCCGAAGCCCATTTCTAACTCCATACACGTCGCACGTTTCCTACGGGATGTATTACAGATAGATAGAGAACCTATAACTGTATTTACCTCCAAACTAGCGTTATTGTATTTTTATACAATTTGTATGCGGATTGAGTGCGCGTGACATCTGCAGTCGGGATTTTTTTAAACAGGGGAGAAGCTCGTTTCGGCGTGTTGCCTACTCCTTGTTGCGGAATCCCAAATGATGACAGTTTTTTTTGTTTCGAAGAAGTCTGGGCAGAAAGTAACCATTGTTAACGGTGTTTGTCTTTAATATTATTTTATACTTAACTATTTTTAAAACTCCAAAATGTTACTTATTTCATGAAAGTATCTTCTTTTCTGCATGAAATGTTTCTATTATTTCGTGATCACGTTTCTTAATGATTGATTTTTTAACATTTATAATTTAAGCTACATGCCATATAAGTCCAGGTATTCAACAAATCCTCGAATCTAAGCTCTTCTCAATCAACAGTGATGCGACATGTTAGGCCGTGTCTACATAACAGCCTTTTAGCTTAATCCGATCAGTACAACGCTGTACAGTAATAAGAAGATTGTAATTGAACGTCAAAGACGCCGGTTCGGATTAGACGATTTGAGTTGTTTGTTCCTCAGAACAGGGATACTTTAGAAGTGGGCTACATATTATAGATATAGGTAGAGGTAACTTTTTATGATTTATAATAGTTTATATAGAACTAATAATATATTTATAAGCTTCGATATGAAACATATCGAATTTAGCCATATAATTGAGTTATTAAATTCATCAAAGTAAATTAATAAAATTCCAAATAAAAGTGGCAGTAAACATGATTTATTTAAATTTAAAGGGATAGAGGAATAGGGGTAGGTAACCGCAGCCCTCACTCTAAATTAATTTGACTAGCCAAAGTTAAATAAAGGAAAATGAGGATTAGCCTTAATGGCTTCCGTCGATAAAAACTATCGTAAAGGGTTTGTAAAAATCGGAGACTATTAAGCATAATAATAATTATAGTAACGCGAAGAGATTCCGAAACACCGTCTATAAGACGTTTATCTGTAATCTATAACCCAACCACTAAAATAAGAATATTATAATTTATATTATTATACATATTTAAAAATTATTACTCTTCTGATGTACTTTTTAATCTATGATTTGAAGAATATAAGCGACAATTCCAAATAGTATTTGTGATTGACGTTGGACTTTGGTTCGTTACGGATCGATTGACTTCGTTTCGGGAGCGTGACGGCGATTATTGGAAATAATCTGTGTATGCGCTTATTAAATTAAATTGAAAGCCAACCAGTTTCCGAGCGAGTTAAAAATACGAGAAAGCTCCATAGTTTCTTATTATATTTATAACATAAAAATGAATAATCCTCATTTTTAAATAACGAGCAATATTGTTTAGTGTTCGAATGATTGCTTTAAAACAGTTTTAATTTCCAGAATATGTGATAAGTTTATATATTATTTGATGTTAAAGGGATGGTAATTAAATGCTAAAAGTTAACAGTAATAAGTAACAGAAGTTGCTTACTTAGTGTTAATGTTACGAGTCGGTTTTCATATTTGGACCAAGTTCAAAATTTGATCATATATCAAAGAAGACTGCGAACTATAAAGTCGACCTTTGTTTATATGTTTTGTTGTTTGTGATATCAAACGCGACGAACGACCCCATAGAGAGTAGTTAAATAGCCGCCTAACGGGTTTTGCCATATATTTAGGCGGAATTAGTACTTTCGGTTTTATTAACTTTACTAACTTAATAAAATATAATAGTGCGGATAGGGAGACATAAAAGATAAATAAAGGGATACTATCTTAGTTTAATCGACATTACAGAAATAAAGTCTATTTCACAAGAGACAATACCGGGGATAGTATCATAAAGCTACGTTTTTATAACACAAAATATTTCAACAAGTATTTCCGTTTTATTTTTAGTTAATATACGTGTGTAATGCTTCTCGAACTCATAAAATCTTGTAGAATGCGACCGGACAAAGATATAACAAACTTTCCAATATAATTTCATATAATTAATTCGAATATATATTTCAAGTATTCGAGACACAATCACAACATTCTCGTTAACCTTAAACATAAGCGGCTTTGATGCATTCTTAAACCGTCCCCATAGTTCGCCCATAGGGCCGCTTTGTAGGAATTCAAGATGCTATCGTTATACTGGGAGCTTAGAGTTTTATGTGAGTTATGGCGTAATAAATAAATGTACCGTTGCGACACCTACATACGTCACCGGTCAGGGGAACTATTATGGATTTGCTAAACGGTTTATTTGACCCTATCTCGGTCGGAGTATTCTCACAAACGTATCTAAGTGTCGCACATTTATATACAATACAAGATGAAACGTTGCAAAATGCACTTCTGATTTCACATCCACAAACTACAACATGTAATAAATATCTGAGAATTATATTCATGTGTGATTTCTATGTTTAGTTCTTTTAAGCTATTAATGGAAACTTGATTGTTGAAAATTTTATTGTGTAGTATTTGCGAACCACTTTTGCACATTCATTCAATTTACAACTTGTAAACTAAACGATGACGCTAAGTATCATTAACGTCATCTCTAGTATTATACGTGCTTTTAAAACCCTTTAAAATTTTCATAGCTTTGTTTCTGATACTTTGACAACTAAACCGCTGGACCAATTATTATGAATTTTGGTACAGATATAGATTGGGCCATTGGGTATAGGCTACTTTTGTTACGAAAATAAAATTTAAAATTCGGTGAAATAAGGGATAAAAATTTGTATGGGGAACCAATTATTTCTATATTGCATTAAAATCGCCGTTCACGCAAGCGAAGCCGCGGACAGAAGCTAGTAAAATGCAATTACTTAGCGTAGTATATTGGTACTTTAAATCGATATGATTTGAAAGATTGTATTATTATCCGGGCCAAGCCAGTTAAGTTATAGCCTCTAGAAAAAGCGGAACTAATACAGGTATAAATTGATGATATTTTAGGCACAATAATTGTTGACATATGGGAAAACTATTGAACGTTTAATACAATAATCACATTTAAGTTTTCATAAATAGGTTTTTGATTCATGGCCTGATTGCAGTACTGTAAATTGTTATCCAAAATCTATCCTTAAAGAAACCTATCTCTAAATTCGTTTAAAATATACATTCCCAGCTACCAAGCTTATTTAAAAACATTTGCTTGGAATTGCATTTAAGAATTTAATATTTTAATTTTTCCATAGTAAGGATCATATGTGAATAAGCGTGAAACCGTGTAGACATTCACACAGTCCCTAACGCTTAAAGTCGACAGATGAGATGTCAGCAGAAAATTGGATTTCGTAAAATAAATATGTCGCATCTACTTCGTATAGAAATTCATTTAACGAAAAACAGCTCTACCTGAATTGTTTTAAAGTCGTTATTCGTTTCAATTTCTATAAGAATACGAAAAGTTAATTTTAAGCGCAACTTAACGTACAAAAGATTTAATTTTTGTCCACTATGAGTGCTGATATAATTCCCTTTTTGCATAAAGGTGTTTATTTCTTTCTTCGTCAGAATAAGGATTAATTTTGCGACAGGTAAAAAGTCCGTGTTAGTTAAATGACATTCGCAATTCGGATTTCATATAATATTTTTGTCGGAAATTGACTTTTAATCCTATTGTTACACTTTGTTCGAATTTTAAGCTTTTAATCTCTTGCTTTGATGTGATTTTTCGTCACTAATTGTTCGTAATACAATTTCCTTCTCTTTCATTTTAAAATCCCGTGTAACTCAATTATTTTTGAGAATTATATTCATCGTTATTAATATTAAGAATTTCTCTCGGTATGTTAAACGTTTCGAAAATAATGCAAAAAATGTATATTTCTGATTTTTCGTAATCAAGTTGAAACAGACTTCACAATTATACAATTAAGACAACATTATTATGGTTATATTATTGAATCAAATTTCACAAGCTTTTACTAAAAGGATCTTTGCCAGTGATTAAGAAATTTCGTATACGAATGCGAATTAGTTTTTTATTATATCGAGAATCGCTAAAGTTTAAAGGAAAATAGCCTTTAACTGTATTTTTATAATAATTATTATCAACATGAGGTGTGGTCTCAGTTTTGGCATCGTATTTATTATAATTTTCAGTAACAGTTGGTTTTCGTGGATAACTGCTAATTGAGAGAGTGACCACTAAGTTGATTTATTATTGTATTCAAAAGAGATTATCATAACAATTATATACGCCAACAATGTACGCCTTATATTTGAGATGATAGCTTCTAATAATAAACAATAATTGCGTTTTGGTTTTTTATTATTATTATATAATAGTGAACTTGATCTGGATAGGAATTTAAATAATTCGTTATAATGGATTTCCATTGTGACAGAAATAAAATATATTAAAATCGACTTTTCAATTTCAATATTAATCTAGAATAGTTAATAATGAAATGTTGGTATTGTTTGCTCAATTGGACTAATCTCCGTACTCTTTATTTCGTAAAAATATATAGATACACAATTTGATGATAACGTAGTGTAGCGGGGGAGCGTTGATTATGTTCGTAATATTTTTAATGAAGGCACTTAAATTCTACAAGACCTCTAGCAAGAGTGCTATGCAATATTTATCGGCTCAAAGCTTAGCTTAGCAATTCCGCGTGTTCAATGCAATCATCATACGATTCGATTCTTGTAAAAGGTATGCTAAAACAAATTAATAAAAATATTGAGAGCCGACATTCTTGTAGTGCCTTAATCATTTTCAAATTTATGGTATGTATTAACAGTCTTTTTACTGTTATTAAGGTAGTGATTTATTTGACAAGTCCAACATGTCGGACAGGCCAACTGCATCGATTTCTTTCTGACCCTTGTTTTAAAAGGCATAAAATAAACATCAAGCGTTCATATACAGGAACCGACATCTTAAAAAAGTCACATTCTTTTTATTTCACTTTTCAATTTACAACAATATTCATCTCATGTAAGTTTTTATTGATCGTAAAATACATCGGAATGAATATTGCGTATTAATTGCGTTTATTCTTCGGCCGTCTGGGAGTTCTTCGGTTCTCTGTTATTAAAAGAAAAATATGTCTAATTTTTATGTGAATTTCTATAAAAATCGTGTTTATGATCGAATAATAACGATCATTTCCTTTTTAATTGATTAAGGCTGAGTACTTTACATTAAGCTTAAAGAGAGTTGATTCAATATTTAAAACCATATTTTCGGTTTTATTACATAAATATTTTGTTTAAGCGGATGTAGAGATGTTTTTAATTCAATAAATTTTTAACGATTTATGCTTAAAACAATTTATAACATTTTTACATTCATCATTCTCATCATTATTATAACAGTACCACGAAAAAACATACTAAAATGAACGAACGAAATATTTCGCATCGATGCGGATAACGATAGTAATTACGTAATTTTGTTATATAAAAGCTTTTGAATTAAAATAATTCCCATGTCACATGTCTATTGGACTATCACGTGTTTGAAACGGAACTCTGCGGTAACCGCTTGTAGAGGAAACGGATATACGGAACCACATTGTGACCATACCAGTTCTATATTTGTTCAGATTAAACATATGCGATGCATAGCATATTAAAAGTGACTTTGATTCTTAGCTCCTTTAACGTACAGGTCATATTGCAATATGTTTAAATTTAGTATTAAAAATGTGTTAAATTTTTAACAGAGATAATAATGACAATAATATGCTTTTTTTCCTAACTTGTACGAGGGAAAAGTGTACGATTCTCTCCCGACAAGACCACACTAATTAATTTCACTTTTAGTACCGGTAACCTAGCAACCGTATGTTTATCAAAGCGTTTATGACAAGAATGCCGATGCAAAACTTTTCATCCAGGTGGGAAAATAATACGTATACGCACGGCGGGAGAAACCTAGAACATTGCCACCCGCGATTGTCACCGTGGTTGAATAATCCGCGGGTTAGAATATCCTACTTTTCACCCTAGGTGCGTGATTAATAACAGGTCGTGGGTTCGATTCGCGCTCGGAGTACATGTTTGTATTGACCATACAAGCATGTTTTCGGTTTGGGTGTGTTTTGTGTGTGTGTATGTGTATGTTTTCGGACCCCTGACACAGGATATAACTATCCTAATGGCCGTTGAGTATGTTGCGTATATTTAATTTACTATTTCCATTTGTCTTTTCATGTGCTATCAAAGGTAAAAGTGGTTGACATTTCACATGGTACAGTTATAATCTGACTTCTATAACCTAAGCCTGGGAACTTGTACGATACTAATTAGGCATGAGAAGCCAGTTATCTTTAAATTTACGTTTTAACTGACGACGGTGTATTAAATACGTAATATTGATACATTTCATTTCGTTTTGTACCGATTACTATACATTTGATTATCAAAAACTTTATAAACAGGTTTGTTGTTTGTGAAAAAAAACATTAGGCATATGAGCTGGAGCTCTCAAGGCTAATGGGCCAACTGCAACATATGGACAATATCATTTAGACAATAAAAAGGCAGTTATCAGAGCCTACAGACTAGATAAACCTGGATAATTTATATAAGTCATAGTACAATCTGTAAGCGGGTACAATCGCAGGGCAATTGAATAATACACACATGTCCAAGAAGATAATCTAATTAGATACCAACGTAATAAATAATGTAAATAAACTCTTGCTTCACGTAAAATAAGGTATTACTTGGCACAGCTGCTTTGATAACAGTCAAATTTACAACCAATTACAAACCCCAAACCCCAAAAACTAAAAACCTTTTTTATTTCCTATTCAAAACTACTCTAATACGAATCTCTCAATCAATACACTTATAGGAACGAAATCAGATTAGATGCAATGAAATCGAAATCTACTTGATGCTTTCACCGACCTTGGCGAATCAGCACGTCTAATTACACGTTATGTAATGCCGAAGCTAAGAACAATAATACTATAGTTAACGATTTATGACACGATTATTGCAGAATGATTGTTCACAGCGTCGGTATTTTAAATCGTGGCCAGATTACTGTGTTGTAATAAACAACGTTATTATATCTGTTTCTAATAAGTATCTGTATTTCATAATAATAAAATATGTTTAAAAATGAATAATTTCAAAGAGAATAAATCAAGATGAAACATTATGTACAAAATGATCTTATTCTTCCTAGCAATATTATTAACCTAGGATCTGCTTATTAGTTTTGTTCGGATTTGAAACTTAAAGTTTTACAAAGAGCGATTGACATCTGACCTAAACATGGACGTTGAGAGCTTAATTATTTAATAATTACATTTATATTACAGTATATTTTGACAGACAAGAATATTCGTCTGTGAAAAACCTGCATAGAATAGTAATATACAGAGCGTTACCTTTTCTGAGCCTTTCTTCTCGCGTGTCCCACGAATATAATATGGTGCGTGACCGAAAACGACAGACGTGGCGGGAACGTTTATTCAGTGAAAATTTAAAAAATAAGCCTTTTTCACATAAACATTAACTGATCTCAATGAATTATATATGAACATTTTAATTGTTTGACATTTGTTAGACGCAAATTAAAGCATTTTAAAGACAGAATTCAGAGAACAGGAATCGAGTCAAACATTTATTTTCTACTAGCTTTTGTCAAAGACTTAGGACTCGTACTTTTTTTCTGGATGATAGTTACCCTATGTCCTTATAAATCATTCATCATTTTTATTCAAAACAGGTAGAACATTAAGGTTTTCCTGTTACAAATGCTCTACAAATTTGTCGCAATTCTATAGCGAAATTTCCCAAAATTAATATATAATTCATGGGAATTTTTTCATTCGTCTTTTCTAAATTGTAGCAACATATCACAGCGAGCTCGCATTTTATCCTTACTTTGTTTTTCTATTTTCTCAGTTGATGTATGTGACGCATTTCCGCACTTTCGAATAACTTTCGTATTCCCTTTCATGTGCGCGTTGCTTTAAAAATGTATTCGCGGAGGGCGGGCATTGCAGACGTGACGGGGGTATCATGATTTGTTAAGGAATTTTCAGGCTAACGCTATCCTTCGGGACGCGTATATACTTCACTATTAAAGCTCTATTGTTTTTTAAATATTAATCCACATAGAAATTAAATTAAGTGGTAGCGAGCCTGCCTTTAGCCTCGACGGTCGCGGGTTTGATTCCCCCTCGGGGCAGATTTGTATTTTACAAATTATCTGTCTCGGTCTTGGTGTTTGTCTTTGTAAGTCTCCCCACTGTACCTCTGAGAGCTGTTACTGTTGCAACCTGAGCAATGAGCAATCTCTGTCTGTAATAAGTAGTCACCCAAATCAGGATAAGAGAGACAAGAGACAAGAGAGACCTTGGACAAAATACCGGGATGAATGCTAAGAAGAAGAGAAGAATAGAAAGTAATTAAGTCTATATTTTTGATCCCAATTCTAAAGTTAACCGACAGAGTAATTTTGATGGAATGTGACAGAAAGAACTTAAAATTGATATTTCTTGTGGCAAGTCTTGAAAAATGGCTAGTATTGAATATAGCGTTCGGTCTCGTGCAATCTAATAGCTAGATAGCATTGTATTATTGTGTATATTATGTAACAAGTGCCTAGAACTATGCTTGGTATTAAACAAAAGTGAAGCAAAACAATACAATGTACAACTTAAAGTAATAAACTTTAGCAAATACAATAAAAGGTCTTGTAATTTAGAGATTATATTTCAAGTAGCGTAATTCAATGGGCGGTCGATATCGATCAAGTATTCCATCAAGGCGACAGCGGTGGCCACGATTATCTTGAACGAGGAAGGAATCGTATACTTCGATCTATCTACCGTATGCCAATTAGCCAATTAGAGAGAGCAAACAACGGTGGCCGCTTAAGATAAACCTATGTTTTTGTGATCTCGCCCTGAGACATTTCCTTTATCCCATGATCGTTCCTGGGACAAATGGCATCGCTACCGTCAGCACAAGGTCGTGACTGTCGTTATTTTCGTCCAATACCAATTGTTATGTCTATTCTTGGTTATAAATTTGTTTTAATTAGTATACTTGAATGTCTTATTGTTTACTATTGGCTTCATCAGAGATGACCTATAAGGTTAATTAGATCTAGAGGCTCCAGAGAAAAATGAAACAGTCACAGTGAATAAGACACATCTTTACCAAATCTTAAGTCAATGCGTCCTGTTGTAAGTTTTTTGATAACCGCACATAAACCGAATATTTTTCTGATATACAAGTACCTATCTTATGTGTTAATCCAGGTAATAAAAAATCGTGGTCTGTCGTTTTTGAGTGATAGAGTAAACCACATCGAAACATACAAACTTTCAAATTTATTATATTACTAGGAAATTAGGTTGTTAGTTAGTATTATCTAATTGCATTTCATGTGTTTGTATTCTCGATAACAAACTATGACAAAATTGAACCTTTTCAATGATTTTATTATTTAGTGAATACGTCATAAAGGATAATGTTGGAATGTAAAATTGTAGTAATGAACAATTTAGTAAGTTAGTAAAGGTCCAAATCCCGTGTTAACGAAGGTCGGTATTGTAATCCCGTCCCGCTGTGGGATCCGCCTGGACACAAATTAACAGGCTTTGCTTAACCGCATATGTATAATTAGTCGACATTTTGTAGAAGAACTTAATTATATTCATTAACTAGTAAAGATAGGATTGTTTGTATAATGTATGTTTTATATTTAATTTATAAATGTAAAATAAACAGATTTTAGCGTAATTTTTATTAACATCCTAAAGGCTTCCAGTAAAATACTTATTTAAATATTTATTTCTAACGTATCCAATATTGGATTAATGTTATGCTCAGTGATATTGAACCTGCCTTTAAAGCTAATTGTTGTAGTTCGATTCTTGCTTACGACAGTTTTTTATGTTATACAGGTCTGTTTCGGTCTAACTAATGTGCTTTATGGGTTCTGGTCTTAACTTTCAGAAGGTCTTCTAGCACTTATTGAAATTCACTCAGGACAACCGTTGTGGCTTGTTGGTACCTTTCGAGCCTGCCTTAAGTCTCGAAGGTCGCGGGTTCGATTTCCGCTCGTGGCAAGTATTTGTATTGATGTTATAAATATTCATCTCGGTCTGACCGTTTTTCATAGTCGTTGTTCGACCTTGGGTCTCCCCACATTTCCTCAGAGAGCAAGTTAAGCTGTCGGTCCCGGTTGTAATCATAATAACTGGTAATATTTTTTAACTCTTGGTGGTTAGTTTTCTCTTACCCAATAAGTTACTGGTCTGTCCTTAGGATTGTGGTGGTCAGATGACAATCGCTCTGTGTACAACAAAAAATATTAATCTATCAAATCCGGGTAAGAGTAGTAAGCAAAATAAGATTTGTCGGGATTAATGCTAGAAAGAAGAAGAATTTAACACTGGTCTTAAATAATAGAATAGCGATATAACAAAAGGACATTAAATAAATAAATAAATAAATAATAAATAAGCGCTACACACTCAACGGATTAGGATTAGGATAGTTATATCCTGTGTCTGTGGTCCGGAAACATACACAATGACAAGGACAAACACACCCAGACCGGAAAACATACCTGTATGGTCAATACAAACATCTGCTCCGAGCGGGAATCGAACCCGCGACCTGTGGCGTTTAAGGCAGGTTCGCTACCGCTGCGCCACAGTGTCGTCAATAATAAATAAAGTTAATAAATTTCAATCTGTCGTTGATAATTTCGTTGAAAAAACATGCATATAAGTTGACGTCTCTCCGTCTCATTCATGCGTTCCAATTCAGCACTCGCACCTGTAGAATGTCTATAGAGCTGCCGTAAAGGCCTTATTGCTTTTATAGTATTTTATAATGTTCGTGGAATCTTTATAGAAATAAATTTTACTACTGAAATAACATGTTGATTGGATACAAATAATACTAAAATTTTGATTCGATTTCCATGTTGTAACACGTTTCATTCTGATATTTCTTCGTATCTAACGATATACATAGATGAGGAAATGACATTTGAGTGTAACGTATACTTCCCAAAATACTTTATACTCCCAATCTTTCTTTCAATAGTTTAGAAGAACTATGAGTGTATTAAATTATAAGTACATATAGGTTTTTATAAGTTTTGTGAATATGCATTTATTAAACTTAATGGTTTATCGTCAAAATAATGATTGCAATGAATATTAGTTTATAAATAAATTTGAAGAACCTTTGTTCATATAACACAAATACTTAAATATATCGTTTTTGCGTGTGTTTGTCCATGTCTGTGTGTATATTTCCGGACCCCGACACAAATTATTACAATCGTAATAGAAAGCGTTGAGTGTGTAGCGTTTATTTATTTATTATTTATAAATACAATAAATTATACAACCGTTTAACAGTTCCAGTAAAATGATAATATACTAATATACATAGGTAAGCTTACGAACCTTTGTTTCGATGCTCCCGACGTGATTGATAAACCCGCGAGCGTCTCGTTTTCAATAAGACTATACAAAATTCCATTCCAATTGTCGTATAAATTATCGAATATGTCACTGAGCGACCACTGTAACGAGTGTAAAACATTTGAATAACTCACTCGACAACGCAGGCCCATATTCTGCATTGAAACCCGAGCGGCAAGCTTTGTATGCTTTTTATCTCATTGTACAATTCTTAATGCAGATAGGGAAATTGTACGACGTTTAATGAGGTGTCCGACGCATATAAAAGAGGCTTTAACTCAAAGTATATCGATAAAGTATAATAGTTTGAATGGATTGTTTATAAATTATGGAGAAATAAGAGGTTGATTTGTTTCTTAACGCCGGACGAGGTTCGAATGCGACAAGATAGGCGTATATTGTTATGCATCCGCTCCTTTACCGAGAATACTAAACGAATACGTGATGGTAATTTAATTGACGGATTTTACCTTCGATTTAACTTTTACGTCACATACTACGCAAGCAGCGCCTTTTTGTATCTGCTACTTAGTTTATTCCTCAATTCAAAATTATTAACTTCAATATTGTTAGGGTTATTGTTGAAGGTATACAGCAATATTTCTCTTTTAACATTGTTTAAAAATTCCAGATTATTAAGAAATGATTATAACTCGGCCCGCCCAAAGTTGAGTGAATTTCTTAAATAAATCATCTTTCGGTATTCACGAGAGATTATTTTATTTACGAAGTTACGATTTCGGAAGTTTATGGTTCATTGTTGTTGAAAAATATAAATTAGTTATTTTCGACGATAAACACAATAATGTGAATAATAACTTGAAAGTTTTAAAATGTAGAGCCTTACGTTATTGTGGTAATATCGTAAGATTTATTACTGCACCAATTCAATGTACAGCTAGACTGGTTGGAACTTTGCTTAAATTTATTCAACATTACTAGTTCAGAATGTCGCTAGCAGAAAATTTCTGATCTTTGATAAAGTAGGCAACCTAATGTAGCCTTAATAAGTTGATGTGGAAAATATGCAAACTTCTGTTGTTGTTAAGCACTTTTTCTGAAATCTAAAAATTGTTTATTTATGTAGGACATAAAAACAGGTCTTTTAGGGTTCCGTAGCCAAATGGCAAAAACGGAACCCTTATAGTTTTGTCATGTCCGTCTGTCCGTCTGTCCGTCTGTCCGTCTGTCCGTCTGTCCGTCTGTCCGTCTGTCCGTCTGTCCGTCTGTCCGTCTGTCCGTCCGTCCGTCCGTCCGTCCGTCCGTCCGTATGTCACAGTCATTTTACTCGGAGACCATTGGCTCTATCAATACGAAATTTACTAGATAGGTGTATTCTATGAATCGCACAACGATTCTGTAATGAACTCTTAAAATATATAAGAATTAAGGGTAGCAGTCCATACTGAGTGTTGAAAAAAATATTTCAACGTATGTCAACGTGTGAGATATCTTTGAATAGTTCTTTCAAAATGATAAGGAGGTTTGATTTCGACTTTTTTCATTATGTCAGTAGTTGTTGAGATATTAGCTCCTAAAGTCATAAAAATTGGGTTCCCCCTCTAACTTTTGAACTATGGGATTTAAAATTCTGGAAAAATTTGAGCTTGTAGGACATCAAATAAAATTTCAACCACATTTTCTTTTGAAGAACATCCTCTATGTTACTGTCTACAAATTTAAGACATATAAGATTTTTCCAATAACTTTGTTTTTATATAACTTTTAATAATTACTATGAAATTACCAACTTATTTTTGCAGTCGATTTTAATTTGTTATTATTTTTAAACGCCTTGAGATTCTTCATAATCAAGCTGCGGAACCCTTTAGTTTCAACTGTGCGTGGTCCACAACGCACTTGACTGTTAACTTTTTATATATCATGACGGTTGGCAAGCATACGGTCCGCCTGATGGTAAGTCACCACAACCTATGAACATGTGCGATACTTGAAGTATCGCAAGCGCGTTGCCAACCCAAGGAATAGTAGTGAAGTGATGAGAACGGAAAAAGGAAGAAAACAGAGGAGTGGGAGATTGGGCCTTTGGCGATCTCACTCATCGCACGAAACGCAACAGTATCTACTGATACTGTTACTTTACGCCGATATTCTGTGAGACGGTTTTTGTGCTGAGAGAAGTATGCCTCTACTACCGTGAAAATCGTTCTTAAAAGTTCATTAAAGTCTTCTTAGAAGACTTTAATGAACTTTCAAGTCTTCGATATCTTATTTTCCAATTTACTTAATCTATCAACATACTTATCGTTCTTCTTATGTGTATTGCTGTTGGCCTTTTTGGCTTCGGATACGTCACCGGCAGGGATTTTTGTCGTACATATTATCTATTACATGGCAGTTTGATACCAAAAATAAAGTAGTAGAAATATTGGTTTATAAATGCTATAGCTTCTGTGGCTGGATTCGTCCGCCTGAATTCCATGAGACAACATTAATGGAAAGATTATATAATCAATTGGGTCCCCATTCAAACTCTTATCCCCTATAAAATTGTTTGCCATAGTCATAGATAGTTTACAGTTATTTTAATAAATAGAAAGAAAAAAATGTTCAATTTGAAAAAAATAAATTATGACAATAGCTATCTTTTAAAATGTGTTGTTATTAAACTTGTCACGCCATGGCCGAACCAAAGATTAAATGTATAGATCGATTATTAACGAAGGGTTTTATAGGAATATAAGGGACTAGAAGTGGAAACTTCTATAATACAAGCAAAATCTTAACGCGGTTAATAATTAATTTAAACAAAGTATAAACTACGTGTGCCCATAAATTAAATGAAGCGGAAAGGGTCCGACGCATATCGGGAGACCTTTTAAGAAACCTGTACACACAAATGCCATTCCGTCGGCCATAGTTAAAATGCCCAAAGAATAGCTATTCATTAGCGGGTGCGAGAATAAGAATTCTTCAAGCACTCTGAATATTCCATTGGGCGAGGGCTTGTATTGTCTTTAGAAAAATGCCTGCGTTGGCTTTGGTGCTAAATTATGTCGGACCGGTGTGTTGGCAACACACTGCCTTGACAAAGACAGGAGCTCTATCGCAGAAGCCCGTTCATCCTTGTTCATTATCTAGTGATCCCATAGATTTTGTTGCTTATCTTTAAGCACAATAAATGCTTTGCTTTTCGCATTTAAATTGTTAAATCATCAATATGAAGTCACTTGACTGTTTTGTGTTTGAATGTGTAATTTATATGTTAAAGATAAGATGTTTTATGCCGATGGTCAAGAATAGCGCAATGAAATTTAATTCCAAACGCTTATGGAATTAATGTTCTAAAGATTTATTATGTATCGCTGTCATATAATCTGTAGCAGCTACGTGGAGTCGATTTTTGATTTTTTTATAATTTAATTCAAACATTGATTGATGCTCTTCGATTGAGATAAGTTTCAGTGTTCCCAGTTCTTGTCTCAGTTGCCTTTATCGATAGCAATAACTCTCTTTCATTCTTTGCATAATTAAAAGCCTTTTAACTGTGTCAGTATAAAGCTCTTAAATTAACAAGACACGCAAGCCTTAAGAGCGTGTAAAATTATTCAGTATCCTGTCGGAAGAGTGCACCACAAAGTTTGCGCTTTGCATATTTAAAGAATACTCGCTTTATCTGGCTCATCGACGATTCAGATATTCCCGAGAAAAACGGAGCGAGCCAAAAGACAAGATTCTTACACTCGGCCACGCATTAGGACAAAATTAAGTGCGGTTATGTGTTCAACCATTACATTAAAATGCCATCGACTACCTCGCATTGGTTCGGTAAAAATAAAGGGCTTTCCGCGTAAGCTATTGGCAGTACAATTATTCGATGAATCCTTCCCGCCGTACTTTGTACAGCAAGTTACGGCCTTGTTGCCAATTTATCGGAGTACAGCCCAATAAAGCGGAGCGGCACGCATGCTGCCTGTCAAATTCTTCATGCTATTTTCAGCTCAACTTCCTAGTGTTAGGATCGAGTTTTCCGCTAAACGATAAAATTTATTACGTAGATAAGTGTTTCTAGTGCCTACTTTTTCAGCTGTTTATGAAGTTGACCAAAAATTACGAGCATTCCTCTATTTAACCTTGATAAACTTGGTGTTTGGGTTACGATCGTAATCTTGAAATCAACTTGTCACAGACTGAAATAGCTAACAACCATACAATGCGCGATACTAGCAATGCCAGCGGGTTTGTTCAATCCAGTTGTTATGGCAGATGACGGTCTAAAAGTTTCAATTCTATTCTTTAAGGCACGTATATACCAAATTTAAGTAGATATGTCTTGTAGTTCGTATTTTGATAATCTTACAGAAACCTAACTTTTTAAATCTAATTAATAAAATATCACCATCTAATTCCATTTCACCGTTTTGGAATGATTGAATAACTCACGTCCAAACACACAAACTTTCACTAATTTATTGAGCAGGATTACTTTATATTTTAAAAGTAACTATCAGTTACGTGAGTAGAATAGCTGGAAAGCGTTACCAAGTCACGGTGGTGACTCAGTGCGAACAGTCAGAACAGAACAGAACAGTGAAGTCATTTCCGTGGCGAGTCGATTCGTCGCAAGCATTGAGATCAATTAGGTGCGAGTGATCGGGCGAGTACGACGAGAAGGAATCCCGCGGGAAGTTAAACTACCGGCTACACCTCTTCTAACAAAAAACCGTCAAGACTGAGTAAAGCTTCGACAATAAGGCTGCGCTTCCAGCAGTTGTGCGAGGATGCGTAACGAGAGATGTGTTTGGTAAGAACCAATAGAATCGCTTCATTTACGTAGCCTCGTTTCGCTAAGCCGTTTCCACAGGAGCTGCGCTGAGCGAGGCTTAGTTAGTAACAGGTAATTTTTTTTAAATGACTCAGTCATAAAATCTGAAGTCGATCGTGTTTCAAATAATGAATTGTTATTTTTAAGAGATATGAAATTCTACTTATTCTCTTTTTAGCTAGTGCTTCTAAAATAGATGATCCGTATTACAAGCAGAAAAAAAATAAGTAAAGAAATATTAAATATCTCAATATTTACCAAAGAACCCTATTATAGATCTTCTTTAACTTTGTTAGGTAAGTAAGCCAATATATCAAAAATATTAAAGTAAATGCTTCATACCTCTGTTTCAGATAATTATTAGAATTTGTCGTCCTAACTAAATATAATATCAATTCTATAATAATCATATCACGCTTAGCATCCACATGACAAATACTACATTATCGGTAACCAATCGGTAGCGAGATACAAATCTGCTGAAACAACTATACGTTTTCTAATGCCTGTTGAAGTTTAAACAGAGTGGAAATAATCGTGGACCACACTAGTGACAGCTACCGTTTGCGAGGAAACTGTTCTACCGTTACACGAGACATGCTAGACTGAATTCATTTAAAGAGACAGTTTATTTATGTTTTATATACTTTAAAGTCTATTTCCCGATTTTGGTTTGAACGAAGTTCCTTAACAGGGCTTAAGGGTAATGCGATTTAGTAGAAATCGTCACGTAACGAAATGCCGCATCCTGTGTGTGTGAGCTTGTATTTCTCGAGCCTACTATAAGCAAATGAGCACACGAGTAAGTGCGTAGCCGGGTGAGTTCTCTCTCTCGGTCCCTATCTCATTTTATTATATAACCTACTGAAATATATACATTTCATCTCGAATTACATTCGGAGTTGACGAAAGAACATAAGAACTTCGTTCCTGAAGTGGTTCCTGCGATCGCACAATTTTTTATGTATTTTTTGTTAATAGAAACATAATTGCTGTTTGGATTGATTTTTTGAAAGCTTAATATATAGCATGAGATAGGTTTTATATATTTAGTTAATAAATAAATAATAAGCATTACTAAATCATTGACCTTATCATGTTATATTCTAAGCCACTGATCTGCTGAAAACACGTAAATAACAAATGTCTAAACCATAAGAAAAATCTATATGATATCGGGCCAGATTTTAATACACATACATTTAGTATAACTATCTAGATTTAGTAGTGTTTATTTAGTAGAGTACAGTTATTATGTAGTCTAGGATATTAAGGCGTAATAATTTTATTTCATGACGGAAGAAAAATAGCAATACAGAATAAAAGATTACAACAATAACATTAGAAGGATTAAGTTCAAGGTTACTGCTCACGAGCGAAGCTCAGGCAATGATAGCAGTCTGAAGAAATGTTTTACATATTATGTACTCACTGTGCTAATCATTGCACCAGGCCATTTCTCTGAATTTTAAAGGATAATATACTGTATTAAATTTTGCAATATTTTAGCCCAAATGGTGACTATGACGTTTACTACCCAACAGCACGCAAGCCTCGTATATATTCCAGTCATGTAAGATATAAAAATTTTGCATATCTGGCATTGCAACATCTTTAAATAATGTACCGAAAATTGCTGCAACCAATATGTTGAATGAATGCACAAGTTGTACTCTAAGTGCTCATATCGAAAAGTTATAAAAGTTTGCGTTTGCTTATAATATATTAGTATAGAAAATGTTCGTCTGGTAACAGAGTCAATTTGGATAAAAGATAATGTGAAAATCAAACAGTTTGAAACTAAATAAGCTCGATGGTACCCATTAGGATGATCATAGGATAGCAGAATCTAATGTAATCTAATCTATATCTAAATTAATAGTATTATTACTGCTGCCCTTTGTTCGATGACATTTCATCATCATCTATAGGGTGGTGACAAGGCAGACGTGTTACAAGTTAATATGATGTCTGCCGAGGATCAGTAATGAACGGGTGGTAAACTTTTGCCACCTTAGTGACATAAATATTATCCTAGTCTGACAGCCAGAGCGGTCAGACGATCGGAAGCACAAGCTTTCAATATTTTTTTAAGAAAGAACAAGTTTAGAGAAATATCAATTTGCGTGAAAGAACGGTATCGTAATTTCTAGCTCGAATTGATCTTTAGTTTTTATTCACAGTTTTTTCTTCGTACATTCAACTATCGACTTTTTTTCGTAAGAATGCGTTTCCTGTTCGAATCTAGGAGTAGTGTATGATAAAATAACTTGAAATGTTAATTTATTTTTGAATAACACCTATTTAATTAATAAATTAGGTAATGATTCCTATCAGTAATTTGTAAAGTAAGAGATTGCAAATGTATATAATTATTTGTAAATTTTACGTAAAAACATAATGTAAGAAATAATTTGATTATTAACTATAAATTCAAAATATTTTTTTGCGACATATTTATTATGTTTCTTACTACAATATAAAATATAATAAAAATAACATGTTAGAAGTTAATGATTGTAAATATTTATTTATTTTGGAAATTGTTTTAGCATTAGCAATACATGGGTCATTTAAAAATAGCATGGATGCAAAATGTTTTAATTACTTTCAATCATATTATAACATGTAATCTTTAATGTAAAAAAATATTTAATAAAATTACACTATTTTAAAATAAGTAAATAAGTCAGTCTATATTATATTCTGTGCTATTATAGAATTACAAATTACATTTTTTTACTACTATAATATCAATAATTATCGTCCGTAAAATTCCAGGGAAAAGGATAGTTAAAGATGCAGCCAATAATTTAATTCAATAAGAAAAAAATAATTGCATTAATTGATCAAGGGTTTTGATGCAGCGAAACAAAAAGATAACGAGAAAATTAAAACTCAACTTTGAATGCAATCATGATGAGAGGCGTAATTAATTCTCGAACCCCCTACCTGGTTACACGGACCTTAAAAATCGAAAGATTGTTCTGGTATAATTTAATGGAGATTTCTTTCGTTTACAAGCAATAATGGCCTATAAAGAGTTCTTGCGATTCTCAATAAACGTAATGCTGCCTTTATCTGGCTGTGAAGTTTATTACTGGGATTAATCATTGGTTAATTAAATTGCTCTTTGTTAACAGCGTATGGTAGATAAAATAGATTTTATAATTCGTACATAAAATCCTTTATTATATAATGAATTGACTGGATTTTTTAATGTTTTGTTAGGTACACGTGCGTTTGCATTTTAACAGACCTATAAAATTTTTTTAGCGCTGAAATTAATTACTATTTTAATTTTATGTTTCGATTTTAATGGAATGTTTTAAAAATTTGCTATTACGTTTCATTAACAAAAGTCGTAAAAATATTAATTTAATATTGGTGCTCAGTTAATTTTAATTCTATATTTACATTAATGGATTCTGCAATTTCATGTAACTTTATTTTATCTTAGCATTTTGCAGATACTTCGTCTTTGTGCAATTTAGTAAATTTAGTAAGTTGTACAAAGACGAAGTATGAGGATTAAACTTCATAGCTCAAATGGAGCAAAACCTTACTATTTTCATTCATTAATCATGTCATGTAATTACAAACAGATAGACTGACAGATGGAGTAATATGTTTGGTTTGTGTTAGTGTTACAATGTGCAGCATTTAGTTGATTATTATCTATTAAATCAATTTTACCTTAAGTATATTTTTTATATTTATTGTGTATATGTTTAAAAACCTGATTTTTTGATTGTTCAAGTGCACCAGCCTAAAACTACCATTACGTGTCGAAAAAGAAATAAAAAAGTAAACCAGTTTCTTGATGAAGACTTATAGGCTATAGTAACGATATAAAATCATCACATACATCACGCTAAAAAGCAGAAACCATAAACTTTAAAAATCTTGAAAAATATAGGCAAATATGAAGTGCGCAAAGCGAAACGGATGTGATGTAGCGATGTGGCTGCGGTTCGGGTTATAAAACACGTAAGCATCATCCTATATCATAGTAAAATATAAACTTTTCTTTAGAATTTCTTAGAAAATTAGTAAATCATATAATGTACTATTTTTTTATTTTTTATATAACGCCGGAGGGCAAATGACTCCACTCCACCACCACACCACTCCACCACTCCATGGTAAGTGGAAGTGCAGTCCACACGCGTGGTGGCTAATATGGTTGCAGAAGGCGTACTGTACTAGCCATCAGGCAGGCCCTGCCTATCCGCAAGATGCCTCTTCACGCCTCGTTTGGTTAGGTTAGTTGGTCTAGGTTGTAAGAATGAACGTCTAGGTTGAAAGAAGGGAACACGTGTGCCGGTGCATTCCATTTTTGAAGTGCGACAAAGAAAAGAGTTGGCAAACTTCTTTGTTCACCATGGCATTGATGCCAAAGTTAGTCGGTGAGTGGTAATTCATATTTGCATTTTTTTTTGGCATGACTTTTATTGCAAAAGGCCGACAAGGTAGGTATCGTACTGTCAGTTATTCTAACATAAAGCAGTATATTGTGTTGCGGTTTGAAGGACACTGTAGCTAGTGAAATTACGGAGCAATGAGGATTTAAGAACGAATATCTCGAGGTTGGCAACGAGTGAGTGAAATCTACAAGTGTATGGTATTGCAAGCGCTTGTAAAGTACGACAACTGGTTACCATCAGCTGGTAGGTCGTATGCTTGCTTGCCAACTTATTCACATAAAACAAAGATATCTTGTGATAATAATTGACTATGTAGATTTTTTTGTATCAAGGCATTACTTGTCTAGTAATTGAATTAAGGTTTCGAATTGACCTGTCACAGGTACAACGTTATCGTCGCGACATCGGTAGCTCTCGGTGGATAATCTGTCGCCCACATTTTATTTTACTCATTTGACGTCTGTCAGGAGCTGTCACCGGTTAGGATACTTGGAAGGATGTAATCGAACGTCAATCGGTAATTTTATTTTTAACTAGTTCTTCGCGCTCTACTCGGTCTGTATCTGTTGGCTACAGTTGTTTCAAACCCCGGTTTCACTGAACGAATACATTTTAGGTTTTCACTTGAATTTTAAGCTACCAATTAGTATAATAATCTACATGTATATTTTGAAATGATATTTTAATGAACAGAATAAAATAGGAAAATCCAGAAGGTAATGTTTTTGATTTTATAGACTCCTAAACAGTCTGCCCAAATTTTTTTTAAAACTTTCATTGTACAGACATATCGCAGTAAAATTTTTATATTATTATTTTAGACGACATATTCATATGTTTCATCATCCTTAACTGATAGTATCAGCTAATTTTGTCTTTCGTAGAATTTTAATAGTCATTGGATGAAATATTTTTAATTATTTATAAAAAAAATGTTTTTAAAACGATATACGATATAGCGGTAGCGAACCTGCCTTATTGACCATACAGGCATGTGTTCCTGTCTGTGTGTGTTTGTGCTCGTCGTTGTGTATGTTCCCGGACCCCCGACACAGGATATCACTACCCTAATCGGAGCCATAGAGTGTTTAGCGTTTATTAATTTTCTTCGAAAGTCATTCACTCCCGCTGTATGATAAATACATATAAAAAGAAATTATAATAAACGAATACATAATATATATAAAAAAATATAAACGTATATAATAAACATTACACAAAAATAATAATTTATTATTATCATAGTTTGTACATACATGCCATTACAGTACTATGTAGGTGAGGCTTAAACTACCACATCTTTTCCCCTATCCCCTTTTTCTCCTCCTTCCCCCCCTTCTCTAGCAAAACACAGTGATGTTGTACCCATTGTGTTAAAGTACGTAGGGTACGACGAACGCTTACCATCAGGTATCTGCCAATTTGTCTTGCAAAAAAATCATCTTACTATTTAAAAGGGAACTTATCGCCAATCGTTCTATAGCAATTGGAGGCGCGTAGCAGACATTAAAATTAAAATAATGGTCCAACCTCAGGCCGTAGCGCTATCTAATCAAGAGCGTTCGATACTAAAAATCCCATTAAGTTGTCAAACAAAGAATAAAGTTTAGCAATATAGTAAGCTAACCTTCTGCCTGCGACTCCGTCGTGGAAGATTTTTCGGACATAGAAATCAAAATATATCTCTGATTATACTGGGTGAATATAGAATGGGTTTTAATAAAAAATATTTACGCGCAGTGGTAAAAAATCTACCTTAAGTGCCACAAGTCGCGTACGATTCCCACTCGGGGCATATGTGTGTATTGACCATACGGGCATGTGTTTCCGGATATCCGACACAGGATATAACTATTATAATGGGTGCCGTTGAGTGTGTAGCGTTTATTTATTTATTTTAAGCTAAAATGAATCATTATTCCTAATTAAATCACACACAAAAGAAAAAATTTAATCGATGGTTTTCGGATTTTTCTAAATATGTAGATAGTAGATTCTACTTTATTTAAAAGTATCTTCTATGTACAGACATAGCTCTATCTGTATTATAATATTATAGACATACATTGATCGGTCACCTTTGAACTTTGAAAGTAATTAATATTATCGTTCTAAATGATTTTTTTTAATTTCCGCGTATCGCTTAATTAAAATTTTTGCGTTTGACAAAAAATAATGATGATGCTTATGAAATGTCATATTAACTGAAATGAACATCGCGTTATCAGTTTTAATATTTATGGAAAAGGCAAGAGTACTTAGATGTGGTTTTGTTGTTAACGGTATTTTAATTGATTATAATAATTACTTTAAGTAAAGTGACCTTAATTAAAATTTTACGCTTCGAATTCCTACAAGACATGCAGATAGCTTAAACCCACTTAAAACTTTAAACGAAATTTGTATTAAAAACTAAAGCATAAAAGGTAAGAACCAGAATATTTAGACATATCGAATTTGTATGTAAATCACTAATAAAATAGTTTCTTTAATATCCTTTAGTAACCGATAAAAAATTAATGTATCCGATAACCTGCCTCTAGTCTCGGCAGTCGCGGTTTCGATTCCCATTCGGGACAGATACTTATGTTGTTACTTATGTTGTTCTTATAAATATCTGTTTAGGTGTTTGTCCTTGTAGGTCTCCTTACCGTGCCTATAAGAGCACGTTAAGCTGGCGGTCCCGGTAATTAGTATAAGTTTGTGAGTTCGTAACATTGACCATTAAACTATAATCGATAAAAGAGCTGCACTCATTGAAAATAATGTTAATGATTCATCGAATGTTGCAGGTTTTATTATTCAATTTCTTTTGATCGAAGGATACAAACGTATGCTGTCCGTTTAGTGGGCATACAGAGCATGTTCGAAATTTACGAGCACATAAATATTGGTATGTCGCGGTTTGAGATGTATACACACGTGCTTATATTTGAGACTTTTATTATATAATTGTGATCTAATCTGCATATAAAGTGGATAATCAAACATGAAGATATTACAAATTAATTTTTAATATTAAAAATAAAATCTAAAGTAACAGCCTGTAAATGTCACACTGCTGGCAAAAGGCCTTACTATCAAGGAGAAGGAATGAGAGCTTCCAATGCATACGTGCCTCAGATTGTCACCCAAGACAGGTTTTCAGGATGTTTCTATTCATTGTAAAGCACTAAATGAATTAAAAACACATATTAAGCACTTTAAAACTGTGAACCCGCGACCTTCGATTAAAATTAAAATTTTCAACCGCTGGGCCATCTCGGCTTATGGTAAATATAACAGTTTGCATTATTTACAATAGAAAAGGATCGAATGGGAGATAAAAAAAACAGCCCATGGTTTTGTGGGAGATTGAATTTTCATAGCTTTAAAATAATTGACAAGTTAATAAAATATAATAAAATATGAGCTAACATACTACATACATCTGGATTGACTTTTATTTTGACAGTATTCACCCGTATGTCCGATGGATGATCGAACTCGCAGCAAGCCGCAGGCGCATATATTGGTCGTAATTTTTACGGACGGGCCGGTGAATAATTTCGGTAAATTTGTTTGCTTGCTTCAGGTTTTGTCGAGTATTAGCGTTGGCGGAATTATGAATATAATATTATCCAGTGCATAAAAAGTTCGATGAATGTTTGTATAATCAGTACAATTTACATGTCATGATTAAAGATTTTTGTAAGTATGCGAGGACTTAAAATTCGCTTAAAATGCGATCTCGACCAAAGAAACCTTCCTGCTTAATTGGCATTTACGTGAAACGGTAAGCTTAATCGAGGCTTGGACCCACATATATTATATGTAAATGCCCTTATTGACGTAATGAGCATTCTTTTAATATTTAGCATTGATAACTTTTAAGCCCACACAAATTTTTAAATGAAAATGCTTATGTATAAAATTTAAAAGGAATTCGCATGATTTTGATCTTATCTTAGTATTGAATAAGAATTTGTAACTGTTATACTATTAAGATATTATTTTTTAATTTTCTCGATTGTGTTTCTATGACCTAAGGTTAAAAGCTTTATGAAGGATTTTGATTCGCTTCCGATATAGCTACTTGGTTTTAAATGATGCATTGTATGTGGTGTCCCACGCATCTTTATACGGGCTTCTATCAGATACTGTTAAAGAATTAGCCATCCATCATTTGCTGATAATGGCATTTGACGGGCTCTTATGATTACGTTCTTGATAACTTCTGCGTATAGTTTTTGTATGTTAAAATTTGTTAATGCACCTGTAATGAATTTTTAATATTATTGTACTTTTTTTTAACAATAGTATAATTTTAATGGAGTTAGAAGTACAAAGCTAGTATACTATAATAAGTCACAAAAATGTAGCAAGAAAAAAGAAAAATGTACAACATTTCAATGTATAAGATAATAATGTATAGCTTTGATATTTGGTAATCCTTATTACCCATACTATATAATATTATAAATGCAAAAGTAACTCTGTCGGTATGTCGCGTTTTAACGCCAAAACTACTAAACTGATTTAAATGAAATTTCGCACACAGATAGTCTAGAGCCTGAGAAAGGACATGGATTGAAAGATGGGGATGAAAAGTTGTATGGAATTATCATCCTTTTTAGAGCTAGAAGCTTGAAACTTATTTTTTAGGCTGTTGATTCGATAGTATTCGAGTAGGTGAGGAAATATGCCTATTAACAATAATTAGCCTAACCAATCAAAAATGCTGCCTAAAGACACTATTCCACGCGGACAAGGGAGCGAACAAAGGACCGGCGTCGGGATGTGACGACCCCATCGCCCGCTGTTGGGATAACTTCTGTCCCAGCAGAGATTATTCCACCAGTGGAATCAGTCATACAGGTGGTAGGTCTTTTGTTGTCTTTTGGCTATGTAGGTACCACCGCAGTGTCAAATATTCTGCCACCAAATTTTTTTTTTTTTTTATGTTAGAAGTTGGCAAACAAGCATACGGCCTACCTGATGGTAAGTAGTTGCCGTAGCCTATGAGCGCTTGCAGCACCATTAGTAGGTGCCACTCACGCGTTGCCAACCTCGAGATATTAGTTCTTAAATCTCGTTCACCCAGTAATTTCACTAGCGTACAATGCCCTTCAAACCGGAACACAGTAGTGCCTAAGCACTACTATTTGGCAACAGAATATTGGACACTGCGGTGGTACCTACCTAGCCGGCCTCTTGCAACAAAAGACCTACCACCAGTGTGACTGATTGCACTGGTGGAATAATCTCTGTTGTGACAGAGGTTATCCCAACAGATAACCTCTGTCACAACAGAAAGATATTCAACCAACCAAACAGTTGTGCTTAGGCATTACTGTGTTCCGGTTTGAAGGGCACTGTACTTTTTTTCTTCTTGTGGCAACCCAAGCACCAGGTTGTCATTTTTACTTCTCCCAATTTAAATTTAATTTAAAAATATTTGTTATATATTAATTAAGTTATTTATAAGAAATACTAAAAGTATGTATAATATACTGTGTAATTAAATAATTAGTTACAGGAGTGCATAAGTATTTGTGAAAGTGTTGTGTTCATTGTTTTCGTCGGCTGTCAAGTACAGGTAACGAACTCAATTTAAAACTTTAAATGTTTATTTCATTGTCAACCCTTTACTAAAATAGAGTAATTATATTAAATAACAGTATTCAAACTTAGTTTTTTGTTAAATATTTTTTAACTATAACTACAGCTCATAAACAGCAGTATATTACACTGTAATTTTTGTACTGTTTAAACTTTTTTCTATTTCTAATTATTAATTGTAAAAATGATGACCCGTGGTTATAAGGTACGTCAGACTGAGGAACAACTTCAGTTGGCGTTACAGGAATTAAAAAGGTCTAAAGAACAGTGTGAAATATTGCTCAAAGAAAGGGATGAAAATGAAAAGGAAACATTGGAAATTATAAATAAAAATAGTCAATTAAAGAAAGAATTGTCTCGCTTACACAGTTTGTATACAGATACATTGAAAGAAAATGAAAATTTGCAAAATATTGTAAATGGTTTTGATCAGTGCAGAGATGAGTATGAGGGTGCCCTCAGACTCACCGCTGAACTGAATGTTAAGCTTAAAGAGGCTCAAGATCAAATATTATGTTTGAAATCAGAAATTTTAGATAATAAGGCCTCTCAAGGACAAAATTTATTTAGAGAATTGGTTGGGAAGACTTCTAATATTCCAGCGTGCACCACCTATAAAAATGATATTACTACTGTAGACCTGACTGGTGATGACTCCGTTGTTTCCCACCCAATTCTAAGCAAAAAACAAATTAAAAAATACATAAAAATTAAAAATGTAATTAAAAACACAACATTTATTAAAACACAAAAAATATTTCAAAATTAATGTTCAGCTTTGTAAACAAAAGTATGCACTCAAATCTAAAGTTGACCTGTACTCAAAGAGATCAAAATATCAGGTCCAGTTATGAGGCTGATGTGAAGGCTCTCCAAACTGAGATCTCTTCCTTACATATGTCGTTGGATTATATAAATAAACAATATAAAATTGCTCAGAATGAAATATCTGAGCATATCTTAACGCTGGATAAACTGATTAATTTGAGTAATTACAATGTGGAACGCGTTGAATCCCTTCATAAATATGAGTGTAATTGTCAACACTCCTTATCAGTTTATACAGAGCCAAGGTCTAAAACAACAAATTCGTCTCTGCCATTGGAGAATCACAGCAGTCCCATAACAAAAAAAATAATAGTACACCCAAAATTCGTGACAGTTATATTAATATTTATAGTGATGAGATAGGAAAAAGTCTGGGTGTACTATTAAGTGACATGTGTCAGGGGCAGTCAGTTACAAATTATTGTATGCCGGGTGCATCTTATATTCAAATTATGGAAAAAATTATAAAAGGAACTCACTGTCCTAACACAACAATAGTACTGTTAATTGGGAGAAGGGGAAATGTGAACAAGAAACACATAAGACAATATTTTGATTTATTATATAATATAACTAATATTAAAAAAGTTATCATGTTCACATTTCCTTACATTAAGAATATGCCGCAAGAAAATCAAAAAATATATACTTTAAATAATTATTTACATACTATCTCATATAGTAATTATTTGACATTAAATAATATTAATTATGATAAATTTCATTTAATTGATATCAATAATATTATAAATTATAAATCTTATATATTGACATATGATAGGTACAGCCTATCTAATTATTATATGAGACAGATAGCTTATTCGCTATCATATTATTTATTTTACAATACAGCCAAGTATTTGGCTAATACGACCGCTGCTTCTATTGAGCAGTGTAATCATTTGACATTTAAACATTTGGAATCTGTTCCAAATAATTTAAATTAAATTTTAAGACAATAGAGGCAGCCTCTTGCAATATTAGACGCAACCCATTTTTTCAGAATAGCCATAAGAATTATAAAAATAATATTAATTTATTTCATCAAAATATACAAGGCATAATGGGTAAAGACAATGAAATAGAATTATTTTTGAATTATCATAATATCAGTATCTTATGTATCACTGAACACTGGCTTAAAAGCTATGAAAATATGTTTAATTTTAGTAAACATTATGTAGCTAGTGCGTTTTACAGAGAAAATTCCATAAGGGGTGGCTCTCTAATTATAATTAACAAGACTTTGAAATGTAAGGAAAGAAAAGATATTGTGAGCCTCTCTGTGGAATGCACTACTGAAATAGCCTGTATCGAGCTTGATTGTTTCATTATTGTAAGTGTATACAGACCTCCCAGTGGGTTATATGATTGTTTTGAAAATATTATGGATGATATACTTAAAAAACTATCTGGATCTAATAAACATATTTTAGTATGTGGTGATTTCAATATTAATTTGTTAGACAGTACTTCTACCACTATTCGATTCAGATCATTGTTAAAATCATATAACCTTGTAAATTTATTTTTAGAGCCGACTAGAATTACCCACTCGACAGCTACTTGTATAGATAACATTTTCAGTGATCTAGTACCACTCAGCAAATCAATACGTAATCAGCTTACCTCTGATCACTGTGGACAATTCGCTTCGTTTGAAACAAAAACTGTTAAAAATAACAATGAGAAAGTTATGTTTGTTCCTATGAATACAAAACGTATTGAGAAATTTAGAAGTAATATTCTATCAATAATCCCATACATTCAAGATTATGACCATCCAAATTTAACATATAATAAATTATTCAAATTAATAAAAAATGAATTTAATAATATTTTTACTTCTAAAACAGTCTATGTAGGTAATAAAACGACTTTTGGTGAATGGGCAACAGTTGGAATATTTAAAAGTAGGCAAAAGTTATATGAACTTTATGCTGAAAAAACTATTAATCATACCGTATCTTTTATCAATTATCTCAAAATGTATTCTAAAATTTTTAAACAGGTTTGCAACGCGGCTAGAGTTCTACATAATAAAGAAAAAATTAAAAATTCGCATGATAAAATTAAAGCAACCTGGCATGTGATTAATTGTGAAACTGGAAAAGTCAAATCTCGCAACACTAACTTTTCTTTAAACATTAATAATAAAAATATTTCAAGAGACCAGGATGTTGCGGCAGCTTTTGAGAAGTATTTTGCTGACATTCCAGCTTTGACAACTGAATCATTAATTTCTTCTCCAACCGTTGCTGAATCACTACTTATTAATAGTGTCAAAACATGTGAAACTAAGTTCAATTTCAGTTTTGTGAGCCCCAAGGACATTATTAATGTATTCAAAACGATTGATATGAAGAAAACAGGAGATTTATGGGGCATGTCTGTAAAAGTAATAAGCTCAATTATAGATCTTATTGCACCGTATCTCGCGACCATATTTAATGATTGTGTCAAGTGTGGAATATTTCCTGACTTAATGAAATATAGCAAAGTGATACCGTTATTTAAGTCTGGCTGTACATCAGACCCATCTAACTTTAGACCCATATCGGTGTTACCGACTCTTAGTAAAAATTTTGAGAAAATAATGTTAAATCAGATGCTGTTGCACTTTAATAAATATAAATTAATGCATAAAAATCAATTTGGTTTTACCAAGGGTCGCTCGACGTCTGACGCAGGTATTAAACTTCTTTCTAATATTTATGATGCCTGGGAAGAGTCACGGGATGCACTTGGTGTTTTTTGTGATTTATCTAAGGCTTTTGACTGCGTACAACACGAGACGTTGGTCAGGAAGTTGAAGCACTACGGTATACGTGACACTGCGCTCGATCTTCTTATTTCTTACTTACAACATAGAATTATGAAGGTCGACGTAAACAGTAAGAGATCTCCAGGTATAAATGTAAATATGGGAGTCCCACAGGGTTCCATTCTCGGCCCATTTCTCTTTCTAGTTTACATTAACGATTTACCATATTTTGTAGAAGGAGCTCAAGAAATAGTATTGTTTGCTGACGACACTTCTTTTATTTTTAACATTAAAAGACATAGTACTAATTACGACGATGTAAACAATGCTCTTTCTAAGGTACTTCATTGGTTCAGTGTGAATAATTTACTGTTAAATAGTAAAAAAACAAAATGTATTAAATTTTCAATGCCCAATGTAAGACAAGTTCAGTCTAATGTTATTTTAAATGGAGAATTACTAGAAATTATGGAGTCTACAGTTTTTCTTGGAATAACTGTAGATTCTAAACTACAATGGGGCCCCATATTGCTAAATTGGCGAATAGACTTAGCTCGGCAGCATTCGCGGTAAGAAAAATTCGCCAATTAACAGATGTAGAAACAGCCAAACTAGTTTATTTTAGTTACTTCCACAGCATTATGTCATATGGAATTTTACTTTGGGGTAACGCGGCTGATGTAAATACAATTTTTGTGCTGCAAAAGCGAGCTATTCGTGCAATTTATAATCTTGGTTGTAAAGATTCTTTAAAAGAGAAATTTAAAGAAATCAATATATTGACTGTTGCTTCTAAATACATTTTTGAAAATGTTATGTATGTACATAAGAACATTAATGAATTTACTAAATGTAGTGATAATCATAACATTAACACTAGGAACAAACATAAATTAACAATGCCAGTTACTAGACTGCATAAAATTAGTAACTCTTTTAAAGGTAACTGTATACGTTTTACAATAGGATCCCAGAAAGCGTTCAGAAACTTTCTATAAATAAATTTAAAAAAAGATCAAAGAACGTTTGTGTGGTAAAGGTTATTATAAAATTGGTGAATACCTTGAGGACACCACGCCTTGGGAATGAGACAGTCACTCCAGGCTTTTCAGTGATTATAATATGTAAACTAATATCAGTTTAAAAAAAATACATAAAAAAAAGATAAAACCCCTGAGTTTGTTTCGCCGGTTCTTCTCAGGTAGAGGTTTAATTTTGGAGCCGGTGGTAGAATCTGACTTTCAACAAATAAGTGTAATGCTTTTTATGTTGAATAAAAATATTTGATTTGATTTGATTTGATTTGTACGCTAGTGAAATTACTGGGCACCTACTATTGGTGCTGCAAGCGCTCATAGGCTACGGCAACCACTTACCATCAGGTGGGCCGTATGCTTGTTTGCCAACTTGTAACATAAAAAAGCTAGTACACCGAGCATATACCCACAGGTAAACCACACGAGGGCTCAAAAATGAATGAAACTATTCTGATTCTGATCTTGGGTCCAATAAAATACATAAAGCTCACAATTTATTCTGTTTGTATCTAAAGTATTGCCCATTTTAGCAATTGCTGCTTAATTACAAAAACGAAGTTTAAACTAATTAACTTTTAATGAATTCGATGCGATTTACAGAACGACGTTCGCTTTTTGTTGAATTAACGAATGGCGTAATTGAAATTGATTTATGTTTAAATATTGTACGAACACTTAACTTTTAAGCTTACTTAAAATAGCTGTTGATGCTGTAATAAATATTTGGCCAAGATGTTAATAATAGCCTAATTACCAAGAATGAAATATTTCGTTCGAAATTATAACTGGATATTTCTTTTTTATACTTTATTTATTTATATCGTTTTAATAATAAATGCTAAAGCGCTACATACTCAACCGCCCCCATTAGGATAGTTATATCCTGTGTCGGGTGTCCGGCAACATACACAACGACAGGGATAAAGACACCCAGACACATGCCTGTATGGTCAATACAACCTGTCGCGCATAATGTTCGCTACTGCTGCGCCACAACGTCATTATTAATGATTTGTTTTTCTATAAAACAGCAGTGTCGAACATTTCCAAAGTAAAATTCTTTTCCAATGTCAAGAACTACAGCTTGAGATATGAATTCATAACCATAGAAAACTTGATCTTATACCAATAAAAACTGAAAAGCCTTATTCTCTTGTACATAAAGAACATATTACTTCAAAATAGTACCCCACATACCGGCTTACCTTTAAACATCGCACCGAAACCAATCAAATCTCCACGGTACATACTTCACGACGCATTTGTCAAGACCGCTCATTCGTTGTAATTACTCATGGTGCCCAGCAAATTGATATTGTAAATCGAATATTAGAAAGTGGATATGTTTTTAATATAACATGACCCACATGAATGGTAACGTGATAGAGAATATTAATGATAAAGATCTTATATAAATAGATAATGACAATGGTATTACTTGTATTATTGTGTAGATGGATACTGAAGGGTCATGATTGTTATGTTGTTTCAATCATCAATCATATTTTAGCCTCAGTAGGAAACCTTTTTTCATGACGTTTGGCAAACAAGCATACGGTCCGTCTGATGGTAAGCACTCGCGATTCTTGAAGTATCAAATTCGTGTTGCCAACCCAAAGGATAGGAGGGTAGCGATAAGAAAGGAAAAAGGGAGGCAGCAGAAGGGGTTCAGATTGGGTCTCCGGCGCTGTCACTCATCGCATGCAACGCAACAGTACTCTGTTACTTTACGTCGATTTTCTGTGAGAGGGTAATGCTTCCCCGATTGAGCAGGCCCATTTATGCTTGGAGAAGCATGACTCTACTACTACTAAGCCGAAACTAAACCTGTAGCTTTCTGTTTTACATAAAAACTTGTATTTCTTTATCTATAATTGTTCGTCGAATGACAGCGTTTCATGCTTCTAGTTTTAAAAAATCTTTTCTTAGTGCTCGTGAACGTTTTAAAAACAATACCTGTGAAAAAATCAACTTTCTAATTCCAAGGGCTTAGGCTGGGTATTTATAAGTCAGTTAGGTGTTCTCCTCTTGTGTATATAGAAATTCAAACAAAAAATGGGAGTCATCATAAAAAGTCTCTAATTGACCGTAGATGAACTAAATCTAACTTTATCGTAACAATTAATACCAACATAAATAAAACAAACAACACTTTAATTATATTTTTTGTTCAAAACACATTTCAACCCTTGCATCCATCGATTTCCGTTTAAAACGAGTTTCTGTTTAAAAAAAACGACGTAAAACCACCCATCGTGTAAGTCTATCAACCGTAAGATTATAGAGACACCCTCGGCTTGAACAATTTATTAGGGGCTGTTTGATTGATGCTCACGATTAGTAACTTAAAGTTATCTACATACATGTTTGCAAATTAACATAAGACTTAGTTTTCTTTCTTTAATGACGATCAATACAAGCATACGGTGATGATGATGAGTAAGCAGTTACCCATACCAATGAACGCTTACGATACTTTAAGTATCACATCCTGGTTGCCAACCCAAGAAACAAGAAGAGAGGAGAAGCGAAAAAAGGAAGTAAATAGAGGGGTAGAAGATTGGTCTTCTCCAAGCTTCTGGCGCTCTTACAGTTACCTTACGTTGATTTTCTGTGAGAGAGTACTCCGGAGCTCTCATTAACCACACAAAACGCGATAGTATTGGACAATTTATTAGAGGCTGTTTGATTGATGCTCTCGATTACTAACTTAAAGTTACCTATATACACATTTGCAAATGTACATAATTTTTTTTAAATTTCATGAACGTCGACAAACAAACCTACGGTCTGCCTGATGATAAGCAGGTATCTTACCCAATGAACGCTTGCGATACTTGAAGTATCACATCCTGGTTGCCAACACAAGAAGAATGAGAAGAGAAAATGGAAGTCAATAGAGAGTTAGACGATTGGGCCTCAAAACGCGATAGTATAGTTACTTTATGCCAATTTTCTGTGAGAAAGTAGTACTTCCCCGGTTGACCCAAGCCCATTTATGCTAGGAGAAGCATACCTTAAAAAGTTAGAATATTTGTTAAAAAGATAATTTGTATTATTCATAATTATATTTATTTACTTCATAAAACACAATCCCGAAGATTAGTCCATTTGTAAAATACGTATAAACAAAAGGATAAGTTTTATCATTTTATGTTTTATATTTTAGTAATTAAATACAAACATTGTTTGAATAGTGTAAAATTTTATGAATACAAAACTAATATAGTGTGGGCGTAGCTGCGGGCAAAATTAAGTCTATTAGGTGTATACGGCGCCTTAAAGTGTCGGAACCCTGTGTTCTTTAAAGATAAAGAAACAAGCTCATGAATCAATAATTAGTCAGATATGGAGTCATCACAAGGAAAAACAAAACACAACCCTGATTAAGATTTATGCAGGTGTGAAACACCTGTTTTCAAATTAAAGATTTAAAATGACCACCTTTATTGAATCGGACGTCCATGTTGTTCCGTTAACTATAAAATTATTGATAGTTTATGTTTTATCTAATCAATTTAAATGTTTTTTTTTTATGTTTCGCCGAAACGGTAAGCAATTTGGTTCCATTTTGATGACATTGCCTTAAAAGGTTTTTAATGCCTGGAACTGGTTTCCATCATCGCTATGTAGGTTGGGAGAAATGTCGTAAATAGGTGATTATTTTGTCGCCCAACTATTAAATTTATCTCAGATATTTAACAATCTATTTAAAGCTCAATGAAAATTTACATATTCATGAACTGACCTTTCTTTTTAGAAATATATGGCATTTAGTTCTTAATTGTTTCCTTACTCAAACATTTTGTGTACAATAAAAAATCAATCCAACGACTCTACTAATAAAAAAACAGCGAAATGAAATATCGTCAATAAAAATCAATCAGATATTTGCGAACAATTTGACCTTTAAAATCAGTCAAAATATTCGTCAACACAAATTGAATTTCATTTTAGTTTGAATGACTAATAAAATAGTCGTTTTGAATGAAGTATATGATTTTATTATATCATAACATTCCTAATCTAAATTAAAGAATCCTCGTATCTCAAGATCGCTATATATATTATAATTTAATGCCTATTCGGACATTAGCTTTTCATTGAATCGCGTATGCTATAATGGCATCTACACATAGCACGCGTCGCGCCAACGACGCGACCTGAGCGGCAACAAGTCAAACGGCATGTCTTGTTACCACTCTGCTGTGCAGATACTATACAAGCGGGCTAGACATATTTGATTCTTTGCTACGTTTTATTAATCATAATTATATTTTGCATACTTTACTCAATTCGGTCGTGTCCCATCAGCGTCCAAGTTTTGTCCCGTTTATTGTCTGCAAAAGCCTTTAGTAAAATGTAATTTATTGTCCAATAAGACGTTCTATTCTAGTTTTATATTTCAAAATATTTTACAGCGCAGGCGTAAATCAAGTAGAATTTGCAGAAATGTGCAATATTTAAGAACATACTATATTTTAGGTTCAACTCTAAAGTACTTGAAGCAAGCTCGTATATTGTTTCATTTTATGATTTATTATATAAATACCCCATACCAACAGAAGTTATTTACTGCTTAGTTGCTCTAATTTCGTAACCAATATTAGTGGCATGTATTTTTATTTATCGATAATATTACACTAAAGTAATATAATTGATAGGTACTCGTAACATTTATAATGATAGAATTATTTCTCGGTTTTGTTATTTATATGCAAGAGACGTCTCCGGCTTCGCAGAAACAGAAAAAACATTCCTCTGAAAATAAACGCTTTCAGATAATAAAATGATTTGTATGAGATTGAGATCAAAGTACTAAATTATACGAGTGTAAACTAAAAAAAGTATTGTTAGATAGTTGTGGACTCCATAGCTACTGAGAATGCATCTATCATAATTCAAATCTGACTCATAAATTTAGGGTGGTATACACACCTTAATAAAGACTTGCAGAAGGTCGCGTCGGTAAATATAAGGACAAAATGTACTGAACTATAAGTCTATTTGTAGGAAACTGGACTAAAGATCACTCAGACTATTCATTTTAGTTGCTTTGCTATGGGAGCAACGTCATCATAAAAGGTTGTTGTAGTAAAACTATAACCGTCGCGAACATGATTGAATTTTATGCGTGCTTTTAGTGAACAACCACTGGTGAAATGTTGTCGACATACGTTATTATTTTCGTTCTAACATAGTCTATTGATATTTCGACGACTTCGCAGTGGGTAGAAAACGTGGTTAATGATTTCAAATTCAGATGATCAAAAGTTTGTGTTTTGAATTTTACACATAATACATTATTATGATACAATAAGGAAAACAATGAACGAAATTTTAAAAACGTTTACCCGGAAGCTAGATTATAGCAGTGCAGTGGATTAGGCTTCTTCTTAATAGAAATGGAGCCAGATTTTGACATCCCAACAAGATATCACACAAGCTGTCACTATATAATCTAACCCAATCTTTGGGATCGATTAATTCTGACCTTATATCTATCACAAACTGGTGTAAAGATTACGGACTGATAGTAAATCCTTTAAAGACTCAAGCTATCATAATAGGAAGTCAGAAGTTAATCTCGAAAGTGGATTGGAGTACCCTGCCATCCCTTTCTTTTAACGGTATTGCTCTCCTATTTTGGATAACGTAAAAATCTTGGAGTTCAATTCGATCGAACTTTATCCTGGTCTCACCAGATCATTAAAGTGACTAAGAAAATGTTTTCGGCTGCAGGGTCATTAAGACGCTTACAAAATTTCCTTCCTATCCCTACGAAAATTAGTTTAGCTCATTCTCTTTTACTGTCCATACTTGACTATGCCGACGTTAGCTATCTTAACCTCTCCGAAGACCAACTAAATAAACTCGAGCGACTCCAGAATATGGCAATACGGTTCATATTTGGCTTGCGTAAATATGACCATGTTTCAGATTTTCGTCTAAAGCTCGAGTGGTTACCAATCCGCCTTCGCCGGAATACTCACATTCTATCTCTTTTGTATTGTGTACTATTTCATTCTTCAACGCCTTCCTATTTAAAGCAGAAATTTCAATTTCTTGGTGACATTAATAAAGTTTTAAGATCATCTGATAATCTTAGGCTGCGAGTACCGAATCATAATACCAAATTCTATAATTCTTCGTTTGCAGTACAAGCCGTTATATTATGGAATTCTTTGCCTGTACACATTAGACGTGCTCAAAGCTTATCACTTTTTAAAAAGCAAATAAAAGCTCATTATTTTAATGTTTAATTATGTAAATATACCCTCTATTACTATGTATTAAGCCCGCCATATTTATTTATACGTATTTGATTATATATATTTAAGTATTTTTTTATTAATTTATTTTATTTATTTATCTATTTATATATATTTATATTTATATCATTATATCTATTTTTATATATACATATACATATATATATACATATATATAATTTGTCTAATATATAATCTATAATACTTACCACCTACTTATCACATATATATTTTTTTTTCCTATGCGCTCAGGTTGTCTGGTAGAAATTGCTTTTTAGCAATAAGGCCGCCTGGTTGTACCATTTATGCTAAATTTATATGGTTTTTGTTTTTCTTTTTGTCAATGTCATGGTATACAATAAAGTATTATTATTATTATTATTGTACTTAAGCAGAACAAAGTAGTATTAATACTACAATTTCATATTATTAGCTATTTGTTGAGTTAGCTATGTATGACATCCTACTAATATTATTAAATGTGAAAGTTTGTATGTTTGGATGTTTGATTCAATCAAGCAAAAACGGCTGAATGGATTTGGATAAAATTTAGAATAATAATAGTTTATTACCAGGATGAACACACAGTATTTTACTTTTTATCCCAGAAAAATGCTTAGATAGTATGGGATTATCAATAAACGAATTACAAGACCTATCAACTTGGAACATGGTGTAGATGTTACTAAATAGAAAAATAGCTTTGAATGGTCGTCCGGCATAAAAACTACAATAACGCAAGCGAAGCCGCAGGAGTTCCTAGTCCATAAAATTTTTATAACCGCAGTGGAAGTCTTTTGTTTATTACTTTTTACAGCTACAGCGCCTATCTTGACATTTATACCACGACAGTGGCAAACAACCGTTTGTTCCGCCTGATGGGAAGCGGTCACCGACTATGTACTTTCAATATCGGAACTATTACATATGTTCTGCAGGTCCTTTAACAACCTCTTCACGGCTATCTTACGCACATTTTAGTCAGCGAACTTTGATAAATTTTGATACTTTTTGTTCATACAGAAATTGACTATTAATTCAAATCTATTTTGCAACAAAAAATAAATATCAATGTGAAGATTAAAATAATAAATTGGTGGGAAACAATTTACTCTTTGTAAGTCTACTTTATAAGGATAAAGTGGTATACGAAAACATAAATTGTGTTAAGTATAGTCAATAAAACCAGCACATATTGGCTTGTACCCCTTTATGTTGGTACTTTCTGGAATTTGCAGCATCGCAAACATAAATGCCGACATTTGCTTTTACTATCGACTTTTCACCAATAGAAACGACACTATAAACTCGACCCTTCTCCCGAATAAACCAACGATTCGTTCACATGATGATACTTTAATATGCATAGAATCCATTTTATTTGTGTTTACCTTTGAAAATCCTAGTAAAAACTGGTAACGGACCAACTCTTCTCTGTATTGACAATTTACTGGGCACTTGGTCTGGTTTTTCCGTATTTCAGAGGGATGAATTATAAATGAACTTAGGTGTGTCGGGTTGAATTTATGAAGGGTGGGCAGCGTTTTAATCTTGCGAAACGGCCATAACAAGACATATGGGCAAATTACTGCTACCGTTATAACGTACGTGAACGATTTAATATTCGTTTCAATTTCAAGTTGTTTTTGTAAATATTTTATTTGTTCGGAAAGGCTTTTAAATTTTGTCAAGGATTTAATATTTGACTTGAATTTTTTAATTATAGAGTTTAAACGCTGAATTCTGTAAGCAGCGTAAGTATTATTTTTTAATTCTAGAATGGGTAAGCTCTTGACCTCCACCGAGCACGAAGGCATTGATGAGGTCCACGGTGTAGCAAGTTTGCTCATGAGACACCTATGTGCTCGCAACTTTAAGAGGTTCAGGTTGTATACGTTCGGAAATACAGACGCCGGAAGAGCATTCCACTAAATTAAATTAAATTATTCGTCACTTATTCCAAATGACACCTTTTTGCAGTAGGAATGGAGCGTTAGTGCAAAACAATTTCTAAAACATTCACCACAACTCATTACCTCCACAGGTGACAGGGCTGGTTCATTTTTCGCCCAAAGAATCGGGATTGCGATTCAGAGGGGCAATGCAGCTAGCATGCTTGCCACCATTACCCGTGGACATGATTTGTATAGTTGTATTTATTTCTAAATATAGTTTTTATTGAATTTTAAATATGTTGTAATAAAGAAATTATAGAGTATATAAGTGACATGCTTTCAAAATTGATAAATTTTGTTATTTTTGAACAAATTATGTGTTTGCATTTTAGTAAAATTAGTAACTTTTAACGTAAGTCTATACGTAAACCTTTTAAAATAATAATATTATTTATTTTAGCAGCCTAAGGCTAGCTAGAAGTCAACTTGCGAACCCTAGACGTCTTACAAAAAAGACAAAATATTCGTTTACATGCCTCGAGCTAATAAGATGAGTGCTGGGAACTACGTGGCAAGTACTAATAGGTCCCATTTGCTCTCACCACAGAGTCATCTTGTTCTGGAATTTGTAAAACATGCATATGAGAAACTTAGGTAGCATAATATTAAACTATTAAGAGATTTATTATTCTTATTATGTTTAAAATTCTTTTTTGAATATTTCATTCGTAGTGGTGATTTTTTTATGATGGGTGGGACAAATTAGTGCACACCTAAAGAAATAAACTCTACCGAGTCAACGGCTCCCATTAGGATAGTTATATCCTGTTTAGGGATCTGAAAACATACACAATAACAAGGACAAACTTATCCAGATCGGATCTTCTTAGTTCTTATCTTCAATACAAACATGTGTCCGGAGCAGGAATCTAATCCGTGACCTGTGGCGCTTAAGGCAGATTGCATCCCGCTGCGCTACAATGTCGCGCGTCGTCGAAGTCGTCGTCCTAAATATTCTGTTAATTAAAATATTATGTTCATTATAATATGTTATTAGATTTACCAATGAAAAGTTAAAATACGAATTAATTGTGGGATAGCCGCGGTTTGTCTGTTGGTCTTACACTTAAAGTAAATTTTCATGAATTATTTTTGATGAAGTAATATGAAAGGGATTTAGTTGCTACTTAGCTTGCGTTAATGTAGTTTTATAATAATCCCACAAGAACCTAATTTGAATATGTTTTATTTTTATGACTTAATAGTTAAAACGTTATAGCTTTGTAGTGATGCGTTAAGACAAACAGAAAACAGACATTTCTAAAAATTATAAAACGTATAATCACTTATTTTTAGTTCCATGTATTAATTTTTCCATAAATATTTGTAATAAGCCAGGCAATTTTATTCGCGGGAATAGGTCAATCGATCGAGTGAAGTGGAGTGATAGAGTAAGGAAGGCTGACTCCACCATATGGGATACAAAGCCAGAAAAGATAGATAGATAAATAGAGAGAGAGAGAGAGAGAGAGAGACACACAGAGAGAAAGAGAGAGAGATATATGGAGAAAGAGAGAGAGACAGAGAGAGAGAGCATTACTACAGAAATTATCTTTAAAACATTTTACAGAATCAGCTGTCTTTTAGGTGTGAATTTGAGTTAATTTAGTGGTCACGAATTTGCGATATCATCAAAGTAGATAAATTTAATTCGCCCGCATAGTTAATTGATTAATGGTTTTGATGTAAATGACTGGAAAATGTATCAAAACATAGAGATCATTTATGTGTAACTCAATCCGGTACTACTAACGTTTCTGTGACTGTCCGTACTGTTGTGTGAATGGGCTGGGGATCAAAGTGTAGGCCCTTCTGAGTTATTCCTTTTCATGATCTTATTTCTTTTCTTCTTTCCTTCTTTCGTTAATCAATATAATATATATTTTTTTTTATGTTAGAAGTTGGCAAACAAGCATACGGTCCACCTGATGGTAAGCTATGAGCGCTTGCAGCACCAGTAGGTACCACTCGCGCGTTGCCAACCTCGAGATATTAGTTCTTAAATCTCGTTCGTCCAGTAATTTCACTAGCATACAATGCCCTTCAAACCGGAACACAGTAGTGCCTAAGCACTACTATTTGGCGGCAGAATATTGACACTGCGGTGGTACCTACCTAGCCGGCCTCTTGCAACAAAAAGACCTACCACCAGTGTGACTGATTGCACTGGTGGAATAATCTCTGTTGTGACAGAGGTTATCCCAATAGCGGGCGATGGGGTCGTCACATCCCGACGCCTTAATATAGTCATATTTGTCACATAAATGGTGTATTCATAAAAAGCAAGAAAAGTTTTATGATAAATTAAATTCGATTCCTTCTTAAGTGACACAGATTATTACGCTAGTGTCACAAAGGAAATAATAAAGCAAATTTTGTAAACTTTTGACACGGTTTGATAAACGATTTTCGTCAATTTTGACATGTCACATCCATTCACTTTTGACATCGATGTCCGCCGTGACACGGTGATGTTGCGTCGTGATCCGCTTAATTAGCATTGAGCCCGGCGTATCGAGATACTTCGCTCACGGGCGAATTTGAATGCGTTTGAAGACTCCATTCGGTTGCATTGTTAGTGCCGATTTAGAGAAACATTGTTTTAATGTACGACGAATTTGTGAAAGCATTTGTGCGAGGTAGCTTGTTTAAAAAAAAAAAACTTTTACTTTATAAATATTACAGCGGTAGTGAACCTGCCTTAAATGTCACAGGTCGTGGGTTCGCTTCCCGTTCGGAGCATAATATGTTTCTATAGACCATGCAAGCATATTTTCCAGTCTGGGTGTATTCACTGACTTCTTTGTCCTTGTATGTGTTTTTGGACCCCGAGTCAGGATATCACTATCCTAATGGGAGCCGTTGAGTGTATAGCGTTTATTTATTTATTTATTTAATTTTATTGTATAATACAATACATATATATTATATATATTTTAAGAGACCACGTCTTGACAAACGTTGGATATAGGGCACATTAGGAGAGGCTGGTTTCCCGGTCCAATAATGGATGCATACAGGCTGATGATGATATTTAAGTTGCGATTTTGTATGCAACTTCTTCGTTGTAGATGTAAAATTCTTTTGGGTCTAAATCAAAACCATGAATTCACAATTAAAGTCTACATTTTTAAAAACCTTATTAACTTGATATAGAAATATCAAAACATTTTTGTTGATTGTAAGTTCAAAAGTCTAAAGAAAACTATAACTTATAATCATATATTATGAAAATAAATTTAGAGTTTTTATTTAACACGTACGTTGACGAGCTCAGCTATCATTTCATTTCTTCACATGATATAGAATATCTCATTTTACGAGTCGTGATCTATCTACAAAAATATAATGACGGAACACCTATCAAGCACCTACCGCGATGAAAAAACAGCCGTTCGCCGATCGATCGATACCCAAATGCCTATACTTGTGTAAATACTAATAAAAGAACATTATAATCCGTGATAGCATCTCGCTCTCAATATTTGGGCTCGGATATCGGTTCTGTTAAACAATGTCCACCGACGCGCGAGCCCACGCGCAGGTCACGCCCCTCAGCAATCATACATTGTTCATAGGTATCACGGTATCTTGATCATCGATGGCTTCAAGAATGCTTATAGATCCAATCGTGACGTAAATACTATCTGAGGTTAAGTTTTATGTGGCCAACTTTGTTATTTATAGGTAAATGGACATATTAAGCGAACAAATGCTTCAGCTACCTCATGAGATATATTTGAAAGATATTGTTTTAGAATGTTTGTGGAGAAAATAAACAATTTTGTTAGAATGACGTAATTTAATATATACTATATAATAATTATTTTATACTATATTTCGCAAAGTGGATGTTTTTATTTTTTCACCTTTAATGCAATTTAGAAATAATTGGCTCAAATTATTATCCCCTATTTCACCCCCTTCAAGTTTTGTTTTCTCGACAAAAGTTCAAGTTTGTAACCACCTCCATGCTCCTATCTATATCTGTACCAATATTCATCATAATTGGTTCAGTATCTTAGGCGTAGAAAGTGTCACAAACAAAGAAACCCACTTTCGCATTTATAATATTAAGTAATAAAGTTAGGATTTCATTTGGTTACAAATTAATTTTAATAGGACGTATTTTGTTCAACAAAAATGACGATTACTTTTTGCACTCTACATACCACAAAACTTTTAAAAGCCAGAAGCCGAGATTTGCGACGCATTAAAAAAACCTGAATTATATCGGACTTACTTTATATTCAGTTCATGCGCAAAAAGTTCTCCCAATTATGCGCGAACGCAGTCTCATTTCGTTTTCTTTAAATCGTACGACATTGCCTTTTCGTGAAATACAAAGCAAAAATCATTGCACCAAAAACATTAAACGCGAAAGAAAAACTGCGAAAAACATTCTGGCACTTCAGATGGCATTCGTTATTTCGATATCCCTACCCGCCCGTAACGTCAAAGGAACTTACTCCATACGTCATCGTGTCGGGCCCGTTCAATGCATAATGCATTGTTTCCATTACACTACGAAATTTAACATAAACCTGATGTTAAAGTTTATACCATGAATAAAATTCAATTTTTTATTTGACTCGCAAGCCAACTCTGAGGCGACTCCATGATGGAACCGCTTTTTATATCTACCGAGACATATAGCAGATGTACATCGATCAAATATTTTTTACTTCAAAAATATAAGATTACTCGACGAAAAATTGAATCAAAAATTATTTAGACTTTTTGTAATAATTCTCTTTATGTATCATTTTAACATTTTTTGATTAAAATCTCAAACCTATTAAAAGTGTTAAATAATGCATCTATTTTTATTATTATCTTAATATTTTAAATCCTCGATAGCTCACGGTAGAAGGGCTGACTCCATTAATGTGAGAGTTGCAGTTTCGATTCTGACCCCCTTAAGTTAATGTCGTACCCTAGTATCTAATAATAAATAAGTAATAAGCTTGTATCTAGAAGGAGTCCTAGATGCAAGCTTATTAGAAGAGGCAATACGAGTATTAGTAGTAACTTGAAAAAGTATTGCTAATGTTCTTGAAAAAATATATGCAATTTTTTTTTTTTTTCGGAATGTGTATTGCTGTTGGCCCCACTGGCCTTGACAGCGTCACCGGGCGGGGGGGCGAGTACAAAGACTCAGCCGTGATAAAGGGGCAGCCCTCACGAGGGCTCAAATCTGATTCCAACCTTAGGGTGCCTCCTGCGAAGCCGAATGTATGCAAAAGTGAGTTTGTTTGTTTGTGACGCTTTTACCGCTTTCACGCCTAAACCGCTGAACCGATGGTGATGAACTTTGGTATGGCTATAGATGAGACGACGGAGACGGTTATACACTACTTTTTGCCGTGAAAAAAAAACTTGAAGGGAGTAGTATGCATTAGTAACCGATTATTTCTATGGTGCATTAAAAGTTCTTAACTATAAACGGCACAACCTGATATTAAATATTTTTATTTAAAGCGTTGTAGAATGTGCATTAAAATCTACTTGTATAAATATGTGTAGTCGAGAAGTTTCCAAAGCTCAAATGTACATTTCCAATAACATTTGTGTGTGTAAGAGAATACATTTAATATTTGTAGACGTTCCTTCATTGACAACTAACTGTATTGAACATTTCTGTTACGTTTACTCTGGCATCAAAGTACTTCTAAAACAAATATACGGCGATTTGCTATTCCGTTGCCACGCTTGTTCGTGTCTAATATTTGTGTTTGTCGCTAAGACAAATCCGGTGTGGAGAGATGTTCCAAAATATTCGTGCCGTTACGTTAGTTACGACGGAAAAATAAGCTAACGTCTTATTTAAAACTTAAGCAAAGATGAATTATATATATATATATACCTACTAATGACTAATCAAATTCTTTTTAAAAATTCTAATTTATAGTTTTGATGGTAAAATCGTGTGACGAAAAGAACGATTGACATGAAAGTGAGTGGTAATGCGAAGAAAGGACGCCCGAAAAAACTTGGGTGAAATTCATGGATGATGGCAGAGATGACGAAAAAAACCTGTCAAATCCCGATAAGAGTAATAATCAGACCCTGGGTAAAATAAAAATACCGGGAATAATGCTACGACGAAGAAGGCAGAGATGACGTATGTTAGAACAGAATGAAAGAAGAAGTCATGCTGTGCTGACTCCATTTAACTTGAGATAAGGCCCGGAAGAAGATTAAAGTTTTGTCGGTTGATTATAAAGCTAGCTGTTCTCTATGGTTTCACCCGCTAATAGCGTAGTGAGCCTACCAACCCCGTCTGTGATGAAAAATGTGCCCTCAAAATTTCAAGTCTTGTTTCTTGTATTAGTATACTATAGTGTTATTAATATTTTTTCTATTAAAAAATCTATTCGCTTGTTGGCAAACAAAAATGATATAATCAAAAAACATAAGTCATATCTGGATTGAAATAATATTTCATTCAGATGCTTATTGTAAATTGTTTCCTTTAAAAATGATTATTAATCAATCGTAGGATCTAGTAAAGCGACAACTTAACTGCAATCTGTTTGCTTTTTTTATGAAAGGGCAGATAATCGTAATAAGTCAGCGAAATTATAACTAGTGAAATTGTAATATCACGGATTTTAAGATTTCGTTACGACATAATATACAAGTATTTAAGTTAATAATGAAATCATTGTACTTTTAAATTTACACACAATATTTTTATATCCGCACTTCGATTACGTAACGTCATACATTATTCTTGTAAATAAATTCATATAAATAAAACATGAATCAAGCGTGTGGGATTAAGCTATTTAAAATTTATTACAAAAATACGAAACTAAATTCCTCGCGAAGCCGCGGTATATGATAATGTTATCTCAATGATATCAAAGATGAAACTGATTCTAATACGGATTTTAAATTCTATTAAGTTTCACGTTTGCTTTAAACATTACCATAATACATGTTTAGTAGAAATGCCTTTAAATAACACTGCCGGATACGTGTCTTATTCAAAACCTGAACTTAAAGTACTCAATACCACAGACCACCGGAGCTGTAAGAATCCCAAACGTAATAATTATACGAAAACTATTTAACGCATAGGTCCGTATGTTATAAATTGCGTTTCGTGTTTGATTATACCTCGCTGACATTTCAATTCGATAGTACCCGTTCCTTATCACTTTCTAGGGTTTTGATCGATTTAGTATGGCGTATCGTTGCGATCTCGTGGCGTCGTATAAATTACTAGTCCCGGTCGCTTAGCCCGTATTGTCAAAGGAAGTGCATCGGTTATTGTTCCCGTCGCATTGTATTTTATCTGTACAGCTCGATCAACTGACCGAGGACTGCAATTTAGACCGCCCTCTATTTGATCGTCTTATTTCACTATTGAATATTACTGAGGCATCGCTATAATTTGATACAAATTTTTCACAATCGTGCTCGAGTTCAGGCTAATCAGTGTATATAACATAATAAGTTCTTTGTCCGTTGTCTATAGTTACTTGTGATCATCATACTATCATTATTACTATATATGTACATATATAGTTTTGTGTTACAAATATCATAACAAGCAAATTACACCAGCCCTTGAAAGGTTTCACATATAAATAGCCTCAATAGCTCAACGGTAGAAGGGCCGACTTACACTCCGTCAACGTGAGAGACGAGGGTTCGATCCTGACCCCCTTAGGCTATTGTCGTACCCACTCCTAGCGCAAGTTTCATGCTTATTTGGAGGGGCAATAGGAATATTAGTAATGCCTTGTAAAAAGCATTGCTAATATTGTTTAAAAAAAAATATATATATATATTTAGGATTAGGACCCTATACAAAGAGTAACAATGGAACTCTTTTATTCAGCCTACGAAGGCTTTGAACGTGCTCTTCGAAGTACAGAAACGTTAGTGAGAACTTCTCTATGCGATCAAATATTCAGAGATTGATCTGGTCCGTTGCAGGTTATTTTGCAATCAATGAAATGAAGTTGGTCACACTAACATTATTCGATATTCGGTTTTGATTTTCAAAACAAAACTGAATGAGCCAACTGACATTTAGTCAGTATGAAAGGGCCGGTCCATAATATTTGTTAAGTCAATAGTAATAAAATTAAAAACAAATGAAAATCAGTGCCATCACATAGAACGTAATGTTATTAAATACTTATACAAAACGATTTCAAAGCATCATTATGTTATTGATTTGGTTTTAAAAATATGCGATACAGATCTTATACAATTGATTAAAATCAAAACGTTGATATCTTGTTCATAAGCCATCTATAGTCTATTGTATGTTTGTCACATTGACGAGCGGCGGCGGTAATCGGTTTACGGTACCTACCGTGTGTGACTGTAATGTACATTGTACTACTAGTTATTAATGTCGCATGTAGCGTGTATTGTGACATATTTTTTTCTTGTCATATTACGAAGAGGTAAATATTGTTTGCTTCAGTATATAATCTAATATATAAAATTCTAGTGTCACAATGTTCGTTCCCATACTCCTCCGAAACGGCTTGACTGATTCTTATGAATTTTTTATGCATATTCAGTAAGTCTGAGAATCGGCTACTATCTATTTTTCAAACCCCTAAGTGATAAGGGGTGTCCACCCCAAACATTTTTTCTTATTTTTTGGATAATTTTTATTTTTTATTTTTTTCATTATGTGGCATTGAAAAATACATACGACCCTCAATTTTCACTTTTTTATCATGAACCCCTGCTTTTTAATAGTCATAATAGTAAACCAACAACTTTCACCGGTGTCACTTCTAGACTCGGGTAGAGGGCGCTAATATCGGGTCCCAGATTTTTTCGGGGCAGGACAACGTCTGCCGGGCCCGCTAGTAGTATAATAATAAACGCTGCACATACAACGGCCTTCAGTGAGATAGTTATGTACGGGGTACAAAAACATACATATATAAACATTACATTCAGTCTAGTCCAGTCGTCGTATTTAAAAATTTCGTATTAATTTAAAAATTGTACCCATGAGTAATGCTAAAACTTATATAGATATTTACTATGAGACTATCGGTGGTTTAAGTAACTTTAAGCGCGGTCTCTCCGTAATGGCTTCGGAGAGCACGTTAAAAGTTGGTCCCGGCTGTTATCAATTTGATAATAGTCGAAAAGTGAAGTGAGAGGCCTATACGGGTGACTTAAACAACTCTGACATTAGTTTGGCTACTAAACACTCGAAAAGAAGAACTATGAATCAAGCAATTTTGTCTTTGTTGTACTTTGCTTAGTCGGTTAATTGCGAGTCAGTTTTCTTGTTGATTTGCGTAGCGACTTATTAAAAGAATATAAAAATGAAATCATCATTATAACAGAACTAATAAGCTTCAATCGACTTTAATTAAATTAGTATCTTCAATGCCATTATAATTGTCCTCTTGGTAATAACGCATTGCGGATTGAAAAGAATTGGTCTCTTGTTATTAAAGGTTAAAGTTGAAGCATTAATTAAGATTTCCATTTAGTCGCAACCGTGTAAGATGCCAAGTTTGGCAGTTTGCGTGTCTCCAGACGGATCAAAGTTGCGTCACGTAAAATGTAACACGCGAAATTACTCCAGCTAGAAGGCAAAGAAGAAAATATTTTCTATTTTCTTGAAGGTAGACTGCTCCGTTGAGAATGATAAATAGACTACTTTGCGTAAAACCTTTCATAAATACGTGACTTGTTAACTATCATCTGATTTAGAGTTGACTATTATTAAAATGAACTTTTTTTTTTTTTATGTTAGAAGTTGGCAAACAAGCATACGGCCCACCTGATGGTAAGTGGTTGTCGTAGCCTATGAGCGCTTGCAGCACCATTAGTAGGTGCCACTCACGCGTTGCCAACCTCGAGATATTAGTTCTTAAATCTCGTTCGCCCAGTAATTTCACTAGCGTACAATGTCCTTCAAACCGGAACACAGTAGTGCCTAAGCACTACTATTTGGCGGCAGAATATTGGACACTGCGGTGGTACCTACCTAGCCGGCCTCTTGCAACAAAAAGACCTACCACCAGTATGACTGATTGCACTGGTGGAATAATCTCTGTTGTGACAGAGGTTATCCCAACAGCGGGCGATGGGGTCGTCACATCCCGACGCGACGACGCCGAACTGAAAATAAATTAAAATTACAATACAACGTAAAACAAGTGCAACACTTGCTTTTAGATAGTTATACTCTATCACCGGCTATTGGTGTCGGGGAGGAAATCTACTACTAGATACCCGCCGTCCCGGCGTCCTGGGGAGGAGAACCGGGTTATGTGGGGTTCCGTGACAAGGTGGAAACGTCATGGGGACCCACTAAAACCTCCCCGATGGACGACCTCTGTGTGTTTGTCAGGTTACGGGAACTCTTGGAGAACATAGCAACGCGACCTGACAATCACGGTACTGCGATTGGTAACGGAGCTCGGTCTCGGGGATACAATTCATACCTTACCTTAACTATACTCACGTTTTACTTCTATATCATTGTATTTTGAATGTTCTCAATTGTTTAAAACTTATTTGTATTTAACTTATAATATGATTGGACATATTTGAACTAACGAACATAGTGAAAATCTTCCCATTCCCGAGGTGCTGTTGAAACTCAATGCGTATTACTAGTTTCATATTAATTCAATACCTTTATAATATATACATTTTATAATTATTTATAAAATATTTAATAAGCAAATATCTAACGCCAATTAAAATTAAGGTAATGTGTATTCTATCAAAACATTATTAAAAGTATATTTGTTTTAAAAAAAATATTAATATCCGTTGAAAAATGATATTTTATAATTTATATTATTAAGTAATATGTAATTACTTTTATCTTAATGTTAATCTCATTATCACATAGTTAACAAGAATCTTAAAAAAGTCCTCTAATATATTGGTTCGGCTTGGGTTCATTTAAATAATTTGGCAATTTATCGAACTGTAGTACCCGTTTCACTCTTAGACAATTATGAACAATATCACGAAGGAAATAAAGACTGTTATGGTATAGCATGTGACGCGTTGCGTTGGCGCAGATTTACATTAATATCTGGTCGCTAATGATTATTTGAATATTTAAGATTATTGTGATGGTAGATATTAGTGACTTCACACGATTATAAATAGTATTAATATTATCAAAAACATCAAAATAGTGTAAGATAACATACTTTATTCATACCATGAAGGTGGCACAGAAGTACGGCTCGATAAGCGGCCACTGTATACTATAGTTGCATCTAATACCAGCAGCGTTACAAGAGTATTGGCAAACATATATAATTTTGTCGTTTTATAATTTTAGTAACGTGTAATTAACATAACGTCTTTTAATAAAGTTAAACATTGCTTTTTAAATAATCCACTTTAGGCACAACTCTGTATCAAATAGCAGAGCAGCAAATTTCTAGAAGTATATCCAAGGGATTACTTCACAGGAACAAAAAAAAACCCAACGAAAGAAGGGGATGGGGAGTTTGGGCCTTCGACACCTCACTCCTCAAACGAAACGCGACAGTACAAATACTGTTACTTCACGTCGATATTCTGCCGAAGGCTCTATTACTGCTAAATCTAATATATAGTTCTTAAAGTACCATAAGTATAGCTGCGAAATTCCAGACATTTTTTCTATAATTGATGACGGTAATTACATTCATAGATTTATTTTGATTGGAGAAATATTAGTTTTATTACGATACTATATTATCATTATATATTTTAATGGAATAATTTTTAACTCAGCAAATATACTTTTGTATTAAAGTGTTAAATAGAAGTTCGTTTTTTTCTCTTTTATTGTAACCGATTTCTGAGAGTATGGAAATAGTTTTAAAATATGTGATATTTTAAGGGATCTGTACAAGTAATTCGTTCTGTCAAAGATTTTCTAGGGATTTGTGAAGTGTTTTCATTTTATTTTTGATTTACGAGCGCTTTCAAGATCTACTCCCGATCGTAAACCAATTTAGAATCACGTGATTTATTACCCTGTTAAACTTTTCAAATCTGTAGTTTTCTTTAGTTGTGATGAATTCTCTTTTATGTTATTCGTAGGTAATTTAATTCCCACTGAAATATCTCATACACTTGGAAGCGAGGTTATTTGCATTGATTTCTCAAGAGCACAAATCAGCTCCTTAACGTTTACCATACCTGAATATCTTCATTTGCGTATGCAGCGAAGCACTAAAATGGCGTAATACACGCGATTTCAAATTGAAGATTTAGCTGATTGCTTCGCCATGAGGTCCCATTGAGAGTACTGTTTAAGCTAAGAAAGCTATCATTAACTGTTCATTGCTTGTGGATTTATTCAGAGCTGGCGTCACGGATGGTTCCCGTACGCAATTAACCGAGTTGCAATCTCCCATTGTTGTCGAAATTTAAAACAAATTTCCTGTACAACGGGGGGTCGCGTTTTTCTGCACTGCCAAATTGGATAAGCACTGTAATTACTCGTTTAATTTCGGTACGCGGGTTGGTGGTTTGTGGATATTTTGAATTGGCGAGCATGCAATTCTTTGCTTGGTTTATAAGGTGGAACGCGTTCTTTTTAAGTGCTATACATTTACATTTATATTGTTTTATCTCCTAAGTAGAGTAATTTAGTTGTTTAAATAATGAGAATTGCTCTTAAGTGTATAGAATCATCAAGTCTTTTGGCAACGAATTAACTATTTCAAATTGCTAACTCAAAGTATTCGGATACCAAATATAGGTTAAAACTATTTCCACAAGATAATTGTATAATAACATACACAAAAAAGGACTTTGGATATCCAATTCGTAGAAGTGATTATTTAACAGATAATAATTATATCATTAATTTTCAACGAGGTTAGTGGTTAACAAATAAGCTATTAGTTACTGCAACTGAGTCTGCATCTTTGCTAACATTAGGTAGGTCAGGTTGACAATCATTGGTCCTCCTGATGGTAAGCAGACACCGCAACCTATGAACGCTTGTGATACTTGAATTATGTTGCCAACCCAAGGAATAGGAGGGCAGGGATGATAAAGGAATAAAGAAGAGAGCAAAGAGGGTGGAAGATTGGCCATCCGGGGCTCTCCTTCATCACACGAAACGTATCAATACCTACTGATACTGAGACTTTACGCCGATTTTCTGCCAGAAGGTAGTATTTCCCAGTCGAGCCGGTCCATTGGTGCTGGGCAAAACATAGCTCTACTTCTAATTGATACAAATATTTTTCCTTTAACATAATTATATTAATGGCAATGATTTTTTTTTTTTTTTATGTTACAAGTTGGCAAACAAGCATACGGCCCACCTGATGGTAAGTGGCTGCCGTAGCCTATGAGCGCTTGCAGTACCATTAGTAGATGCCACTCACGCGTTGCCAACCTCGAGATATTGGTTCTTAAATCTCACCTGCCCAGTAATTTCACTAGCGTACAGTGCCCTTCAAACCGGAACACAGTAATGCCTAAGCACTACTATTTGGCGGCAGAATATTTGACACTGCGGTGGTACCTACATAGCCGGCCTCTTGAAAATTTAGGTGTATTAATTAAAAGACCAAAGCGAGGTCTTATAGTTCCGTTTTTGTGTCTCTATGTGAGTTTGTTCGACGATAAGTATATATCGATATCATATTGAAATTTTAAAGTTCGAATATGATATTCATCTTAGGGATTTTCGAGTTATTGGAACTATTTTACGAAACACCATATTTTCGCCAAAAATGAGTTCAGGTACAACTAAAATAAATCAAAATATCAAATCACCAGGAAGCAAAAATATAAGAAATCTGAAAAATGCATTTTTAGGTCATAGGTGTTACATCGAGGTAGAATTTGTAGATAGTAAGTTAAATTCCAACTTCTCCGATTTTTATAACTATAAATTCCTTTGTCGTTATACAACTGTAGTTGTATTCTGTTTAATTAGTGCGTAGCATTCAGAGAATATGGATTTCTGTCACTATCACTTAAAATTATATATAATTATTACACAATACGTGCGCGTCCAACCCGCACTTGGCCCGGTTTTATTTGAGTCACTTGATTAAAATAGTAAATAAACTTTTTATGAAGTAAAGTTAGTCGAAAGGGAAGCTGCGTTTATATTTCGCCGTAGCCATTGCGAGTTTTCAAATAACGTAAGATTTCCCTCGAGATCGTCAGATTCATTGTTCAGCGGCAGTGTGTGTTGAGTTCTACAACATAAATCATTGGCGAATATCACAAAGTTTGAGTTGACATGACGTTTATTAATTAATAGTTCATGTTTAACACTAATTTGTTTCATCTATACAAAAAAAAACGAATGTTTTTAATCTCGCTGAAACTCTAAGACGGCCTGATCCATTTGTATAATTGGTTTTGAAATATTTGTGGAATTTCAGGGAAAGTTTAGATGGTGTAAAAATATTGGAAAATTGCGAGGAAAATATTAAAAACAACAATTTTATATTTCCATACAAACTGTTTCTACTAGTCAAATATATGATGGTCGTCCGGTCGTCGGTGCGGTAATGATAACGACATTCACCGGGTCATATAGTAATTTATATATAAATAAATCGATGCTAGATGGTGTAAATTGTACCTAAATTTCTTATAAACAGATTTTTTATATTACTAAAATTAAATACATGTAAAAATTAACAAGTAAAATCATACGTTGCTTTCGCTTCCATAATACAACGGCTTTTGTATGGGTATGTTGAAGAATTTTTAAATTCGTATACGATTATAATTGTTCGAAAAAGCAAAGAGATCACAGAAGGCCTCTTTTAGTGGATAGCCTATCGGTTAGGTCAAGCAACAAAACGAAAAGGGAAAAACTGTGCAGATTTTGAAGTTATTGTGGCCTGGCAGATTTGTTTATGGGGAACGATTATATTTATATTTAAATAATCTCACAGTTAATTGTATGAAGTATACAATATGCATACATAATGAAACACTAAATTTAACAACTCGTTCAAAAAGGCTGTCAGATGAGCACGTCGAACATTTTTTCAATAGTTAATCAAATTTTAAATTTAGCTGTCATTTTGATCTCACACACTCAATCTTCCAGCCATAACTTACCGTCAAGGGCCACGTTAGTCGGACACCCATATAACACCCGGGGTTCACTTTTGACAGATGATATGTCAGTAGAAAATTGCATTTCGCAAAATAAACACTTGGCGTGTTTCAATTTCGTGCATCGTTCGATATTAAGCTTTGTGACTTTTCGTGATATATTTGAAATTACATTGTGAGGGGATCGTCGTATGAATTGTGTGTTATTTGAAATAAAAAATTATAAAAACAAAACTTATTACACTTGAAGTTTTGCAGAAATAAATTTCAGGTATAGACTAAAGATTATATTGATTTAGTTTCCTTAAAACCTCAATAGTTTTAAATAAATAAATTGGTGTAATCTTTTTGTAAATAAATAAATAAAAAAAATTATCTCCTTCGTCCTAGCATTTTTTTATATAAAAGCTGCAAACTCAACGCCCCCATTAGGATAGTTATGTCCTGTGTCGGGGTCCCGGAAACATATACAAGGACAAGGACAGATACACTCACATCGGAAAATATGCTTGCATGGTCAATACAAACATATTATGCTCTGAGCCGGAATCGAACCCGCGACCTATAGCGTTTAAGGCAGGTTCTCTACCGCTGCGCCACAACGTCGTCATTAATCCCAGTATTTTTCTAAGGGTCTGCTTATCACTCTAACCCGGGTTTGACAAATTGACTAGTTTTTGACACAGAGCGATTGCCATCTGACTGCCGCAACCCTAAGGGAGAACCAGTTACTCATTGGATAAGAGTTAATTAACTATCAAGAGTTAACAAATAATTATCAGATATCAAACCTTTATAAGCCAGCTTAACGTGCTCTCTGAGGCAAGGACAAACGCCCAGACCGAAACAGATATATATATATATATATATATAAATATCAGACATCTGTTCCGAGTTGGAATCGAACCCGCGACCGTTGAGATTAAAGGCTCGGTACCAACACGCCATAGCCGTCAAATAAAAATTTGTTAAATAAAATAAAAATAAATAATTCGACACATAAATAAAATATATAAGTACAGCAAACGCTTAATATATTTCGTCCGACGTGAATTATGAATTACGTCTACAGCAATTTCATTTCTGCCTTAAAATAAATCGGATGGGTGAAATGAAAACAAAATAAAACTATAAAGTTATTTTAAATCACGTACACGATGTGATTGATCAAAAGATTGGCCGCAGTTTGCAGCTGTTGAAGGAATAAGCTTTCTTTATTTGCTCACAACAGATTGACGTGGCGTTCGCTCACAAAATGCATTTATAAGCCCTTTATAAGTTAACAACTTGCAAGTTGATGGCTTCATTAAATTGTTTTCCACGATAAACTCGACTGGAATGAGATAATTTTATTTATTACACTTTAAAATGTTTTTATATCAAACGAACGTTATCTTTATAACATGATATTTGATTTTTTTTTTTTTTTTTTACGGGCCCCATTAGGATATTAATATCCTGTGTCGGGGTCCGGAAACATTCACAATGACAAGGACAAATACACCCAGACCGGAAAATATGCTTGCATGGTCAATACAAACATATTATGATCCGAGCGGGAATCGAACCCGCGACCTGTAGCGTTTAACGCAGGTTCGCTACCGCTGCGCCACAACGTCGTCAATCATTTGTTTTATTTATCCTTTGCTTGCTAATATTATAAATGTAAAAGTTAATCTGTTGCCCTGTCTGTCTGTCTGCCGTGCTTTCACGCCTATACTATAAAACCAATATAAATGAAATTTAATACACAGATAGTCTAGAGCCTGAGAAAGGACATAGGCTAATTTTTTATGTGAATAATGTCTTGTAAGAGGTTAAAAAGTTGTATGGAAATATCATATTTTTAGAGGTAAAAACTTGAAACTAAATTTTAAGATTCGATTTAAATTAATATGACATTCGAAATTTGTAAGAGGGGACGGTATGCAAATTTCTATCAGCGTTTGTATTTAGCACGTTATTAACGCAGGCAAAACCGCTGGCAGAAGCTAGTATCTAATATTTATTTCTTCTATTATTACAAAAACTATTAATTAAGAAGCACTTCTTATTTTATTTATTAAAAATGGTTTGGTTTTGTATGTCTTCAATATATATAATTCTTCTGTCCATGTTACTGAACTCCTATACCGCTGGCCCGATGTTGATGATTTTTTTCTATGCTGTTCAGTGGATATGTGAATGGTTTAGATTCATATGCAGTTCAGTGGATATGAGAATGATTGAGAATCACAATTCTCTACTGGGTATTGGGTCCCAGATATTTTTTTCGGGGCAGTACAACGTTTGCCGGGCCCGCTGGCATATCTATAAAATATTTCTAACGTGAATAATAAGAGTATTCACGTTTGTTTCAGACACAAATATGTATACATATAATATTCTAATATTGTATAAAATAATTAAAAATATAATTTTGCAATTTGTAGCTCATGTTATTAAAAGACATATAATACGAAGCAGGTGTAATTTGACGTATAGGCTTACTATCCAAACACAAATAAAAAAAATTACCAGTCAAGTGCGTTATGGACCACGCACAGTTGAATCTAAAGGGTTCCGCAGCATGGTTATATAATAATATATATAATAATAACTTTATTTCGACCAACAATGGATCATATGTTGTTAGTAATACAAGTATCTTACGCCTATTTGTTAGTAATTTCTAAAACTTATTTAACCTAAGACTGGATTAATTTGTCAGCACGTGAATCCGTTAGCAGTGGTTCACATACAAACAATCGAATCTATTAACAAACGCTTTCAGGACGCCACTTGAGCTGGAAAGAATCCTGCGCAACAACGATGTGCACCGCTTTCGCATAATGGTATAAAAACAGTCCACATACGCCTCGGCAAACATCCCCGATGCACTACAAAAACGAGGCATACCCATTAGCATCCTGAAAGCATTGTTATATTGTACACGCAGGGCGTTGTACTGTTTCCGCGTATAGTCTGCCCACAGGCTGCTATGGTAAAATGTGGTGCAGTAAGCTCTGAAAAGCGTTATTTTGACTGGTATTGAGCAACGAGGAAACCTGCGAACAATCATATTTGCCCTAACAGACAAAGCCAAATTCAACTTTCTTTAGTGGAACCCCGTGTAACTTGATAGCAGGTACAATAGATGGAATTGATTTTCCCCTGGCCTCAAAGACCATGCATTCGCTTTTCTTACAGTTATAGACTAAGCCATGACGTTTGAAATAGTTCTCACAAAGACTTAGCAGTTTTGCTAACCCACAGACAGATGCACGCAGCAGAACCATGTCGCTTGCGTAACTAATGTTATTAAGACAGACTCCGTCAATATGACATCCGACACGAGTGCTACTGAGCGTCTGTATTAGGGCATTCACATACAGATTAAACAACTTGGGTGATGTCAGGCCCTCCTGCCTCACCCCATATTCCAACCTTTAAGACCTTGAGTAGCTCTCTGACCATCGCACTACAGTAACCTGATTTTTATACCAAAACATAAAAATCATGTTGATCTCTTCAGGCATGCCAGTGAGTTTTAATTTCTGGCATAAGATATCGTAATTAACCAGGTCAAATGCCTTGGAGAAATCGAGAAAACAGGCGTAAATGGGGTGGTTTTAAAAATAATAACGAATTAAAACCGACCGCAAAAATATGTTGGTAATTTCATAGTAATTATTAAAAGTAATATGAAAAACAAAGTTATGGGAAAAACTTATATATCTCTTAAATTTGTAGACCTATCTTCTTCAAACTAAATGTGGATGAAAGTTCATGTGGTATTCTACAAGCTCAAATTTTTCCAGAATTTTAAATCCCATAGTTCAAAAGTTAGAGGGGACACAATTTTTATGACTTTAAGAACTAATATCTCAACAACTACTGGCTTAATGAAAAAACTCAAAATCAAACCTCCTTATCATTTTGAAAGACCTATCCAAAGATATCTCACACGTTGCCAGACGATGAATTTTTTTTTCAATCGTCAGTTACATGTATGGACTGCTACCCTTAATTCATATATATATTAAGATTTTATTACAAAATCCTTGTGCGGTTCATGGAATACACCTAATTAGTAAATTTCGTATAAGTAGAGTCAATGGTCTCCGAGTAAAATTACTGTGACATACGGACGGACAGACGGACAGACGGACGGACGGACAGACGGACATGACGAAACTATAAGGGTTCCGTTTTAGCCATTTGGCTACGGAACCCTAAAAACACAACTTAACGACTTCAACCGCCTCAAATCTCAGGCTTCAATAAGACAATGTCACACATACCCATAGCGTTCAGGGATCGGGAGCTATAAAGCTTTTATTTGTTGAGCAGTTTCAGTCACCATTTCAGATTTTTATGTTTGAGGGCAAACAGACAGGAGGTTCATCTGATAATAAACAACAATAATTCTTATCGAGCGGTTAGTGGCCAACCTAGCCTCTGACTCGACTTAGTGGCTGTTGTCAAATTCATAGCAGCCGGGACCGATTTTTTAAATGCCCTCCAAAGCACGCAGACGCTCACTTGAAATACTGATGCGATCAGCCATCTAGTGATTGGCCGCGCCTAAAGTTGCTTAACTCACCGATCGTTTACCGATCATTGACCGCACCCGGCTATGTTAAGTGATTACCGCCGCCCATGAATATATGCAGCACAACATACTGTCATGCAGGTGCGTTATACTGCCTAACCTCGAAACGCGGTGGAAGAGCAGTCACTTCATGTACTATGGTAACCAGGCGGACATTTCCTTCACCGCTAAGTACGAAATAAATTTCAAAAATAAATAAAGCATTTGAAAACTCAGAGGTTTTGAATTTGAATCCACGAACTTCAGTTAAAGTCTACATTTTCTATCCATTGGACCGTCTTGGCTAAAAAATATAACCAGACCGGAAAATATGCTTGCATAGTCAATACAAACATAATATAACCGGGACCAGGAATCGAACCCGCGACCAGTGGCGTTTAAGGCAAGTACGCTATTGCTGTGCCACAACATCGTCTTATCTCTTAGGGGGATTTGATTATCTTTATAAATTTTGAAAATAACACCATATAAATAACTAAAACTTAACAACAACAGTATACAAAATTGCGAGTAATGTTTAAACATTAAACATAAACATAAATATAGCTCTTATTGCATATTATTGAATATAAAAATTTGGCGAATGTTATTGTATACCAGTAATTACAATTTAATGCGAGTACCGACTTCATTGGATGCGGAACGAACGTCAAGTTCGACGTTTTACGTCACGTCAAATTGACGTGGCGTTTCTGGGGACTGACATCTGACTGCACAAGCAGACAATAGCGAGGCAATTATGGTTACACGGTTACAATGTGTAAATGTATGTACAGATATGCTATAGATGAAGCAACAATTCTTGTTTTGGTTCTGACCAGTTAGTAAAATATTTGTTACACCTTAAAGGAGAACTTACAATAGATATTGCACCGATTTTTTATGCCAACAAAAGTAATTTTATTTTATTTGTGTTATTTCATATGCATTTAGTGAAAGCGCCTTAATTTGGAATTACAAAGAGACACTTAAATTTATTTATTTGTGTAGAAAAGTTTCAACGCAGCGGACATTTATAGACGTAGCGAGTGCCAAACTGGGACCACTTCGTATGACTACATTATTGCAATAAATTAATTTATGTAATTAGCTTTGCGTTCATTAGATAGATTTTTTGCTAAAAATATATTCTATATAGTACAAATACTGCTACTATGCTTCGATATTCTTTGAAAGAGATGCTACTCAGTTCGAGCCAGCTCATCCTTACTAATAGACTATTTAAAAATATTCGACTTGTATCAATTTTATGTAGTATTGTTTTCTGGAATACAAGTCCGATAAGTGTTGTATTTCACTCAAACACTAAGCATAGATAGACGTCTATGGCAGTGGCAAAGTGACAAACTGGGAGAGCCAAGCAATTTGTCTCCTCTAGCGCTATAAATTGATTGCGAGCGCAGCGGGGCGTCTTCTAACTGACTTCATATTAATGTGCGGTCACACTACACGACATTATAATCCTGCTTATATCGATACTAGTCGTTGTTCGCAGTATCACTCGCAAAAGTCTAAGCCTATTCTTATAGTCACATAAATAACATTCTTCTTCTTCGTATCGAGTGGTCAGTGGCCAACCTAGTATCAGAGTTGTTCAGGTCGCCCGTACAGGCGTCTGACTTGACTTAACGACTGTTATCAAATTGATCAACCGGGACCGACTTTTTACGTGCCCTCCGAAGCACGGACACGCTCAGTTGGAATACCACTATGCGATCACCCATCTAGCAACTGACCGCGGCTAAAGTTGCTTTACCCACCGATTGTTAACCGATCAGTGAGCGCACCCGGCTACGAGCGTCTCGATTCATTCTGCGTCAACATTCTTAAAATTATTCAAGAATAGTATTAAAGTTTCATCTTTAGTCACGATTTACTTTGGTATATTTATGTAGATGTTTATGTCGGATGTGTGCGTATACCATATTCAGTTCATGGACTCTGTGATAACATCTTAATTGATAAAAAAATAAATTGATGAATTGTATCTTTGATTTGCCTTGAATGATTCTGTCTAATTATTTATAGTTAGTATAATTACCTGTGTTGCCGATGACTTGAAAATAAAAACATGTATATAAATTACTTTTAATTTTTTATGACCAAATGTAATTATCCTTCTTCTTCCTACCATTATTCCCGGGAGTATACGAGTATTTACCCAGGGTTTGCTTATTTCTCTTGTCCGGATCTGACAGGTTACTAGTTTTTACATACAGCGATTGCCATTTGATCTCCGCAACGCCAAAGGCGAGCATTTAATTCATTGGATAAGAGCAATTTACTTATTAAGACCTAATATTATTATTACATGCTATGATAATAACCGGGACCAACAGCTTAACGTGCTCTCCGAGGTGCGGTGAGGAGACCCACAAAGACAAACGCCCAAACCGAAACAGATGTTTGTAAGATCCAGATATTAAGATATTTGTAAGAAGATTTGTAGGCCGCGTGATGAGGTGGAGGTCCAACGCCTATCTTCTCTGTAACCGCCTTTTTCTGTCTTTTCTTACTCTTCTTCACTCCTTTATAGATAGATAGGAAGAATCCTCTATCCATCCAGTCATTTTTGGTGGCCAAAAATAGTAATTATATTAATGTTACTTTTTGGGTACATTATCTACTCATATCAGGTACGAAAATAAATTTAGCAAATCAATTTAAAAACTAAAACAATAACAAACTATAGAACGGTCACCCAAAATTTAAACTACATTTAAAAGTAAAATCGGTTATGTATTTAATCTGAAGCGATAACGAAATAAAATTACAATCGAGCAACTCGTGCAATTACGAGTACATTTTCATTTAAAATTCCCGGCCCTTTCCTACCGTTCGATTCAATTAAAGTTGTTCGCTGTTCATATCTAGGCTGCTATTCGGGTGCGTTCAATAAAGGGGATTGTTGTCCAAAAGGGTACCAATTGGTTGGGTTTTATACGTGTTTATGTGTACGATCTTATCTGCGGTCTGTCTTTCGGTATACGGGCACCCGCCCTTTTATTAAACTCACATGTATATTTTGAACAGAAATTGTAGAGTGGTAATGCATTGCAATCTCTTTTTTTTGTTGACAATAAAGTACTATATATTTTTTTTAGTACAATAATTAAATTCCATCCTCACCACCACTCCACTACAATCTGAGACATGAAATCCACTACAGCGATTTAGAAGGCATTTTCTTCCGGGCACAACCGCTCTGTGGAACCAGCTTCCATCAGCGGTCTTTTTGAACTGATGCGACTTGGGAACCTTCATGAAAAGCGTCTATTCCTATCTCAAGGTCCTGCAGCTGCATGGTCTCTGGTGTTGCAGATGTTCATGGGCGGCGGTGATCACTTAACATAAGGTGAGCCTCCTGCCCACTTGCCCTTTCTTACATAAAAAAATAGAATAATCTAATTTTATTTATTCTGATTTTATCGATAGTAACTCACACAAAAACATACATACAGCGGAACATAGAACCTATTATAAATCGGTTAAACAAAATAAATAAACAAGGCTACAGATAATTACAAACATTGAATCTTATTTAAAGGAGTAAGATGTCTTTTCAATTATTTCGCTATATTATTAATAATTGTATTAGTTCTTTGGGATGAGGATGTAATATTGAGGTAAATTTTATGTTGTCGCCTCATAGATTATGTTCAGACCTGTTGTAAAAAGAGGAGTCTTTACAACTACAGTCTTTAAAATGTCGCATTTTAATTACAGTTTATGACATGTTGTTGTGTAGCGGCTCTATTACTTTTCTTATTCTATTACAATTACAGGGTGCTTAAAATGGAAACGGGAAAGGAATTTTAATTTAATATAGTCCCACGCGTGCTACCGTATCACTGCATGTATCATTATTCAATAAGATAATTGTTGAAGTTTAATAAGGAATTCGAAAATTCATTTGTCCGTAATACTTCCTGTTGTTTTGTTTGAAGATACGTCGTTTTTGTATGTCGCTTGCAATATCTTTACTTCCGATTTTTAGTGACTAAAATATATTAAGGCCAAAATTTTATTCTGAATTTTATGCAACGGATAAGCTACTTCGTCGATGAAATTATGAGATTGTTAATTAATATTCTTCATCTTCCTAGCATTATTCCCGGTATTTATATAGGGTCTGCTTATTACTCCTATCCTGATTTGACCGACTACTAGTTTTTACACAGAGCGATTGCCATCTGACCTCCGCAACCCTTTTTTTTTTTTTTTTACTTGCTGATATGCAGTTACGCACTCGAGCGCCGGGACGGGTGCAATGGCGTAGGAGGTGTGTGGACTCGGAGCCGAGCCCCCCTACCCACTAAAACTCCAAGGTTCCATCTAGCGCCATAGTGGGACGTCGCGGGATTGCCGAAGCATACCACCGCGACGCCCCGGCGCTTGCCCCGAGGGGCCCACCGGTGGCGGCAACCTACTGTCGCCATATATACATATACTACATACTAATACATATATACTAATACATAGCACCGCGCGCGAACGCGCCAGGCCTTTCGGCCTCCACCTTGGGCGGCACCATACTGCCGCCATACATACATACTAATACATACTATACATATATAAAATACTCCGCGGCGCTTTCGCGCCCCTCCGACCGGGACCGGAAGGCCCCGGCAAACCCAACCAAGGGAGCCCTGGGTCCTAGGGCTCCCCCGCCGAGACTAACTTTTTTATGAGGTTGTTTCCCTCTACGACAGACCGCCGTTATTTTTTAAAACGTGTCAAGTGTCAACGAATACTAACAGATGTTATAATAACATCCGCTACAAACAGCTTAACGTGCTTTCCGAGGCACGGTGGGGAGACCCACAATGACAAATACCCAGACCGGAACAGATATATGTAAGATCAATCCAAACATCTGTCCGAGTGAGAATCGAACCGAATCGACCTGTATATATTCTCTAGTTAAAAAAATACTCTTTAAAATAAATTTGTCAAAACAGACCTTAATTTATTAAAGTTTCTTTGCTTAATTTGAACCCTTTTTTAACAATTCTGCTAGCCAAGGATGCCTGCTCTTTTAAGTGGACTGTCGAAATTCTTTCCCATTGGCCCGGTCATCGAACCCTATACCCTGTCAGTAATGACCGGTCACGTCACTCCGCTGTCGTCCCTCTATGGGAGAAGTCAATTTTCTTAATTACTTACAAAAGCCTCTAAAAGACCTCCAAGATCCACGGACGCCCAACTTTGTTTATTTTTGATTAGTTGATTATTTAGACAAGAACGTATTTCAGGAATGCGATCGAAGTTCTTAGTTGACTTTTAACAGAAGAAGGATTATATCAATAGCAGCTGATTAACCGATTATAATAATAATAATAACTCTTTATTGGACACAAACATATGTTACAAATAAGAAGGATTACCCAGACTTCTGCAGTAGCAGGGCTGTGTTGCAGAAGCCAGTTTCTTCCCCTTAATATCATCATCATTACATTTTTTATGCCCTTAGGAATTAATCATTTTGACTAAATAATAATTAAACGTTAACAGAAAAAGAAAAAAAAATTAAATTAACCTTCCTAGAAAATAGTTGCTATTTATTTAATTAATATTTATATGGTAAGAGTGTGTGTGTTGTGTGGGTTGCGTGGGTGTGTTTAGTGTGTGTAGTGTTAGTGTATGTGAGGGTGAGTGTGTGTATTAGCATGTATACATATTTTTATTTAAGTGTTATTAACAGATTTTCTGTATCATCGTACTCCAGCAATTTCAACCAGGTAAGCACTTTTTTTTGATTTTGATGATTCTTTTTTGTTGGATAGGATATGCTTCTGTGCGACATGCGACACCGTTGTGGCGTTGTGGGTAGCGTGTCTGCCTTTAGTCTTGACGGTTCGGTACCCGCTCGGGCAGATGTTTGTTAAATTTCTGTCTCGGTCTGGACGTTTGTCTGTGGGTCTCTCCACCGTGCTTCGGAGGCACGTTAAGCTGTCGGTCCCGGTTGTTATCACATAACATCTGATAATAGTCGTTAGCTCTTGATAAGTAAATTGCTCTTATCCAATGAGTTACTGGTTCGCCCTTAGGGTTGCGGAGGTCAGATGGCAATCGCTCTGTGTAAAGACTAGTAACCCGTCAAATCCGGATAAGAGTAATAAGCAGACCCTGGGTATAATAAAAAATACCGGGAATAATGCTAGGACGAAAAAGAAGGATATGCTTCTGAGGTGTTCCTATATAAAATCGTATGAATTGTTCCGATAATAAAGGACGAGGCTCCTCAAAGTAATCAGGCTAATTAGTCGGAATCACTAGATCCGAATTTTTTGTTTGTATGTCGTAAGCGTTCAAAATATTATTTAAAACAGAAACATAAAAAGGAAATAAAACTTATAGTTTTCAGGGTTCCGTAGCAAGAGGGCAAAAACGTTATAATTTCGTCATGTCCGTCTGCCTGTCTGTCCGTGTCTCACAGTCATTTACTCGGAGACTAATTGCTCTATTTATACAAAATTTAGTAAATATTTGAGAGATACATAAGTAGTTTCTATAATTTTGTTTTTAATAATTACTATGAAATTACCAACTTATTTTTGCGGTCGATTTTAATTCGTTATTATGTTTAAAGTCCTTAATATTCTTCATTATCGAGCTGCGGAACCCTTTAGTTTCGACTTTGCATGGTCGACAACGTACTTGACTGTTAATTATATTTGTTGGCTCATGGCGTAGTGTCAAGTGACTGCAGCTATAGAACCTATATAAATCATTGTCGTATCACATATAAAAAACGAATCATTGATATCCGTAGTAGTTACAGTGTGTGTAATTTATTGTGTTATCTAGTAAAGTGATTAAAATCATTATTGATTACAATAAATTGTTCATAAAGCTAACCCACTTGGATGAGATTGATAAAGGCTCTAGGCTATCCTTAGCTTCGTTTAAATCAAAATGAATGCTGATAAAACTACAAGCATGGTTTTTATATTTAATATATAATTTTTGGGCTGATCTAATGCCTTAAGCATTTGATATGTGTGTAAAAATAAATATTCATACTCAACGATTCCATAAATTATCTGTTCTAAGGTTCGAAAGCTGATACATGAAAGTCGCGATAAGCTCCTACCTACGCCTTATAATGCATTGCATTTCGTAAGTATGATAAATTCTGTTCAAGAGACGTTTGATTGATGAACGATTTGTCTCTTGTGCGACTGTAAGAAATTGTTCCCCTAACGCAACGACGACTTGCATTTAAAATAATTTGAATATTTATATTATATTAAAGTTCTGTAAATCTTCTTCTTCCTAGCATTATTTCTGGTATTTACCCGGATCTGCTTATAATCTTATCCGGATTTGACAGGTTACTAGTTTTTACACAGAGCAATTGCCATCTGACCTCCGCAACCCTAAGGGCGAACCAGTAACTCATTGCATAAGTGCAAATTACCTATCAAGAGTTAACGATTATTACCAGATGTTATGTTAACAATCGGGACCGCCAGCTTAACGTGCTCTCCGAAAGACAAGACCTACAAAGACAAACATTTGCTGCGAGCGGGAATAAAAACCGCGCCTGTCGAGGATCAAAGCAGGCTCGCTATCAGTAGACTATAACGGTCGTCATATTAAAGTTCTGTAAATAAAATTGATAAAGCCTTAATTCCTATATTATAACTATCAATGGCTTTTATGTAGTTTCGATTCAGAATCCTCATTGATGCGTCTATTCTCAGTACAAGTTTTACAGATGGTTCATAGACGTCTTGAAAAGGCTATTTTATTATAAAAGAACATGTGAAACGATTATCGTTTCTTTAACTTATATTACCAAGAAATTATTAACCTTTTGACTTTTTCGAGTAAAAACGTTTACTCCTTTAATAGTTACGGGAACTTATCTACCTACATCATAAAACGAGCATGGTGATTTTTTAAGAGAATCATGTAATGCGAACTGTATTTCAACTATGAGAATATTAAAATTCTTTCCGAAGTAAGTTCCTAAGGCACAATGCACATTGTCAACGCATATAAAGATACACTGTTGCCTTTATAACACTATTGTATTGCACCCTCCGCTGTTTCTTTACTGTTTTCACAGCGTATTCTAGTATTTTATTATTCATGTAACAACTGCTTTATGTTCGCCTCCTGTAATGTTAATAATTGAAGACTTCCGTGACAGCAGCCGTGAACGCAAAGTATCTAATACTATATAATTTTCCGTCTGAAATTTTTATGGGCTATACAAGACATATTTTTTAGATACAATTTGCAAAGTCGTTTGCTATTGTATTCTATGGACAAGACCTTTAACTTGGCTATTGAAAAGCTGTAAGCGTTTTTTTTAGTTCATATTTTATTTACTTATATTTCTCTGTTACTCACTTTATGCTGGTGGTTGGCCTTTTATTGCAAGAATCTGGCTAGGTAGGTACTGCCATAGATATTCTACCGCAAAATAGCGGTGTCTTTGGCATGGCTGTGTTTCGGTTTGAAAAACTCTGTAGCTAGTACACTTAGTGTGCAAAGAAGATTTAAAAAGCAATATCTTGAAGTTGCCAACATGAAAGTGAAAATTTACTACTACATGCGCTTACCATCATGCTGGTGGGGCGTATGCTTACCTGTCATCTTAATGACATAAATAAAAATAAATATAATGCTTGGTATGATATAAAAACTATTTTATTACTTATTTTTTATTTTTTTATTTTATTTATTAGGACAACAAACAGTTTTGAATAATGAAAAAAATAAATACAAACAGTAAAATATTACAAACACCAGTAAAGTTTCCACAGACTAAATAATGCACATACAATAGAATACAATGCAGGTAAAAAAAAATTAATAACAATACTCAGGTAGTTAGACTCGTACTACTAACTAACTAACAGGTAGTTAGGAATCAGATAATAGTAATATCGCAATAAAATATCAAATCGAAGTAAAATATCTAAAGATTAAAACATTCCATAATTTCATTTTTAAATTTAACAAGTGTGCTAAAAAACAAATCAATACTTCTGAATTTATCGTTATAAGATTTTCAAGAACGGAAAATAAAGGTGTTACTTGAATACTATTGAATTGAAAACATTAAAAATAAGTTGTAATTTAAAACGTTGTATACTTTTTGCTTTCCGTGAGTGGTACAGCGAGTAACTATATACTTAAAGTGGTATAATATTGAATTTAAAAGTACCATTTCGTCGCTATGCGATTGCATTATGCGTTGATATGACCGCCTGTTTATGGCGCATTGTTCTCGGATATTACACTCAGGGTTGCCAATATATTGAATATTTTGTTAAAGATTAAGCATAGAAGAGCAGCGATTTGAATAAAAGACTGATATTTGTTGTCATGAAATAAAAAGCACACAAGTTGTGTAAACTTTAAAATAATATGGTTAAATGTTTACTTTGTGATTATCATATCATTTTATTTATTTAATTATTATTTATAGCTTTCATATTGAAATATAAAATGTAACATTTAGACATAATATGATATGGTTTGTGTGGTCATACTTGGGTTTGTGTATTTAATTATTACAGTGAGTCGCTTAGTTTGTAGTGCTTATTCAATTGTTTGTTTATAACCACATACATAAAGTCATAAATACTAAGGACCGGCCCATTGAACAAAGAAAATGTCGTCGACTCGTTGGTACCCCTTCGTAAATTCAACACCAACGCAACGGAATAAATATCAAATCCAAACTTCATTCGTATTCGGCTATATATTGTAACATATATCCTATATAATGTAATATTCAATTAGTTAACGGTGAAAGAATTTACTTCCCTCGACCGAAGTTATTCTTTATAAATGGATATTTATAATGTATTTTACTTTCATAGTGTGACGTCCAGGTTACAGGTATGAGTTTCGGATATGTGAATTAAACAACAAATAACTTCATTATAGCCGTGGACACACTTTTGCCTCTATCGGGTTACAGATAACAACTGATGAGATGTCTATGCAAGTGACTACCTTCATCAGCGTACCCGCACCCACAACTATATCATTTATTTATAAACGTCACACATAGTACAATTGGCCGTGCAAATTATTTCGTCAAAGACAAGAGTTTGACAACCCTGATCACACTTAGCGCTGCATTAAAACGTTTCATTGAGTATCGTTGATAAAACGAAGACAAAAGGTCAAGTTTATAAATATTTTAAAAACTATAATACGTAGGCGAGATTATTTATTACAGCATTTATACCGAGCTCATAAATAACAAATAACCGGATGGTATAAGAATTTCAACAAACGTTTTCGTTCGTTGCGTCTCTATTAAATTTTATATCGTCAGTTTTTCAATGTAATAATGTTATTACTTGATTGACTTACTAGTACTTGAAGATATAAAGTTACTAAAGGTATCTAAAGATTTATTGCAATTATATTTAAGAGTGAAAGATATTATAGAGTTAAGGAAAATAGATTTGATAACCAATATGTTGACGTTGGCAACACGTGAATGACACCTACAAATGTACGGTGTTGCAAGCCCTCGTAAGCTAAGACAACCAATTACCATCCAGTGGGTCGTATGTCGGTTACCAATTTAGTCACATAAAAACCACTGGCTTTTATACTGTCTATATCCCTAACTAAAATATAAAGATTTTTTTGTTTGTGTTTATAATTGTTGAACCGTGTCCAATGTACTTCTTTAAGAGAAATTTACACCATACATCTGATGGACATAAAAAGGCCAACTTTTATCACTTTATACCGGTTTGCATTATTTTGAACATTATAAACAAGCAGGTAGTTTCATCTAATGCGGTGAAATGCAAAAGCGTCTACTAGCAGTAATAATACAACGATAGTTAGTGTTGATGCCAAATAGCCATTTGTAAGACTAGTTACTAGACTAGCAATTAAACTTTAACCATTATGACTACATTTCTAATTCGATTCACATTTAAAACGTTTCGTACTACAACTTAACTTTTCTACTTCTAAATATAACACATACACATCCACGTGCTTATTACACACACATTATTCTTTGCCGTGCAATGTGTGCTGTTGATATAGTATTATTTTGTTAATATAATGTGATATCTTAGATCAAGGGCTTCCAATAAGGCACATCCTACATGTGTTGCAACATTTTTATGACACCCTTTTAGCGCTGCATATCTGCTAAAGTTACACAATGGTAATTAAAGAAGTGTCTATATATAACTCTAGCAGGTAAAATAAAATATTTTTCTCATATAAAATACTAAAAAAACTATAAGCTGTATAATATTAATAATAATAATTTATTTCAATCAACGTAGATCATAACATAACAAGTACAAAAATCCTATCTAATAATAATAATACCTAATAATAATATAATTAATTAATTTATAATTAAATAGCAATAATAATAATAATAATAGCAATAATAGGCTTGCTTTTTTATCATAATATAAGCTAGTCGTTACATCGTGTGTAATGAACATAAGCATTTTTTATTGACTTCATGGCGCCCGTGGGCGTCGCGCAGCAACATTTGGGAATAATCAAAGACAAGGATTCCCAAATTGTGAACAAATAATATAGACATTTTCCGAAAAAGATAGAGAAAAGTATATTCTAAGATTAGTGAGAGAAATTTGGCCACGAATACTGTACCTATCTTTTAAATATTCTGTTCATGATTAAATTCGCTTAAATCGTTTAAAAGTTCTAATAATTAATAACTATACAAGGCTCTGGATATGAAAGGGAACGTTGATAAGTTTTTCAATCACATTTTTTGTCTTAACTTTATATACTATTTTAGAAAAAGATATAGGCAAGTTTCATGGCGTAAGGCTAAGTTTGATAAAATTTATAATACACATTGCACATGCATACATAAAACATAAACGAAAAATAAAGCTTCTATTATGTGTATATAGTAATAAAATTCTTAATAAAAACGATAATGTATAAACTAATACGCTAGTCTAGAAAAACAATATTCAATTTTCCTTCAAACGCATTAAAGCTTGCTTGATTATAAACATGATCTTTGTCAGTTTTTGTATCAAGTGTGTAAGTAATGAAGCGAATAAATATATTATGTTAGTTAAAGTATAATGTATAATCGTCGCATAATTATTATCTTGTTTTTAAAATTTGCTTGAGAGTAGTAATTTTTAAGCAATTTCAATCCATTTTTACCTGTCTTAGATTGTATTTTTGATCAAAAAATACGACAAAGTGATTACCCTATTCTAAGATTCTAATATAAATCCCAAAATGCGATGTACCGATTGATTGATCTAAGATATTAAAAGTGACCATAGTCAACATAAAACTAATAAATGTATGCATTTTTTTTGTTTTCATGATATTGATTAGGTCATAGTATCTTAGATACAATTGATATACTGTATACGTTAAAAGAGTTGTATATCCGAGTACCATCTTTTGCCTCCCGCTCCAAATCATTGTTATATGTTACTGCTGCGACAACCAATTATAGAAAAAAATCTTTTTGTATTAGAGCAGTAAATAAATATAATAGTTTATGTTCTTGTTTTGACCCATTCAACACGAAACCAACGATAGTTAAGCGTTACCTGTCGAAAAATTTTTTTGGCAGTAGCAATTAATTGTAAGATTCTTTTTCATTTGTTGTATTTTGATCTTTATGTTACGTTTTGTTCAAATATAAGCGGAAGCTTGTAATTGGCACTGCTATGAATATTATTTGCATTTGTTAGTTATATGTTAGCTGTAAGTTTTCTGTAAAAATAAATAAATAAATAAATAAATAAATAAATAAATAAATAAATAAATAAATAAATAAATAAATAAATAAATAAATAAATAAATAAATAAATAAATAAATAAATAAATAAATAAATAAATAAATAAATAAATAAATAAATAAATAAATAAATAAATAAATAAATAAATAAATAAACAAATAAATAAATAAATAAATAAATAAATAAATAAATAAATAAATAAATAAACAAATAAACAAAATAAATAAATAAATAAATAAATAAATAAATAAACAAAATAAATAAATAAACAAATAAATAAATAAACAAATAAATAAATAAATAAATAAACAAATAAATAAATAAATAAACAAATAAATAAATAAACAACAAATAAACAAATAAATAAATAAACAAATAAATAAATAAATAAATAAATAAACAACAACAAATAAATAAATAAACAAACAAATAAACAACAACAAACAAACAAACAACATAAATAAACAAATAAACAAATAAACAACAACAAATAAATAAATAAATAAACAAATAAATAAACAAACAAATAAACAACAACAAATAAATAAATAAATAAACAAAATAAATAAATAAACAAATAAATAAACAAATAAATAAACAAATAAATAAATAAATAAATAAATAAATAAATAAATAAATAAACAAATAAATAAATAAATAAATAAATAAATAAATAAATAAATAAATAAATAAATAAATAAATAAATAACAAATAAATAAATAAATAAATAAATAAATAAATAAATAAATAAATAAATAAATAAATAAATAAATAAATAAATAAATAAATAAATAAATAAATAAATAAATAAATAAATAAATTGGAAATCGGCTTGTCGATAATTATCATTCATCAATAACCTTGGAAATGGATATGGTATATAGAGCACGTGTAGGAAGTAGTGGAAGTGGCGAAATTAAGTATTTGTAACTTATACGTTGCCGGTAATACATGACTGCCTATCTAATTCAAATGCCTTTTTTAACTCCCGACGCAATCGGTCCAAGATGACCGCCGCTACAAAATGGCGGATTACATATTTTTAACAACTCACTCCATATGGGTATCAAATGAAAGGGCTTGACAAGTAGAATCCTATACACTACGATAAATTTTAAATCCAAGAGGAACGCCACTTACTTCAAATTTTTAATTTTATTGTTATATGCCGTAGTCAGCACTTTTAAATCTACGTAACTACTATCTGTTACTTGCTTAAAAGTAAAATGGACGTATTCACATAAACGTAACTATCGTCTTTAAAACACTAACGAGATACTTTAACAACTATTTTCCTCAAAGTGTACAACTTCCAAAATGGTCGATGGATTTGATGGTATATAAAATACTTTACATATTTTAACAATTAAGTATCAATCACCCGAACCACATTCGCAATAACTTGTATTCAGGAAGATTATCATAAAGATAAATGTTATAGATAATAGTTTAATGCTTGAGGCAGTCAATTAATAAGGAATTTTGTTATTCAAATACTACTGTAATGTGATCTTAGAGATGTCTGATACAGTTTTAAATGCCTTAACTGGAAAAGACTTACTATATTTGTGATAGCATTATCGTAAACTTTTAGTGTTATTTCATTCAGGATTTCTTAAATTGGTGATTTGTATCTTCATTAACAAGTTTCATGTGGATGATTTTATTACAATTGCTTTTTTTAAACTGTGTTAGATCTTATTAACTGTTGCTGTTACCAACTTATAAATTGGTCGATATGTCAGACTTTATTGTGTGAGAAAGGTAGGTGGTGTCATTTGCAAAAAAAAACATTTCAATAATTATATTTTTGTTGGGCTGGGTATGCTTTTGTGTTGTATATATCATATTATACTATTTGGATAGTAAAACCCTCACCTTTTATTGCAAGAGGCCGGCTAGGTAGGTACCACCGCAGTGTCCAATATTCTGCCGCCAAATAGTAGTGCTTAGGCACTACTGTGTTCCGGTTTGAAGGGCACTGTACGCTAGTGAAATTACTGGGCGAACGAGATTTAAGAACTAATATCTCGAGGTTGGCAACGCGCGAGTGGCACCTACTAATGGTGCTGCAAGCGCTCATAGGCTGCGGCACCCGCTTACCATCAGGTGGGCCGTATGCTTGTTTGCCAACTTCTAACATAAAAAAAAAAAAAAAACCTGAATACATGGCTGTATGATCAATACAAATACCGGCACGAGCGGGAATCGAAATCACGACTTGTGGTGGCAAGTCAGGTTCGCTACCGCCAGAACAGCCGCCAAAATTGAAGTATCACCGTGCATTGCCATAACAGAATATACTGGAGGAGGAGGAGGAAAAGGAACTAGACAGAAGGGGGAGTCAGTGGGATGGTGCTTAATGCTAGCAATTTGTGTGAGGAAAGATCTTGTTTTGTTTTGCCTGCCCATTGCCTCCTGCTTACTGCTAAAGCCAATTCTATAGTACCGAAAGAGTAATACCACTCAATCTTTATTTTTTTATATCATGACGATTGGCAAACAAGCATACATACGGTCTGTCTATGAACGCGCGTGATACTCAATCTTTTTTTACTTTTAAAAAACTTTTGAAAGACCTTGTAATTTCTTGTATTTTCTTGCCTTTATTGTTTTGTCTGTCGTTTTGTATTATTTATGTACTAGTTTATATATATATATATATATATATATATTTATTTATTTATTTATTTATTTATATATGTATGTATGTTAAATCTATTTATTTTATATTTATTTATCTTATCAATATATAAATGTATTTATTAATTATTTAATTAATTTTAAGCCTTCTCACTTACACCTCCTCCACCGCTTCTCATTTTCATCTCCTCCATCCAAAGGTTGCCTGGAAGAGATCGCTGACTTAGCGATAAGGCCGCCTTTGTACATTTTAGAAATTTGTAATTTACTTTTTGTTTATCTTTGTGGTGTGCAAATAAAGTATATTTATTATTAATACTTGAAGTATCACATACGCGCTGCCAACCCATGGCGTAGGAGAGAATGATGAGAACAGAAGTGGGAAAGGAACAGAGAGGGTGAGAGATTTGGCCTCCGGGGCTCTCACTCATCGCATGAAACGCAATAGTCCTGTTACTTTATGCCGATTTTCTATACTTCGCCGGTTGAGCCGGTCCATTTTTTCTGAGAAGCATGGCTCTACTACTAAATAGTAAAATTTTAATAAATAAATGAAAACTTAGTATGCAATATGATAACAAAATGTCACAACAAACGAGAAAATTAAATTTCCCTCAACAGTAAGCTAATCTAACTTAAAACTATCCAATTGTCTTTTACAACAGAAAAATATTGTTTTAAAAACATTCCCCGTTGACATAACAAGTTGCTACTTTCTTTCAACAAGATCACAGTAAATTGAATTAAAGAACTTGAGCGTTATATTTGTGAGGAACTAAACAGATGGTTGACACTATTGTGTCCGGCTGGGAACAACGATTTGCACTCAGCGGAGCATGGTTTGATCTCGTGTCTACATCTTAGGTGTGTAGACGCTTATAATTGCAATGAATTCGCCACTGTATTCCTTTAAGATTTTACTCATTATCCATCTATAGATTTCACTTATTTAAATTATATTAAATATACTATTACCGTTAAAAATAGTTCATTTTAGTCATAAACAGAGGCTATTGTTGAATTTAACTGATTTTATACATGCTTGTATTCTAGATGAAAACAATAAAATATCCCCATTAGTGGATCGTTGATAGAAATGGAAAAATATATCTAATAAAATTAATACTTTTTAAATAAAAACCTTTCTCCTGAATTGATAGGTTTTTTTTTTAATGTTAGAGGTTGGCAAACAAGCATACGGCCCACCTGATGGTAAGTGGTTGCCGTAGCCTATGAGCGGTTGCAGCATCATAGGTGCCACTCATGCGTTGCCAGCCTCGAGATATTAGTTCTTAAATCTCGTCCGCCCAGTAATTTCACTAGCGTACAGTGCCCTTCAAACCGGAACACAGTAATGCCTAAGCACTACTATTTGGCGGCAGAATATTTGACACTGTGGTGGTACCTACCTAGCCGGCCTCTTGCAACAAAGACCTACCACCAGTGTGACTGATTGCACTGGTGGAATAATCTCTGCTGTGACAGAGGTTATCACAACAGCGGGCGATGGGGTCGTCACATCCCGACGTCGGTAATTTGCTTTTATCCGTTAACTCATTACTGGTTCGCCCTTAGGGTTGCGGAGGTCAGATGGCAATCGCTCTGTGTAAAAACTTGGTAAACCTGGTGGTGGTAGTAACCTTTAAATCCGGATAAGAGTAATAAGCAGACCCTTGGCAAGAAGAAGAAAAATAACTATACTAATAAAATTTCAGCTGGTAAAATCGATTCGTAATTGAATTGTTAGACTTTGTAAACAAACATAAAAAGTAAATGTAGAAAGCCATGTAAATATAAATAACTATGTCGCCAACTACTTAGTTTGAACTAGGTTATCGCTACTTAGCTGGTTTTAAAGTTTTTCCTCTAACCATTACACTTTTATTCAACCCACGGCGGAAACAAGGAGGTTTTTACCTAAACAACAGTAATAGTATTCATAATTAGACCACACGCGATTGTGCAAACAGGCACAAGAATTTAAATGTAAGTTGTTCAAGGAAAAAATTCATGTCGTTCCCGTTTTAATGCTTTCAATGTTTTCGTTTTGCTAAAAAATGTCTTTGAAGGGTATGCGAGGTTATTCTCAGAAGTTTTGATTTCTGTTGGGCACGCGGAGTAAACTAAGCCAATTTACAACGTGTTACACCAAACTCACGTTCCTCAATTTGTCTACGTGGGTGGTCAGTTAGCATTAGGTTTTTTCCTTGATTTTAATGACAGCTCTTAACTAAGATACTGCGACATGTTTTTGTCAGGTATATCGATAAATGCCGATCGTCAAATTCTGAAGTATAACCATCGTAGATTTCACTGTCTAATTTTTTTACCTTTAATCCTCTTAACAGTTCATTAATTCTCAATGTGTGGGAATCATTATTTTAATTATATCACATGATTAATAGGAAGGTATTAGGATGAAAATTAATGAATAAACGATTGATAGGTTAACCTTACCGTACGAATGGTCTCTAGGAACTTTAATTCTCGTGGAACAAAACGCAACAGTATGGATACCGCTAATTTAAAACAATAAATAATCAGTAAGAGGATAGTACTCCAATTGAAGAATGCGCTCGGAGCGCTGCCTCCATCTCCGATGACGTCCTTAGCCATGGTTCGGCTTCGCAGGAGGCACCCTAAGGATGGAATCAAATTTGACCCCCGTGAGGGCTGCCCCTTTATCACGGCTGAGTCTCTGTATTTGGCCCCCTGCCCGGTGACGCTGTCAAGGCCAGTAGGGCCAACAGCAGAAAAAAAAAAAAACTCCAATTGAGCCTAAAATAGAAAGTTTAATACTATCATCAACCTTTCTGAATCTCCAGAAAAAAGGAAACATAAAAGAGTTATTAGCTCACGTTACAAAACTAGTAAGCATTTGTAAAAATATCCTTTATTTAGAAATTTGGTTGAGTGATTATAAGATTTGTCTTCAGATAAAAGAGGGCTAGTCTGTTTCAGCGGTGTTGCTTTAAGCGTCTCCCTCTCAGATGTTACATCGTGGTCGTGTCGCACGTGACTCCAATGTGAAAATACATCATCTTAACATGGCGGGAATCTGAAAGAAGAGACTATACTGTAAAAAATCAAAAAATATATAAATATATACAATATTTTTCATAACAATAGCTTGTAGTCATCGAGGTACTATTTTCAGTAGAATTTTGTATTTTTTTTTTCTATTCCGGAAAAACCGGTAGGAAGCTCACCTTCGCCGATTACCGCCGTCCATAGACATCTGCAACACAAGAGGGCATGCAAGTGCGTTGCCGACCTTTAGGATGTAACTGGTACACTGGCTGATTTCGAAACTCGCCTGGCGAGCAGTCTCTTCTCAAGTTTGTTTCAGGCGGGCTTTTTAAGCCCTACCACCTTTAAGTGTTAAATTAAAATTTATTTACCATTCATTTTATTTCTTACTGTTAGTTTTAGGAGACAATTAAATGCTAGTTATGTACTGTGTCAGGGGTCCGGAAACACACGCAAACACAAGCATAACGAATTACCAATATTTGTATTAATACCTTTCTGCCAGAACGTAATCAATAAATATATTAGTAAATAATATATTATATAACGCTTAGTTTAAGCAAAGTTTCAATAAATTACGACGTCAGTATGTAAATGATACTCAATACAAAGCCTGGCACCGTTGATAATTACAGTATACTGTTCAAAGTTAGATTCTAAAGTATTTAAATTCTTTGTTTAAAAACTGCAATAAAATAGGCCTAATCGACGGCGGTACATGCAACTTTACTTACCGGCGCAGGAGTGCCTTGTCTCGCCAACCATCCTTGGTATTCCGAGCCCTCGCCAAATATTTCTCTTCCAAAGTATTTATTACCCTTTAAAACTAACTTCCCGGAATATTCCGGATGAATACAATAAATAAGCTAATAAATCGTTTATTTATGAGCCAATAATGATCGTTCTCAGCCTCTTAAGAGTTGTGTATTGTCTTTGTGGAGCTTAGGGAATTCGAATAGGTTTAGGAATTTTATAGACCTAGACTAGAAGAACTTCATTACATAAGAGCATTATATTCGCCATGTATAGTATAATACTTTTTCTTTAATTATTTAAATGCAACGTGGAATTTGCTTACTGCTCTCAAAATCAAAAGTAACATTATAATAGTTTTATAATATTAATGTTTTTAAGTCACTTACTAAAGGCGTTCAAGTGAAATTTAATAGCAGTTTTCCATTTTTACAATGTTTGTCTTAGCTATATTTTACGTAAAAGAAGGCAAAATCAAAAAGTTAATAAACATAAGTGTGAATTCTATTAAAATCTGCCTTCTCTATCCACTTCCTCATCTCCACAAAAACATATTTTTCCGGTTTATCGCCGGACCGTTATGAGTATCTTTTTGATTTTGTATTTCGAAGAATATATTTAGCAAAAAATAACTAGTATTTGTAATTATAATTAGCAAGATAATTGTAATTGAATAATTTTAATAATATCGACGTAATGTTTTTGTTGCTATTTTTATCAATGAATATAATAGATAATACGAGTAATAAGCTGGGAAGCGAATTGTAGAATCAATAATTGAAATAAATAAGCTATAATGGTCTAATGAACTAATTAATCTGACACACGTCATGTTTTTAAACAAGCGATAATTCGACATACCCGTTACGAGCACCTGCGACAGGCGACTATCACATGGTAAATTAAAAGTTCTGAGAGAGGCCCGACTGCGGGCTATAACCCTTTGCTTATATTATAATAGTAGAAATAAATAGACTATGATGTATCATATTCGATAATTTTTAAAACGCGAAAGGTGTTTATGATTGATAAGTCTATAAAAATATTTTTATAACTAAATATTTATATTTCTGAATTAAAAAGAACATTTTTATAGGAGCTTCTTCAGAATCAGTGTGAGATTCAGAAAACGATTTTTTATTGTGCTAGGTGACTATATTTTTGGCACTATTGTTACGGATTCGATTGTCGCTCGGGCAGATGTTTGTTAAAATTTCTGTTTCGGTTTGGGCGTTGGTCCGTATGGCTCTACCCACCGTGTCTCGGAGAGCACGTTAAGCTGTCGGTCCCGGTTGTTATCAAATAACATGTGATAATAATCGCGAATTCTTGATAATTAAATTGGTCTTATCCAATGAATTACTGGTTCACCCTTATGGTTGCGGAGATCAGATGGCAATTGCTGCGTGTAAAAATAAGTAACCTGTAAATACCGGATATGAGTAATAAGCAGACCCTGGATACATAAAATACCGGAAATAATGATAGGACGAAGAAGAAGGTAACTATATTTAATAAGTATGATATTCCTAAAAACATAGTATCATCCAGAGAACGAGTGGCTCGGAGCAACGCCAATAAAATTAGTAGGTACCGCTGGATGCAAGTGGCCTAAGACTTTTCCTTGTTACATTAAAAGAAACCTTAGTCTTGTAATAGACTATAGGTTGACGATGACGAGGATGACAAGACTGATGAATCTGCAAAATCATCATTTATTAGCCTTTCAGAATGGACTAGTACTGTACCGTATAAAAAAAATTACTGAAATATATAGTTATAGTAAGATAGAGAGCTTTCGGTCCATAGTGATAAATTCTCTCGTAAGTAGAACTAGATAAGCTTGTAATCAATCATATAAGAGAGTTTCGCTGTCTCAGAATCATAATAGAGAACTGCGTACCGCTACTGCAACTTCCTGAATCCTTAACGATTTAAAGACCGACTATTACACCGTATTATATTAATTTTAATATTTACAAATTAAATTAATATTACTAGGAGATATAAAATAATTCGTTTTTATTGATGCTTCAAATAATATTTTATGTACCTATAAATAAATATTGAGGGCATAACTAGGACTGTTTCGTACGTACACCCAAGAAAACATTAGGATAGCTATGTCCTGTATTGCACTTGGTTCGGCAACACGCTTGTGGTAAATCTGGTTTTGCAAGTGTTTAAAAGAAAGGGCACTTATTTGCCACTTTTGTATGAAAAGAAGGGAACAGAGGACAGAACAGAAAAGCTCAGGAGCGGTTTTCACTTACTTTAGGTTTTTCAATTTATCGATAGCATAATATATAATGCATTAATAATAAAAAAGGAAGTTTTAAAATGTTTTAAGTAACTTTTTATCTATAATAATATGAAGAAAAATGTGCAGATGTTAAATATTTTTTAAATATTTACATTTTATAATTTTATATAATTAGAGTTTTATTCGTGTCATAAGCAAAACTTTTTGATTTTTACATAATTCTCTCTTTGTTTTCCTTCGAATTCTTTTTAAACAAACCCAACATCATTAGAGGTTCGTTAAAAAGGCTTTTAAGAGCATTTTCTTCTTATAGTTTCACATCAATAGAAAATCTTCAAAATATTCTTAAGTCAAAGCTTTTCCATTATAATGAAGTATTTTGCTTTTCACTATTTACGTGCTATATCGATATTTAAAATAAACATTTATATTCTGTATAAAAGCATATTTCATTAACAAAATGTACTAACTTGTCACACCAATACTTTGTATCGTAGAAAACGTTCAGAATTTAGGTTCTTTTTAATAAGTGACAAGTGCATATCGCGTCGGTGTGAGCGGCACTCACTTTTATCCGGGCATTGCGAACAAATCCGGATCCTAGGAGTATTTGCCAAAGTGCTGTGAATCCGACTCCCCGCAGTCTGCGCCATTTTGTCCGTCTCAAAACACCATTTTGCACTCGCGATACGGACAAGCCTTTGACTAAAAAAAATATTAATCTATCCATGCTGTAGGCTGTTTTCATTAGTGAACGTTACAACGCACGTTTCGAAAGTGTTTGCGTTTGTATGAAAGCGAAAACATTTTCGATCGATTCCCTTTGTTTTATTTTTATCTTTGAGACTCTGTAATAAAATTAGTCTGCAAAATTACAGGAAAAATTCTAGAAACCTTGTTCTTATTCTTTACGGGATAATGCCTAATAATAATTATGAGACTGATCGGTAGAGGATCGGTGAGTTCAGCAACTTAAGGCGCATTCAAACAGATGGGTGATCACATAGTGGTATTTCAACTGAACGTCTCCGTGCTTCGTAAGGCACGTAAAATGTCAGTCCCGGCTGTTATCAATTTGATAATTGTCGAAAAGTCAAGTCAGAGGCCTACTTGTATATGGGCGACCTGAACAACTCTGACACTAGGTTCACCAATAACCACTTGATAAGAAAAAGACGGGATAATTTATTGTTTATGATTCACTAACATCCTATTAGAGTTATTATATTTGGACAGGCTGTTCTGACTAAAACATGTATATATAAGAACATCGTATGGTCGATGGTAATGCATCTTCATGTTTATTATGTGATAATTCTATTGGTAGATCATCTAATGGTTTTTTGATCAAACGGGAAAGTTACCGTCAAGCGTTTAGTGTGAATTGATATAAATCGTTCCGAGTCTATCTATCTTCTTTAGTCTGTCGATTGCTCGCGTAATGGCCGATTGACATTTATCTTTATGGAAAGAAACAAAAAAAAAACAATAGACACAAGCAATACTTATGAGTAAATAAATAAATAGCATATACATAAATAAAAATTATAAGGGTTCAGTTTTTGCCATTTGGCTACGGAACCCTTATAAAATTGACTCACACGTATATTGAAATTCACTCAGAAAGCAAACCCTTTCTAAAACAAAATAATTGTTGAAATAAAAACGATAAAGCCCGAATACATATATAGGCAAAAAAATGTTCTTATATATAAGCCTACACACTCAACAAACTCAACGGCCCCATTAGGTTAGTTATATCCTATGTCAGGGGTCAACATACACAATGACTAGGACAAATACACCTGGAACACATGCCTGTAAATACAAACATATGCTCCGAGTGGGAATTGAACTCGCGCTTAAGGCAGGTTCGCTACCGCTGGGCCACAACGTCGTGTAATAACTTCCTAACAAACTCCTTTTAAATAATGGACATTATTCGTAATAAATCTTTATGTGGTGTGACATTTAAATTGGACTAATTTAATTATATATTACAATATATTGTATAAAATCCATGTAATTTGTAAAGATAAGAAATTGGTACCGTAATGGACTGGAAATTTAATTTAACTGTGTTAATTATTATTATCTTAGCTATTATATTATGCAAATTGAAAACCCTACATCCTTACCGTTTATAGCAAAATCCTTGCAAAGCCGCTTTTATTAATCATATGGTTTTATAAATCATATGATTTTTTTGCTTTACATTTGATATTTTAATTAACGCAAAAATTATTCAATCAAAAAAATATTATTAAAAAAATAAAACCGATTTTGCAAGACATCGACTTCTGTTGCAGAAAATTTTATTTTTTGCTTTTTAGTTTTAAAGTCATTTTTTCTTCTAAAAAATATTTATTGTAAGATTTTCAGTAAGGAATAATATTTGGTCTACTATACATGTTTAGTGTAATGTGTGTATAGTGTGTTTCCTCGGTTTCTTCCGGATCCTATCATCAGATCTGGACCAGATTGCATTGGGATCACCTCGGAAGTATACCCTTTCAAACAAAAATATTTTCCTCAATCGGTTCCTGTCGCCTTTAAATAAAAACAGATAAAAACCATAGAAATAACATAAAATTAACGACGACTTAAAAAAAAAAAAAAACGCCGGAGGGCAAATGACTCTACTCCACCTGATGGTAAGTGGAAGTGGAGTCCACACGCAAAGATGGCTAATATGTTTGGTGAAGGCGAACTGTACTAGCCATCCTCTCTTACCCGCAAGGTGCCTCTTCACGCCTCGTTTGAAGGACCCCAGGTTGTAAGAATGAGGGAACACGTGTGACGGTATAGAATTCCATTTTTTGACATGCGACATACGTTTTACGACAACTAACTCTAGCAGTCAAGATTGAAAAAACATGGATTTTTATTGCATGTATGGATCATGCGACCACTTTAGAGGTATCCCAACATATTACCCTTATTCCTAAGGAACAGGGTGTAAATGCATATACTTGTAATCCTTAAAATAATAAGAATATAATGCCCAAAGCTGCTAAATTAATGATGCTACTATTTATACATTCTCACAAGGCCATTAATATGTGTCAAGTATTTTAGCATTTTAAAATGTAATTTTAAAATATTATCTGAAAACAAATAAGATGATTATAAAGAGGTTAAGATGATAAGTCGCATATTAATGGCTTATTAATTCATACGTTTTAAATTGATTTTTTATAGCCTATTTAAAATATATGTATAATAATTTCTATAGTTTTTTTTGTTTCAATACACAAACTATTATTGAGGTTATTTTACTAAGTTAAGTTTGAACGTAGTTTTTTTGACGACCTTGTTGTTGACCTCCGACGCTGGATGTTGATCCCCGCTCAGAGCCGATGTTTGTATTGACCATACAGTATTGTTTTATCATTGTGTATATTTTCTGACCTCCGAAACAGGATACATCTGTCCTAATGGGGGCCGTTGAGTGTGTAGCTTTTATTTCAATCAATAGAATACGACTGTACAAGATTCTCAGGTTTGGTCTTAACCTGCTCACTCTTAGTGATCAAGACATAGCTAATAGAAAAATAAAATACAGAAAATAAGAGCTAAATTGAATCGAAAAAAAAATACTATCGATACATACGCATATCGATATATGAATTCCGAACAACAAGGAGCAGGATCAATAATAGAGTATGACATAAGTGTATGACATGTCAATTTATTGTTTAATTGAGTACATTTGCAAAACAAAACAGATGTATAAAAAAGACTTTGTTGAATAATATCAAAAAATAAAGAAAGTCTGAAAGAGTCTGCTATTTTAATGACTACATTTTCAAGCGTTTTAAATAAGCCATAATTTAATTAAAATATTATCTTACATCAAAGGCAAGTGCCATTAACGATATATCGATAAAAAATAGGGCGGAGAATTTGTTTTATCGACGTTTTGCTCGTACGATCTATAAAATAGTAGTTGAGTAAATAATTCAACAAATCAGATATTAAGTGGCGTGGAGGTAAGCAGAGCGGTTGGTAATCTGCACTTCTGATCAAATTAACTTATGCGCTCGCCCTACGGTTTATTTGAAGATAATGAAGGTAATAACTAACAAGGAAGCGTGCTTGTATAGTTAGCATACAAAACATAAAGTATTACGATGTGAAACTAATATAGATATGGATAATTGTAATTATAACATTATTTAATTATAATTGGATTAACTATAATTACAATAATGATATGTTATATTATAATTAGAAATAACATATTATTATTATAGGTATATCACTTACGAACGTATAAATACAAACAAAACAACCATTTTTATATATTACTTTTTAACCAATATTATTTAAATATAATTGGAATAACTATAATTATAATTATGATATGTAATATTTAAGAAGTTAAATGAATTTTTGTTAACGAGCTTAAGTGGATTGCGGCCAAAATTGTTTAGAAAAATAGACCGTACGTATACCATATGTATTTAGTCTTATATAAATACTAGGTATGTCACTACTATGTTACAAAAACTGTATTTAATGATATAGGTACGGAATAAATGTTGTTAAAAATATTCATTCAATCAATAAAATTTTGTAACAATTATGTAATATAATTGAAAACTTTCTATATTTGAAAAGAGTAACTATTGAGTTTTTGCTGGTTCTTCTCTGTAGAATCGAAATTCCGAAACGTCGGTAGCGGTTGAAATTAAAAAGTACTCTTTAAAAGTCTATTTGAATAAAAATAATTTTGATTTGATTTGATAAAATCACGGAAGTTTTTCTTTACAATTCATTGTTTAATTTATAGTCAGGAAATATATTTCTTTGGCTGCAAAGGTTTATGACATCGTAAATTAGAAGTAGAGTTGAAATTTACACCACACATACACACATCGAATTTATAATATATAGAAAAAGTAAAAGAAGATAATATCAGTAGAAACATGCAATTTGATGAAATAACATTTACTTATAAGTAATATTTATTTAGGGAAATAGTAAAATAGCAAAACATGCTTAAAATATTTAAACTTCTAATGTAAAACCAAAATGCAAATTTTAATTTACTTCATAGAAAATCTTTTACAAATAACCACGGAATATGTCGCGACAATTTCGCAACACGCTGAACTCATTTCCGAACTTTTATTACCTGTCAGAAATGCATGTATAGAGAAGGCAGTTCTATTATACTGGGCGTCCACTATAAAGGTAAAAAGTCTGCTATCCCTACGTAGGGTATGATTAAATTTTAAATTGCTCAGCCCACACAGGCAGCCCTCAGTCGCCTATCCGTCGTGACATGATTCCAAGCTGTAAATAATCAACGTTTTAAAAATATGCACACCAGAAGCACTCTAAGTTATCGATAAAGTACTTTATTTTTATCAATGTAGTATTAATAAGAGAGACCTTTACGTCAGTGTTCTATTTTTATTTTAAATTTGCAATTGATGTTAATGCGCTTCTTATATTTTTATTGGTCGTTCCAGTCATTATTGAATAGTTAATTATATATATACATAATTAATAATCGTATAATAAATGTGAAAGTTTGTATGGTGCTACTCAATCACGTTAAAACGGCTGAGCGGATTTCGATAAAATTTGGCACATATATGGATTGTTACCTGGTGAAACATAGGACCTTTTTCACCCCGGAAAGTTAAGCAACCATGGAATAAAACAAAACGGAACACAAGTTCAAAAACACAAGATTAGAACTTCAATAAGATCTGTAATAAAATCCAGACTCCAGACAGAAATTATTATTATTATTTAATTAAATATTATACATTAAAATATAGAAATATATACATTTTACGCATAAATCGCTATTTGGCCAAGTATATCTGAATTTTATGAAAAATATTTTGAAGTAACCTGTATGATTAAAAAAATTGCGATGCATGATCCGTATTCCCAGTAGAGCTGCTGGGGTCTTAATCCTTACCCATAAAAAAGGACAGAAAGGTTTGTTCAGCTTTAGGATACCTTATGATTGCTTTTTAATTACGTATTTTAAAATGCTATTCTCGATCACTTCTTTGTCGTAGTGTATCAGAGTAGCTACGCTACGCTATTATGCTACCTTTGATGGCAAAGAAAGACAATCCTACTAATATTATAGGTATAAAAGTTTGTTGGGATGGATGTTTGTTATTCTTCCAAGACAAAACTAAAGGACAGATTTGGATTAAATTTGGTACACACATAGCTTATTACATGGATTAATATATAACCACTTTTTATACCGAAACCTTTTTGGGTACCCGTGGGGTCATCCATTTCTACATTTTATTCATAAAAATTCCTACAATACAACCAATATTTGTATTTTGCAGATTGCAAATCCTGACGCTTGATAAAAATGTACCACATCACCATTAACTGGCACAAACAAATCGACAACATGTGAAACTAATTAAACATTAACCATGTTTACCACGCAATAATTATTTAAATTATTGCGTACAAAACTAATTTAACACCATTCAATGTTTTAAGTCACATTCAATTATTGTATCGTTTAATCAATCGTATTGGTAATTAAAATTTTAATTACTAAGAGGTTGGGTAAGCGGCGGTTACGTGAATATGAATTCTGTCGAAATGAAGTAGTAAGATAGAGATTGTTATCATCATTGCAAAAAATATTTATACTAAGCTACCGATTGATATTCAAGAAGAACATTTTGAACAATTACAAAAATAATAAGCTGCCAATTCGTAATTTTTTTCGTATGTTGTATGTATGTTGCGATTATCTTTCTTTTATGCTTTTTTCAAGTAGTAACTCCTGTATCTTTTGCTTGGATTGGGTACGACTATAGCCCAGTGTGTCAGGATTGATTGAACCCGCAACTGTCGCGTTAACGTAGTCAAGTCGGCCCACTATCCGTTGAGATATTGAGCCTTCAGATGTTGGATAGGGTATGATTTATTTCAGTGTATGTATTTTTTTCTTTGTTTTTGTGGTTATAATCAAGGAAATCGGGTAAGTCTGTTAATTCAATTAAAAATATATATATTTTTAGTTTGTATAACGTGAAATAGACTCTCTTTCTAATATTTGTACATAAGTGTTATGATGGCGGAACATTATATAAATTCCCATCATCAGACTGTACTTAAACGTGATAGTCTAATATTCTCGTTTATATAAATGATTACATTATATGTAGCTTTTAGGGTTCCGTAGCCAAATGGCAAAAACTGAACCCTTATAGTTTCGTCATGTCCGTCTCTCCATCCGTCTGTCTGTCGGTCCGTCCGTATGTCTCAGTTATTTTACTCGAAGACTGTTGGCTCTATCTATACGAAATTTAGTAAATAGGTGTATTCTATGAACCGCACCACGATTTTGTAATGAAATTCTAAAATTTATAAAAATTAGGGGTAGCAGTCCATACATGTAACTGAGAGTTGAAAAAAAAAATTTCAGCGTATAGCAACATGTGAGACATCTTTGGATAGGTCTCACAAAATGATAAGGTCGTTTGATCTTGCTTTTTTTCATTAAGTCAGTAGTTGTTGAGATATAAAGCTCCTGAGTCATAAAAATTGTGTCCCCCCCCTTAACTTTTGGATTACTATGAAATTCCCAACTTAATTTTGCGGTCGATTTTAATTCGTTATTATTTTTTTAAGTCCTATATTATATTCCTCATTATCAAGCTGGGGAACCCTTTAGTTTCGACTGTGCGCGGTTCACAACGCACTTGACTGATAATTATTTATCTTTCGATCTATAATGTACAGTCTAATATACTGTCATGTAATCTCACTTGGTTAATAATTTATGCTAATATTACTCTCCGTGATAACAATCGTGAAAAAAGACTTTGATGACAACTTAGATTAAATATTTAAAAAAATCTTTGAAATATGAGTATACTATTAATTTTAATTAAAAGTATAGAAGAATATCTTTACACATTGAATAAAAAAAATGTTTTTGTGTATATTAGTCATGTTTTAAATTGAAGTAATTTATCTTCATGCTTATGTAAATTGTTGTATTTTCGTAAGTTTTTTTCCTGCACAACGGCTAAATATATTTTGATAATGTTTTACAAAGATGACGACGTTGTTGCGCAGAGCGATTCTGCCTTAAGCTACACAGGTTTCGATTCCCGCTCGAGACAGATATTTGTATTGACCATACAGGCATGTGTTCCGATCTGGGTGTATTTGTGCTTGTCATTGTGTTTGTTTTCGGAATACCGACACAGGATATTCCTATCCTAATGGAGGCCGTTGAGTTTTTAGTGTTTATTATTATTATATATTTGTGCTTATGGGATCGCTTTGATATTTCTCAGTTTCATTCGGCTATGTCGTCGGCAGATCATAACCGAATATCGAATAAAGTTAGCGTGTGACTAAGTTCGTTCCGCTGTGTTGGTGTTGAATTGTCGAAGTGGCGGCGAAGAGCTTCTAACATTTTGTCTGTATAGAAGGTCCCGTTCAAAGTTTATAATAAGTCTATGGTCGCTAAACAAATAAAAAATACCTTAATTTTGAAGCTATGCCCACTCTAAGCGATAATTCATTGATGCTTCTGTCAAGTGGCAAGCTTGTTGTCCTGTCAACGTTTGTGTTAGCACACGTACACGCACACGTGTGTGTGTAAGCTAGTGCTTAGGATTACAAGGACTGAACCATTGACCCGGGTACTCCAAGAATTACGTATTACAATCCTGCTGTGTCATATATTTTGATTAGAATGTTAAAATGAATTATAATTAGGATTTATTATGTTTGGTACCAAATAGTATTTTATTAAAAAAAAAAGTTTAAATCAACACGCATAATCTATACAGACTTTTTAAGCTTATTTCGCGCGTATTGGAGTATGAACTTCGGCAGGCTTGAAGTTTATATAGAGAAGTGAGAAATAAGAAGTAGTGCAGACAGTTAATATTTACGTGTTATTATGTTATAAAAACATTCAACTAAGTTACATAAAACAGCGACTATTGTAAAACAAGTCTGTTATTGTATTTTGAGCTTATTCGCTTTATGCTCTCTGACATTTATACATATTATGTTATTTCTTAACATTTATACAATACAAAAAAATATGTACATAAAGTTTCTGTCTATTGAATATTTTGAAACGCAGATATTTTGGAAACTAATATTTATAACTATGAAAATGGTATCGCATATTGATGAATATGCGACATACGAAATAAATCATTTCCTACTCATTATTCAATGAACTTTAATGCATTCGCTGAAAAACAGCAATTGGCTATTAAAGCTGATTTATCCAACAATAAATTCGTATGGAATTGATGCATGAATGCGTCTGTCAAGATTGTTGTATGATACTCACGGGGCGTACCTATTTGTACTCGATTGCTCATTGTCACACTTGCACAGGCGTGGAACTGGCTCTGATAGTACGACTTTTGGCATGATATTGAAAAACATACTTTATTGTTTCCAAATTAAAGTTCATTGTTAAGTCAGCAAGGTTGTCGATTGAAGTATATATGTGTTCCCAGTATGTGCAAGTGCCACCCACATGCAACAGTCGGCAGTGGTAGGTGATTTGTCAGTTGTCGTCGGTCGCAGCACGCGCCTCTGACTAATTGAGGTTATAAATCGACACGCGCTAAATGTAATGAACGCTCCGATGCAAGTGATAAAAGAGCTGCATATTTTTTCATTGTTAATTTTAAGGACTTAAATTGGAAAATTCAGTCCTTTACTCACTTTTCTTGTGATATTTATGTTAAATTTTAAGTCTGCGAAATTTTATATAACGATTTTTGTTTTGTTTTTAATTATATAACCTTTTCATGTTGATAAAAGTTTGATAAAATATGTTAGTTCAAAAATACTTTTTTTGTAATAGAAATTGGGGGTTTATTTGAAACTTTTTGTTTAATATATAAAGGTCTTAATTAAATTATCAATAAAATCAATAAAATTATATCATTTTAGGTTTCGGCATACTTAAAATTTAGACTAAAACATCGACTTATTACATTGAAACTGCTAATGTCAAACACATGTCTGTCATTTGATTATTTGTTTTGTAAATTATTTGAAAACATTTTAAACAATAAATAGTTCTAAAATATGTTTACAATATAACTTACGAAATTTAAAATTTTTAATTTAGCTTGGAAAATGTTAATGACTCCATGAAACAAAAGACGTTAATTGATTAAGCCATCCCTCTTATACAATTTTGTTTACTTCTATTAAAACAATTGAGTAATTATATCACGTATCAAAAAAGAAATATATAAAGATTTGTAATTATATATAAATAAAATATAATTAGTTAAATAATTATCACTAAAAGTACCACATAGATCAGAGTTGACAGTGATTGATATGCTAATATACAAAGGCATGCGAAATTTCTATTTGTCGTTCATTAATAAGCCTATATTGCAACGTGCATCGTTGAGTAAGGTTATATTGGACCAAAGATTACATAAACAGAACTTCTATAGCCAAAATGTCGCGATTAATACATCGCAGCTGTATAACTTTTGGAGGTTTCGGTATGAATGGGCTGCTTCCAGTTGGGAATAACTGTTCCAGAATACTTACTTCCTTTTCTATTCGTATCACCTCTTTGTCTTCTCTTTGCTCTTCCTATATATGCAAAGTGCTTGTTAGAATGCTAATATTGCATGCGACTATCGGCCACGAAGACCGCTTTTTATCAGGCGAGTCATTCGTATCTTATAAGTAGCTTGTACTTTTTATTTCATCAATGTTTTTATTGAAGATTACAAATATTTTTGAAAGGATATTATAAGCAGGGGATAATCATGTGATTATAGTAATATAAAAATTAAAATCACAATTATAAATGATGAATAGACAGAAAGGCGGAATTTGAAAAAAGACGTTATGATAGTTCCGTAATTAGTATTACTTTGCAAGAACCGTGCAAAAAAGTAGTACATGGTAATACTTTTATGTCGTACTTAAGTGATATATTAAAGTCAATAAGCAAATGTGATTATAATATTCCACTAATCTCATGTGGAATTATTCATTCGAATTTTTATAAATGATGAATGTCTAATTAATTATGACATATCGTACAAGGCTTTTGCACCTTCAAATAATAATAATTTTTTAAAAGACGTTTTACAGGTACTATTAATAAAGTTTTTTTTTTTACTTTATATAAAATTCATCAATGTTTTTAAAATGTGATAGCTGTAAAGTCTTGCTGATTCGTACTATTATTGTTATTCATATGACTACCTAACCTGCCGTGCTATTTCGTAAATATATTTTTATATAAAGTTAACGTCAAACAGTATCTATACTTTAGTGATTTGTCCTATGAGAGAGAACGTCAAAGGTCCATACTCTCTATCCTGATAACACCTCTTTTAACCCTCATTTTGGCTGACAAAGCAAGTTTCACTTTGACGGTAGCTGGTTTCTGTCAGGCAGACGTAGGGCCTGTTTAACTTACTTCATGACGGTTGGCAAACGAGCATACGGTCCGCCTGATGGTAAGCAGTCACCGCAACCTATGAATGCTTGTGATATTTGAAGTATCATATGCGCTTTGCCAACCCAAGGAATAGGAGGAAAGAGATGACAAGAGAAAAAAGAAGGGTACAGAGAGCTGGGAGATTGAGCCTCACTCTCACTCATTGCACGAAACGCAACAGTACTATGTTACCTTACGCCATTTTCTGTGAGGGTAGTATTTGCCCGGTTGAGCCGGTCCTTCTGTGCTTGGAAAAGCATGGCTCTAATACCACATCTGTGTTTCAAAAGAACACTAATACCATTTTAAGATTAATGGTCGTTAATTATCAGATCACTTAAATCACGAAATGAATCGCTTCTCTTGGCATAATCTTTGACGCTCGTGCGATGGCAATAATCCAATTAAGCGGCGATTTCCTAAGGCCTGAGATCGTCTCGCTAGAACCAATAACAGTGCCAATATCGCTTGCAACACCTACATATGTTGGTATGTATTGAAATAATTAGTTTACTAAACATTACCTTATACGAACAGTGGCGACGAATTTGTCTGTAACAGCGTTCATTGCTTTCGATTCCCGCTTTATCACTTTTAAATAAATAAATAAAATCTTCACCTCATTGGACAGTAATACCTTTTCTCGGGACTCGAAAAAACACATTAACAAAACAAGAATTATCCAGAAAATGGAAATGCCAAGGGCAAATGTCATTGTTTTTAATGTATCTACATATCTACCTCAAGTGGGAATCGAATCTGCAACCATCGGTGTCGGCAAAGAACTAATACTGCACCTCAACAGTATGAGTGATGCTCTTATATGTCTTAAAGAGTAAGCTAAGCAGTCCAGTAACTATTTTTTAATTTTTATGTTAAAAGTTGGCAAACAAGCATACGGCCCGTAAGCGGGAAGTGGTTGCCGTAGCCTGTTGCGCCACCATTAGCAGGTGCCACTCATGCATTGCCAACCTCCAACATTGATATTGGTTCTTAAATTTCACTAGCCTACAGTGCCCTTCAAACCGGAACACAGTAATGCCTAAACACTACTATTTGGTGACAGAATATTTAACACTGCGGTGGTACCTACCTAGCCGGCATCTCGCAGCAAAAGACCTACCACCAGTGTGACTGACTGCACTGGTGGAATAATCTCTGCTGCGACAGAAAATATCCCAACATCGGGCGATGGGGTCGTCACATCCCGACGCCGGTAAAACTAATAAATCTATTAAAAATTTAAAATATCATTATGCTATTTCAGAGGTACTTCTAAATGAAAAGTTGCATAAATTCGGTGGACAGGCAGAGTGAGTTCACGTGTAGTTCCTACGTGACTATATTACAAAGTACTCTTAAACGTACATTGAGATTTTTTATATTTTCTTATTTTGTAACACTATTCGGTATTTCCATTTTTATCTTTTGAGATAAAAAGAATTATTGCTTTACATTTCAATTAAAGCAATTGAACGTTTTATTTGGACCATACAAACCCGATTGATAAATATTTCCATACTGGGCATAAATGCTAATATTATACTGGTATTATAAGATAAATTTTTAAGTTATAAAACTAAGTATGTCCTCACAATTTTACTCAAAGTCATTGGTTTAAAATCTTTTTAAAAATCAGCATTTCATCGGCCCTTTTAATCCGACATCCTTCTAGGGTCCTAATATATTTAAATCACAAACCATGTTCGGTATGCTAATTAATATACTCTTGATAATAATTAAGAAGCGGAACTAATTTTAGTGATTTAAGTAGTTTAAAGATAATCTAAAGGTTATCAGTGTTGTGGACTAATTAAAGTCTTAAACACACATTAAGATAAAAGACCTGTCGTCAATTGTTGTTTAAAGTTTGACCTCTATTGTAATCTCCGTGCGAAATTGGAGCGAGAGCGGTAATCTTAAAGAAGACTGAGTTTACTTTTGTTCACACACTTAAGACATAATTATGTAGGCGTATGGACTTAATGAGGATTACATTAATATTCAATCATAATTTATGAGTGATGTGAATCATCGCACACATTTTGATTTGAAGTGTAACGTATTTGGTATTGATTTAATTATGTAATTGTCTGCTAAAAGCTTAAAGCTGGCGATGTTGGCGGCGCTTATGTATGAATATTTTTAATTAAACAAATTTGAAATACAAATTCTTCAAATATTTGTCTTCTAACTGAAAAATAATAAAAATTGTTGGTTGGTATCTTTTGTGAATCCAAGTTTCTGGTAAATGTTTTGTTTGTTTATATGCTATGGGATATTTTTTTATAGCTTATATGATGAAGAACAGACTTTTATTTGAAGTCGCTTAAAATCTCCATTAAATATTAGAGCTAAGTACCCGGAATCACTATGACCAAATTAGTTTATACCTATGCCTGGCAGTAAGTCAACTGTCTATTTTGCTTCGAACCATTTATTTCCAGGAGATATGTCTTAAGACAATTTAGTCGAAACTTGTAATGTGCGTGAGCTCTAATCACAAGAACTTAGTGATACTCCAACACTCACACGCTCATAATGTAAATGACATCTTATCTTTGTTCGGAGTCACTCATCAACTAAAATATTTACTAAATAAAAAATTACGGGCTCCGTAGACGACAGTCGCTGAGATAAGGGCCAGATTATACCTAATTAAGTAACACTATAATTATTTAGAGAGTCGGCTTAATAAGCGAGTTACTTTGGTAACATTTTTTTATTGTGGATTTGGAATGTTTTAACAAAGAATTATATTAAATATAATCTAAAACTCACGTTTGTTTGATGTTTTCCTGCTTAGAGGTTTATCGGTCAAGCTGTCTGCTTTAAGTTTATCTTTCAATTGGATAGATTTGTAGATTTCTCAATACATTTCCTATATCTACGACGACGTTGTGGCGCAGCGGTAGTGAACCTGCCATAAACGCCACAGATCGCGGGTTCGATTCCCGCTCGGAGCATATACGTTTGTGTTGACCATGCAAGCATATTTTCCGGTCTGCATGTATTTGTCCTTGTCCTTGTATGTGTTACCGTAGCACAGGATATCACTATCCTAATGGGGGCCGTTGAGTGTCCATCGTTTATTTATTTATTTATCTATGCATAAATAAATCGGTCATGAAAATTACTCCATAAGAGCTAAATCGATTTTGATATACATACCTTTAGAAATGTACGAATAGACTGATATAAAGGTAAAACAATATAATTATTATTGCTAAAATTACAAGAAAATGACGCTGTGTGATTGATTGCTTCCATTTCCAAAAAAGAAAGTTCTTGATTACGATCTCATAATGTATCTTCTCATGAAGAACATTAGATCGAAACAGGCGTTGTCGAGCTACGACCAATTCGATTCGACGTCTGGAAATCCACTACGGATTTGGAAGACATTTTCTTCCTCGCACAACCACACATTGTGCAACAAATTTCCGCCGGTGGTCAACCGATACGACCTGGGAACCTTCAAGAGAAAAGCCTATTCTTTCCATAAAGGTCGGCAACGCACCAGCATGCCCTCTGGTGTTGCAGATGTTCATCGGCGGCAATGATCGCTTAACATCAGGTGACCCTTCTGCCCCTTTGCCCTCTCTTACATAAAAAAAAAATTGACATTTATTACTACTTTTATAAATGTTAAATATTAATCGTCATAGTAAGAGAAACATTACACGAAACTATAGGGTTATACAAAACTAGAAAAATAAAATATACTTGTTATTACAGGTTCTAGACCGTATTTGACGCTTCAGCAATAATTTTATTACTACTTTATCAGCGGGTGTATGTTTTAATAAGATAATAATGATATAAAAATCAATTTCCATATTTTTATCTACAAAAAAAAAATATATTAATTAAAAACAGGTAGGTACGATCTGTCAATTATGTAATGTCGATTACCAAATTAGTAAAGAACAGCAGGTGGCAGACCTTGAGTGGACACATTAACACTATTTCTACTGGTTTTACTAAATAGTACTGTGATGTGTGTGAGATATATGATACTCTTAGTTTATATTTATACTGCGAGTTTCTTTGATGATGTAACTAACTTATAGTTTTAATCACTAAGGGCGGTTTTAGACTCGCGATTGTTTTAGTATACGCGTAACGCGCTTCAAAAAGCTTAACGCATGTACAGAGTACACGGGGTTATTCCGACGTGTACGCTCCAACCGGTGATGGCGAGTGTTAGTAGCATGAAACGCTCTAACTGGTTGCGCTCACTGATCGATAAAAAATCGGTGGGTTAGGCATTTTTAGGAGCAGTCAGTCACTAAATGGGTAATCGCATATTGGTATTTTAACTGAGCGTCTCCGTACTTCGGAGGGCAAGTAAAATGTTGGTCCGGGCTGTTATCAATTTGACAATAGTCGAAAAGTCAAGTCAGAGGCCTATACAAGCGACCTGAACAACTTGGACACAAGTTTGGCCACTAACCGCTTGATAAGAAGAAGAAGTAGCATATTATTCAAAAATTATTACACCCTTATACGAGCCTATAAGCGCTGTAACTCTCGTACGAATAGCGCGAGTGTTAAAAGGCAAGGCTTATATGCAACCTACAAAGGTTACGTAAAATAGTAATCATGCTTTATCGAAACCAGAGGCATCAGAGATCTGAGAGGTGAGGAGCACTAAGAAAAGCGTAGAAAGGATTCACACTCATTAAACGAAAAGCATCATTACGAAAACTGCTTTTTTTTCGTTATTAAGGATATGAGTGTTAGTTTTCGGGCCTATTAATGCCAAAACCAGCAGAAATTTATTAAGACTATTCACTATAAATTAATTGTAAATATGTTGTTATATTGTTTGTCAATAGACAAGTTCTAATTATAACTATTATTCTAATCGAGTTATAGTATGTTTATGAGGACAAACTAAACATTTTTTTAACTATAAATGTTTGGTAGCGTAGTTATTTTTACGATATGATAGTAACTATAAACTGAGCTGAACTTTTATGCAGCTGTCTCGTATTATAGGAAGTCCGGCCTTAATTATGTAATCGTTTGAATCCGATGTGACTTTATAGTTATATTGAAATACCCAATTATCGTAGTCGGATAGGAAAAAACACGTGAGAGTCCGTGAGTACCAGCGGTTTGACAAGTTTATTTATCTTTTACTTCACAATTCATCAACATCATACTGATGAAATATGATTAATTGCGTTTTTTTAATAACTAGTTATTTTATCAGGATATCGCTATAAAAATCTTTTCTAATTATTTTAAACATAGAAATATTGCATACATGGTGATATATTATATAAATTTCTTTTGTAAAAAATAGGTTAAAATCTCCTTTTCGATAATATTTTCAACACATAACGAAACATTATAATACTTTTCTTACTTAAATTCTTCAGCAATACAACCTTAAATGGGTCTTGGCCATTATAACAATGTTTTCCTATTTACTTCGACCCTTGGCTTTCCTTTTCTGAATGGGAAAATTCCCATAGCCCTAAGATCTTCTTCGATGCTGCCACACCATGCCGTCTTAAGTCATAATAATTATGTGCCTTAAAAAAAGGAGCATTTTAGTGAGTATAATTACTTTAAAGTACATTTATGAAGCTAAACCCATATTCATATTTCAACAATAAAATCGTCAAGAAATAAAATTATTGGTCATCAAAATATAATTATTATCATCATAATTAGCTTCACGGAAAACTAATTTGCAAATATCATTTTTTTTTTATGTTGACGGCTGGTAAACAAGGATACGGTCCGACTGACGGTAAGCAGTCATCGCAACCTGAACGCTTGCGATACTTGAAGTATCAAGTATGAGGGCTTTGCGAACCCAAGGAACGGGAGGGACGGGTTGAGAAGGGAAAAAAAGAAGGGAACAGAGGGAGATTGGGCCTCCGGCGCACGAAACGCAACAGTACATAATGATACTATTACTTGACATTCTCTGTGAGAGAGTAGTACTTCCCGGTCGAGCCGGCCCTTCTGTGCTGAGAGAAGCATGGCTCTACTACCGTCAGAAAAAGCAACGTAGAAAAAATTTAAGTAAAACTTTTGTACAGCAACTCTATGTAATCAGTGATCGGTCAAAGCTTTAATAACAATTGCATTAAGACCGTCAGCTGTCCTCGCTGATTTAATAATTGTGCTACTTTTAAATCATTTATAGAGTTCCGTAAATGGAAAAAATGGAACCCTAATAATTTCATGGAGTCGGTATGTCCGTTCGGCCATATGGCACAGGCATTTTACTGGGAGCGTAGACTATAGGTTCTATTTTACTTGGAGACTATTGGCTTTATCTATACGAAATTTAGTAAAACTCTGAACCGTGGCAAAATTTTGTAGTGAAATGATAAAATATAAAATTAAGGGTAGCCTATACATGTCACTGATGCTTGAAAAAATCAATCTGAGAGGCATTTTTGAATGGGACATTTAATTTTCACCTTTTTTTTATTAATTGGTAGTTGTTGAGACATTACCTTTACTCCCTTTCATTTTTTTTTTCAAGTAGCATTGTCCTTCTTCAGGATCAAACGTATTTTCATATCAAAATTCATCAAAATCGGTTCAGTGGTTTAAGCGTGTAAAGGTAAGAAACAGACGGACAGACTTACTTCAGCATTTATAATAATGGCATCGCTGTACAAACACAAATCTAGTGGAAAGACAGTACACGTTCTCGTAACAACTATTGACGTTCCGTCAAATAAACAACATAATCCAATTTAAGAAAATTAGTCCACTCCGTAGATCACAAAGCAAATCCGGCCTCACGTACACTTTTAACAAAGCGAAACAATTCCCAGGAACAAACTAACGAAGCCAGTTAGCATAACAATATTCGTGTCTCGGTCGTGTTGCTGGCACACGAATGTATACATCGGATTGTTCTTAAACAACTACGTTGCTTTTATGTAAATAGCCCTTTCCAGCCGCGGGGTGTGTGCTGATATTAAAAACCTTTGTTGAGCTGAGCGTCGGACAATCTTGTCTAGCGACACCGGCTTTTGTGAAGGCCTCCCATCTCTTGCACGCTAACAACAGAGATTATTAAACATAAAAATCTGTCTAAAAATTGGCCATCGTCTACATCTAATGATTATATTGCGGATTGTCCAAATAATTTAACGATAACTTTTGTAGTTATTTAAAGCTACGAGTATGATGCTGATAAGTTACGTATAGTTTAATTTTTATTGCTTATAAAGTTTGCGTAGTTTAGTTTCTTACTAACTGTTGCAAGCACTCAGATACAAAATGTAGATTGCTTAGTTAATAAAGCAACATCTATCTGTATATTTATAAAAATGTGCTTGAAAAGAAAATATGTTAAACGAAAAACCACACGCAAAAGCAAATTAAGAAATTAACTAAATTGCTGGTTAATGCATTTATTATGTATATAACCCAAAAATTTCATAAAAATCCACAGAGCACTCTTTGCAAATTTAAAGATGTTCGATTAACTTGAACACGAAAACAGATGCCTTTCGTTCTAAGCTGTTAATAATTTAAATAAATATTGAACTGGAACTCCGTACCTCAATACTAATTTACATTTTGTATGTTGAGTAGCCTTCCAATGTCATTAAATAAATGACCACAGAAGCCCCAATATTGACAAAAGACTCGCTCGGTAATGCAGAAAATATGCAAAATAACATGCAGGCGGCTACAAATTTGATCTTTGTGTGGTCTATAAAGAAATTTAATTTTTTTAAAAGCAAAACAAAACAATTTTGAACGACGGATGAACGCGCCTAATTACGCGACTACAATTTTTATTGCATCTATAAATGCTTGATTGGTAATGACTATTGTACGTATGTTATTAGTATGTCTTTTGTTGAGCGAGCAAAATATTTACAGCAATTTGTTTAGTGATGCTAATTTTAAAATTAACTTCGTGAAATACTATAAACGTGCCGTGCAGTTGGACCACCATAGTAGACGGCTTAACGCCACATCGCACGCGTGCTTTATTCGTAACAGCTATTTATTATTTAAGATTATACTCTAAATATGTACACTTATTCATATTTCCGTTCCATAGATTCTCATTTTTTACTTTGAAATTTGTAAGTTTCATAAATATGTGTATAAGAAATTATTGTCAACATTAAAATTTAAAGACCTAATGAGACACGTTGTTTGTTTCTTATAAGACAGGATGATGCTAGGATGTACACAGTTATTCCAATTTACTATCCTGGTCTTAAAGATTGTTACATCGTCGTCTAAGTCTCAATTTCAAGCACGTGTAACTCCATTAGGGTCATAGAACAGTAAATAAATAGAAAAAGACAAACAATAAAAATAAATATATTAATCTCAAAAAATAACTTTAGTTGAATAAAAAATTAGAAGAGAACAAAATTTTAGGTATAAAGCTAGTTTTGGAGAACCATGTGTAAGCCTATAGTAATTCTATAACTAAACCAAAGTTAAAAGCTTGCGAAGCTATTATGTAAACATACGGTCTGATGGAAGCTGTTGTCGTACCTATATACTAGTAGCTTTAGCATTATATTCGTTCGCTGTGACTACAAATGAGGAAGTGGAGATGGATGGCGAGAAAAAGAAAGCATAAAGAAAGAGAGAGAGAGGAGTATGGGTCTTTGGCGCTCATTCGTAGAAACACACGCAATTATTTGTAGAGGTATAGGCACATACAGCTTGCTAAAATATTTTGATATCCTATATTAACGCAGTACTTCTTAAGTCTTGTCGAAAGCAGCAAGGCTTGACTATTTAGGGGATGTGACGACCCCATCATATTTTACATTTTAACGGCTTCGGAATGTGACAACCCCATCGCGCGCTGTTGGGATAATCTCTGTCGCAGCAGAGATTATTCCACCAGTGCAATCAGTCACACTTGTGGTAGGTCTTTTGTTGCGAGAGGCCTGCTAGGTAGGTACCACCGCAGTGTTAAATATTCTGCCACCAAATAGTTGTGCTTAGATATTATTGTGTTCCGGTTTGAAGGGCACTGTAGGCTAGTGAAATTAATGGGCAGAGGAGATTTAAGTGCCAATATCTCGAGGTTGGGAACGCGAGAGTGGCACCTACTAATGGTGCTGCAAGCGCTCATAGGCTACGGCAACCACTTACCATCAGGTGGGCCGTATGCTTGTTTGCCAACTTGTAACATAAAAAAGAACATTTTAGGATAGGTGTTTCTTTGCTCTATCCTAGCTGTCTCTTCACAAAACTAACGTGTTTGTTTGGTTTAAAAAAGTGAAGAGATTCAACTTCTATTCTTGCGTCTGATCTGTGATCTTAGAATGGCCACAGCAACGTACGGAAGCTGGATTTAATTATAGTCAACCGTTATATTGCTAGAGTCTCATCGTCTATAGTATTAATCATTGGGGGCCTTGATTTATGTAGTAATTCCATAGTAGCGATTTATCTGGATGTTATTAAGACGCGTACTCCGCGACATTGTCGATATGAACGGTCGGGGTAATTTATGGATTGTATTCTAAAAAACTGTATGCTAATATATCCATAGGGAATGCCTTAAGATGTATATATTTTTCTATGGTCACACAACAAAAAGAAAGCTCTATAGAGTATAGATTGGTCCTTTGGTCCTTTTCATAATTTATATGGACAGGTAAGGGGGAAAATGTTAATGAGTACATACCAGTTTTTTGAGCATTCAAGCAGACCTCCATGCAAGAAGAAGTCTCTACTACTGCTCGTATCGATAGTTTATTCTAAATTCAATAAGCCTCCATCGATAGGCTATCGTCACTCACGGGCTGCCAACCTCGAGATATTGGAACTTAAAACTCCTTTGTCCAGTAATTTCACTAGGTACAGTGTCCTTCAAACCGAAACAGTCATCTTCTGCGGTAGAACATCTGAAACTGCGGTGGTACCTACTTAGCTGCCCTCTTGCAATAAATGGTACGACCTTCAACATCATTATTTATTTTGAAGAATCGTGATCAACTGGCACGCTCTTTTTATACTAGAGGTAGTCTTCTTTACACTTTCATCTGTCATAAAATTATTTATCGATATTGTTATCGTGGTCCATATATCAAATGGATTTAATTGAAAGAAGTTCCTAGGTGTAAAGTTGTGGGCACGAAGTTTATTGAGTTAGCAGTTTTATTGCTCAGAGTTGGGTTTAATCAAACAAATCTTTATACGTGCTGGAGAGTTAGTAGTATTGTTTTTAATTGATTTTAGATAGATAATTAAAAGTAAATGCTCTAAGATTTTACTGCATCAGAAATTTTTATTGATATATATTTATATTATTGGGGGCTAGAAGCTATATATATTTATGTGGGTATGTTTTTTGGAATTTGATTTGACAACTTTTAGGTCAGCATGGACGACGCCGCATACAATAGATGGAACCATTTTAAACCACGAATAATATAGCATATTATACAATATTAATTATTTTTTTAGGCTCTAGGAATCGAATTAAAGAGGTTTAAATTTATGATAAAGTAAATTCTTAATGTTATTAGTTCATAAAAAGGATAATTGAAAAATATAATTTAATTGGTGTATACAGTTTCTAATTTTAATTAAACATTATTGTACCTGTTACGATTATTTGTCAATTTAGTTATATATCTACCAGTTACCAAATAGTATTATTACAATGCAATTTTTTATCTATTTTGGATTTATTGAAAATTATGTTATTCACTAGCTATTAAGTCTAAAATAAACACGCGAAACCGGACTGAGCCGCTAGTACATTACATGCTATAAACAAGTTTAGGCTTCTGGGAGGGTAACTCGTTACAGATAATAAGTACCTATCTTTGAAGGCACTATTACGCTGTTGGTTTTGTTCCTGTATATTGAAACTGGATGTTAAGGTAAAATAACACGTTCAAGAAAATTATTATTTTTTAAAATAAATGCTATTTAAATGATTACACAAAATCGTTGCTGCTGTAGTAGCAGCGCTTCTGCTATTTTTTGTAACATATTAATTTGAAATACTCATAGGCAAAATTATTTTTTAAACTATAACTTTTTAAACAATCTTAATTTATGGTTTTCTATTAATCACGTCGAAAATCCGAGTTCGCTGGACTGCTTAAGTTGCACACATTAGGACTCCTAATCTAACATAGATTGTTAAGTCGTTTGACAATGATAACTCAGTTCGTAACTCAACTCATCATGGTCAGCATTACTCGTATTAATAATAAAACTGCCGAAGGCATCAGTCACTCCACATGAACAGCACTTCGACTGCCGTCGGCAAGCGACTCTGGCGGCCGAATTTGCTTGCCGAAGGCAAAAGACCAGATGTAAGAGGGACCTAATAGCTCTATTTTTCCGTTGTCGGTTAAAAATAATTATACAAAATATTCGTGAGCTTAATAGCGTTTAAATGACATTTATTACCTTTAAAATGTAGCCTGATTTTTTTAACATCTTCTTAATTATGCCTACTCTTATTTGAGTTCAAGATTTTTTTAATGCTTAGTGAGATTGTATCACACACAATAAAATTCAGGTTGTCATCGACCTCTACCCGGATTCATATGAGAGAATAATGAGACATGCTGATTTAGAAAATTTAATTAACCAAGTGTCACTGATCTCCGTAATCCATTGAATAGAATCTATTGCTGCGCAGATGCAAGAAGCTACTTCAATAAGGATAAAGATAAATCCATTGTATATTATGAGTTACAGCTTTAATCAAAATAAAAATCATTATTCATTCAATAATTAGTACGTTGTTTAATTTTGGGTATGTAAAAACTATATAAAGAAAGAATTTTTTGTAAGTAAATAGTTTAGGTTTTGGTTTAATTCGAAATAAGTTTTCATTTCAAATTAATGTCAAAACTGAAACAACGACGACGTTTTGCCCCAGTGGTTAAGCCACCTTAAGCGCCACAGGTCGCGGGTTCAATTCCCGCTCGGAGCATATGTTTGCATTGACCATACAGACGTGTTTCCTGGTCTGGGTGTGTTTTGTTCATGTCTGTTTCCGGGCCCCGGACACGGGATATAATATTCCCTAATGGGGGCTGTTGTGTGTGTTGTGTTCATTATTATTTATTAATGAAATTTATCATTATATTTTAATTTATACTAAGCCATTTGTAAAATAATCTACAATATATGTATACATTGTTTAAGTTAGTGTAATAAATTCATTAAGGTTTATTCATCAGATGATTGGCAATTACGTTGTACAACAAAGGTTCCTCAGCCATTGCTACTTACGAAAATGAAGCGGACACTATTATATTTCTTGGATTTCAAGACAATAAATCAAAATTAGTTGGATTGCAAACCTTGTGGGTTAGCCGCCATCTTCAAAATAGGGTGCTTATTGTGTCTAGCCGCTCAGAAAATTAATGACAATATTTATTTTGCAAATTAAATCTTCTACAACCTTGGTCCTTATAACTTTTTGTTGGCAAGAATAATAAAAGTAAAGAAAAATCTAGAATAAATTTGGGAATATTTTTTTCTAGGCAATATAACTTTTTTCGGACCATTTTACAGTAAAACGACATCAGAGCATTTTGATAGAGAAGTTTTGATAGAGAAGTAAGAAAGAGGAAAAATATCGTCCGACCTTTGATTTATTATACCTCAGACAAATGGATGTTTAGCCCAAAAAAATTTAACATGTCACTGGACTGATAAGTCAATAATGTTGGTTTTCATTGACAATTACCAATAACAGGCATATTATAATTATGCTTTCAAAACTTCATGTATAAATAATATTCATTGAAGGAATTAAGTGGGTTTTTGTTAAGCGCCAGATCACTGTCCATTAATTGAGATAAACAAATTTGTTAAATATAATTGTGTTAAATTAATATTATATTATGCATTCTATTTAACATATAGTTATAATTTTGTATTCGTTATTTATACAAAATCAGTAATTAACTGATCAAATGTAGGCGTTACCGGAGGCTGTCAAATAAACGTATGTTCATATCAATAGACCTTTCAAACGAATAGAAAAGGATAGCTATAGAGGCGTAAAATGAGGACAATCTATGAGTCCGCGGTTAGGCCTCTGCTATCATAAAAGTGTCACTGGATGCTACAAACGAGAATTTATGACGAATTCGTGCAAATGAGCGGCCGACGCCTTAAATCCTTCGCGTCGGATAGTTGTCGCGATAACCTGATAATTCATGGTGGCTGCCTCTTTGCTATTTGGACATTGTCTGATTTGTGTTCTTTATGTCGCTGTCGAGGTGGTATTTCTAAGTCCACAGCATTAGCTCCTGTAATCTTCATTTTGAAATCATATTTTCCAGCTTATATAGTGGTAGAGTCTTATTGCAATTAGATATAAAGGTCGGTTCAACCACGGAAGTATACAGATGCCGTCTGGATATAGCCTTCATGCTGTTGTGTTTCGATTCAAGCCTAAGCACTGGGGGTGAACGAGACGTCCCTCATTTTTTCCCTTTTTCTTCCTCTTTCCTTCCTCCTTTTTCTCCTGCCTCCTGCCCTTATCGTATCCTAGATAGCAACGCACGGTAACCTCATTGGTGTTACTTTGATCTTAGGATGCTTTGATCTTAGGATGCTTTCATCAGGCAGACCGTATACTTGAATGACACCTTCGGAGGGTATAAAAATAAACATTGTGTTGCAATTTATTATTGTTTGTATAACAAAGAATAATAATAAAATATCAAGAAGTTTTTAAAATTTACTTTTTTTAACTTCAAGAAATGGTTCGCAACTTTGTAAGTCATAATATATCGTTGCCAAATTATATAACAGTTCTTTAGCTTTTATTAGAAATAATTTATTTATTCAAGATATTTATTGCGTCTCATCGTCAAACATATGTAAATTCAGTATAATCATGCTAACCTAACACATTAGCTGCCAAACGGTAGTTAGCTCGATGTTTTATGGATCGGTAACGCTAGCCTCCCCCGATTATTGCCTATCGACATGCGATGTACTAATTCAATAAATTCACTTTCGACGCCATACTATATTTCCTACTCGTGAAGAAAATTAATAATGTATTTTAACCCGAAATGGGCTATTTATTGGGCCACTAGTAAGTTTTATAGTGCGCGTTACTCGCACGTGCGCGAGTTATTACATTTTACAATTTATTTATTATTTTGTTTAAGCGTGCACTTCGTTTTAATTAATTGACCACCCTTTTGTTTATTGGAGTTAATACATAGCTATAATTCATGATAGTATACAAGCGTTCTATGTCTTGATTAATTTTTGATTATAAGGCATTAAAAATTAAAATTAAAAACAAAATAAATCTTAGATTTATGGATTTTCTAGCCATTGTGCCCTATTTTCTGATTTATTATTCATATGTATATACAGGAATAATAAAAATGGCAACGTACCATTTAATGCGGAAGGAATTAAATGTAAGGAAATTCAACCCAAAAAATATTAATTCGAATTCAATAATAACATTAAGCCAATAAGCAGTCTCCTTATACATTAATAATAATTGAACTATAATTGCTTATTACTCGAGTAAGCATGACTATGTGGTTGTATTTACGAGCACAAGTATCAGATATATACGTAGAAAACAGATAATCGGGTAATATGATTAAACAAATTATTACCGTGATAAATTGGTGTCATATCCACAACCAGGAACTTTCACGCGAACGCGCTTTGATCATTCTAAGACATTATATTTCACTAAATATTGTTGCATTTCTATATTACGATGTTGGGGGTGATTAGGGTTCAAGCTTTAAAGTGAAAACCCTATCATCGCAAACCCTTGTTACATGAATAAGAGACGGGTAAGAAATGTTATATTACGTAATATTTTGATAATGAATAAAACTATACTATAGATTTTTGTTTGAAAAGGGGTATGTTTTTAATAACGATGAAACTGCAATGTAAGCAAATGATTATTTTTTTTGTTTAGCTGTTGTACCGCAATCCTTGCGATATAATAATTTAAATGTCCGCTAAGTCAAGCATCAACCGCACATAATTATAGGGTGAGTTAAAACCAACATTGAAGAATCAATTTTTCTCTCGTGACAATGTAATTGCAGGCGCTCAGATGCAAATTGTGTATTGCACCTGCGAGCTATTTACATTATACGAGAATTAAAAACTAATTATAGTTTTTTTATACGACTTAGTTGGCAAGCAAGCATACGATCCACCTTCTTGCAACACTATTCATATATACGTGTCTTGCTAACTTCTAGATATTGGATCTTATACCTCTTTTGTTCAGTAATTTCAATACAGAAAATATATGTGAGCTTCAAGTTAAAATAGTTTGATATTTTGAGTTGGAGTGCCTTAAAATACATATAAGATCTTATTGGTTTAATAACTGCACCAAAATTAGTTTAAGTATACTATACTGCCTAAACAGATATACGAATGATATTACGTAAGGCACGCGATTTCTCGTGTCCTATATATTTCCAAAGTTTTATAGGAGTCAAGTTCTCTCAATCTTTTGTCTTGAAAGGCATTGGATCCTTTGTGATTCGAACAAAATCTCGGGAACAATACTGTGATTGAGTGATTAATTAAGTTATTCTCAATCTTTGTGAATGTATAAAGCCTAGCTCGAGGGGAAATGGCTGTTGGAGAAAGAAGCGATGAATATTAAATCGCTTAGCTTGTCTTTAAGTTGCAGCTTTTATAATGAAAATGTATAGAACTTGCAATTTATAATTGGTGCATACAACGTTTTTAAAATTATTAAGATATAATAGTTTAAATGTAAAAAAATAGTTTCCCTCGTATTTCGTCATCATGGTGAAATAACTTTTGAGACTTATGCCACGACTGATCCAACGTATGCGAGACGTATGCACTTTGAAATCTATTGACCAACCGATTTAAATGAAATGAGGTCAAACTTAACAAACGTAACAAATCAAATTAAATATTAGAAGTAGTCTATAGTATAGTTGTAGTAGAGCCACGCTTTTCCCAGCACAAATGGGCCGTCTTGTCTCAGTCTCAAGCGGTGAATCACCCTCTCACTGAAAATCGGCGTAAAGTAACAAAGAACTGTTTTGTTACGTGCAATGAGAGAGAGCGCCGGAGGCCGAATCTCCTACCCGTTCTGTACCTTTCTTCTTTTCCTTCTCATCCCTTTCCTCTTATCCCTTAGGTTGGCAACGCTCATGTGATACTTCAAGTATCGCAAGCATTCTTAGTTTGCAGTAACTACATACCATTACGCGGACCGTATGCATGTCTCTGCCTATCATCATGAGTTAAAAAAAAATTACAAATCTGAAAAATAAATCTTTTGCATTAGATATACTTAGATTAAAGATGATCAGATAAAAGATGCGCATAATTACATAATTTAATTGATTCCAATCATATTTTAAGTAGTATTAAATTAATAATTAGTAGCTTTAATTGCCCAACTCATTGCACCCGTTACAAAGACACATTCTTCATTCCTGCACGTAGAACCAATTACTCTAGCAATTGTTTTATTATAAGAGCCTGCAATGTATATAATACTTGCTACAACCATATAGACATATTTCAATACAATTACCGACAGTTTAGTAGAAAAATCAAGGATATTCTCCATAATTCTTAGCCTTTTTTTTTTTTTTTTTTTAAATATGCATGTTTATTTTTTGCTTTCAATTATCAATCTAGAAGAACCTTATTATTTTTTTCATTTAGTTTTGTAATTTTTTTTATTTTTGTATAGTTTTTTTTATAATGTAAAATATTTTGTAAACTAATACTTAAGTGGAAACTTTATTGGCTAATGAACTTTTAATTGTGAACTATTACATCTGTATATAACTATAGCTGTTTGTTTCCCAATGTTAAAATAAATAAATAAATAAATAAATAATATGTAATATTAGTAGTAGTCGTCCAGTGTTGTTGTTTTTAGCATGAATGTAACTGAGTAGTGCTACCTTATCTTAGATTATTGACGTGAAGTTGAAGTACTTCGCGTTTTGTTCAAGCACAGGAGATCCTAACTCTAATAGTTTCTGTTTTCTCTCCTTTCTACCCCTTAAACGATAATAAGTATTTTTTTAAACGTATTTAATCCATCGGCTTCGCTTAACGTCTTGCATAACCATTATCACTACATATTATAAAACAAAGTCGCTTTCTCTGTCCCTAAGTATGCTTAAATCTTTAAAACTACGCAACGGATTTTGATGCGGTTTTTTTAGTAGATTAGTACAGTGATAGAAGAGGAAGGTTTATATGTATAATAACATCCATTAAATAATGGAGAAAAAAAACTGTTATTTTTGAGGTTTCTAATGCGATGTCGTAAGTAATTACATTTAACGCGTGCGGGCAACGGGCAGTAATGAATAAATCAGAACTACTGGATCGATTTTAATCATTATTTCAGTGAATGACATAGGCTATATATTTTATACCCGTGCGAAGCCGGAGCGGGCCGCTAGTCGTACTATAAAAGCATCATCGTAATATTTAAAATCTCTTTTTATGCATCGATATTTGCCATATTCACTTTTTTGTTTTACCTAATTGATATACGATTAATACGACACTTAACATAATTTAATCGCATAACGATAGTCAACGCTTTAACAAAAATTAAATGCAAGCAATAAATTCGACATATCACATTAAGCCTTGACAAAACATTTAGCGCTACAAAAATATCTCTGGAAGAGGGAACAATTGCATTATAAAACGTCGAAACGACAGATAAATCGATACATCCATTTGTAACGTATGCTGGGGCGACACCAGCTATTTTAATTCGTTCTATCAAACAGAACGTTCGCACGTTATAAATAAAACTTGTACTGTCGCGACGTTACCGATCGCAATATTTCACAGTCAGACAACGCAACGAGTACCTTTGATGATCCTTCTTATGAATATCGTGAGCTCGCGAGTGTGACAGCTACGGGAATGTGGGAGCATCGGAATGGAATAGCATTATTAGTTATAAGGTATCGGTGTTGGATTATAATACAGTTTATTATAGCGTAGCCTAAATTGAGTACGATTTCTTTGGATGGAACAATGATAAATGTTTAACAGCTATATATGTTAAGGATTATAGTTATATGAATTATACTGCAGGGAAGATGTTTGTTATTTTTGAACATTAAATATGTCTCAACGTGCTTCAGTTTTCTCTGTGTTTGAGAAAATTTATCAAGTGTTAAGCAACTTGAAGCGCGGTCTTTTAATAGAAGGGTGATTGTATGGTGGTATTTCAAGTGAGCGTCTTGTGCTTCGGAGGGCACGTATAAAGTCAGTCCCGAAGATGTAAATCATGGGCCCAGACGGCTTGAAAAACTACGACACTAGGTTGGTCACTGACCACTCGATAAGAAGAAGTAAGATTAATGCATAAACTACTTTTGGGTGTAAATTTACAATTAAAGAAGTGTATTTTTAAGACACTATAAAATTTCAATAAACAAAAATTTCAAAGATAAACTTGTTCTTTTCTGACAGAGGTCTAAACCATAACAATATATTATCGCAGTTTCTCATTCTAATGAGAATGATAATTCTATATGAAATAAATGTTCATATTTAATCAACAACTCCGAATCTTTTAATACACTTATTAAATATAATCAACAGGACATAAAAAACTGTCAACACGAAAATAACTCTAAAACATTTAGTTCTTAAGTTCTGTTTTAGAGTAAATGTTTTTACTCAAAATTGATATATCTGTGTTGGAGGGAAGACCTACTTCATAGAGAACTGGTTACGCTACCCGCTTGATGTTACCGAATTAATAACTCGAAAAACTACTTATACGACCTGCTGCCTATCTATTATCATTCTTGCTAGACATATGGTTTCACGATTTACATCTCTTTCGCTCTAATTAATGTACGAAAAAGATAGATATATATTTCTCAGTACTGATTAGCATTATAATTGCTAATTATATTTATTAAGGTCCAGGATGTCTAATTATTTATGATACCGCATTGGTGATAAAAGCAAATTATTTTTCAATCTGCAATTCTTTTGAATTATGTATCTCTAATGATCGCGTAAGTACGGTAGTAATAACGGCAGGAAGAGGTTAGAAAAAGTGAAATAAGTCTTGTGGGTAAATTGTCTCTGCTAACAAGGCATGAGAGCGATTGTGTGGTCAGGAAAGATAATGTTTGACCGCAAGATGACGGTTCTATTTAACAAGCTTCGCCGCAGACTCCGTATGAGAAGATGAATCAAATCTCATTGCCAATCTGTTATTAGCTTAACGCAAATTTCACATGAAAGAGTAAGATGTGACAAATTCGATTGATATTTTTTTTTGTCTTTTCAGTATTGTAGAGGAAAAATTAATTAAGATGAAAACAATTATTTGCAAATGCATTCCTTTTCAATTGCAAAATGGTATTATGGCTTCAATGTAGTATCTACTTTGAACACAACTAAACTAAACTAAAAATTGTCATTCCCTTTAGTTAATCGTCACTCATCAATTGTTCTTCTAGAAATTTCATTATTTAATGGGGGGGATCAATATGGGAGACTTTATACTATGAACCTACATATGTTGTAGACGAGACGGTATGAACCGACATCTTAAAATAATCCATTAACAGCCCACCATAACGACACCGTTGTGGGGTTTTGGTTTAAGAGTGCGCCTTTAGCCTCGACGTCGTGAGCTTGATTCCCGCTCGGACAGATGTTTGCATTGACCTTATAAAATATGTATTCGGTCTGGCCGTTTGTGGGTCCCCTCACCATCTCTCGGAGAGCACGTTAATTTGTCGGTCCGGTTGTTATCACGTAACATCTGATAAGAATCGTTAACTCCTGAAAAGTAAATTGCTCTTATCCAATGAGTTACTGGTTCACTCATAGATGGTTGAATGCCACGGAGGTCCAATGGGAATCCCTCCGTGTAAAACTAGTAGCCTGTCAAATCCGGAAAACAGTAATAAGCAGACCCTGGGTAAATACCCGTATAGTACCGGGAATAATGCTAGGTAGAAGATTAATTATTTAAAATAAGTAACAAATGAAAATCCTGCTTTACTAGTTACCCGCGTAACTAGTTTGAGTTCCGTTCTTAATCTACAAAATCCTTAGTAAAATCTTCACGATCTTATTGATCACGATTGGACCACCACGAAACTGGGAAATATATCCAATGTTATAAAATGGAACATCAAAATTGATTTCCCATAGGTAAGTTATCGCGTATCATATATAAAAACGTCTTGTGAATATCTTCTTTTTGAAGTTGTCTAAACGGTATTGTACTGTTAGCTCATTTACTTATTTATTACCGTTAGCTCATTTATTTATTTATTACTTTAGTGTTAGTATTTACTTTTATTTTTACGCTCATAGCCAAGTGCACCCACTGATCGGTAAACGATCGGTAGGTTAAGCAACTCTAGGCGCGGTCAGTCACTAGATGGGTGAACGCATAGTGGTATTTCAACCGAGCGTCTCCGTGCTTCGGAGGGCACGTAAAAAGTTGGTCCCAGCTGTTGACAATTTGACAACAGTCGATAAGTCAAGTCAGAGGCCTACTAGCGACCTGAACAACTCTGACACTAGGTTGGCCACTAACCACTCGATGAGAAGAATTATTTTTGTAGTAGAGGAACTAAGTAATAGTAGATTCATGCTCCTATCAGCATAAATGGACCGGCTCGACCGGGGGAGTACTACCCTCTCAGAGAACACACACCTTATCTAATTACAACCTTTTGTCCCTTCAAGTATCGCGCGGATCCTAGGTTGCGGTGACTGCTTACCACGAGAGAAACCAATTTGCAAATTTTCATGAAATAATAAAGAAAAACAAAGAAAATTCATATCTATACAAATAAATAAAATCGAAGAATAGATTTATAATATCAGAACAACAGCTTCTTACTAAAGGCATATGCAAGTATATTCTTATAAAGAAAATATGTTAATTATAACAGACAATATATTTTTTTTAATTTTTGGATATATGATATCTGTCTGTCTGTTTCCCTGTTCCGGATAGTCATCCATTCATTCTCCATTCGCCAATCGGCACTTTCACTGGAAGATCGTTCATGTTATAAGGAATAACTTGACTAATTTTATAGAATTCCGCGTAATAATAATCTCAATACCGCGGGAACTTTTAGTTGATAAATGTAGTCATTTTTTACAGCTAAAGATGCCGCGGTAAATCAAATTTGATAATGAGTTCAGATATCATCAGATAGTTAAGAAACCGGACGCTTGTGATGATTCTCATAGTATTAATGTAACAAGTAATATCATAATCGCTGACACGCTGTTGTAGCGAAACGTACTGTCACAATTAATATCCTCAACCGACATGTTACATGCATGACAATCTAATAGTAGAGATCTACCCGCGACCCGCTTTCCGATTTCTCCCGCACGAATTTCTTGTCTGACCCAGGTTATGAAAACAGCGATATATTTAAATAAGAAATCTTTGTTTTTACTAAAAATTATATAATTGTATGAAAAGTATAACATTTTGTTGTAACGAATCACAAGTGAAATTTTTCAAATAATCTTATTCGGTTTTTATTATAAATGAATCACTGTGATTTTTTTATGTTATAAATTGCCATGTAAGCTTATACCTGATTTTAAATAAATAAACTGTGTTGGGGGTCCGGAAACATACACATTGGCAAGGATAAACACACCCAGACTGTATAATATGCCTGTACAGTCAATACAAGCAGCTGTTTCGAGCGGGAATCGAACCCGTGACCTGTGGTGCTTAAGGCATGTTCGCTACTGATGTGCTACAACGTCTGCAACAATAATTATTTGTAGGTGTCACACAGGCGTTGCCAACCTCGATTTAGTGGTTATTAAATCTTCTTTGCCTAATCATTTCGATACTTACAGTACCCTTCAAACCGAAAAATAGTACACACACTTCCGCTTTACCGTGATTTTTTTACATTCAACAAATATACATAGAATCTAATATTTTTATATAGGCTAATATTTGCTAAAATATAATAAAGAATACTTTTGAAAACAATTCGCTTGTTTAAAAACCCGTCGTGGAGGTCGTGAGTCGAAGTTAATTGGACCCCGGCCGGGTGACACGGAGAGGAGATGCATCGGTCCGTTGTATGGAACGCATAAATTTTGACTCGGGAACTAAGCCTCGGGCCACTTTTGTTCCACCTCAACTATGTAGGCTTGGGCAACTTATGATATGTTTATAAACGTACATGTTTCTATTAAATTGGTCAATCCTGATGTACGTATTAGTGATTGTTATTGAGCTCAAAAAAGTATGGAAAGACAAAATAAACATAGATGAAATATATAAATAATGAGTAATAAGTTATAACAAACTAGCTGTGGCCACGGCTCCACTCGCGTGGTGTACCAATTTTTCTTTATCGCACGGAACACTATTTTTTTTTCTAAAAGAAAGTAGCCCGAATTATTCTTTATAGCATCAGCTATCTGCTAGTTAAAGTGCCGTTAAAATTGGTCCAGCCGTTTCAGAGATTAGAACAAAGGAACTTTGACGGAGGATAGATATATTTTTATTACAAAAAATGCCAAGAGAAAAATCATAAATAATATAATAATATCTTTTGTCAAGGAAGTTAAGTTTTTAGTTATAAAATGTTAAGCAGTTTTGAAATGTACTCAAGTAATAGCTTGTGTACTTTCAGCAACAAATTTTGATTTGTACTACTGTATACATGGGTACAAAATAAAAAAAGTTCTTAAAAATAAAACTACGTCGCTAGCTGGTAGTGGCAGAGTATACTGAACGAGCGGTTGACACATTTGAAGATAATATGCGCATGTTCCTCTGCCGTGTGTGTGGTCTAAATGAAAAAAAAATTAGAAAAATAATTTAAAATACAAAATGTCAAAATTTATGTTAAAGGCACATTTACACGAGTACAAATTTTCCCCCATTAAGTTTTATATAAGTAAGATTTTATTTAGTATATGATTTCTCACTTTGTCTATTCTTATATTTATTTTGCTAGGGAAATTCTGTCACATCATTAAATCTATCTCCTTTTCCTGGACTAAAAGCTTTTTTAGTATACGCAAGATGACTTCACTTCACGGTTCATTCGAAGAACTACAGATTATGCGAGGAGGGCCAGACACGTGTACGCGTGTACCGGTAAGAAGTTCCATTTTTGGAAAACTTCTTACATCGTAATTTACTCGATACCTCAGTTTGGCTGTGACATCGAAAAACAGCACGCATAGTTCTTGTACGCATATTCTTCTGATCTCCTTGATCAGCGAAAGGTTTTCCCGCTAAACTCCCATAGCTTGTGTAATATTCTCATGAATACAGAGCAGGCGCGGGCGCCACATAACGAATGCACATTTACATTTCATCTGCTACAAATGACGCTGTGCGAACAGGTTGGAGTGATACAACGTACGTGCGGGTATGATCGTGACACGATCGTCTATACCTAATAGCAATTGCTACGATATGTTCCTATCAATGGTAGTATTATGTCCTGTTTATTCCACTTTTATAGGTCTTTTAGTAAAAGTTGATACTATTTTATTTTAATTTTAAATTCAATTACATCCAAAAGCATACCAAATTATCTGAAATATAAAATTTAGAATATTTGAACTTCAAAGAAATATAAAAAGTTTTTTTATACGACAGAGGCAAAGAGGTGTCTAAGACTAAGGTGTAAGTGTGACTAAGTACACTCAACATCGTTAGCCACATGCGTGCTGCCACCAAGTGTAAGAAGGTAGCAAGGCCAATGAAATGGAAGAGGACGCAAGGTTTTTTTCAAGGTGGTTAACCCCTGCTCCGAGCAAGAATTAAACTCGCGACCTAGTTTGTCATATTTAATGGTATCCAAAAAGATTAAATAATATATTACCAGAATAGGTATCTAGGACAGCTAAATATGCCTAAGTAATAATACAACCCATACGATCAATAATTCAAAACCCTAACTGAACATTGACACGCAACGATTATTAAGGTTAAGTAAATAAAACAGCCTCTCATGAGTCGATAGGTCCAGCTGTAACCTTTATACTTGATGTCGCGATACAAAGATAAGATAATTCTCTACACATAAGTCGGCTAAGTTTCGAACTAGATATTGAATGTCTAAGCGATGATAAATATTTACTAGCATCTGATATCAGTTTGTCAATATTTCTTTACGACGTTGAAATCAGTCTAGACTTACTTACATAACATATCGAACAAATCCAATTCGGATGCTGTTATCATTTCCTTAAAAGTTAAAGAGTTATGTTCGGACATCGGAACAGTAAAAAAACGAACATGCATATTTCGTACACGTTTCTTTATTAAACGTAATATTCGTTTTGTAAAAAGAAATCTTTATACATTCGCAAGATATAAAATTCCCAAAAGTATACACTGAGGTAACTGTTTCCGTGTAAAATATAGCTTGTTTACTTAACAGTAACACGTAAAATTAAGCTTTCCAAGTAACGAACGACATCAACGAATCGTGAAAACGAAATAAAAAAGGTAAAACCAACCAATGCATAAAGTTATCCGTGTCCGAAGCGAAGTGAGAGTCTCTTAAATAAGGTGGTTATGTAAATGAGCCATGCTGTCGTCGGTGCATTCGTATTTAAAAAGCCTTCGCTCCCTTGACGGGAAAAGGGGATTGATTCTTGACTTTTCATTAAAATGTTACAGAGTCGTATTCAGACATCAAATCTCCTCTCAGTTAGAAGATACTTGTTTCGTGGAAAGCAGAACCTAAATAACTACTCGCTCTTTTTTGCCCCATTCTCTGCTTTCTTTCTCCCTCATATTAGCGCTTAGTACGCTTCTTTGCCACCATTTCGATAAAAGTAAAATAAATACAAAATGCTAAGAAAGTCATAATTACTTAGTGTTCAAATAGGTAAAATGAACAATAGGTACCAGGAATACATAACAAAACAGAGGATGTAAAGATAGCATCGAAACAATTTTCCAAATCAAAAACCGCATCGTCCACAAAGTCCACAACCTAAAGCAGTGTAGCCGCAATTCGAGAAGGCGTACAGCGAACCTGATTACAATGCCAAGCTCCCCACAGTCCTATGACAGGCTAATCACGACCCGTCAAGGGACGTATTACATTCCGCCTCCGTTAAAGCATTTCGAGATATGTTAATTCTTAATTGTTGGATACAAGTAAAGGAGGGTAACAGCATAAGTTGATCGTTGCAGCTAACTGCAGTTTAATGAAATATTCCAATATGCTTGGGAAAATACGAAAGAATCATAATAAGTTACTAAGAATAATTAATTGTACATCATCTCATTAAATATGATAAGACGTTGATATTAATTGGCTTGTTTTTGTTAGAACATAGATAGTATTTGACGGACTATCTAATGACGAATTATCATGCAGAGTGTAATGATTGATGTAGTTGCAAATGTGTAAAGTAAATATCCATTTTAAAACCGGCTTCTTGATTATTTACGTTCATATCTTTATTTCATGATACATTAATATTTAACTTTGTATACAAATTCCCTTGAGGTGTAATTCAATCTGTTCAAAAAATGAAGTCATTTAAAACAAATTTAAATTCTTGCACCGTTTATAAATTTTTATGTTGTCATCGGGAAGACGAAACCTCCTACCAAGCGTAATCATCTACAATTGCCCGGATTATAATGTATTTATTTCTTTACACTGTTATTCGAGTAAATTACGGATAATTTTACTGTGCTGAATTGCGTAAGCACCAACAAGTTACGATTTTACGATTTTATAATAGCGGCTCCGGGCTGTTTGCCATGCGAATGGCTTTGCAAGTTTTTACAAGCACCAATATCTGGTGTCAGTTGCTCTTCCCAATAAATTTTATTGCTTCGTATGTTCATTAACGTTTTTTGTTTTCAAATCGAATATCTTCATAATGTGGGTTTTAAATGTTTTTTGTTTTACGAAGATATATTAGGGTACTTTAAACTTTATTAATTTATTAACGACGGACTCCATTTTATTAACGAGGGATTCGAAGATTTTCTAATGTTAATAATACCAGCAGCATTACAAGTCGACCACATTGAGGCGCAGTGGTAGCGACCCTGCCTTAAAGCGCTACAGGTCGCAGGTTCGATTCCCGCTCGGAGTAGATGTTTGTATTGACCATACAGTCATGTTTTCTGGTCTGGGTCCGTTTGTCTTTGTCATTGTGTATGTTTCCGAACCCCCGACACAGGATATAACTATTCTAATGGAGGCCGTTGAGTCTGTAGCATTTTTTAAATTTATTTATAAGTGCGTTGCCTACGGAAAGAAGGGGACAGCGAAGGAAAATAAATGGAAAGGATAAGAAGGAGTGGGAGTTGTGGGCCTCTGGCGTTCACACTCGTCTAACGAAAAGCAAAGTATGGATACTGTTGCCTTTTTTTTTTTTCGGAATGTGTGTTGTTGTTGGCCCCACTGGCCTTGACAGCGTCACCGGGCGGGGGCCGAGTACAGAGACTCAGCCGTGATAAAGGGCAGCCCTCACGGGGGCTCAAATTTGATTCCGTCCTTAGGGTGCCTCCTGCGAAGCCGAAGCACGGCTAAGGACGTCATCGGAGATGGAACTGTTACCTGACGTCAATATTTTGTGTGAGGGTACTACTATATAGGTACCCGATCGGGCTGGCCCATTCATGCTGAAAACAGCAAGCCTACTTCTAAATTTCTATACTATCTTAACTTCACATACAATAAAAGCTGTAAATAAGCCTATACGACCAAAAGGTTTGCCTGACGGAAAACAACTAGCTGCTCATGATAACGACTTCCCAACCATAACCACTCTCTAACAAAGAGGAAGCGGAAGGGAAGAATTCTCATCCAACGAAACACAAACAACAATGAATTCCAGACCAGAATACATGACTATAAGGTAAATGAAAACGTATGTCTCGAGCGGGAATGAAACCCACGACCTGTAATTGGGTTTAAGGCATGTTCGCTACCGCTACGCCACAAAGGCCGGCTAGACGTAAAGCTACTTCGCATTAATATTCTATCAGATAGTATCACTTCCTCAGTCGAGTCGATCTATTCATATCAAATCATAGTCATAAATCCGTACTATTATAAAATAATCTTATAATATTTTTAAAATTATAGTAACACTTTCATTGTTAATGTAATAAGGCTCTGTATATTCTCAAATTAACAAAATATTCTTAGACTGGAAATTACTTGAAACTGCATGCATCTAGGTCATACTACGTTCCACAACTAATTTTCATTCAAAGAGACTATTTCGTGTTATCTTCAGTCGACGTAGGAATCCTTGGACATAGCTGTCCATAATGCAAGTCTTAGTCACAAAGGTTCCAAGTGCGCTGCAAGATTGAGGACTAATCCTTGTTAATTATACTATGAGCAAAGGATTCTGTGCGGTCTCTTAGTCGAGGGAATGTTGCTCATGTTTATAATTGGACACCGAGAATTATGAATTTTTGCTGAGGAATATTTTTATTATATTGTTGACTTTTATATGGCTTTGTAATTTTTAAATCATGAATAATGCTATCGGTCTCACTAACAAAGCAATCCCAAAAAAAAGTGACTAGTATTTAATTTTGTAACCGACTTTTAAAAAAGGACAAGGAAAACGTTTGGAACAATTTGGATTCTTCTTTTCTTATTTTAAAGGGTATATTTTCTAGTTCCGTTGTAGTTTAGTTGTTGTTGCTAAGGACTTGATAGTGAGAACTTTGAGATATCTAGGGACTTCTTAAAATTTTATAGGTAAACTTATTGCGATTTCTGTATTTTTTTTCAAGGAACCTATGCATCTGATGTATTATGATCACAGGTGGTCTCTGAAACTACACAATTCTTATATGTTACGATACAATTAAGAAATTACTTAAATGTCGTTGCTTGAATATTATTCGTATAAAAGTCGTATTAAAGTGTAAAACAAATAAATACAGAATTCAAATCAAATCAAATCAAATATTTTTATTCAACGTAAAAGCATATAACTTATTTGTTGAAAGTCAAGATTCTACCACCGCCACCAAAATTAAACCTCTACCCGAGAAGAGCCGGCGACAAAACTCGTGGGGTTGTATCTTTTTTTAATGTATTATTATTATTTTTTTAAATATCCAAGTAATTTACATATTATGTTCACTGAAAAGCGTGGAGTGATTGTCTCATTCCCAAGGTGTGGTGTCCTCAAGGTATTTACTAATTTTATAATAGCCCTTACCACACAAACGTCTTTTGACCTTTGTTTTAAATTTATTAATAGAAAGTTTCTGAACGCTTTCTGGGATTGCAAAACCGTATACAGTTTACCTTTAAAAGAATTACTAATTTTATGCAGTCTAGTAACTGGTATTGTTAATTTATGTTTTTCCCTAGTGTAAATGTTATGATTATCACTACATTTTGTAAATTCATTGATATTCTTACATACATACATAACATTTTCAAAAATGTATTGAGAAGCGACAGTCAATACATTAATTTCTTTAAATTTTTCCTTCAACGAATCTTTACATCCTAGATTGTAGATTGCACGAATAGCTCGCTTTTGCAGCACAAAAATAGTATTTACATCAGCCGCGTTACCCCAAAGTAAAATTCCATATGACATAATGCTGTGGAAGTAATTGAAAACTGAAGAGCATAAAATGTATATTTTCTACAAATCAATATAAGTTATGCTAAACAAAATATCACAGAATGCTCCGATTTCTGTTGTAGAAAACATTTAACATTCTATTGTAAGTTTTGAAGTTATTGAAATTTTTTTCTAAGTTATAATATTGTTTCCATAATTTTATTTTTGTTAATAGATCACCAGCTGTGTACTTTTATTTCAGTTAAAATAGTCAGTTTAAAACATATTCTCATAGCAACATGGCTTAAAATCGAATCCAATAAAGGATGAGTTCGACATAATGAACTCATTGTCCCTTAACTTTTTATTTTGGATTCATCAATTAGTGTCGAATCTTATTGCATTCTTTCGTTGTGTAGAAGTCGGCGATTTCTCGCAAAACATGATTGTTGATAATGCGATTGAATTCGTTTATATTTATGAAGACGGGGCAAGTTTTTGTAAAGATGTCCATCCAGATTTAAAGAAAAAGTCGCCCAAAGTATGTACCACTGCGAAGTCGAATAAGGTATTCTTACAAGTAGTTGAGACATACAGTGAGAATTTCTATAAAAGTAGTTTCCAACATGAAAATAAACTTGTTTGGTTTACACGTTTTTCTTTTAATTTTAGTAGCAATTTATTTGTGAAGTTTTGTTGTAATTATAATTTTGATCATGAAATTTGTTTTATTAGGAACAAGAATTGAAATGTTAGGACCGTGCGCAAGTACACATACCGCCATCTTTGGGTATCGTACGAAACTTTTATAGTTATACTTCTGCGCGATAGATGTCGCTACATGTCGACTCAAAATACTTTAAATTACTCAAAATAAGTATGTGATAATTTTATTTATATTACACATATCAAATAGAACGTGATTTCTGTGTACAATTTTTCTTTTAAAATATGACAAATAAATTTTTACAGGTAAAACTTGATAAAATATCGGTTCTTAAAATGTTGAAATCTCTAAGTAAAATAGTTACCCCTTCGTTATGTTTAGTGTTCAATGAGTCATTACTAATGGAGTATAACTCAAAAGACGTTAAAAATATCTCCATGAACATTTTAAAGTAGACACAGAAATAAAGCATCGTTTACATTAAGTAGTAGCAGTTGATTATAGTAATCTGGTATTCCAGAGAAAAGATAAAAAATATTTTTTATGCATATAACTTTTTGATACATTTCTTTTTTATACTGGAATTATTACTTTTCTAAGCGTGGACTATACCGTCCTGTTCGGCGTGACCACCATTTTCGTATGAAAAGCAACCAAATATATATTTAGCTATTTACTCGATTCAGGAAAGTAAACCTCTGGTCTGATATCTTAAAACTTGATCACATTTTTTTAAATATATTTTCTTACATAATGTTTTTTATTTGATAGGATATGATTGAGACAATATTAAAATGCAAGTCTAGCATATCAATATTTGGGATATATTATATCCGCTTAGACTGCTACCATGTGGTTATATTAACATGATTGGACAAATAGAAATAAATGTTAGTTGTTAATAAGTTTGTTTAATTTTTTTAATTTTAATTTTTAGGAGTGAACTTTATGAATAAGAGATAATCAAAATATATGACACCAACTAATAATATTCACGCAGGGTTTATCTACGTTCTGTACAACTCTGCTAGAAACTGTTCTAATGTAAGCATAGCTTAAATAACAGATTATAAATCGAGTAATTATCGTTCCCCAAAGAACACTAACGTTAACTTATGTCTCGTTTCCTCGCCTTCAAATGCATACTTGAATTTAAAAGGAGTACTCGAGGACCATTCGGATAGTGAAGATGGGTGTTATTTGAATTAATTATCGTAGAATTTTATTTAAATAGATGTTTTAATTTATGCTTATATACTTTGACACTAACAGAAAGGATAACGCTTTGTAAGTGTACTTAAAAAAATTTAGAGTATTAGTTCGTGGCCTTCGTAGTTTTAGTAAAATTTGGTTTTGAATTAAAAATAAATGGCATATAATTTTGATTTTTGAAATATTATTTGTTCATACTATATCAATAAGCAATATGTTATACATTACAACAAACACTATGTTAGGATTGTTTAATTAACAAAATCCTACTACTTTTTAAATTCAAGTACACAAAAAACGGCGCCGTTCACGTACGCAAACCTTCGGTGTGTGAGCTTTAGTAGTTTTCTTTTATATACTACATATATAAATATTTTTTCTATATATGATTCTTCATTCTTTGTCTTTGAAACGACGTCGTTGTTTTAAGAATTTATCACATATTTTTGACAAAACTTTTGCGACATTTTATTGAAAGACCTAACGAATACATTTCAATAACTCTATTGAGCGTCAAGTTACGTAAGCCAATTAGATTGAACGTAAAGTTTAACTAAGTACAATTTTCGAGACGAAAATTTTCAATGTACTTATCATTATAAATTTTAACAATGTCAAAGTTATAACTTTATAATTAGTAATTATTTTTTGTTACATTAGAATAAATTTTAATATTTAATACATTTAAGTAACTTATGAATTCAGTAACTTACATTTAAGTAAATTATGAATCTCGTAAACATTTTTATAGTGACTAAAAATGTTTTGTTTTTCATGTATTAATCTTAATATGTATATAATTCTTCTGTCCATGTGTATGTGACTTGACTCCTCCTAGACGGCTGAATTTTAATTAAATTTTTTGAGTGTTCCAGTGAATTCGAAAATGGCTTAGATTTCAAAATTGGACTTCACTGTGCTGCTTTGCGTAATTGCGTAAATTCTTTCTTAAATCGGCAGTAGTGATCATTCGTAAACTATAAGGTATAATTATTAGCTATATTTGCAATATAGCTGATTTTAGTGAGTTCTCTTGATCACAAAAATTTCAACTTTTTGCTTTATCCACAATAAAGTTACAGGGGGGTTAAAAGTGCCTCGAGTCGCTTTGAAAAAAGATGTTACGGCTGTGCTCTTTGCCTGACTTGGCGGGGTCACTGGCGTGCCCCCTGATAAAATAGTTTTACAGACAACTGTATTTTAGAAAAGATCATATTATATTGTTTTATTTATTTTTAAGTAAAAAAAAAAACGTATGTTTGTATTCGCTACAAACTACCAACAATTTCGATTACGCCGAACTTGATAAGCAATTGATTTTCAATAAAACCGTTAAATTGGTTAACCTCAAAGCTTATATCTAATTTCAGAGGAAAGCGGACCCGAAATTGGAATCGCCAAATTAATAGAACATTCCACTCTTAGTTCTAATTACTAATTACCGATGACATAAAATCATAACGCGACAAACTTTATACGTATATGTGAAAATATATTTTGAGAGAGTTTATAATATGTATATTGCGTTAATAGAATAGCGTATACTTGGTTTCGGTAGTACTTTAATTGGAATTTCTCAATAAAGTTCAATAAATAATATCTTAATTAATTTTATTATTCCTTACGTTGACTCATTGGCCCCCTCTCATTTCAGGGAGACGGTGTACGGGTGAGAGCCGCTGCGGAAAAGGCTGAACTCTGTAAGCGGCGTTAGTATTCGTCACTTTATTTTTTTCGGAATGTGTATTGCTGTTGGCCCTACTGGCCTTGACAGCGTCACCGGCGGAGGGCCGAGTACAGAGACTCAGCCGTGATAAAGAGGCAGCCCTCACGAGGGCTCAAATTTGATTCCGTCCTTAGGGTGCCTCCTGGGAAGCCGAACCACGGCTAAGGACGACATCGGAGATGAAGGCAGCGCTCCGAGCGCATTCTATACAATACACTCACCCGACGGTGTGAGCCCGACGCGACGTGCGAAACAAAGGACCTCGTCCTCGTCGGCGAGGACGGCGTTGTGTGCGTGTCTGTGCTGTGTTAGGGGTATTTTCTAAAGTAATCCTATCATCAGGGTCTTGCAGGACGTGCTTTGGACGCCTTACTTATGTCGGTTGGTTATCGTCACTTATTTCAAATTATACCTTTGTTCGTTTGCAGTAGAAATACTATAATATTTTGAAAAGATATTGATAGGTGACAGGGGGGCTGGTTCGCTTATCGTTCAAAGAATCGGGATTGTGATTCAGCGGGAAATGCAGGTTTTTGCCGTGGAAATGATTTGTACACTTGTAATTATTAACAAATATAGTTATTCAATTGTAAATATTGATGTAATATTAGTTCTCAATAAGAGACGTATATTATGAATATATCAAAAATTGATTATGAATATGTGGGAAGAAATTTTGAAAAAATTTTATATACACTTTTTGAAATCCCACTAATTTAATATTATAATATTTATATAATATGCAAAAATATTTCCAACGACCCCCTTGTCAAATTGGTTAATTTTTTGGGTGTATTTTGTATGCTTTTAATTAACTTGTACAAAATATTTAACAAGCATCGTATTTTTGGGTATGGTGAACGGCTTACGAACTTCCATGACTTTTTTGTTAGAGCGGCTGCCTCTATAATGATCATACATTTAAGGAAAACGATACTAACATAAATTAAAAATTAAATAATTTAGGTGGTTTAGCCTGAATTAGTTTTTTTAATCCTTTTATCATGGAAACTAATTATTTGTAATATTTTACTAACAATATTTGCTTTTAGAACAAAGGGTCCATAAATTTGACTACATCGACACAGCTTGGCAGTTAGAACACAAATTTTAGGCCTCCGTAGCGCTATATTTCCAGCATTAAGTCTGTACTCACGGCCGTGATTTACATTGCGCCACTTTGCACTACGCTTTATGGCAACTGTCGCCTACGCTACTGCAGGGAAGGAAATGCAAGAACATTAAGACCTGATAACACCTATTCTAGTGCTTTATGTGAATATAAAATGCGTAGGTGGTTGTTGAGAAAAAGTCTCCATAATTGCATCGAGACTGAACGTTGAGATTTTGCGCTTGCATTTATGTCGGATTCTGTCTAATTTATTAAGACTTCAATATAATTCATGATGTATATTTCAAATAAAAATTCTACAGTTTTCAAATAGTAATCACTATAGTGTAATTACTTTTAGAAAACTGTTTTAAGGTGTCGGTAAATTTAAAATATTCCCAAAATGTGGTTGGGATATGCCAACTCGAATATCCCTGATTTCTAAAGATCAAATTGTCTCATAAAATTTTATATGCATTACAAACAGACACTGCATTTTTGTATCTTATATATAAATTCTCTTTTCCTCTTTAATTATCACACACTGACTGCACGACACGACTGACTGCATTTTTAACCCTCCTATAATTTTGTTGGGGATTTAGCAAGAACTTTGAAATTTAGTGTATAACAACACCAAAACATAACAGTTTGCTTTAAAGCTAAAGGCTATTATACGGATACTTAAGTAACACACCATTGCTGTTTATTAATATGGTCATGTGACGTAGAAGCCAAGTTGGAAGGACTCCAAAGAGATCTTGTCGAATTTGGCAAGATATTTGTTACCTAATGCCACACAGGCACCTGTCTTTTCCAGATAGGTTCTTTCATGAAATTATATAATTAAAGATATTTTGATGGGACTATTAATATATCTTTCTATCCGTAATCCGACTTCAAAGTTAATTCTGCTTGTGTAGTGGAGAGTAGAAATATTTCGAAATTGGCTCCTTTTTGGTCAAGATAATTATTAAATGCACATTATCGTAGTTTTCATTTTGTGTTAAATAACTATGCTACTGTCGGTTCAAAGTGGTTATGTATTGTTTTTAATTCATATTTTAATTATTTATTATATTCTTTGGTAATTTTTTTGTGAAGTTTCGTCGCATAACTTATGATGACTATGTAGTATGCACGAAAATAATTTGGTTTCGTGTAGGTGTCAGTCAGCGAGTAATTCCTCAAAGTAATTGTAAAATATCACAACAGTCTGAATGATTTAAAAAAAAAAGATGAAACGTATATATAATCGTGGAAAAAATATATAATAATATTTATTGTTATTACTATGTGTTAAATTAGTATTTTCTATATTTTTTTGTAGCCTTATTAGTACCGACATAAATAGGCCTACTCGACCGGGGTAGAACTACCCTCGGTCCGGCACACAATGTCAACGTAAAGTAGTAGTATCCGTACGCAACGAAATGTAACGTTCTGGTCGAATAGAGGGGCAGTTTGTTTGTCTTTTTATTCACCCCTTCTCTCCTATTCCTTATCTTAGCAACTCATCGTAATGACGCCGGTACTACTAAGATCATAAACAAGATCTGCTTTATATCAGCCAAATTAATTTGCGATTATTCGAAGATATCTAAAGATAAATCTTAGTTTCATTGAAAGCACACCCGAAAGTTTTGATGTCATATTTTTTTATATAACTCCAGTAAATTTATACTTATTAATCTTATGCCCGGTTCTGAAAGGCAGATCAACGCAAAAATTAACTAATCTTTAAAAAAATATATTGTGTCATAAACGGTATTCGTATCTTAATAAACAATTTGACTTATGGCATATTTTGACAGTAAAGAATCAATCATCGAATGAAAAATTTAATATTTATATGCAATATCACCATTGTAAAAAATTATAAAAGTGTCAAGATAATCATGGTTTAAGTACTAAATCTTTCTCTTGTCAACGTTTCAGAAACTCAAATTGATTTGACAGCTCTGTTAAATTAACAGCTACGTTAGTTAATCAATGTTTTGACAAGCATTTCAGAAACCGGCCGTTAATGTCATTAGAAAAAGCTTTTGCTGAAGCGTCGATATTTATGAGGATTGAGTGAAATCACATACTTAGGCCTCTCAGAACTGCACGCACGCATAAATATTTACTCTTAAGTGAACTTCGCCATTTCACGTCGTAAAGAACATTACATAATCTGCATAAAAAGTTTCAATGGGCTAGGATGAAAGCCGAGGGCCGCGTCTGGCATGTGAATTGCTTTTTATATTCGCTAATATTGACTCTTTTACTTAGAAGGAACTCGTATGCTAAAGGAGTCGTCGCGCATACAGCATAAGCCTTACTAAACCTTTGATCCTAATTTGACTACGTTGGATAAAGTTTTTAAAAATATATCCTAAGTTGAATTTTACGGTAGCGAAATTTTTCTACTAAAATATATAAAAGCCGTGCCTCCATATTATATTGTATTTTTTGGTTATGTTTAACTTAAGCTAATTTTTTACTGTAAAATATCAAAGGTTTTGTATTGCAAATAAAATGGGACTGGGAACCGGATTGCTCTAATCAAAATCAAGATAAGAATTCAATTTATATTTCCGGGCAATTCAACGATCCCCGATTCTGCTTTAAATCAAAATTTACCCCAAACAAATGTTTGAAAGGCGATTACAATCGCGAAGTTAGTCCCGCACTTCTATCGAATTGATAAGTTTGACAAATTCAGAAAATTTATCGCTTAATTTGATTATGTTTTGTATACCATGCACTGCCGTTGTCAGTTAAATCAACAATTTAATAAGGATGATATCTGTAACGGTCAGGGATTTATTTCGGGCGTTCAGATTTCCCCTCCCGGGCTATGCTGGTTCGGATTTTGAAGAAATACAACTTTTATACGTCTCGTTCTTTATTCACTGTTATAATCCGACTGCGATACGGTGATACAAAAGTCATTATATAAATATGTTATATTGGTTTCACAACTAGTGCGAGCATTGTCGCGGTAGTTTTATTGGCCGACCAATCAGCGCAATGTTGATTTCTGATCGTTTAATTTCTACTTAATGCTGATTGGCCGGCGCTCTCGAACCTGTCTCAACGTGTTGAGTCAGGTCCGTTAACATGCATATACAAGTGTAGTCCTATAATAATCTATTTATCTATTGAACATATTATACATAATGATATAAAATAATATTTACAAAGGCAGGAGTAACTTATCTATTACGTACATATAATTTACTTATTTTAATCCTATTTTAAACAATATTTATTATTTGTCGTATTACGGCGGCCACGTAGTTTTTAGGCGACGTAGTCAACAGTCTCCCCGCCAGTGCACGAAGATCCGGGCACTCCATCTTCCGGCTGCGAAGTCGCCGTCACGAGGATCAGCCTTGACGTCGGCCTCCGCAACACTCCGCCCCTTGTTCTTACGTTGACGACGCGGGTTCTTCCATCTGGTCAGGAACGTCGTCTCGATGATTCCTCGCGGCCACGTGTTGCGCGGCAAGGAAGAGTCTGCGATGATCACGACGTCGCCCTGATGAAATTCCGATGTCTTTCTTCCTTTCAGTCGTCGTGGCATTAGCGTGGGGAGATACTCTTTGAGCCACCGACCCCAGAAGTGGTCGGCCATCCGTTGTGCCGTCCTCCAATCTGGCTTCCCTATGAGGTTGCTGTCTTCGTACTGCCCCATCATGGTCAACCCGCTAGACCTCCCTATTAGGAAGTGGTTGGGGGTCAGTGCTTCTTCGTCCGATGGCTCAGTGCTTAGATGCGTCAACGGGCGAGAGTTTACTGTGTGTTCCGCTTCGATCAGGAGCGTGTGCAGGACCTCTTCAGGTGGGCTGCGTTCGCCGAGCACGGCGATGAGCGCCGTCTTCACTGACCGTATCAACCTCTCCCAGGCGCCCCCCATGTTCGGAGCGCCCGGAGGAATGAACTTCCAGATGATGCCCTCCTTCTCGGCTGCTTCTCTAAGCTCTTCCTTCTTTATTTTCAGGGTCTCTTGTTTGAGCTCGTTATTGGCCCCGACGAAGTTCGTTCCGTTGTCGCTATAGATTACTCGTGGGGTTCCTCTTCGCGCGGCCATCCGTCTCAACGCCATTATCATAGAACTGGTAGTTAGTGATGCCGCCAGTTCTAGATGTACCGCTCTCGTTGTTAGGCATGTGAAGAGCGCGCTGGCGCGCTTCTCGTGGCGCCGGCCGATGGTCACGTGCATGGGGCCAAAGTAGTCGACCCCGGCGCACGTGAACGCTGGTTGGTGGTAGGTCAAGCGTTCTCGTGGCAGGTCACCCAGCGGCGGCGTTTCGGGCTTCTGTCTTCTTACGATGCACCATTGACACTCACGGGCTACTCGACGAACTGCGTTGCGAAGGCCTGGGTTCCAATATCTCTGTCTGAGCTCGTTCGCGACGGTAGTATGATTACCGTGATGAAGACGTCGGTGGTAGTGCTCGATGAGAAGCTGCGCGATCTTATGTTTGCCATCTAAGATAAGGATGTTCTGATTTCTCTCATAGTTTTCTATTTTTCCGGTGCGGCTGTTGAGGCGTAGCAGGTTCTCGGCGTCTAGCTTCACGTCGATATTCTTAAGACGGCTTTCTACTGTTCTTCCTTTACTTAAATTAGCGACGTCTCTCTGGAACGACTCTCGTTGGCTCTGTCTTATAAGAGCCTTTTCTGCTTTCGACAAATGTTCTCGTTCTAGTGGACTGTATATTCTGATTTTTCCCATTATAGCGTTGTTATCTCGTTTCTTCTGTCGACATTTCTCTGCGAACATGAATAGGCGAGCCGTGGTTCTCAATAGCTTCGACCAACAACTGAATCGGGCTGGGTCTGGAATCATCGGTTCTTCCGTGATTATGGTTGCTGCTGCGCAGGTCATCCGTTTTTCTTTCAAGCTTTCCTCTTCCTCGTTTTCCTTTTCAATTTTCTTAACCGGCCATTCGGATTTCGGTCGATACAGGAAGGCGGGCCCGTTGAACCATCTGACTTCGTCGTTGAATCTTCGTGTTAGGTCTCTCGTAGCGTCGTCTGCCGGGTTTTCTTTCGTAGGAACCCAGCGCCAGTCACATGGCTTCGTCAGGTCCTCGATTTCTGCCAGCCGGTGTGCGACGAATGCTTTGAAGCGACGCGGATCAGCCTTTATCCATTGCAGGACGGTGGTTGAGTCCGACCAGAAGACCTTAGATGTGATCTCCAGGTCGGACTCCTTGGTGACGGTGGTGGCGAGTCTCGCTCCTAGCAACGCGGCTTGTAGTTCCAGGCGAGGTATAGAGATGGTCTTAGCGGGCGCTACTCTGGCTTTGCCTGCGATCAGGCGCACGCAGACTTCCCCTTCCTCGGTCACAGTTCTCCAAAATACTGCTGCAGCGTAGGCGCTCTCGCTGGCGTCGACGAAGGTATGTATCTCTCCGACTCTCGAACCCGACGTCAGGCATCTGGGGATTCTTAAGCTTTGAAGTGTCGCTATGTCTTCCATATACTGATTCCAGACTTCTCTTTGCTCCTCGGTGATGGCCTCGTCCCATTGTATCCCGGTTCTCCACAGATCTTGAATCAATTTCTTTCCCTTGATGAGGGCAGGAGCTGCGAGTCCCATGGGGTCGAACGTCGACATTACCGCGCTGGTGACTTCTCTTTTCGTCGGTGCTCTATCCCCTCTGCTGACTTCAAGCGGAGTGTTTCTCAGGCCGACGTTGAACGCCAGTATGTCGTCTTTGACGCTCCATCTCATACCGAGTGTCTTCTCTTCGTGTCCGAGTTTCTTTTCTGTAGGTATCTCTTCTTTCTTCAAGTCGATTAAGACTTCTTCTTTATTACTTGCCCACTGGCATAGCTCGAATCCGGCCGCTCCGTGTATTCGGTTGACGTCCGTTGCGACGCGCTTTGCTTCTTCGATCGTCTCGAAACTCTGTAGGTAGTCGTCCATATAGTGATGTCTGACGATGGCTTTGGCTGCTTCCGGTTGCTCTTTTTCATATTTCTGAGCGTGTAGGTTTTTAACGTAGATCGCGGTCGCAGGCGAGCACGCTGCGCCGAAGATCACTGACGTCATACGATATTCGCTAGGCTTCGCTCTTCCTTCGTCTTCTCGCCATAGAAACCTAAGGCTGTCGCGGTCTTCTCTCCTCATGCTGATTCGTAGGAACATTTCTTTAATGTCGGCGACGACTGCTACAGGGCCCTCTCGGAATCGCAAGAGTACCCCAAAGAGTGATTGGAGTAGGTCGGGTCCTGGGAGCAGTGCATCGTTCAGGCTCTTCCCTTCGAATCTGGCGGCGGCGTCGAACACGATGCGCATCTTCTTCTTCTGAGGGTGAACGACGGCGAAGTGTGGCAAGTAGAAGGTTCGTCCTGGCGTAGAGGATAGCGGAGCTCTCTCTGCGTATCCGCTGTCTAGCAGCTTCTTGATTTGGTTCTCGTAATCCGCTTTGAGGGCTCTATCCTTGTTCAGTTTCTTCTCGATGCCCAGGAGTCTGTTGTGAGCTTGAGCGTAGTTGTTCGGCAGTGTTTCTTCTTTCGTTTTCCATAGCAGTCCAGATTCGTATCTTCCTTCAGGCAGCTGTTTCGTCGTTTCATCTAGGACGGTGAGGGCTCGTTGATCGGCGTCGTTGCTAGGGCGTCGTATTCGTATACCGATCGAGTCCAGTTCAAAGTGTTGCTTGATGAGATTCTCGATTTTCTCTTCTTTGTCAACGTCTCGACAGTGGTTGACATAATTGACAGATACGGCGGCGCTTCCTGTGCAGGATCCGTGCAAGACCCATCCTAATCCGGTGAGTGAAGCGGCAGGTTCGTTGCGTTTTCCTTTCAGAATCTTTCGAGAAACTATGAGGTGCCAGTTATCCTGGCCTATCAGGAGTGACGGCTTCTCTTTTTCGTAGGAGAGTTCGTTGATCTTATTCTTCAGATGGCTGCAGCCTTCTATTTCTTCTTTGCTGATGTGCTGCGCGGACAGGCATAACCCTTCGACGGTGCGTACCCCGGTGAGAGTTCTCTTGTCTCTTCTGTGTGCCCCTTTGATCTTGAGGTTGAGCTTCAGAGAGTTCTTTTTCTCGACTACCTTCCCACCGACTGTCTCTAGTATGAGCGGAGTCTCTTCGCCGGTGGCTCCGATGCGGGCGGCGACGTTGGCGTCCAGAAGAGAGACTGTAGACCCTTCATCTAGCAGGGCTAGGATGCGAGCGGATCTGCTCGGGCCATATATGTCCACTGGTATCATCTTCAGGTACACTCTCGTTCCGTCAGCGGTTGCGTACACCGTTTTCACAATTTCGTTCTTTTCAGTTTCTTGACTGTTCGACGAGGCTGGCTGCTGGGGCGGTGCCGTTGTTGTCTTCGGCTCCGAGTGCAGCATAGTATGATGAGGACGCTTGCATCGTTTGCAAGGTTGACCTCTGCAATCGTTTCTCAGGTGCCGTCGGCGTAGGCAGCGGAAGCATAGTCTCTTTTGTTTCGCAATTTCCCACCGTTCATCGGTTGCGGCTTCTTTAAATCTGGAGCACTCTGTGAGCCAGTGTTCGCCTTCACATTGAAAACAAAACTTCTTATAGGTGTCTTGATTCGCGGCGACTATTTCATAGTTGACTGTGTTCACAGGATACCTTTTGTCGAACTTTTTCTTCGCTGTCATCGTTTCCGGCGGTGCATATGTGCCACATAATTCGGATTCATGATCTAGGAACGTCTTGAGTTTCACTAATTCCGGTTCATCTTCTCCAGTGCTAGCGTTGAAGTCGAGCCATCGATAACGCAAGATCGGTGATAATTTTTCTATAATGGACTTGCCCATTTCTGGCGAGTACAGGTAATGTGGTTTATTTAAAGCACTGATGGTCGTCACTGCGTTGCTAATACGACTAGCGAAAACGCATATGTCTCGCGGCGTGTCACCGACTCGTGGCAGTTCTTTGATCTTCTGTAGCTCGGATAGTGCTAGCTGGTCTGGTCTTCCGAACCTCCGTTCCAGTGCAGAGATGACGGCTTCGGGGTCCGATGCTACGAACAGCAGGCTTCGTACAGATTCTTTCGCGGTGCCTTTGATTGCTTTTCGTAGTCGGGCCATGTTGTGTACGTCGGTACACAGGGGTTTACTTTCTTCATAGGCTCGCCAGACGGTAGCCAATCTTCCGGTGAGCCACCGAAGTCAGGTAGGTCCATGTCTTGGCAGAGACTTGAGTGGGCTGGCTTGACCTCGTGGCGGTGATGATGGCTTCCGCGAGTTCTTTCATATCACTTTTTATTGAAGGTTCGCACTTACTTGCTTCATTGGGTTCATCTAGGTAGACCGTGGTGTGGTCTACCCAGTTCTCGACATGCGCTGACTTGTCTAGTTCAAATTCTTCGTCGAATTCCTCTTCTGACTGGTAATGAGTCAGCTCTAATTCTGTTTCAGCCAAGGCGACGGCGTTCTGCGCGGCTATCAATTGCTTCCTCTGCAATTCCAGACGGGCTTCCATTTCTTTTCTTTTCGTCGACTTGGTCGATCTGGTGGCGGTCTGCTTCGATTGCGGTATCAGCGTTTCTGAAGACGCACACGGTGGAACTGTTCTTCCTCCAACGTTCTTCATTTTCATAGGTTCAGGAGCGGGCATGACGTGCTTCTTCACAGACGGGCGCGCGGTCGATGCGTGAGCGGTGTCACCAGGCGCGGCACGCGGGGCGACATCGGTAGTCACGGTACGCGAGGCAGAGGGTCGCGCTCTGCCGGCAGGAGCGGTCGGCGGAGGCGCGGCGGACTGCGGTGGTGCAAGGCGCGGCGCGGTGGTCACAATACGCGAGGTGGCGGCGGTCTGTCTCGAGCCTTCCACTACAAGGTGCGAGGCGGCGTCCGCTGCAGAGGCGGCGGTGGTGGCGGCGGCGGACGGAGGCGCGGTCGCGGCGGCGGCGGCGGCGGCGCGAGTAATTCGTCCAACCGACGAGGTAGCTGAACCTGATGCTGGCACTGATGCTGTGGTCGCTTCGGTTTCCGTCGTGGCGGGCGTGTTCATCGACCAGTCTGAAGTTTCCGTAGAATCTTCTCTTCCAGATCTTGATCGCGTTGGTGAGCTCGAACGTACGATGGGCATTTTCTTTTCTTAAATTTCTTCAAATTCTTGAAATTCTTGATATCAATTTTCCAATCCGTCGTAGAAGGACCAATTGTAACGGTCAGGGATTTATTTCGGGCGTTCAGATTTCCCCTCCCGGGCTATGCTGGTTCGGATTTTGAAGAAATACAACTTTTATACGTCTCGTTCTTTATTCACTGTTATAATCCGACTGCGATACGGTGATACAAAAGTCATTATATAAATATGTTATATTGGTTTCACAACTAGTGCGAGCATTGTCGCGGTAGTTTTATTGGCCGACCAATCAGCGCAATGTTGATTTCTGATCGTTTAATTTCTACTTAATGCTGATTGGCCGGCGCTCTCGAACCTGTCTCAACGTGTTGAGTCAGGTCCGTTGGCATGCATATACAAGTGTAGTCCTATAATAATCTATTTATCTATTGAACATATTATACATAATGATATAAAATAATATTTACAAAGGCAGGAGTAACTTATCTATTACGTACATATAATTTACTTATTTTAATCCTATTTTAAACAATATTTATTATTTGTCGTATTACGGCGGCCACGTAGTTTTTAGGCGACGTAGTCAACAATATCTTTTTATTATTTTATACTATATAATGTGAACATTAATTCAATCTTCTAATAAAACCTTTCTATAGTGATGATATATGATTTCGAAATAAATTGTCTAAAAGCGTCTTTAGTTACGTAACGAATTGAATAGAATTTTTTATATCATGACGGTTGGCAACAAGCATTCGGTACGCATGATGGTACGCATTTAAAAAAAAATAGTATTTGCTTTATTTATTATATTATTCGACAATTTTTATTGCAGTTTTGTCTTTATAACTTTTAGTGACTATGTAGTATGCAAAGAAATGATTTGGTTTCGAGTAGGTGTCAGTCAGCGAGTAATAGAATTGTTTATGTCATGACGGTAGGCAAACAAGCATACGGTACGCATGATCGTAAGGAGTCACCGCAAACTATGAACGCTTGCGATACTTGAGGTGTCATATGCTGATGTTAATCCAAGGGATTGGATCGAAGGGATGAGAAGAGAAAAATGGTATAAAGGGGGTGGGAGATAGGCCCTCTGGCGCTCGAACTCGTCGCGCGAAACGCAACTGTACTGATACTGTTACTTTACGCCGATTTTCTTTGGGAGTATTACTTCCCTGATCCGGCCGGCACATTTGTGCTGGGAGAAGCACTACTCCTACTAAATTTACTAGATATAATGTCATAAATATAAATATGTCGTATATAAATCAGTATTCCGCTGTATATTATATTTATATTTCATTTAATATTTCCTACATTTTAAGGGCAGTAATATGCTAATGATAGCTGTCACGGAAAGTAAATATGAAAGGAATGTCAGGGTGTATCGTGTTACAGTATCGTGCAAACATCCGTTGGATTGCAACTTGGATGCGCTATGCTAACTTCCATCGTGTCTGAAGGCAACTTTCAAAACTACCACACTTCTGGCTTTGTGACATATTGTCTAAACGTTTCAATGCGGATATGCAAAACTATGCTCTAAAATAATTTAATATTTCATAATATTTTTGTGTAAGTTTTTTAAATATAGGAGGATTAAGTTAGCTGATGACTTTAATTAGTTGCTTTCAAATGTACAGACAGATTAGGTTTTGTCGCATTTCTATGTCGTCAAAAACACATACACAATGACAAAGAAAAACAGACCTAAACCGGAAAAAATGCCTGTATGGTCAATACAAACATCTGCTCCGAGCAGGAAACGGCAGGTTCGCTATCACTGCGCCACAACGTCACAAATTATGATTATTTTATGAGATATTTACAATAATAAGACAGGCAATCTTTTTCAATGCGTATTAATAGATATTAATTATTCAATAAAATATTTTGTATCTTTTCATCAACCTTCCTTAAAGAAGAATCACGTCTAATGATTGAGACACATTTAACAAATTATAATAATAAAAGGAAAGTAACGACGTCTCAATATAATAGCTCTGTTATGAATTAAGCCCACTATCGATCTATATATCATTGGATTGCCACAATTTGCATATAATAACTACTTTAAATGCCACTAGTATACCACACTCAGCTAGTCAGTCGGGTTTGAATCGCTTAAGATGTCAACACTCGATCTCTGATTACTTTATTGCTTGACTCTCGTGAATTACGATGTTACATGAATAAAACATCTTATTTATGGTATCTTCGTCCTTTTATTATTATTATTACAATAATTATAAATAATTAAATAAACGCTGCACACTCAACGGCCCCCATTAGGATAGTAATATCTTGTGTCGGGGTCCGGAAACATTCACAATGACAAGGACAAATTCACCCAGACCGGAAAATATGCTTGCATGGTCAATACAAACATATTACGCTCCGAGAGGGAATCGAACCCGCTACCTGTGGCGTTTAAGGCAGCTTCGCTACCGCTGCGCCACAACGTCTTCATTATGTTTGTAAGGAATTTATATAGCAGTATATGTTGCTTTTAACTAGTTTTTTTATGTCATGACGATTGGCAAACAAGCATATGGTCCTCCAAATGGTAAGCAGTCGATACCTTTTACTGGTGGTAGGTCTTTTGTTGCAAGAGGCCGGCTAGGTAGTTACCACCGCAGTGTCCAATATTCTGCCGCCAAATAGTAGTGTTTAGGCACTACTGTGTTCCGGTTTGAAGGGCATTGTACGCTAGTGAAATTACTGGGCGAACGAGATTTAAGAACTAATATCTCGAGGTTGGCAACGCGTGAGTGGCACCTACTAATGGTGCTGCAAGCGCTCATACGCTCAGCCACTTACCATCAGGTGGGCCGTATGCTTGTTTGCCAACTTCTAACATGAAAAAAAAAAAAAAAAAAAAAAAAAAAAAAAAAAAAAAAACCTATGAACGCTTGCGATTCTTGAAATATCACAAGCTCGTTGCCAACCCAAGGAACAGGAAGGAAAGGATGAGAATGGAAAAAAAGGAAGGGATCAGAGGGGGTGGGAGATTAGGCCTTTTAAGTAGTTTTAAGGATTAAAAAAAACAAACAGTGATATAATAACCGATAGTGGATATCGCGCTGATATTAATTATACTGCCGAAGATATAAATAACATACAAAAATCTGAGGAATTGAGCAACATCTGCTTTTAAAGTCGGTTCAAATAGACTCGTGATAGTTAAAGTAAGTACAAAATCAAGGTAACCAAAATAATTTGCGTTTCCTTTATGGTATAAAGATTTGTCATTATGATATTAATTTTTTTTTTTACTTTTATATTGGTTGGCAAACAAGCATACGGTCCGCCTGATGATAAGCAGTCACTCTAACCTAAGCGCTTGTGATACTTGAAGTATCACATACGCGTTGCCAACCCAAAGGATAGGAAGGAAGAAATGAGAAGGAAAAATAGAAAGGGAACAGAGAGGGTGGGAGCTTGCCTTTAAATGTAGTCGATTAACGTAGCATATTAATTAGCCTCTAATCCTTTCTATTTGATAATGCATTGCTGGGTTGTTACCAAACAAGCAAGTAACAGTGGCGCAGCGTTAGTGAACCTGTCTTAAGCGCCACAGGTCGCGGGTTCGATTCCCACTCGGAGCAGATGTTTGTATTGACCATACAGGCATGTTTTCCGTTCTGAGTGTGTTTGTCCTTGTCATTGTGTATGTTTCCGAACCCCCGACACAGGATATAACTATCCTAATGGGGGCCGTTGAGTGTGTAGCGCTTAAAAAAAATTGTATCATAAAGAGTATTTTTGTATTCAATATTAATGATAAAATTGGCAATTTACTTCAAGACTATTACCGTAACAGCTCCTTTACTACAATAATTGAACAGGCAATCTAGACTTTTAACAATTCAAACGTACAGGTCAGTGTATGTTAGTGCCCTTATGACATAATGCCTTTTGATCCTGTCATAGGCTTCAAAGGCACGAACAGGCATTGTAGAGGATTTCGAGACTGTTTAGTGCAGTTCCGCCCGTAAGCCCGGATTAGCTCTACGTGTCAGGCAGCCACTGCAGTTTAGTGGCTAATCGGACTTGTTATACTAATGTGCAATGTTATACACACTAATGCACAATATTATTATACACTAAGCACATTGTGTATGGTTATAATATAGTCATTAAGTATTCCATTTGTATTGTTACGTCATCAGCTTCAATATTAAACAAATATAAATCCTGAATATACTCGATCTAAAATTGACTTGCGATTAATTTTCTAACACATTTGAATACTAACATGTGCTCGCAACTTCATCTGCGTAGACATAACACTTACATTCCGTTTCTTCGTTTGAAGTGCACTTTCACTACTTACTCTAACCTCCGGTATCTCGAACGTTTATCATACTCATGTTAAGTTAACATAGCAAATACTAAACGCTCATTGGTTGCCTGTTGATCATCGGATATCTTTAACCAATGAGCGTTCTATATTTGGTATGTTAAGTTAACGTGAATTTGATCAACGTACGAGAAACCGGGGGTTAGTATCATGTTATTTATCTATGTCAGCCAAGTTGTTGCGCCGGCCGATCGTATAAATCTAAAAGTTATCTCAGTACTTTTTATACAGATGAAAGATGAAACCCTATATCTTTTTCTGTACAACAGCGTGTAACAACAAACTTACATTTACATTTATAAAATGAGCTAGGATTTAAACTAAAAACACAAATAGCCCGGAATATTTGTTCATCACAATTGTATCAGTGAGTCTAGTAACTTTACTGTAAGCTTTCTCTTTATCAGAGGTTACGCCTACAGTCTTGAAGTTACATTACTAAAACAAATGAACATCTGGTAGTCGATTAAGGTAAATGTAATAAACCAGACTCTAATTCGTCCAATCGAATAGACTAAGCATTCACCGTCCATTGTTGTGGCGAAGGGATGTATATGACCCAGCACTGACCACCATTTGTCAGGCCAGATCGTTTGTCGCGTCGGCTACATAACTAATTGCTGTTGTAAATCGTCGCCGCGACATAAACGTCTATCAGTCGCCGAAAGTGCGAGAATTTTGTTTTCCGCTGAACAATTCCGATTATTTCAGCCCATAAGTCACTATCTATTGTTTAACACTTCTTCTACCATTTTTATAGAAACATATTTGCTTATCTTCCTGTTTGTTACGGCTAATTTCTGAACCGGTAGGACCGATTTTAGCGCGGGTTTCACTGGCAGAAAGCTAATGTTATAAGGATAAACTTAGGCTACTTTTAATATCTTAGACACAGAATTAGGGATCCATAAAGAAAAATCGGTACACCACGCGAGCCGTGGATCAGTAATAAACTACTAACTAATATTTAATTTTTTTTTTTTTATGTAAGAGGGGCAAACGGGCAGGAGGCTCACCTGATGTTAAGTGATCACCGCCGCCCATGAACATCTGCAACACCAGAAGGCATGCAGGCGCGTTGCCGACCTTTGAGGAAAGAATAGGCTCTACTCTTGAAGGTTCCCAAGTCGTATCGGTAAATACGCATTGTAACGTGGAAAAGCGAGCAATGTTAAAATAATTAGAGTAAAAAGTTTAAACTTGCTTTTCTTAATTTCATCGCTTTGAGCAATTGTAGTTTTGATATATGTTTTAAAACCCATTTTTATATAACTAAGTTAAAATGTATCGATTGTTTTTTATAAAATTTACTGAACTAAAATTATTAATAGTCCTGGACAAGTGAAGTGACAAAACAGACTAATTCAGTTTCCGCAATAGGATACAATCAATTGACAAACGAACGTAATAAAAATCAGAACATTTCAAAGGGAGATGTTGTCACAACGGGACGAAAGGCAATGTTACTAAATTTTAATTTTGCTGTACGGTAAAGCAATTTTGTGGTCTAACAGGTCATAGCGTAAAGTAAACCCACTACTTTTAGAACCCCCAGGCACCACACGATAGTCAAAGATCACGCTCCATAAGAGGAGTAGCGATCACATACACATAGCAAGCTGACTTCTGAATTATTTATTAGAAATCACAATATTCCTCATGTAAATGAACATGATGTATGAGGACCTGAAAATAATTTTCCAAGAACCCTATATGGACACAAGTATTTCATCAGGCTATCTAACCGACACGGCCGCAAAGTGTGAGTTCATTTAATTAATGACGTTTCATTCAGCCACACATTTATCTTGACAGCAGTAAGATTCATAATGCCATGTGTTTTTAATAATTAGTATAAATCATAATGTTTTGAGCATAACGTACCGTGAGCCAAATGGGCCGTGAAGACTGAAATTGAAATTAGCATTCCGTCTTACATTCTAGGTTTTACTGTTTACGTTTTGACTTTATATAAATTATGTTCGATGCAGAATTATTAATTAATTGAATGTTTTTTAAACTATATCAAACTTCGATACAAATTCTATATTTTTGGAAGAGTTTTGTTCCTAATCTCCAGTATCCATACATCTGTCAGATCTTAATAAATTGTTTTGGAATTATAAAATATTAAGTTAAGAAATAAAGCAGGTATGAGGTAAGAATCTTATAATCCAGACGAGTCGAGAAATTATTGTGTTCTGAAGTCATGTGAACTTGACCAGCGTGCCTCAGAGACCATGTTAAGCTGTCGGTATTGGTTGTTATCATGACATCTAAAAATCGTTACTTTTGATTGGTAATTTGCTTTTATCCAATGAGTTATTGCTTCGTTCTTTGAGTTGTGGAGATCAGATGGCAATCACTTTGTAAAAACTAGTAACCCGTCAAATCCGGATGGGAGTTTAAGCAGACCTGGGTAAATATCAGGAACTGCTAGGAAGAAGCATGATTACCGTAAAAGTCTTCAAAATCTTATAAATATGTTATTATATTGAATCGAATTATAAAAAAGAATTGAACGCCTTATAAAGGATCAAAATCAACTGCACCATTTTAAATAATCTGAATGTCATTTAACTCATAGCTACTTATAAATAATGTTAAAATTATGAACTGAACAAATCTATTCTACCGTTAGGTCGTGACTAAGAATATTTCAATATCCTTGTCCGAGGTATGCATTTTAATATTATTATCGCAAATATCTATTAACGTCAAGTCTATGGTAACGAAATTCCGCCTATCGATGCGCTCCGCCTGATTCTGTTGCGAATTTTGCACGCGCATTTGGGCCATCGTATCGAATCGTATAGTTTATTGATCTATGAACTTAGGATTAAGATTACTGACCCAAGTGAAGCACCAAGTAAGACATTTTGTAACACTTTAATAATATAATTATATGTACCTTAAAAAAAAAAACATTTTATTCAGTCGAAGAAAAAAATACTCGTTTAATTGTTAAAAATGAAAATGCTTTTTTTTCAAATTTCCAGATATCAAGACTACAATTATTTATGAATTGACATTTTCACAATAGCGTATCACGTTCAGGCTTAAAAGGGTATTTGAATTCTATTTATGTGTATACATCATCATAAATTGTTTTTTTTTTACTTCATGTTCAATGCGTGAAAACCTAATAGGTTAGTATTATAAAACAAGCTTTATTATAGTAACACGAAAACAATAAACTATTCTCATATTTCGATAGCACAAAGCATGATTATATATTACTCTGTCATGTTTGGGCAAGTTAAACAATACAGTCGTTGTCAATCAAATTGGCTATGGGTATAAATTAATCTGACTAGCCATGATGTGACCGAAGCTTAAATGTTTATGCAAAACCACGTTCTGGAATGACGGCCGTCCAAATAACGGTTAGTTGATATACGCACTCTATAGGAACCCTTTGAGGTATTATCGTCATATTTTGAGTGCTTATGTGAATAATTGATGACCGCTATTAAGCATAGCTAGTATAGTTACTTAATTATTTCCTATTGTACCTTTACCAAATGTACTTTAGTGGTAGGCCTTTTATTGCAAGTGACCGGCTTGGTAGGTACCACCACAGTGTCAGTTATTCTATTGTTAAACAGCATATTGTGTTTCGATTTGAAGCTAGTGAAATTACTGGGCAAAGGAAATTTAAGAACCAATATTTCGAGGTTACGCATGAGTGACTCCTAAAAATGGTGTTGCAAGCGCTTGCCATCCTGGATCCAAGTGGATCGTATGATTGCTTGCCAACTCACACAAGAAACGTGTCTTAGAATAATATTAATGGTGATGGCTGAAACAGGGAATATTATTATGCGTAAGTCTTGATTCAGCGCTTGAAATTCTGACTTGCGGGTGGTTTCTATTGAAACCATTTCTGTTATTGTAATACGTGTCAATGGTTTGATCCTAAGGAGCCTTGCTTATCACCAGATGCGGATGCAGTTGAATTTCTGTGACGGCTAACATTTTATATTGATTTTTTTAATGTAATTTAGGAAAGTATCAATGATTAAGAAATAATACTAATGACATTTAGGATGTATAGATTCATATTAGTGCACAAAATATAGATTACTACAAATTATATAAAATATTATATATATTTGAAATTCATAATCACACCACAATTTTAGCATATAATTTAATTGACAAGTAGTTTTAATGACACTGACAATTTGTTAAAATCAATGAGCTGTGAATAGAGCAATAGCCATATGCAAGCATTAGCAACCCGTTGATGAAATTTCTAAAAGAGAATTAATAAAATATTATTCAGGACACCGATACGGTCTCGCATTCAAAATGGTTAAATTAGCGAGAAAACACGCACTCTTTATAATGTGTAAAATTGGGACATTGGGTAGTAGGAGGGTTTTGCCGATGTGCTTTATCCTTCGATAAAAGGGTTACACTGAAGTATTTCTTTATAGGTTTGATTTGTATGTTGTAAATTGTAATATTTTTTACATTTGACACATAATAGCGGCATTAAAAAATTAATTTCAATCTAATGGAGGGAGTAAAAAGCGTATTCGTAAACGAGGGAATAAATGACGTTATAATATCAGGTGGTAAAAAATTTAAAAACACCGATTTTTGTTTTTTTAATTTTTATTCTTCTCTGGATTCACCTACATCTAACTGAACTACTGACAGTCTATAAGGTATACTATCTGGGTATAAGGTTATTTTTTTATATTAACGTTTACTCCGAACTTTGCTGTGAGTAGAATTAAAATTCAGAATATAATTTTCAAGAAAGAATAACTAAAGTCTTAAACCAGTTTCACTAAACTTTGGTTGTGTATAAACAGATGTTACATATGAGTTTAAGGTAATGGGTTAAGCTAGGAACAAAGCGAGGACGTAGTTCAACTTAATTCAACCATAAAGTATAAAACCAAAGATAAAATATTATTATGAAATATATCTTTTTTTTTTTTTAATTTCAGGATGATATAACTATATTTATTAATTGCTTTCGTCTAATACCAAAAATAAATATGTACATTTAAGTAATATTGAATTTGAGTTAGATACTTCTAACAACCTTTAGATAATTTAAATATTTTTATTTCATTCTATAGTAGTAATCATACATTATTTCTTCGTGCTAATTAACCAATATCAGACGCAATCTTTAAGGGTGAATTAATAATACATGGAATTAGTAATAATCCCTCTAACAGGACTTAACGGCTATTATCAAGTTTCAGTTCAACCGGGACTGACGGCTTAATGTACTCAGTCTCTTGGGTGATAAGAGGAATCATCTAAAAGCAATATACTCATATTAGTTTCTACTTCAAAATTATAACTAGGAAATCTTAGCTCGGTTTGTTTGACCGCTATCTGATCTGAAAAACAGATCTAAATTCTTTTCTTAGAAAGAAGTTCTATTTTTGATTGTATTTCTGTTTCCTAATGGCCTTGATGGCATTACTGGGTGGGAGTATCGAGTCCTGAGATCCGGCTGATAAACAAATACAAATATCGTTACGATGTCTCTGTAAGGCCTATAGAAATCTTAAGCTTCATGTACAAGAAGTGGCATATCCGCGTGAAATTTTCGCAATTGTGACTTATGAGCCACAAGCGGTGGAAGCATGTATTAGTGTCGTTTATTTGCTTTGCCTACCATTGCTGTATATGGTGTTCAATATCCGGAGCAATACAAGCGCACAGAGCAATGTAATGTGAAACAAGACAAAGCTGTGACACGTGGTTCGTAAATAATAAGCGACTTTTAACATTTCTAGTAAGAACCTTATTATTTAGATTTCTATTGTGAGACTAGACCACAGCTGTGTACGTCTTTGGGAAGAAAGATGTTGTATGATTAAATAACGATAAACAAATCGTATTACAAAACGATCATAAAACTTAACACAAACGGAATGAAAGATTTAAATAAAGTACATTCCTCAATAACAATCTCTCTAGTGATAGGTTTAAAACTTAGTATTAAAGTCTTTGACGGAAAAATAGTCTCAAGGCGACTATCGATAGACAATAGACTGTTTGGCCTTTGTTCGCATATGAGCTCCCGCGTCTTTAGTTTGACGTGTTTCGTTTCAAAATGAAAATATAGGTTTATAACAGCTTTCAAGACTAGCTCACATTACAGAAAATATACATAATTATATTACATTTTATTGTTTCGTTTAATCATTAACATATGATCAAAAATATCACACAAATACATCGTAAGTGTTGTTCTGGATGTTCCTAAAGTAGTAGCTTTTTAACTTATTACCCATAAATATACTTGGTATATAAATTGAAATAGATACTTATGAATAAAAATGGCATAAATACTTCCTTAATTGCTAGGCACATTTTAGCTATATATAAGTATTGCGATATAAAACATAATTATTAAGTGGTAGAGGCGTACTCTTCTCAGCTCAAAAGAGGAGACTTTTATAGGCAATCTCCTATTGTTCTTTTCCTTATATTACTTCTCATCCCTTCCCTCCTATTCCTTTTTTGGCAGCGCGCTTGTGATACTTTAAGTATCGCTAGCGTTCATAGGTATGTAGGTTGCGGTGACAGCTTAACATCAGGCGGACCCCATGCTTGTTTGGCAACCATCTGCGTCTTGATATTAGAAAAACAATGAAAGTTTTACCCTTCGATTTTAGTTATCTATCATTCCCTGGTTATGAATTACATGAAAAATTAACTTAATATAGATTTAATAACTCTGTCAATATCAGACGTCAATAATAAACTCACTTAGGCATAAACACAAACAATCGAAAATTAATTTATCGTCCCCTCTAGTCATTGAGACTTCTCTCAGGAGAAATAAAATAGCCTCATTTGCGACTCAAATGCAATCCGTTTAATTCGTTATGGAACCCTCTGATGATTAGATCAAGGCGTTCGGGATTAAAAGAAAATTAAAGCATTGAGACTGATGTCATCCCCACGGCGGGTATCTGCATAGTATCTCATGCATCTCAAATAGCTGAATTTCTAATGCGGTTAGGTTGAAAATGCAGTTAAATAGGTGCTGATTTAATATTGTAAGATCACCGCAGACAATGAGAAATAGTCGCCCCCTATGAGATTATTTTATATTTGGGGCGTTCCTTGGTAACAGCTTTTGAGTCCTAATTGTGTTAGATTCTTTGTTCAAAGAAATAAATCACAAAATATGATTTTGGTACGTCGTCATTTCACTGATTATGTTCAGTAATACTTCATTCTGTATAACATATTTTTTAAATAAATATTGCAAAATCAGAATGGGTCTATAACTAACTAATAAATGAAGCATATGTCCTTCTTCTTCTTATCGGGTGGTTGGTCATAGCCAACCTAGTAAAAGAATTGTTCACATCATTAGATAACAGCTGGGACCGAGTTTTTACTTGCCCTCCGAAGCAAGACACTCAATTGAAATGCGGTCACCCATCAATTGACTGACTGCGCATAAAGTTGCTTAACCCCCCGATCGTATACCAATCAGCGAGTGGACCTGGCTATGAGCGTCAAGCGTACAAACTAAATCTAAGACTACAGAACAAAATTTTCAATCTAGTTATTTTTTTTTAAATTAAATTATGTTTAATTTTTTATGATTTATTTCAATAAACATATCATATTATGTTCCTCTGATGTTTTTTCTATGAGCATTATTCTAGATTTCAATATGAGTAGTCTTCGCAAGATAATGCGTACTTACGACTGTCAAAAATATCAAAAGAAATATTCTCGACCTATTTACTCATAAGCCACGTTCCTTTGTATGGATCTTAACAATTTCGTGAGGAATACCAACATTAGCCACCGGAACAGTTTGATTGGCATATCCCTTTTCATCGCTATATCTGACAAGATCCTTATAAAAGGTCCGTGACTGTGCAGGTTTTGATATTGGCATAAACCTTCGCTAAACTATGATTGATAGTGTGCCGAGACGTATTTGAGGTATTTCCATCATACTAAGAATCTTATGAGCGATTTGTGGGGATATTAAAATTTTTCTTAGCGCCCTTGTGATGACAACGAAAAGCTTCGATGAAATTGAACAGTATTGAATTTTATCGAGCGTAAGCGCTGAAAAGGCAATCGCTTTAAAAATCTAATTCTTCTTGAAGGATGTTACGTGTGAAAAATGTTCTATCCACATATATTTTATAATAGTCAAATAATGCTTACATTTGTAATAATAATTTACTGAATACAGCTGCAAATTTCTACTCAGCTTCCTATTTTTGTAAGTATTGTAATATATTACCATTACAAAAGGATATAGTGAAATCATTTACATTTATCATTACACAGCCATAACAAGAGTAAAAAAATAAACAAGAATCTATTAGCACATTACTCAAGTGCAACTGTTATCTGGTGATGTCGCTAGTCATGCAATTGAACAGAGTGCTCGAAGTAGCCCGTCAGACCTGTCCATGATGATAGCTTCTAAGTGTCATCCCACGCGTCAACACTTGCAAATATTGAACCTCAGTATTGAACGCCCACTTTAAATCCGAACTCTATCGTTTTAAACACGTAAAGTCTTGTATTCATTAACTGATTGATGTAAGCATTTTTTTTCGGAGATCGTATGCTCTGTTTTCTGTAGTAAGTGGTCAGTTTAGTAAATAGACGCTCGCAGGAACATCACTTATGCATTAGCAGCTCACGAGTTAAAAGGTGAGGGAAGAAAGAGAAAAAGAAAGAAGGTATATGGGAAGTGGCACTTTAAGCCTTTTTTTTTGGTAACGGGGAGGAAATTTGCTACCAGATACCCGGCTTCCTGGGGAGGAGAACCGGGTTATGTGGGGTTCCATGACAAGATGGTAACGTCTTGGAGACCCACTAAAACCTCCTCGGTGGCCGTCCTCAGTGCGTTTGACAGGTTACGGGAACTCTCACAGAACCAACAAACGCGACTTGACAAGCACCGTGATTAACTCGTGGCTAGCGGAGCTCGCTCTCGGGGGGGGCGACATGGCGGAAGTCTAGCCTAGGCACACCCACTCATCTTTTAAGTTTGGTTACCTTATTATTTATTATTCAAAAATAAGAATGTTATGTTTATGTAATACAGAAGTTGTGTTATTTTTGTGAATATCAATTGCTTTTGGCCCTACTGTTTTGGACAGCCTCAAAAGGTGTCAAATGTTGTGATAATATTAATATACTATAAAGCGTATCCTTGAAAGCAGAAATAAATTCTTTCAGTTCAACAGTATTAAATCAATTAACCAAAAAATCTTGGAATTAAATTTCTTTTATGCAAGACGTTAATGGTCTTGCGATTCGTGTAGACCTTTCTTCAATCAGTGAAACGCTATGTGAAATTTCATTTTGTGGCACACCATGAACGCGTCTCTATATTTTCTCGTTTCTGTGACTTTAGGTGAGCAAGTAATTGTCGCTTATTTCTATTTGCAGACATTACTTCGCGGTAATTTATGGCATGTCATGTTCTTGTTTGTCGAATTCATTTTATTCTGTTCAAACTAGTTTATTAAAATGTGTAAATATTTCATTCGTATATTTGCTTGCGGTATGAAATAAATCACAGCTATTAATCATTGATTGATAAATCCAATGAGGAAAACATAAATTACATTATACTGATTATTTATCTATATCGTTTTCCTGTTTTTCTTTTTGGCCAAGGTCTGTATTTTCTAAAAACATATTTGATAGTTTTAGAGATCTTAGGTAAAGTGATTTTGTCTTTCGTAACTTTTAATGGTAAAGCATTAAGAAGTCGCTGATGAATATGAGACCTCTCCTGCCTTCATAAATGGACTAGTAAATAAACAAAATTGAAAGACAAAAATTAATGATGACTCTAACATTAGATTGATACGGAAAACATGAATACAGTGCATTTTTTTCAATAGTTTTGTACGGGAAGGACATCCCTTTGCAGAATATAGACGCTAATTAGCAGTACCTGTACTGTTGCGTATCGTTTGATGAATGTAAAAGCAGGGACTTAATCTTCTACATCTTAATCTCGATCTTAAAATAGTTTATAGTTAATAATCCTGTCAATAACAATTTAATGTTAGTAGCAACACATAAAAGTGACAATAAAGACAACAGTATGTAAAATTATTCTAAAGTTGGAGGTGTACAATAATTATATATAAAGCCACTGTGGATGAAACATTTGACTACCAGATTTAGTCATTAAAACTAAATTCGACACTAAATCAACCATATACGTAAAGATAAGCGTTCGGGACAAGACGGTATGAGTTACAACATACGAATAGCGTTCGTTTAGTACCAAATTTGGTTGAATTAGCAGTAATCTGTTATATTATCTAAAATATTCCCTCTATCTTGTTTTTTAAATATTTCGTTTTAACACAAGCACCTTTGATAAGACATATCTTAATGACGTCTGTATAATATTATATCTTTATCGGCAACAAGAATTGCTTTTTACTGCTTTGTAGGAACTTAAAGTTTTTATGGGAGTTTCGGAACGGTCAAGTACCGTAATCAGATGTTAATTCTCGATATGGTAAATATTATTTTCTTATTACCCATTATAAGCTTTTTTACTATACATTTATATACTCGATTACAACATTGCTTAATGTACAATAAAAATTTCATTGTTTTTTTTTTTGTTTAATTTAAATTCTCATTATGACTGTATTAACATTTTATGAATTTTGTTTAGTGTTAAATAACTGGTATAATTAGTAGCACTTAATCATAATCTTTTAAAGACCCTATAAATAATAGTACATTGTGTTCAAAACTTAAAAGTATATGGTATATTAATTTTAGAATTTATTTTATGTATAGAACGGTTACATAATTTATTTTTCCCAATTTCTCGTTTCTTACAGAACATGAGACGTACGATGCCAAGGCTCGAATTCATAGAAAGGGCCCTAAAAGATAGAGTAATAACCTTATTAATAATTCACCAAAATTAAGCATCTAAATAAATTAAGTGTGCAGCGTTTAAAAAAAAAAAAAGCAAGTCTTGCAAAGCGCTGATGAAAAGTTAAAAATGCCTTACATCACAAACGTGTGCACATAACACCATCTTCGCCGTAGAGGACGAGTTCCCTTATTTGGAGCGCGACGCGATCCCACCGTCGAAAGTGTCCATCATGTAGAATGCGCTAAGAACGCTGACTCCATTCCAAATTTCCTCAGCCACAGTTTAGACTACGGTTCAGTTCTCTTACGAGAGGAGTAATACTCGCACTATTGGTATAATATTGTTTTGTAAAGGCCTTTTTGAACATTACAAATGCCGTGTTCGAACTTAAAAGTTGAATATAGATATTCATAATATACATGCTTGAAATTACGTCACTATAAAGATTTACGTTTTGCGGAAATGTCTCGTAAATAAAATGACTCAAATCATGATAACAAAACTTTTGTAAACTACCTCTAAAGCCGCAATGAGTTGTCAATCTTCACACGTTGGATTTGTCATTGAGTCATAATATCAAAATTCTATTTAATATTATACCACTGACACCGTTGTGGCGTTGTGGGTAGCGAGTCTGCCTTAAGCCTCGACGGTTGCAGGTTCGATTCCCGCTCTGAGCAGATGTTTGTATTAATCGTACAGGCATGTTTTCCGGTCTGGTTGTGTTTGTCCTTGTCATTGTGAATGTTTCCGGACCCCGACACAGGATATAATTATCCTAATGGGGGCCGTTGAGTGTGTAGCGTTTATTATTATTATTTATTTATTATACATGTTAATGATCCTCGGTCAGTAGTCAAATAAAAAATACCTTTACTTTTGAAATGATTTGGTGTATGGTCACGTATCTGTAATGCTAGGAATTGTTAAATCGACTACCGTTTGTACCGAATAATTGTAGTGAGCATTTTTTTTTGAAATCGCGGTGTTTGATTTAATTATAGGCTACCAAATATAGCATATGAATTTGTAATCTTGCTTAAGACGTACGATATTGTCTTTGCTTATAATATCGAATTGAATAAAAAACCATTCAGAGTGATACAGGTCGCCCATACTATGTCTCTGACTTGTCTCATAAACTGATATCAAAATAACAGCGGGGACCTACTCTCCGGGCTCTCCGAAACACCACTATACGATCACCCATCCACAAACTGACTGCGCCTTATATTGCTTTACCCACTGGTCGTTTTACCGGCCAACGAATACCCCAGCTATGTGAGCACTTCCTTGTACTTAAAACTATTACATCAGCAAACAAAATATTTTCCTTTTTGAAGAAAAAATATTTTTTCCTTAAAGCTATTTTATTCTCTAAATTTACGAAATCCATACGCATTATCTGTGATACATAAACAAAGCTGACCCTATGAATGGAGTTGACTAGCGGCGTTTTCTTGATTCACAAAGATTCCGATGTCGCGATACGGCGACCGCAAGAATGTGTATATCACGGCTTGTTAGTCACGGCCATTACTAATTCAATAACCACAGTGTTTTACTCCTATTAGTACCGAAAATATGAAAAAAGCTATTATAATAATAAAATAATAAATGTGGTTGTGATTGTTTGCTTGTTACGTTTTTAAACCTTAACTACTCGACAGAATATCGCGAAATTTTTCGGACGTTTTCAGGGGTAGACCATAGAGTGAGTTTTCATCGAAAAACAAGTACTTCCTGAAGTATAGAAAAATAAGACATTAACACATAATACATTTGATACATAATACATTAGGATTGATCGGGAATGGAAGCATTAAGTTTATAATTATGACTAAGCTAAGAGATGAAATACAATTATGTATAATAATTACTATTTAGTTGTCAGATTTAATGATGTTTAATATGTAGAATTGATATTTTTCTAAACTTTATGCTCGAGTAAATAATCTCAAGAAGTATAGAGTTATGAATAAAGTAACCAATTCATTGGCGTAAATAAAATGACCACTCCACACATTTACAAATTAAATTTATTAGTTTATACTATAACATTTACAGTCCAGTGTGGAATAAATCACTGTCGATGGGAATCAGAACGGGCCCACGGCAGGGGCTATTGTATTTGGGTAACCCTTTTTTGCGGTTCTGCGCGGTGCTAATTTATATTGGTTTTGCGTCGAATTTCGCCGAATAGATTTTTTGTTTGGACAAACGATCATTTGAAGTGTGCTGGTAACAATAAAATTTTTCTCGCCTAACATTGATCCGGTATATATTTTAACTCGGCAATTTGGAAAGGAAACCTTTGGTTTTTTGTTAATCGTTAGTACTTTTGTAACGTAATGTAAAGTAGAAGTTTTTTTTTTAAGTCATTAACGGTTGTCAAACAAGTATACGGTCCTCCTGGTACAAGTATACGGTCCAAGTGTACGGTTCAGTGAGAGGGTAGTACTTCCTAAGTCGAGCCGGCCCTTTTGTGCTGAGAGAAGCATGTCTCTACTAACGTAGTATTATTAACTTTTTAATATTAGAAATATTCTATTGATTTTCTTAATACTAAGAACGATATTATGAGTGTTTTTCTATTTGTAAATAAAAAATATTTAATATGATGACTTTGTGGCACAGCGGTAGTGAACCTGCCTTAAGCACCACAGGACACGGGTTCGATTCCCGCTCGGAGCAGATGTTTGTATTGACCATACAGGTATGTATTCAGGTCTGGGTGTGTTTGTTCTTGTCGTTGTGAATGTTTCCGGACCCCCGACACAGTATATAACTATCCTAATGTGTATGTAGATGTAATCATTGTGAATGTAGAGTTTATTTATTTATGTAATATGAGATGTATTTCTACAATACGCGGCATACCTTATGTTACTTTTCTCTTAAAAGCAATGAGACTCCTCTAATAAAAGGCTTAAATTATCATTTTTAGATTACAGCTATCGTCAAAAAAAAAAGTACATACAAAAAAGCCATACATATGATACCGATCACACACTGGCAAATTAAAATTTGCCTTACGTAAAACAAATCACAATAAGTTTCTAAAATCCCATAGCGGATTTACGTTCGTTCGTACGTATAAAATACATTGGAGCTTGTTAGCATGACGGGCTATCATGGGAACTGATGAAATAATTACATGTAGAAAATTCGCTTGCAGACTGTTGCGTCGGCTGGTGGGCCGAAAATTTAGTTTACTTTGTTGATTTTAAGACTGACTGGCTGCATATATTATTTAAATATAAGCTGTTTTGTTGTTTTTTCGAAACTTAAATATAAGTAAATGTAACATTAACCCGCGAGTACTCGCGCTGGGTCAAGAAGACCCAGAGCCGTATTAAATCGGTAATAAATTCAATATATTTTTTTTACAGTTGTATGAACAAAAAAATGAAAACAGAATACGGCATAAACTATTTAATTTCATTTGAACTTCATATATTATTTGTTGCATAGAAATAAAAAATTATAATAAACCGGATTGTTATGAACAATTTTGTTAACTTAGTATATCAGTTTTGGTACAGGTGCTGCCATCTCTTAGGCAAGAGCCGTACTACGACTGTACGTAACTGAACTAATCTTTCTTAGAAGCCTCATTAAGCTATATAAGAAAAATAACTATACAATTTAAACACTTTGTTATGTTAAATTGAAAATTTCTATGAATAATTTTACTGTAGAATTGTTGCCTAAGTGACCTAAAGAATATATTAGCGAGGGATCCATTTGCTAATGAAGAATAGTACTCTCAAGGCGGCCGTTGGTGTAAACTTGAGCTATTAAGATATTGCAGAGTTAAACAATATGAGAATTTTCTCCGAGAGCATGGGAATGGTACACGTTTATTTAAATTAATTATAGTGCTTTTAAAGATTTTTATATTACTGATAAGAATAATATGTTTAAACAATGCGTTAATTAATACCATATAAATGAATGTAATAAAGCTTTAAAACACACAATAAAAAATAATTAAATAATCAACATTTGTTTTTGTGAGAAAAATAAAAGTGTTAATTCATTATTTTTTTAATTTACTTTAAATTTAGCTTACATAAGTCAGGTTTTATATTCGATATTACATAAAAAAGATTGTTAATTTAAAACATGTGCTTAATCTTTATACTTAAATAACAATACAATAAAGAAAATTGACGTGTCTGTAATTTCAAATTAACAACTTTTCAATAAACGCTTATAAAATTTTTTACCTGTCTATGGGGAATTTTACTGGCAGATAGCTGATATTATCAGGAGTAACTTAGGACACTTTTATTCAAAAAAAAAATAAATAGGGTTCCGTGCAATACAGTAATTAGTACACCACTCAAGAGGAGACGCGGGCGCGGTCTATTAAGTTTCGAATACTTTTAAATCTTTAATCTATCAAAGAATGATATAATTACCTTTTAATAGTATATTTACACTACTGGTTTCTGAACTGGATATATATAAATGTACGATTCGGAATTGTTATCATAACAAACATCGTAAATAACCGTATCTGTATTAGGGGACGACGTTCTCTAATAAATCAATTCAGTTATCTGTTCTGATAGAAAATAATTAGAAGTTACTTAATTATTCTGGTCTGTTACATTATTATGTTATGTTTGAGACATAGCTAAGACACGGCATTGTTATTTTTAGAGTACACAGACATACACACAATGTTTGTGTGTATTCATTACAATTAATTAAGACTTATTTTTGTGGAATGAAATCACCATAAATTCCGTTCGGATAAACGGATTTTTATAAGAAATTAAAATATGGAATATTTTTACAAGGCTGATAGCAGAAGTTTTACGTGAAACAACAATAAACATGGGCAAGGAGCAAGAAACTTACTTATTCTGATAGCCTAACAAACTTAATTATTGACGACGTTATGCTGCAGCGGTAGAACCTGCCTTAAACGCCACAGGTCGCGGGATTGATTCACGCTCGGAACAGATGTTTGTATTGATCATACAGACATATGTTCCGGTCTGGGCGTGTTTGTCCTTGTCCTTGTATGTGTTTACCACAGGATATTATTATCATAACGGTACACGTTGTGTGTGTAGCGTTTACTTATTTATTATTTTCGAACGTCAATTACTATAATGTATAAGCATATATACTACATCTTTGTATAATTTTATACTTATGCGTGTGTGTGTCTACAGAAAGTAACTTAGCCGTTCGGTTTTTATAAGTTATGATAACAGCGTCGTAGATAACCGCCAAGTTCAAAGTGAACCGGTACGTGTGAATTATTTTAATGTATTAACTATATTGATTAAGTGATCTTGTTTCTTAATGGACTTGAAAATAATGATCGATTTGTTATTTAAACTGGTTCATAAATAATATCGGTAAAGTTGTATAATGATTCTTGAATTTAAATATCTTACTAATGATTTGTGTATTTATATTATTATAAATGGTAATTCATTCGTTCTTGTCACGACTAATCTTATGTCCACATTTATTAGGTGTTAAACGTTGTATATTCTCGTACTTTTTAAAATTCCGAACCCAAACCAAGTCCGTCCGCTAGAAAGCTGTACTTTACGAACCACAATACGCAGAGAATAATAAAAACAAATTTAATTTAAGTACTTAAGTTGACGGTAGTAAAGACACGCTTCCCTCAGCACAAAACAGCGGGCTCGACCGGGGAAGATGATGATTGATGAGGTTGATGATTTAAAAAAAGTAGGTTTTATGTCTTTCTTTTAAATGATAATTTGTAGATACAAAGAAAATAAAAAAATATTAGCTGTCTAGATTTCAACCCTTATCCTCTCAACCAGCGTGGAACAAGAAACTTACCACTAATTAAACCCACATAGTCCCTTGTGTCCACTAGATCATACTCAAATTCCGTCGAGTCCACTTTCAAAGCCGTACTTTGCTATCCGATATAAGAATTCTTGTTCAATTCTCTGGACAACAGACGCTATTTATTAAAATTTAGTATTTACGATTTTGTTTTAACTGGAATGTTTTTGTCGTGGTGTTTGAAATAATATAATGCTGTCATGAGATACGCCTCAATAGCTCAACGGTAGAAGGTCTGACTCCGGTCCGTTAACGCGTAGTTACGAGTTCGATTCTGACCCCCTTGGGCTAATGTCGTAGCACAAGCTTCGAGCTTATGTGGAGGGGCAATAGGAATATTAGTAATACCTTGAAAAAGGCTTTGCTAATATTTAAAAAAAAAAGATACAGAGACTTATGTTACTGTGATCGGCAAAAGGCTTTTTAAAAAATAATTTTTATTTAAATTTTACAAATAATTGAACTTATGACTAATGATGCTATTACAAGACTAATTTTATATTTAATTTAAATATTTACGAAAACAATATCGATAAACGCATGTCAGCATATCCATTGTCTTCGTATTTCGTACTCAGCCGTTTTTAGTGGGTTATTACACCATAACTCCTCCCCTCTTTAGATGAAAGCCTGGCGACTCACAGCTTCCATTGTCCTTCGCCTGGATATCTTTTGTCCTAGGACGTTTTTCTGATTTGCATTTGTAGATCTTCCACGCTAAGGCTGCTATTCCAATGATGTACAATAAGATAGTGGTCCAACTAGGGGTCGCCATGACGAGATGCCAATTGTATGAATTGTTTTGATCAACAACATCATCCATCTTATTAATTAGATTGTGGATATTATCTAATGATATATCTTGAAGTTCGATTTCATATTTTATTTTTTCAGGATACATGTTCATTTCTTGTGGTAGGGGAATAATTTCATTTAAAGGAATCACGTGGCTATTAGTTTGTAGGGTTCTATTATGTACTTGTAGCTTACAATCTTCGGTAAGGGTGACCAGTTGAACTCCGCTTATCTTTTTATAGGTTGTTCTATCACTGCATATAGACCGGGTGACTTCTTCTGCCTTCGCGATGAGTAACCAGGTGTTATCATTAATCTTTTGTATTTTATTTTGTTTAATATTCATTTTTGCCTGCGTGCAGTTTGCCTTCTGATGACGTATCAATGAAACTATACAGTCGTCTGTTGTTGCTATTTGTTTTGTATCTAATTCCTTGCACAGACGCTGTTCCTCTGTAATGAACTTGCATTCTTCCTCCAGGTAAGCATAGTCTGTATTTCCAAGAGCTAGGAATTTGGACTTAGGAATAATAGTAAAATTGTGGATATTGGGTATGGAATATAAGTGGATCAAATCATATATATTGGTTTCAATAGATGGTATTTCCAGGATAAAATTCAAAGTATGTTCTGTGCTATAAGCTTTAACTTCGATAGACCGTTCTATTTCATGAATATAACGTAAACTTACAGGTGCGACTGCGTTAAAATTAAGATGCTTTTTTATATCTAACATTTCTAATATGAGGTGCTGAGGGCTTAATATAGTCGGGTGCATAACTCCTAATTGAGCGAATGTAATTGCATCTTCTAATAGCATTAATCTATCTAATAATATTTGTATACTATAATCTATTTCTATATAAATCTCTAAAAAGTATAATTGATTTTTAACTAACATAGAGTTACTGGTAACGTTACGTAAAAGTTTAGACATTGTTAGCTGGTTGTTATTAATTTTTCTTACTTGTTCACTGAAATCTCCAATAGCGTTTTTAGCTAAAATAAGAGATGTCTTTTGTGAATTCTGAATATAATTTATACGATTTTTTATTTCTGAAATTTGCTGCTCAAATTTAATTGCATCGTTATTATCCAAATTACCAGTAACGGCCTTAACTACTGATCCTAAACCATCTATAAGACCACGTTTGGCTCTTATTCGAGGTGTAATAAAAGTTAGCTTCTTATTTATTAAATCTAAGTTATAACTAATCTGATTTATAAATGTTGCATGTAGATAACCAGATCCTGAATGCTTTTCTGCTTCTTTAGCGCTGTTATAAAATGCCATTAATTCAGTCGATGCTAATTTGAGTTCTGTGATATTATAAATGCAAACTAATCTAATACAATCGATCTGTTTAAAAATACGCCCTTGTTTAAGTAGAAGTATACCATGGTCGTTATCTATAGGATTTATAGTTATTGTGGCTGTTGCGTAGAGCATGAAGGCTCCTGCGATGATGATCCTGTAACAAGGTGAGGTCTTCGTAATAACTTAAAATGGACTCTAATGGATTTAGAATTCGGATGGGTGCCTATAATTTCAGCTACGTTATTTGGATGTAAGTGGATAATCTTGTACGGGCCTTTAAATATGGGTTTAGTTTTATCGTTTCTAGCCGTTTTAGCTACTCTCTTATACACTTCTTCACCTACCTTAAAAGCGATATTTTCTGCTGCTTGATTTCGTTTCTCTATTACCTGATCTTTATTCTTTGATATTAAGGCTGCCACACATTCTTGTACTGCCTCTGCATTGTACCTATGCTTAATAACATACTCCTGATAGAACTCCTTAGGATAGTGTAATTCTAGAGGATTCCTAGCTGTCGTATGTCCGTATAGCAATTCATGGGGTGTATAGCCTGTTGTAGAGTGGATTGAGTTGTTATAGGCTATGATAGCATAACGCATCAAAAGTTGTATTGGATCGTCTTTATTGGTCATTCTATTAATTCTTATTATTTCACCTAACGTAGAATGAAGTCGTTCGACTGGTGAGTTCGAGTTGGGGTTATACGGTGTAGTAAAATGGATCTGTATGTTATGGGATGCAAAGATTTCCTTCATTACGTCATTATCGAATTTACTGTCAGAGTCAGTGGTTATTTTATGGGGTAATCCTAAAACAGAGAATATTTGAAGTAAGGCTTCTGCTACATGTATACAACTAGTTGCTGTCAAGGGAATGGCCTGTGCAAATTTCGAAAAGTCGTCAATTATTGTCAAAAAGGTTGCTCCTCCTGTCGAGTATAGGTCCATAAAAAGATGTTGCATTGGTTTCACTGGGGTTTCCGTAATTGCTAAAGGGGTTCGCAAGGGGTTTCTTTCATACTTAGCTTTAATACAAGTATCGCATTTGTTTATGAATTTCTGAATAGTTGGAAGCATGTTAGGCCAATGGTAGTTACGATGTAATTGTTTGTACGTCTCCTGTATACCGCGATGAGACGTCTTACCTTCGTGGTAATTTTTTATTAATTCCTGTTGCTCGGATTTATTTTCTACTAGCGTAACGCGAGAAGTACACTTAAAAAGTTTGGGGCCTCTGTTATTGAATACCGTAGTGTAAACTCTAGAAAAAGCCGGGTAAAGTTCTTCGTTATAAAAATAACAATGAAACACACGATCAGCTATTGTATGTTCCTTTAAAAATTGAATTATTTCTTTCTCGGTATTGTTAATCGGTATAAACACATCTTTAATTACTGTTTTAGAATTTGTCGATCTATTTTCTACTCTGTACGTAGTGCCTGGCGTGGATCTAATGTGAAATTGTTTTAGTTGTCGGTCTATGGCGTCTGATAATATTGGGATTCCTATATTCTCGTTGTCCACTTGTGTATGCTTAGTGGATACTAACTCATCTCCATTAGGTAGGTTCGTGCTTAGTGGTTCATTGGTCTGTATATCGTTATTGTTGTCCGTTTGATTGTCATTGTGTCTGGTGTCCCTAACATTTAAATTTTCATTACCATTATCATCATTCTGGGCCTCACCGAGGAACTCATCAATGATGTTTTCAATTTCCTTATCGTCAAAATTTACGTTGAGAGATTCTATACTGTTATGAAATATTTTAGCACGCGAGAGGGCGTCGGCATTAGAATTCTGTTTTCCCTTCTTATAAATTATGTCGTAGTTATATTCGGCTAACTTTAATTTCCACCTAGTTAATTTTGAATTGGGGTCTTTTAATGACATAAGCCATGTTAAAGGTCGGTGGTCAGTATAAATTGTAAATCGTCTTCCGTAAAGGTAAGGTCGAAAGTATTTCACTGCCCAGACAATGGCTAACAGTTCCTTCTCTATAGTCGAGTATCGTGATTCTGTGTCAGAAAGTGTTCTAGAAGCGTATGCTACTGGTTTGTCAGAACCTACATTGCCTTGTGATAGGACAGCTCCTAAAGCAACGTCAGAAGCGTCTGTTGTCAGTATAAATGGATTGTTGAAATCGGGAAACTGTAATATTGGGTCGTTTGTTAGGATTTCTTTACATTTACTAAAAGCTTCTAAAAATTGGGGTGAATGAATAACTTTGGCGTTCTTTTTTAAACAAGCTGTCATGGGTTTAGTTAGTTTAGCGAAGTCTTTTATAAATTTTCTATAATATCCTACTAGTCCTAGAAAAGCCTTTACATCTTTCTGTGATTTGGGGAGTGGAAAGTTCAAAACTGCCTTTATTTTATCCTTATTCGGTTTTAATCCCTTGTCCGTCAATTCATGTCCTAAAAAGTTTACGTGTTTTTGTAAAAATTCGGATTTATCTAATTGTATTTTTAAGTTATGGAGTTTAAATCTTTCAAATACTTCTCTTATTTTGTTAATATGTTCTTGTAGGGAAGTCGAAGCTATTATGACGTCGTCTAAGTACGTAAACACACCGTCTAAACCTCTAAGTATATGGTCCATAAGTCTTTGGAAAGTACTCGGTGCATTTTTCAGTCCAAACGGCATTCGAAGGAACTCATAATGTCCCCTTTCTGTAGTGAACGCTGTCTTCTCTATGTCGTTAGGGTGCATTTCAACTTGGTGGTAACCACTAGCAAGGTCAAGAGTCGTGAAGTATTGTGCACGTCCGAGTCTGTCAAGGATATCGTTTATATTAGGTAGTGGATATTTGTCCTCGATAGTCTTCTCATTCAGTCGCCTATAGTCGATGACGAGTCTCCATTTAACTTTTCCTGATGCATCCGGTTTTTTTGGTACGATGTGTACGGGGCATGACCATGGGGAAACGCTATTTCTAATTATCCCTTGACTTAGTAAATTATCAACTTGTTTTTTTATTTCCTCGCGTTGTTGAGGGGCCTGTCTATAACTTCTTACGTATACTGGTGTATTGTCAGTAAGTCTTAGTTCATGTTTAACCGCGTGAGTAGAGGTCAGAGGTATTTTTTCTGAATAAAATAAGTCCCTATACTGAAAGCAGAGTTTACTAATTTCGCGTCTCTCTTCCTCGTTCATATGTTCTGTTTTTATTTTTTTTAAGTTTTCGCGTATTTCTTTATCAATGTCTGATGTTATTTGGATTGAGTTTAAATCGCAAGTTTGATTATTTTTTAATGTTATTGTGTAAGGCTGTAATCGAAATGGTGCTGCATTAGAAATTATTTTCTTGTCTGAGTTATAATTTATGATTGTTGTTCTAAATTTACCATCTTTAACATTTACAATAGCAGCGGGGGATATGAGACCATTAGACCATAAGTAATCGTCATAAATATACTGTCCATCTATATAGTTAGTTTTTACTGTAACTAACTTTTCACATTTGGGATCAATACTAAGTTTTTTGATGGGATAATCCAAGTATATAGGTAATTTAGCTGTAGCCGTATGAAGGATCTTATTTTTTAAATCTATATTACTGGATAATACTTTCAGTAAATCTAAACCTATTAATCCTTTATATTTGGGGTCAAAATCAAAAATTAGAAATTTATGTATGATATCAGTATTAAATGCAGGGGGAAGGGTAAATATACTACATGGTTGTGTTGTGTAATCGCGTGAGCTGTCTTTACCTCAAACGGTTCGAATTCGATAAGATTTTGAAATACACTATTAAAAATGACCTCGGGTGATATCATTGAGCGTGATGCGCCTGTGTCTATTAGAAACTTACCTTTAAACTCGGGTAGTTCTATGTAGGGAAGATGGTCTTTGTCTTGATGATTAAGCTTGACTAGCTGACGCCGTCCTGGACCTCTTCCAACTGAAAATCCTGTTGGTCACTTACCTCCTCCTGATTGCGTTCATCAGGTTCGCATTCAGTTTCATCATTTTCATTTTCTAGACCGTACTGTATGGGATAATAATACGGCATGGGATAGTAAGGGAATGCTGGGGTAAATGGGTATGTATTGACTTGCGGGGTATAAAATAATTCTTCGAAAGCAAATTGTGGTTTATTGGTTTTATTAACTGAGCGCATGGTTACGTCTGTATTGTTTTGTTTATTACTTTGTGGAATATTAGGTTGAGCTCTAAAGTTACCTGAGTTTCGACTGTGAGTGAAAGCAGGTTTATTGCGCCAAGGTAAAACTGAATTAACTAACTGTTGACGTTGTTCGGGAGAGAGATTATTAGGTTGAGGTACGTAAGTGTTAGGATTAAACATTGGTTGTATCTGAGGGTGGTGAGGTCTAAAAGGTAAAACGTGAGGCTTAGGTGGTTCGAACCTTATCTTGCCACTAGATGTTGATGGCGTATTATTGCTTTGGCTTCTATTAGTATATTGAATTTTAGTCTCCTCTTGCCTAGCTACTGATATAGCTGACTCTAGAGTAGATGGATTTGCTATTCTAACACCAATAGAAATTTGAAATTCTAATTGACTAATAAACTGATCGATAGCCATTCTTTCGTAGTATGACTTATCTGGATTAGAACCGACCGAATAAAGTATATTTAATATCTCTCTTAAGCGCTTGCCGTAACACTCAGAATCTTCAGATTTATTACGCCTCGTACGCATGAGCTCTTGAACTAATTGAACCTCAGTTCTAGGGTCTCCTAACCTACGTATTAATGCACATTTAATTCTATCCCAACTATCTAAAGGCTCTTCGTACGCTATTGCGTCGATTGCCGCGCCGCTTAACCTATTCTTAATCATACATACTAGAATTTGATTCGCACTTCCTTTAATTTCAATTAATCTCATAACTTCATCTACTTGCTTTATATAAAAATTAAGATTTTTAGGGTTGCCGTCATAACGTGGCACCAAATCAGAAATTACCCTATACATATGACTATCCTCCATCTTAATTAAACTATAATAAAATAAAAGATAAAATACTCGATATTAAATTATAATAGTCTATCGGCGATAATAGCCTAAAGACAAACACACTATGATTTTAATAGATAAATTATGACAGGAAATATAGAAGGAGCTTGGAAAACTCACCAGGCTGCTTGCATCTCCCGTCAGGTCTTGTAAAGCGCGGGTCTCCTTTTTTCCGGATTCCCACAACGCTCGATCACCGTAGGATTCTTCTTGAATAGCGGTTGAAACGATTAAAATCGTACACTCGGTCTTATCGTGAAGATTTTATTCAACGAAAATAACCTTAGTGCCGCTATCCTACCGACTGCGCCACTTATGTTACTGTGATCGGCAAAAGGCTTTTTAAAAAATAATTTTTATTTAAATTTTACAAATAATTGAACTTATGACTAATGATGTTATTACAAGACTAATTTTATATTTAATTTAAATATTTACGAAAACAATATCGATAAACGCATGTCAGCATATCCATTGTCTTCGTATTTCGTACTCAGCCGTTTTTAGTGGGTTATTACACCATAACTAGAGCACCAGAGAAATTATGTTCATCCCCACTACATATTATAAATGTGAAAGAAACTCTGCCTGTCCGTCTGTTACGCTTACACGCCTAGCCACTAAAACGATTTCAATGAGATTTACTGAAGATAGACTAGAACCTGGGAAATGACATAGGCGTTATCCACCTTTTAAATAATTTATGCAATCAACACAAATTTACTAATTAGTTCATTACGCTCTGATATCAAAACATTGCACCCTTATAATAATTGCATCAAAGCTAGCACATTGCATATTGTAAAACGCATTCATATAATTACATAAATAATACACGAATGCACACATCGCTACCAGTAGTGTTTTAGGGTGTTGAATCGCTAAAGCGTGTGTACATTTAATTACCAAAGCAAATGTCCATCAAACAGGTCGCTGGTCAAACAGCCCTAGTCACGAATGGTCTAATCGCGTTAATTAATGCTACTTTAAAATACATTTTCGCCTACCAACCTATAACATCGTTTGTGAAGTGTCACGCTTCGATTATTACATATATGGTTTTAAAAAATTTGCAAAAAGTAGTTCGTTTTATTTTTTATTTTAAAAGTAATTGATTGTATAAATTAAGAATTAGAATTAAATATTGAAGTGTCTTTTTCTTGCTTGCTTCCTTTTGGTCATGTTTAGCTTTTGTAAAATTAAAAGCTGAACCAATAATAATAGGGGCCTTTGAGAACGTAGAATTTATTATTATAATAATGATTTACATTATTATAATAATAAACGCTACATACTCAAAAACCCCCATTAGGATACTTATATCCTGTGTCGGAGGTCCGGAAACTTACAGAATGACAATGACAAACACACCCAAACCGGAAAATATGTCTGTATGGTCAATACAAACATCTCCTCCGAGCGGGAATCGAACCCGTCAACACAACGTCGTCAAGTCTCATATTTAGGCTTCTATATCCAAATAACATAAACGGAACCCTTATAATTTCCTCCTGTTATTTTGTGTACAAAAACTTTAAAACCTTTATTAAGCAAGAACAATGCGTTGTTTTTATAAGCAATGCAAATAGGCGGTACATATTTTTATGTATCTGGGAACAAAATATTAAAAATTGCTACTATTTCTGAAACAATCGCGTTATATTAAAAGCGAAATCGATTTACGACATAATATTCCATTCCACTGCAGTTTGAAGTATATTAAAGTTATTTTGTATTGAAACACACCATTATATTTTGAAACATGAGAGCTGACTATAGTGTTACTGTTTTACGATCTCTGGGCTGCAAATTTAATTTTATACAGCATTCAACCGTTGTTTCTCTTGTTTTTAATGCGTAAACTTATTTGTAAAGAACTTATAGTATATCTGAAAATGATTATTAATATTTTATTAATTAACTAGATACTAATATCGATTTTTCTTTATTGCTACGTGCAACGTACAACCTTTATACTTTTGTAAAATAAAAGAAGTCTAAGTTCGTTATAGCTTTATCTGCCAGTGAAAGTCCCATTAAAATCGGTCCAGCCATTTCAAAGATTAGTCGGAACAAGCAGACAGACAAAAATTAAAAAAATAATAATAAGTACCGTATAAGTTTTCATAATAATGCACTTAGTAAAAAGCTGTTAGTTCGGAATTACAAAGAAACAATTAATTTTTTTTATAGATTTAACAATAAAAAAAAATATTTTAAATTTTATGAACCATCTATTGATATCATTAAGTCCAATTAATCATTAAGTCAACCCATTAAGCCCAAACATGATATCATTGAAGTTGTTGAGAGAGTTAACCCAACTCTCTCGGGTTAGGGTTGAACCAACAAACTCCAGGTGATTCTGTAGCATCTTTGAGAACGTATCTTCACTTTTACTGACTTTTGTTGGCCTGGGCGTTGTCCTTATGGGCCTTACTGTCCTTATAAGCGATGTCTTTATTATCGATTCTGGTTTTCATTACAGAATATCTGATAATTATTAATTATTAAATATTTGTAGATTAATCTATTTTTTGCCAACATCCTATCGTAAATCCGCCATTTAATAGTTTATTGTACAAAGATATTCTATATAGTAAAAATGAAATTCATAAGGCTTAAAGATAATTTAAATTAGAATATAATAATTATTGCTAAAGTCTCATGTTATTCGTCTCTACGATCATTTTGAATAAATATTTGACGTACATTAATTTGAAGCTTTAGTTAATTATCATCTAAATAACATTCAAACAATTTTAATATTATTATTTCGACTCATATTATTTGATGAAATCAAATTTATTTTTCGAATAAGTCATTAAAATAACGTTTAAAATTTAAACGATTTGAATCTCAAATATCAAAACTATTTGAATCATTATATATGCAATAAAATATCATAAAAAAGCCATCAGCGTATATTCTATGTCTTTAACGATGGCAATACATAATAGAGGTGGGTGTTTTATTTTGTAACACTTAGTAAATTTACAAATTGTTTTAAACAGACCTGATAAAAAGAGGAACATTATTTATAGGAACGTTTTTTAGGAAGGAAGTCTGTGCTATGAGAGAGAATGATGAGGATGATAGAGGGCCATCATTACGTGTTGCCTGCTCAGGGCGGGGTAAGAGAGAGTTTGGGTACTGAGGGAAACTTTGAGCCTTTGGCGTTAACAGTTATCGAACAAAGCGTAACAGTAAGAATACTGCTACTGTAGTACCTACCGTATGAATAAGACGGAACTTACTATAACAATGCTTATAATTCTTTGAAAGGATAGTACTTCCCCGACCTTATCTCAATAATCTAATCAATAAATCTCAATAATGAGGTGCTCATAGCTAGGTAGCAACTTTAGGCGCGGTCAGTTACTAAATGGGTGATCGCATAGTGGTATTTCATGAGAGCATCTCCGTGCTTTGGAGAGCACGTAAAAAGTCTGTCCCAACTGTTATCAGTATGATAATAGTCGAAAAATCAAATCAGACTTATATGGTCGACCTGAATAACTCTACCACTCGGTTGTCACTAACCACTCGATAAGAAGAAGAAGATCTCAATTATAAGTAAGCATTTTTCTTGTAGTTGGTTAGGCTTAGTGTAGTATATAAGTATATTTATGCTTCTAGGAAGATTTCGTATACTAAGTATCTTGTTGTGAATGATTTATCATTAAGGTATTCAAGATATAAAATGATTAGGCGAGGAAATGGCAAGTAAGTTCTAAGAGTCGTGGCAAGCACATATCCTGCTTCCCTTTCAGTCACCGAACTAACTTATCACGCTAAATAAATATAAACACGGCTAACGAAGTGCCGAAGTAAAGTTAAAAGCGTGTGTCGGAAGGAGTTTTACTCCTACTATGTTACTCTATGTCACATTGAAATCGCGTTTTCGAGTTGAACTCGAAAAGTGCTGATGAGAAGATCGAACACCTGAGTCGAAAGCGCGACAATTTTAGGTGGCAATGTCCTATTTTTCTCCCGTGGTGCGTATACAATTTTTTTTCCTTTGATAAAAAGTTCGCTTTTAGTCCCTGGTACGAGGGAAAGTGAGTTGATTAGTGTCGACTTGCCGGGAGAGAATTGGGTAATTTTGTCCCTCTTATCAGTCTAAGCGTGAACTTTTCATTAAAATTGTATTTTTTTTATTCTTATTAGTATTAAGCATAGGTACTTATTAGGTGTGATAAAAACATTGTAATATATCACTGCTTCAAAAGTTACATTTTTCGAAATAACGAAATACTTTGGCTTACCAAATACCCGCCACAATTAGAATAAATAAAAGATTTTTATAAAATTTCATCGCTTCAAAAGATAAAATAAACAAGAACCAATAGTAAAGTTTTTGAATTTATTAATGTTAACGAACCTCTCGCCGTTCCATTAAATCATATCTGACCGAGCGGCTAAAAATGTGTCCCGATCCGAAGAACGCTTATTTTTAGAGGCGAAGTGTGTTTTACTTTTACCAAGCTGTGGCATAGCTTAAAGATGGGTTATGATTTTGTGAAAAAAAAGTACAAAAGAATTTTATTTTTTTAAAACGAACTTACATTTGTTAAAATTAAAAAATATATATGGCTTTATCTTTCATTGTTTTATAGAAATAATCAGAATTTTAATGATTTTCCAAACATATTTTCACTAATATTAAGAGTTATAGAAAAATAAAGAAGTATTAAGCCCTACCATCAAAATTACGTTGTCGTCTTAACCTTTTTGTTTTGTTTGTCTTAGTATTTTTGTTACATTTATTATGACTATAAATTATGAACTACTTTCATCATTAACAATTGTTTTATTTTACAAACAATCTGTCATGAGTGTTTTCGTACAAAGTAACTCTCACATGGCTTCCTAAAATATCTTTAATGTGTCGTTTCTGCGTGTCATCTTCAATAATGACATTAATAAAAAGCTTAAAGTATAAAAGAAAAACAAATGTAACAATGGTCTCATTAAAATTCCTTAGTAACTAGTAAGTTGTTGATAAATTTATTGACATTTTTATAAATGCTTCCTAATCCTTAGTTATATTTAATTTCTTAAACTCACTCAATGGTTCTTTAACGAATGCATCCTCGTTCCATTTTTTTTATTTTATGTGTAAGTGTCGAACCTCCAAGAAAGTCCTGTATAATGGGAAATTAGTCACAAGCCTATCTGAACTAGCAATCTCTGAATGAATGTTATCTCAAATTAGATAAGAGTGAAGCGGGGAGGAGGAGAGGATAGAAGACAGAGTAAGATATTAAAACTTTTACAACGCGCAACGCGTGTTGTATACACAAGAAGTGCAGATATTTGTAATTTGATAATCCTTATTATATGAGAGAGGACTCATCTCTTCCCTTGTATTTAAGTATCGAAAGCATTATAATAAGCTGCCTTTTAAACATCAATCCTATTTCTGTTATACATAATATATATTATAAATATTATAAACGTGAAAGTTTGTTTGAAGTTTTGTTTACGCGAAAACTACTTAATTTGGTACACACATAGCGAATTACCTAGATTAACATACAGGATTTTTATCCTGGAAAAATTTTGGAATCCAATGGGAACATCAAAATACACAAACAATACATAACGCGAGCAGAGCCGCGGGCACACGTAGTGTACAATGGTATAATAAGAGCTAGGATTTTAACATTTCATACAAGTTGACTGAACTTTATTCAAAGCGATGATGTAGTCCACTAATCGAATGCAGCTTGTATTACAAATGAAACTCATATTACTTCGCACGCTGATTGTGGTGAGGAATCTCAGGTCAAATCATTTGACTTATATTTTATCTCTTTCGTAACGTGAAAGTCAACAATTTGTCATTGTTGAATATGTCCGAGATTGCAGATTGGATTTTATGAATGGTTTGTTGATGCCATTGGCTGACATCATTTTCGCGATGTTTTTATTGAACTTAATTAATGAATTGGCGCAAGCCAAATTGCTTTCTTTATTGCCTTATCTTAATACAGTCAATATTACAATGAACAGTAAATAATTTGTAGAGACTGATCTTAGTTTGACCCTTTTAGTTTTGTTATCACGTCATATAGGCAACAAGTCTATAACCTTCTTCATGGTCCCATTTATATCTATACCAAAAATCATAATAATCGGATCAGTGAGAGCATCACAAGCAAACAAAAAACTCACTCTAGCATTTATTCGTAGTTATAATAATATATTTAACTTCAAAAGTTCCCTGTATTGTAAAACTACTATTATAAATCTAATATGTTTATTTAAATTTCTTAAAAAAAAGATTGGGTATTCTTAAAATAGTTTATGCGTAAATCTTGAAGATAGAATAACAATTACACTAGTATTAGGATATCGTTTTGATACATACATTCATAAATATTTACACAAGTATTTTTTTTTTTTTTTATGTTAGAAGTTGGCAAACAAGCATACGGCCCACCTGATGGTAAGTGGCTGCCGCAGCCTATGAGCGCTTGCAGCACCATTAGTAGGTGCCACTCACGCGTTGCCAACCTCGAGATATTAGTTCTTAAATCTCGTTCGCCCAGTAATTTCACTAGCGTACAATGCCCTTCAAACCGGAACACAGTAGTGCCTAAACACTACTATTTGGCGGCAGAATATTGGACACTGCGGTGGTACCTACCTAGCTGGCCTCTAGCAACAAAAGACCTACCACCAGCGTGACTGATTGCACTGGTGGAATAATCTCTGCTGTGACAGAGGTTATCCCAACAGCGGGCGATGGGGTCGTCACATCCCGACGCCATTACATAGTTTACAAGGATAGATGCAATAATTCACATTTAAGCTTCTGAGTAGTTTATTATGAGAGTAAACCAAATCCGATATGCCTCCTATACGATATTTCAAAACGTAATATCTATTGTTGGTCATCCTTGGCCCGTTTCATAAACACTACACGTTTTCACAATTCTATTTATTTATATTTGAATTGGGTGACGATGAAAACACTTCTTATTGCTTTTTCATATTGAGTTTGTTAAAAGCGCAACATGTCACGATTTCTTTGATGGTTCATTTTATTTCACAAGAGTGATATATCGTGATTGTCGGTATTACTACTACCGAGAGTTATGATTTGTTTCGCCTTGGCATGATTTGAAAATATGATTCTATGAGATAAATAACTGCGTTGTTAGCGACTTCAATATAGCGTAGTAAGGCGGTTTCAATTTAGCTATTAATTTTTATTCGATTGCGTTATTAAGAGGGTAGTATTTTGCGGTATGTATTTAACAATCGTGTGCAGTGCTAGCGACTCTGCTTAAATCTGTCTTTGTATTGACCATACAGGCACGTATTCCGTTCTAGGTCCTTATTGTGTTTGTGTGTGTATCCTGACACAGGATATAAGTATCCAGATGGAGGCCGTTTTGTGCGTTCTAATTTTTTCGTTAGTAAATATTGCGACTTAATTGAATATATTAACCTAATATAGTATCCGTCTTAAATGTGTAATTGACAGGCTTTTGAAAAAACTAAGTACCGACCACCGATTGCAGTTATTAATATGAGTGATGGTAGTAGAATATATTGAGCTTCTAAAACATATCAAATTTATTACTTAGTGATTTTGTATTCAAAGCATTATTTGATTTAAAAAAATATGAATTCGAATACAAAATTTTATACCTTAATTGAAACGATTATGTTTAATTGCTATTTTATAGATATGAAGGAATTTTTAAACAATCAATATCATACAACATGACTATAATGATGTAACAGCGACCTTAATCGGAACCGACGAATCGTAAAGTTAATCATGTAATAAAGTCAGGAACTATAAATTTAATAGATTCATTTATATGTAATAAAAACCAACTATAAAATCAGTATGTAGTCTCACGCACGGTTTTTTTGAATCAATAGAAACGAAATCGGATGCAATTGAGCTCATGATTCTGACTGGACCATGGAGAATCGGTCAAATTGATCTAACAAAAGACTGGTTCACATTTTAAAATGCCGAGCCCTCGGTGTTTCTCAATACCGAAACGTCGACTTAACATATTTACTTCTTCTTGTCGTGTTGCGGATCAGCTTAAGCTAGTGTAAGAAATATTCAGGTCACTGATAATTTTTGGTCCTTGACTGACTATCAATTATTACCAAATTGATAACAACATTATATACCCAACATTCGCACTATGCATTTCGATATTTCGATCATCTGGGGTGCGGAATGCTCTTTCGTCGTCTATATTCTCGAACACATACAACCTGAACCTCTTCAAGGTGCGAGTACACAGGCTTCTTATGAGTAAGCTCGCTCCACCGTAGACCACATCTATGCTTTCGCGCTCGATGGAGGTCAAGAGCTTACCAATATTTAAATAATAATAAAAACACCCAGAACTGTCTTTTTACTTGTGCCCATAGCATTTACGTTCAGTCAGACTATACGGTTACCCATCCATAAACAGACCGGACAAAAACTATTTAATTCTTTAATGATTTCCCGAGCAAAACCCATCTGCTTTTGAATGTCCTGTACTTACCATAATACATTTTTAATGTTTATTATCTTTTTACATTGTAAGTTATACCTTTAACATTTTTTTAGTAAAACAAGGATTGCCCGCATCTCTTCTCGCCTTGAAGTTTTATTTACATTAAGGTTTGCATGAAGCAAACCGAAGCTACTATTTATGTCGATAATTAATGTATGTGTATATTAAAGCCAGATGTTAATGTGTCTTTAAATTTAATACTATAAGTAAGTTTGATCAGCGATACTCAAATTACACAGACAGATCGGTAGAAACATACAAAAATGTTATAATATCTAAGGACTTTCATACTGTGGCATATACAATTATGTCAAATACTAAATTCAATTGCAAGATGGCAAGTTACTTACCAATAAACTAAACACAGCTCGTGTTCAAACCGCAACATCTTGTTTCAGACAACCACAGGCATATTCGCTCGAACGCCCCGCTATAGATTCACCGTTTTATACGTTAATAATTATACAAGAATATTGCTTGTAAATGGTATTTATAATTTTTTGTAGTACTTAATTTAATTTTTATGTAATTAAGTTGGCAAACAAGCGATCACCGCCGCCCATGAACATCTGCAACACCAGAGTTGTCACAGCCTATGAGCGTTTGAACCACTATTTATCTGTAAATGTCACTCGCGCGTTGCCAACTTCGTGATATTGGTTTTTAAATCTCATTTGCCTAGTAATATCACTAGCTTCAGTGTCCTTAAAATCGAATCACAGCAATGTAAAAGATACTACTGCTTTTCGATAGAATATCTGACACTGTGTTTTTTTTCTGATTGTGTATTGTTATTGGCCCATTGGCCTTGACAGTGTCACCGGGCCGAGTACAGAAACCAGACAGCTCTCGCGGGGCCCAAATTGATTTCTTCCTTAAAATCGCTAAAGGCGTCATCGGTGTTGGTACCTATCCAGCTGACCTCTTGCAATAAAATATCAGTAAAACTATTACAATATAATTATTTAGGATATGTTTGCTTGTTAAAGCTCGTTGAGTCGTCAAAGGCAGCACGTGTCGTAACCGCGGCCTCTCGTTCTAGGTAACCGCAGTTACGCGCTCGAGCGCCTTGAGATGAAACTTACAATGAACAGTGGTTATTGGACAGTCCTGTTTATTGTAATACCGCTCTTATTTTTTATATAGTTCGTTATAAAAACGGTTTCAAAAACAAGGAGTATCTGTTGTTGGGAGATAAGTAAATAAGTTATGATGACATGAGTAATTAGTTTGGTGATTGTCTGGTATAGTAGATGCTTTATTAAATGAATCAGAGGTCGGTAATTTTGTAATCCACTAATATCAAACTCATATATATATGTTTGTATTGACCATGCAAGCATATTTTCCGGTCTGGGTGTTGAATGTGCAGCGTTTATTTATTGTTTATTTATATAGTCTTAATGTTTTCATATAAATATAAAACAAAACTGGCAACCGAATCTTTAACCGAAGTAGTAGTTTATTGCTGTGAGCCGGGCATTGTATATTTTCCGATTAAAATTAGACACCTGACTTCAACCGCCAAAGTGTCAAAAAAAACATTTCAATGATATATTTGCGAGTAATAACCTCATATATTTTATATATACAGTAGTATGTACAATGTATAGGGTAGTACGAAAACGAAAACTCTATCCAACAAAAAAACCTCAACATGACTTTTGGCGTAGATATTACGTATAAAAATAAAATAAAAATACCCCAAATTGAGAGCCTCAAATAAAGCTCTTTTTGAGTAAACTAAAAAGTAATAAGGACTAACAATTTAAAATTATATCTATTTTATAGGCTCTATTAAAATGTAACTTGGACACGTTGTTTAATGGATGCTATACAGTAAACGGTTTGGATCAAAAACAGACCGCAAATGAGGTTTGGAATCGAATAGCAAGAAGAGTAAAGGTTTCTTCAAATAACTACAGTAAATTGCGGATAACGGATACTAACCAACGTTTTTCCTAACCAGCTATGATTAAAATCACGGATGTACTATCACGGTAAATAAGACTCCGTTATTCGCTTTTTAATGTTTAATTTATTTGATTAAAGCAATAAGGAAAAGTATTTTGACAGTACTAAGAATATATTTAAGGCAATGATGTATAATATTTATATACTTTTTTATAGAAATTCGAGGATATCGTTGATAGAGATGGTGAGGGTTAAAGGAGGGACAGTAAGAACGCAGAGGAAGTGGGAGTTTGGACCTCGAGCACTCACATACTTCGAACGATGAATAACATTAGGAATACTCCTTTCACGTTGATTTATAGAGAGTCTTACTTAAAATATTTGACCTATTAATGCCTATGACAGCAAGGCTTTACACTATAAAATATTAGTTTTATTTTTTTTCCTATGATTGCCAAAAACATAACCTACCGTCAGGTTTACGTCACATTAGATGTAAGTTTTAATTTCAAAATTTAAATCCATAACTTATATATAAAAATCTATTAAATAACAAAATCAAAAACAATGTTGCAGCAAGTAATAGTTCAATTTAATTATGTCACACGCTCAGGCTGACTAATTCGAATTATGTCCACTATATCGAATATGAAACTCGATAGCGCTTCAGATGTTCCTTATGGGAGCTGACGGCGTAAACAGTAGCCACTGAGATCGGGTGACAGTGGCGCCCCCCGTCGAGTTTCATGCGCGATCCATGTTCTGCTATCAAAATTACGTTTTTCTAAGAACGTGTAAAAGCGATGTATCTGGAAGTGTGAACTGTTTGACGCCTGATCGGGTGGTATCGGCCGATATTTTGATATGGAATTTTGACTTGTTATTTTTCGGTTGTTATTCTGACATCGATCGAGAGTGACGGATAAGTTTTGTTATGCCTTTTTGATGCTAATTTTAAAAAGCAATGTGTCAAATTTATCAGGCACACACGGGTTTTATTTTTGAATAATTACTATGTTAACGCTTATTTGTATACTTATTTATTGAAGTGAAACTTCTTTTGAATCGTTGTGATTTCAAACCAGATGCAACAGAAAAAACGACACATAAGAGACACAAATACAAAAATGTGTAGGAAGAATGAGACAGAAATATTCATAGTATTTTATATTATCGGTCTCTCCTCTTTGCGCCATGCTTTAGTGAGCCAGAGCGAGAGAGCCAATGTCGGTGTGTATGTATATTGCACACTGTTTAATACTTGCTTGTATTTGAGCATTTAACGTGTGTTAGTATATGTGAAAAGTACGTGAGCTAATACTACTGTATGCGGCTGCGTATTACACACACACGTGGTGTGTTATTATTTAACAGTGTTTGTGAATATTTTTATATCTTGTTATATATATTCATCTCATTCTTTTGTCGATTTACTGAAGTTTTACTTCTATCGTGTGTGAATCGCACACGCACCTTTTTATTAAATGTTCGCGAGTTCTATCCGATAACAAATTTTATACATTCAACGTTTTTGTATTAAAACTAATGTCTGTTTAGGCTATTTATTAGGTGTCGAAACAATGCTGAATCCTTTCAATAACTATAACATAGAAATGCATCAGAAATGTAAAACTTTAAATCAACTAAAAGGAAAACACGAAAAGACATGCAACCGACTCGAAATTCCTAAAAAAGAATTGAAAATACTCAAATCTCGGTAATCCAGATATCTTGTTTCGGACGGATTTACTAAAATACAAGAGGATCGCGGTACAAGAGGGTGTTTATACCGATGTGGGTGTTAAACGCAGTGTTATGTTACTCATCCCACGTCGCTTTAAATCTCTGTTGGAGACCACAGCGATGTTACAAGAACTTAAAAGGAAAAATACAATCTTTGTTTGGTCAGTGGACCACCTTTTATTGGGGTGTAATAATATTTTTTTAAAGACAGAAACACTGTTGTCTTTGAGCTATAAGTGTAAATTGAGTTGGTTTATTTATATGGACAACGTTATGGCACAGTGGTAGTTGACCTGCTTTAAGCCCCACAGGTCACGGGTTGAATTTTTCCGGTCTAAGTGTGTTTGTCCTTGTCATTGTTTATGTTTCCAGATCCCTGACACAGGATATACCTATCCTAAAGGTGCCGTCGAATGTGTAGCGTTTATAATTGAGGATTATCGATCGTCGTTTCTTTCTTCATTTTGTTTCGTTTTTGTAAATTTCCTTAGTGCCTCCGACAGCACGATAACATTCCTTTCTAATTTGATAAAAATCAGATAATATTATCAGATCAGATACAATTAATTTTTTAATTATTATTATGAATTTTTGATTTATATTTGAATATGAATTGTGATATAAAATGATAATTATCAAGAACTTAATTCTACTTATGCTATAAATCTAAAAAAAACTGTCTTCGGATATTTGTTACTCAATCACGCAAAAACTGCTGAACCGATTTTGATGAAATTCGGTACTTTTAATTAAGCTGCCTTATTAACGGGGCGGAGCTGGGTAAAAACTAAAGATTTTGTAATTATATAATACTATGTTTTGATAACTAAATATTTTAATTGTAAGCTTTACTAAAATTGTAAATACCTTGACGTCTCCTGCAATAAAATTGAAAATAGCTGCACAGGTTTTGTTGCGTTTTTGCATTGCATTTTTGCCCATAGCAATGTCTCGTAGTCGACTTATCAACTGTATCAACAGTTTATAATAGACGATGACCGCAGGCTTTAGCGGTTTCCTCGAGATAATGACGTCATAAAAAATAAGAACCTTTTAGATCGCTAGTCAGACAGAACTGAGGGTTTTTTACCAAACAAGGAGCAGTGACGCGAAAAATTACAATCTCCCCTACATTTAAGTTCAACGTAGATTGTATTTCTTTATTAAAATGTTACAGGAATAGCATCACCACCTCGATGTCTGGAAATCCACTACATCGCGATTTAGAAGGTATTTTCTTCCACGCACAACCACATTGTGGAACTTGGGAACCTTTCAGAAAAGGGCCTATTCCTTTAACAAACGTCGGCAATGCACCTCCAGACCATCTGGTGTTGTAGATGTTCATGGGCAGTGGTGATGGGCAGTGCACTTAACATCAGGTGAGCCTCCTGCCCATTGTTATGACATAAAAAAAAATTCTTTTCTAAGACCCTGTCGATTTTTACACTAAAAAATTCAATGAAACTGATTCTGTGGCTTAGGTGTGAAAAAGTAAAAGACATAAAGACAAATGTACTGTGGCATTTATAATATTATAAATAAATAAATAAATAAACGCTGCACACTCAACGGCCCCCATTAAGATACTGATATCTTGTGTCGGGGGTCCGGAAACACATACAAGAAGGACAAGGACAAATACACCCAGACCGGAAAATATGCTTGCAGCGTCAATACAAACATAATATGCTCCGAGCGGGAATCAAACCCGCGACCTGTGGCGTTAAGGCAGGTTTGCTACCGCTGCGCCACAACGTCGCCTTAGTCATATTGGTCTGAATAGAACATAAAATCAAAATTTTCGAGACATTTTTTTTAAAACAAGTATAGCAATGCGTTTTCAAGGCATTCCTAATATTCCTGTTGTACCTCTAAATAAGCTCGAAGCTTGCGCTAGGAGTGGGCACGACAATAGCCCAAGGGGGTCAGGATCGAATCCGCGACTCTCGCGTTAGCGGAGCGAAGTCAGCCCTTCAACCGTTGCGCTATTGAGGCTTCAAAGCTTAAAAATTTAATAAGCAAATCAAATTTATTTAACCTAGCTATTAAAGTTTCATAGTAAACATGATACAATAATGTGAAAAAATTCTATATAGTATATATTCCTAAATACAATTGGCTATTTACGGATTACACCCAAAAATATTTTACGAAGAAATTTAAAAATTAAAAACTGTTACACGATATCTCCAACAGACGCTGATCGAAATTTATAGCATATTGAGGGAATAAGAGAAAACAGAAAACGAATTTTGGAAGCTTAACGGGGAATATTATCCGCTATATATTAAAATAAAATGGGCCTAAGACGATTTTTATGACCGTACCTATTGAGAAAAGTGAATTAGATTCTTATAAGCCTGTTACATCATATATTGATCAATAAGAATGTCATATAACTTGAATCTGACACATATAATCGGCCACATAAATTGAAGATATTTTTGCAACTGACTTAATTGTTATTTTCTTGTTAAAATATTTCAAAGAATTTTTTAAAAAAGGTAAAAACACAAAACACAAACACACTTTTGTTAGTCTTCTAAAGACTTCTCAATACGGCTTTTTATTTCAAAGTATAAAAGGTTATTATTGGGATCTTTTCTTTTGTCAAGATTTATCAAAATCGACTTATCACTTTTCATATTTAATATAGACAGCCGGCGATGTGACGCAGCGGTAGCGAACATGCCTTAAGCGCCACAGGTCGCGAGTTCGATTCCCGCTCGGAGTAGATGGTTGTATTGACAATACAGGCATGTGTTCCGGTCAGGGTGTATTAGTCTTTGTCACTGTGTATGTTTCCGGACCCCCGACACAGGATATAACTACCCTAATGGGGGCCGTTGAGTGTAGAGCGTTTATTTATTATTTATCTATTGTAGATTTTTACACGAAGCAATTATTGACCCAATCCATTTGGATCAAGAGCGAAACAGTATCTAATAAAGCTTTAAAAGTCGTCAAAATATTTAAATAAATATTTTGTCAAAATATTTAAATAAATATTTTGACGACGTTGTGGCGCAGCGGTAGCGAACCTGCCTTAAACGCCGCAGGTCGCGGGTTCGATTCCCCCTCGGAGCACGTTTGTATTGACCATGCAAGCATATTTTCCGGTCTGGGTGTATTTGTCCTTGTCATTGTGAATGTTTTCGGACCCCAGACACAGGATATTACTATCGTAATGGGGCCCGTTGAGTGTGCAACGTTTATTATATTAAAAAAAAAAAAAAAAAAATATATATATATATATATATATATCCATACTCTTGCATTGGATTGGTGGAGTTCTTTTTTTTTTTTTTTATGTTAAAAGTTGGCAAACAAGCATACGGCCCACCTGATGGTAAGTGGTTGCCGTAGCCTATGAGCGCTTGCAGCACCATTAGTAGGTGCCACTCACGTGTTGCCAACCTCGAGATATTGGTTCTTAAATCTCGTCTGCCCAGTAATTTCACTAGCGTACAGTGCCCTTCAAACCGGAACACAGTAATGCCTAAGCACTACTATTTGGCGGCAGAATATTTGACACTGCGGTGGTACCTACCTAGCCGGCCTCTTGCAACAAAAGACCTACCACCAGTGTGACTGATTGCACTGGTGGAATAATCTCTTCTGTGACAGAGGTTATCCCAACAGCGGGCGATGGGGTCGTCGCCGGTAAATACCGGCGTCGGGATGTGATGCACTCCCTTGTTTCCATTTCTTTCATCTGCTTTCGCCTCCTTTATTCGGTTCAGTAACATGTTGGTGATGCTACTGATATTGCAAGAGCCTATAGCCTAGAGACCGCATTCCATGAAATTGACCGCATTTTAGCTGCCTAAATATAAATAAAACTTCATTGAATTCTTAGTAAATTGGTTACTAAGAATTCACAATTTTTAATCATCAGATGTTATAAGATGGAAAACCTTATAAACAGCTTTACGTTCTCTTTAAAACACGCTCAGGAATTTCAGAAAGATAATACCCACATCGAAACAAACTCCTGTATTACCTAATTATTATACATAAACATTAACTGCGAATCGATCGTTCGACTATTGGCGTAAAAGGCAGGCATGTAATCCATCGGACCATGTGATGATAACAATCTGAGTTACTTTAGGTATTTTTCAATCTGAGTTACTTTAGGTATTTTTCAATCTGAGTTACTTTAATTTTTTTTCACTAAACTATATCTTATTGTTAGTGACATATGACAAAGTTCTCTTAATATAACTGATATTTGGGCACGAATGTAAAAGGGGTCTTTGATATTCCACTCCGGATGTTGCATTTGTCATAATTCTGTAGTGAATGTGCGTTTTGACGGTAGGTATTCTAAGAAATATGAATACATTGATGTACTTTGTTTTATTGTTACTCTTAATAAATATTTATATAATTCTAAAACTCTCAGAATCCAGCTTTGCGAGAATCGCGTTTGCTATTCCCATATACAGCAAATAGTTATATAGAAGAAACGGTCATGTTTGTGGGTAATTAAGGCGGTTTTTAGATTTATGAATTTGTATTAAGTGTAAAAAATGTATTTAACTAGTCTTTGAGTGCCTTTCATTATCTATACATTTAACTTCTTTAGGTTAAATTTTTTTGTAAATTTTATTTAAATCATGACTCTATGTGGTCTTGCGACAATAACGCACGCGAATAGCTCCCCTACATCTAGACAATTTGTTCCAGCCAAGCATGACGAAAGAACGTACGATGTCAAGTCCGAGCCACGCGTATGCCTTGTCTTTTGATTATCTATGACAAAATTAATAAAAAGCCTCACATAACGAAAATAGACCTTATTACGGTATCAATAAAATCTATATCAATCGCAAGTTTTTTTCTTTTCAGACATTAACTATGAAGTACCTAAATAGTACGAAATATGAAAGAGACACTGATTTATAGTACTGTAATGATATGGTATTAGAAGAGGGTATATAGAGTTTTATAATTATAATAAACTATCAAAAAAAATTGCCAATAATATAATTTGATTTATTTAATATCTTTGATTTGAAAGTTAAGTCAAACAAAATGATACATCAAATGAAAAAACGTGTATTTATTAAAAATCTTGGAAAAAATTGTCAAGGTCACTTTCTTCAAATAGTGGCACGAATGCTGCGGAAAAATGTAGTGAACAAAGCCATGGGTCAGAATTGATTGGTCCAAATTCGTTATGCATAATTATATTATACTTATATTAAAATCCAGCTTTATTGTATGTCAATCAATTTCATGCCAATTATACAATCAGAGAATTTCCAATTTGTTTTCTGTCTAATAAGCAAGTTAGAAATACTAACAATACACAATTAACTAATCTTCAAAGATCGAAAAGGGGACCAATTAAAGGTCGGTCGTTTGATTTCGTCGCTTATTTATTTTTAGCAACGCGACCTCTGATGTCCGGAACAGGGGTCGGACCCACAAGACGAGAGACACCAAGCGTGGAACAATTCGATTAGGGTGCAGCTAGGGAGATGCTGACGGTGCAACTCGAATAAAATAAACAGAAAAACGACGATTTGACTTCTGTAGATACTTAGAATAAAGTTCAAAATCAATGGCAAATAGATTTCGAAAGTTCGTCCAGAGTTCAGTCAGTGTGTCATTCCATTTCATACACAACACTCGCAAATAGATCGGTGACGAGTTCTTCGGAGCATGGGTGCGTGTGCCATTTCACAAAATATGAAATTGCTATATATTAGGGTGGCGTAAGGGCTTTTTGCTTTATGAGATTTTTTTTGTTTCATTACTATTGGCGACAAGTGTACTGAGTAATGGAAATATCGGGTGAAAGCTCATTTTTCTTGAGAGCAGAACTGTGTTGTACTAAGTGAATATAAGTTTCAATAAAGAAAATGCATTAATGTTATATTATATGTATATGTATCTTACTGAGAATATGCCATCACCATATTGTTAAGAGGTCTGTTTGGAAAAGCAACAAATGGTGCCAATTTGTGTTGTCTTATTAGAGTTAAATGAGAACATTCTCCGCTTTCAATTTTGACAGCAAATGTCGTGAGATGGCGCCATAGATTGTTTCTTCTCGTCACGATCGTGAATGAATTTAACGAAGTTAACAAGTTACTTTTGTACGTTTTTATTTTATATTATAAAGCTGACTCTGAACTCCCCAGAGTCGTATATTTGTTCTTAGGAAAATAAAGGCTTATAGATTTTTTATGGTTAATAAGTTTCATTATCCACCCTATCATAAAGCTTGAGAATTATAATAATTATATTTTATTTAAAATACACCTTATCTCAATAGTAAATCAAAAAAGCGTAACCCATAGTTACGAATACAAGATAAGTGATTTATCAGAGTAATACATCAGTCGTTTCCTGCGTTGAATACGAAAAATGAATTCATTTGCTGCGAATAGAATTGAAATGAAATGAACGGGCCCCCAAAAGCAAAACACAGAAGGGAGAGCGGTAGAAAAATAGAGATGGGTGGTTCTTATCTTGATGTTGAAACGAAGGATTGTGGATTGTAATGAGGGGAAGGGTGAACCTGAAAAGGATACGGTACGACCCGGCTCACTTCAAAATAATTGAAGTTAAATTTGTTCATTTAAATGGAGTAAGGCACGCCTATTGATTTTTAATGATAAGAATGTAACCCTATGGATATTGAATGAAATTTTATTACTAATAAATATCGACTATACGGTTCTATCTGCGGTGCTATTGAATTTAACAGCGCACATTCTGCGGAAACGATACAATTGCGTGAACGCTTCTGAAAATTGAATAGTGCATTTAAAATTCAGAAGCCCGCATTTAGGGTTTTCGTATATGGAAACAATTTATAATATATCGTAAACCATTTTCCAATTGTATGAACGTAATTACCCACAAAACTTGTTAAATTATACTAAGGCCACTATAAACTGTTTCAATTGTCCGGCACATGTTCAATTACGATTTAATGGACCCCGATATTACGAATCGAGGATGAGGACTTTACTAATCACCTCTCGAAGCACGTTTGGCCAATTAAATTTTGCATAGAAACATTTGCAGTGGGTAAAGAAGATACATGAAACTTTCTCGTTCATTTCGATTATGACAGTCTTATAATTTACTTTCCCACGAATGACAAGTTAAGTGCAGCCTAGAGCGTTGTTATAGTAGAAAGTCCGATAAAGTCACGTCTGGCTTAGTTTGCATCCCGAGATCCCAGTATTGAGCTTCATCGCATCTGTCGTGCGTTACCTGATACGCGACTGCGAAACAAGGTCATTAACTTAGCAATGAAATATGGCACAATGTTGCATCTCACAAAAGTGGGTCATGAATAGAATTGCTCAACTTTTGTCAATGCAGACGTTTTCCACACGTGCTGGCGTGGGAATGAAATTGCAAGTGGCAAAAGAGCAATTGCGCGAGTTGCGTAACCTCACAATAAAAGGTCGCTATCAGGTAAAATTCATTCGAATTTTATAAAATGTAAAGCGAGCAGTGAAAGCGACGATTTTTTTTAGATAGCGAATTTTATTTAAATACAATATAAACACGTGTATACAATGACAGTTCTATGAAATGTAATAGTTCTCACGTAAGTCATTCTGTGGGAACCTTTCGTGAAATAGGTACGATTCTAATTACCCAAACAGTGTTAGCAATCATCGCTATAATTAGCTGCTGCAAAGAGCGCGTTGCGTCATAATTATATCTTTCAATTACTGTTAAATAATGCTGAGACAACTAAATTAATATTCAGTTTTGAATAATAACTCACTATTTTCAAAATTTTGTTATATTTCTAGTGTTTAAAAAAAATGAACGCTACACACTAAGCCATAAGGATAATATTAATATTTATTTTCGGAAATCAAGAAACACACACAATGATAAGCACAAGTACACCTGAACCAAAACGCATGCCAGTATTGTTAATATAAACATTTGTCCCGAGCGATGATCGAACCCACGACCTGTGGTGCTTAAGGTTCGCTACCGCTGCGGCACACCGTCGTCAAATTTCTAGTATTTGATATGTACATTTACGCTAGTAGTAGCATTATAAATAAAAAAATCATTATTGCACCCTAAACGGTCAGCAGGTGATATTCTCGTCACCCAGATGATACACAAGAGACAAAAACCAACAACAACTGCCCGTAAATCTGACACTTGATATCGTTACAGATGGCACTCGTATGAACAGGTTGATAATAAGGCTTGAAGTGGATAAAATTTGCTTATAATTAATTATATCATGTAGAATTCTAGAGGATCCGTAATCACGAAGCAACGCCTTAAATATTTCAAACAATTAATACGCAAAAAAGTCAAAATCTACTCTTTATTGAAGATTTTATACAATTTTCTTAATAGTTTATTTATTTGAGCCAACTGAGTAAATCCAATAATAAAATTATCTAAACAAAGATGTTCTATGATATTCATTCGGTCGGAGCGACAATCGATTTTCAAGACGATTGGCTTACATTTCATAGGTTACACATACAGACCATACGGTCTGCCTGATGGTAAGCAGTCACCACAACCTATGAAAGCCTGTACTTGAAATATCACATGCGCGTTGTCAATCCAAAGGATAGGAGGGAAGGGGACAATGGGAGTGGGAGATTGGGCCTCCACCATATTCACTCATCGTCTGAAATGCAATAGTTGATATGCTGTTTTTCTGTGAAAGGGTAGTATTTTCCCGGTCGAGTCAATTTATATATTACATAAAATTGTAACCCATGACGAAGCCAAAACAAACTGCTCCCGTGATAATTAATGATCACCTTCATCAATTTTACGGTCTTTCGTTCAAAAGTACTTTAAAAAATGCGACGTATTTTAGGTCCCTTAACGCACCTGCCTACCCTATTTTTTGTTTGTTTTGAATACTAATTAAAATCTAAGTAATTGATGGACCCTGTCACAAGTTGACGGGATATTAAAAAAGCAAACATTTTTTATTTATTATATAAATATTTTAAAATTTATAATCTATACAAATTACTAATGTTCACCAGTTCCATATAAATTTAAATTACAATTTATAAAATTTTTGTCTATCTGTTAGGTTTCTAATCTCCGAAATGGTTTTTCTTTTTAAATACTTTTGAAAGGATATTCACATAAAGAGTCACATAGACTACGTTTATTCGTAAGAAAAAAATTTGGATTACGCAAAATAAAAAAAAATCCTATGTAGGTAGCAGGTACAATTGATATCCTAATAAAAAATTATAAGATCTACAAATACTTACTTACGCTTTATTCTAGTATCTTCCATATTCAATTCTATTCAATTCAGTTCAGTAATTTTTAATTAACTTAGATCGAGACAAGCAATCAGGTATTCAATTACTAGATCGTGAATATTGAAACGAACATCAGCATCGTCAAGTCTATAGATAGTGAATATATAGTGGTGTATTTAACAAAACTTCTTAAACAGTAATAGTATCTTAATTGAGTTCTTGAAATTTCTTCATAATGGCTACACATATTAAAGTACGGTGAATGAATTACCTAAAATAAACTTTCTCCATTCAATTAAAATTCCTTTTAACATTGCTCTTTTGCTGTCTTTGTATTTAAATAAATCCCAAGAAATTGATACTTTAACTAATAACTTCGTAGACATATTTATATTACCAAGTTTTTGTATAAACTTTGATACTTTATTTTACTTAGAAATTTAAAAAAATGATCTTGTTCTTATAAAAGTCTCTATTATAAAAAGGTTACAAAAAAGGTTAGAGATTTTTTTTTTTTTCGGAATGTGTATTACTGTTGGCCCTACTGGCCTTGACAGCGTCACCGGGCGGGCTTGGTTAGAGATTGATAAATAATTAACGTAGTAAGCGAATATTAGATGGCATAATTCTTTTATAATACGGTGTGGTGCTCATAAGTCGCAGCCAAAAAACAGATAGTGGGTTTAATAAATAGCTTTGGGTGCGGTCAATTTATAGATGGGTGCCAGTTATTTCAATTGAGTGTTTTCAGTCTATTTATTTATTTATTTATTTTGGTTTACCAACGATTATTTACAATGACACATTCTTATGTACTAATAAATTTAAAAAAAGACTTAAATGTAACAATCACTTACAGGTAAACACCACATGCGTTATAATATGTACATATATAAAATTATAAATATATATAAACAAAAACTAAACTATATAAAAGCAAAAATCAAAACAAATTAACAATAACAAAAAACGTTCTGCTCAAAAACAAATAAGGGATCAGGATGAAAACTGTTTATAAAATAAATTTCTAATAACATTTAATGAATTTGAATGTACATCTAACACATCACTACAACTATTAATTATCTTTACAGACCTAGGGATTAAGGAGGTACTACCTAAAATGGTTCTTCTAAGTGGTGGGCAAAAAGTCTATGGACGGTACATAATGAAGAGCCTTTTTACCAGTTTGGTAGTACTCTGTAAGTTAAGTCAGAGGCATATATTGCACTCTGAAGAGCTATACAACACATTGGCGAATAAGCAGATGACAAACAAGCAAACATAACACAGGAATAACCATCCTGTCATGAAACCCCATATTTCATTTGGTAGCAGATTTCATCCATGTTACCAAAAAAAGGCATAAAATAAGAAACAATTATAGGAAATCTTTATGATCGACTTATTATAGGTAAATCACACTTAATTTTGCTTTTTGATGTATTACATACAAAACAGATAATATAGAGTTCTTAGGTTAAAGACTAACAAAATAAATTTATTTTGCCTGAGTTGTTATTTCTTTTCCTTATTTCATGACGGTTGGCAAACAAGCATACGGTCCGTCTGATGGTAAGAAGTCACCGCAACCAACGAAAACTTTCGATACTAGAAGTATCACAATGCGCGTTGCGAGCTCATGCAATAAGAGAGGAAGTGATGAGAAAGAAAAAGGAAAGGAATAGAGGGAGCGAGAGATTGGGACTCCTGCACTTTATGGGACGAGACGCAACAGTACATTTCTCTGAGAAGGTAGTACTTTCCAGGACCCCAGAGGAGCCTGGCTCTACTACGACTAATTAGTAAATTTACTTTTAGCGGGCAGTCTGCTGCATGTCTTCTCCATGGCGCGTGATATTGGCGGTATTCTGTGGGCAATTGGTACAACTGAAAAAAAAAAGAAAGAGAGAAAATTGGTACAACTGAAATAAAGAAGAGAGAGAAAGAAGAAAAGTTCAAAAAATTGAATTAAATTATAGATTTGTTGTTTCTTTTTCACAGTCAACGTGGAAAGGCGTGGCTTTATAAATTGTTTAAACAAAGCTTTTAGTTGCCATGACATGGCGTTAATTCTAATTGTTAACCTTGCTGGATATTTTCGATTATTTTGTTATTGTTCTTGTTAACGATTTAATTAAATATCACATTACGTTATTTGAGAAACGTGACTGTGTGAATAGAAGTTATAAAATTTGAATGTGACTATAAATCAAGGTTGTTTGATCATAATAAAAAATTATACCACACTAATATTATAAATGAAGTAGCTAGAAACTTTAACGTAGGAAAGAACTGTAGCCTCCACTTAAGAAAAGGTGCTTTTTATAGGGATAAACTGTCAAGACAACAGTGAAGTGTAAGAAGTCGCTGTACCTCTTCAGTAAGAAAAATAAAATAATTTGCGATTAATTAATGTTAGTTACATACAGAAATCGTCAATTTTGACAGGTTACTAGTTTTTACACAGCGCCATTGCTATCTAGCCTTCGCAACCTTAGGGGTGAACCAGTAACTTATTTTAACTTAGAGGAAATTACTTATCATGAGCATGAGATATGGTGGGGAAACCCAAGAGGAAAAACGCCCAAACCGAGACGGGTATTTAAATACAAATATCCGCCCCGAGCGGAAATAGAACCCGCGACCTTCAAGACTTAAGGCTTGGTAACACGCAACAACAGTAGTCCATATAAAATCCAACAACATTCCAAAATGTATTAAAGTTTTATTATATTATAGAAAATGCATAAGGTAATAATACCCATAATATGGTTAATAACTAAATGTTTATAACAAACAAATTGATGATAACTCTGAGGGTCGTGTGGTCGTTTATTATAATATTAATAGTATAGCAGAATCAATGGATCCCATGAGGTGCCGCCTCTTTTATTATGACACTGTAATATGAATGAGGGTTATATTCCTACTGACCCCACCGACTACGTTGCTTATTTACGATATCTTGAATAATATTTATGAAAAATGTAACATGATCTGGACAGATTACTTTACGAATCCTGTTTTAGAAATCTAAGGAATCTTTTATTATAGATTATTTACTGGTGGAAGGCTTTTCGTAGCAAGACGCCGGTTAGGCAGGTATCACCGCAGTATCAGTTATTATACCGGTAAGCAGTGAGCTGTTTATCGCTTTGAAAAACACTCTAGGACAATTACACTCAGACCAGAAATATGCTTGCATGATCAATACAAACATATTATGCTCCAAGCGGGAATCGTAAGCGCGACCTGTGGCATTTAAGGCAGGTTTGCTACCGCCGTGACACAACGTGGATGGATGTTATACATATATTAATACCCGTAACTGTAATATAGACATTCGAAACGTACACAAAAGTACCTGTAAAGTGAAACATCTCGACAGTGTATTTGTAAGTCAAACTCTCTAACGGTTCGGACGTGGTAAGTGCCACAACAAACAACACGAATAGACTCTCAGTGGAGTAAACCACCTAGTGAGATACGGTATTGAAAACGATATGATGCATTGGAAATATTGTCATTTCTATATAAAACCACTCGTGGTTTTATCAGTATTCATTTTGAATCAAACTAAGCTAAGGATAGCCTGGAGCCTTTATAAATTTCATCCAAATTAACATTATAAACAACTTATTGTACCCAACAATGCATTTAATCATCTTTACTAGATAGCACAATAAATAAAAACCGATACGACTTGGGAACCTTCAAGAGAAGAGCGTATTCTTTCCTTAAAGGTCGGCAACGCGCCTGCATGCCTTCTGGTGTTGCAGATGTTCATGGGCGGCGGTGATCGCTTCACATCAGGTAAGCCTCCTGCCCGTTTGCCCCTCTTACATAAAAAAATTGCATAGCACTGTAACTACGTCGGATTTCAACAATTCGTCATTTTATATGCGGTACGACGATCATTTTCTGTATGTTGAAATATTGAAGTAACCATCATTGTGACGCTTCGTTAGAATGACATCCTTTTCAAATATAATCTTTCTAATCTATTAAATAGGTTCTATACTTCATCGTGCGCCAACAAATATATATATTTCAAACAAATTTACGATGGATTGATGGACGGTGAATGAATAATGAATGGATTTTGGTTGGTGGACGATCCCGTCTAGGATAGGTGTCACATGTCAGGGATCCGGAAACACAAAAGAATAAATATTCAAACTGAAACTCACCGGAAGTATATCACAATAGGATGAGTAGTAAAGAGTATGAAGAAAATAAAGAACAAATCATCCTTTTTAGGGTTCCGTTTTCACCATTTGGCTACGGTTCCGCAGCCGTAAAAAATTATAATTTCTTCATGTCCGTCTGTCCTTCCTTCTGTCTATCTTTTCGTCTGTCCATCTGTCTCTATGTCCGTGAGTCTGTATGTCCGTCTGTCCGCTCACATCTCAGTCATATTAATAAATAAGTGTATTCTATGAACCGCGTGTATCGAAAATTTTGTAGTAAAATCTTAAAATATGTATATCAAAAGAAGAATCTAGTGAAATTACTGGGCTGACGAGATTTAAGAACCAATATCTCGAGGTTGGCAAACCGTGAGTGCCACCTACTAATGGTGCTGCAAGCGCTCATAGGATACGGCAACCACTTACCATCAGGTGGGCCGTATGCTTGTTTGCCAACTTCTAACTTCAAAAAAAAAAAGTTCTAGTTGCATTTTGTTAAACGTGAGCGCCGGACGCTCAATCTCCCAATCCCTCTGTACCCTTCACTTTTTCCCTTTTTATCCTTTCCCTTGGGTTGGCAACGCGCATGTTATACTTCAAGTATCGCAAGCGTTCATAGGTCGTGGTGTCTGCTTACCATCAGGCGGACCGTATGCGTTTTTGCCAACCGTCATGAAAAACATAAATGAAAACTAATAGAGGCTTCTAGTGGTTTATGAAGACAATCTAAAATATTTACGTCTGTAAATGTATAGACATTACTTAAAGCTTAACATATTTTATTCCCGAATAATTAAAAGGCAGTACAGCATCGTATGAAATCCTGAGTCATGCAACTATTCTCACATCCTATTGTCCTCTCCGAAGGGGTTATTACCTCAATAATAATTACGGTCACACATTGCAATAGGTGCCTCGCAATCCACAGGTTGTAATATCCCTGTCATTCTGTTCAAGTGCAATATTACTGCGTGCCAGATGGTGCTCCTCTCACATACAAATGAAGCTCGGTCGCGATATATGAAATTTATTTTTCTTATATTAAAATCTTGAACAGGTTTAAAAGGTTAAAAAGTATTACGCTGTTATTTTTTTTAAATTAGATTATGATTTTTTTTTCTAAGCATGTTATTAAGTGAAGTGAATTTTACGGGCTTAGTTTGACCGTCCAGATTTAGAATATGTTTTTGAGAAAAGAATATTGTCATGCCCAGGATAAGAATATTTTAGATTTTTTTTAATTATTGCAATTTTTATTTAGATCAAAATATAGCACTTAGAATAATATTATTTGCTACCTACAGCATTATAAAATAATTACCGATCAAGTGCGTGGTAGACGACGCGCAGTTGAAACTACCCTTTAGTTTCTGCTTGATAAGGAAGATTATTTAGAACTTTAAACATTAATGAATTCAAATCGACCGCAAAAATAAGTTGGTTATTTCATAGTAATTATTAAAAGTAATATAAAAAACAAAGTTATGTGAAAAATGTATACATCTCTAAAATATGTTAACATCAAAATCAAACCTAGTCATTTTTAAAGACCTATCCTAAGATTCATATGCCTAAGGATCATTTAAAAAATGAATACACGACAAAGATAATAAATAGATACATTAGGTTATATTTTAAATATTTTGCGTATGATCTTAATCTCTAGCAATTTTAGTAATTTGAATAAAATTTGATTTATATTCAGACGTCTTATTTGAGTAATATCAAGTTTGAATAACCGGAGCTTGGAACTTAGCGAACGTTGCTTAAATAAACATATTTAAAACTTTTCCTACTTGACCGTCCCAAAAGGATAGATTTCGTGCAGCAAAATTAAAAAAGTTCGTTCAAACAACGTTCTAGATAATATTTTTATAATAAGTATTTACCTTTTATAAAAGTCAAGTTTATACTTTTTAGGGTTCCGTAGCCAAATGGCTAAAACGGAACCCTTATAGTTTCGTCATGTCCGTCTGTCCGTCCGTCCGTCTGTCCGTCCGTATGTCACAGTCATTTTACTCGGAGACCATTGACTCTATCTATACGAAATTTACTAATTCGGTGTATTCCATGAACCGCACAAGGATTTTGTAATAAAATCTTAATATATATATGAATTAAGGGTAGCAGTCTATATATGTAACTGACGATTGAAAAAAATTTCAACGTATGGCAACGTGTGAGATATCTTTGGATAGTTCTTTTAAAATGATAAGGAGGTTTGATTTTGAGTTTTTTATTAAGCCAGTAGTTGTTGAGATATTAGCTCCTAAAGTCGTAAAAATCGTGTCCCCTCTAACTTTTGAACTATGGGATTTAAAATTCTGGAAAAATTTGAGCTTGTAGAGTACCACATGAACTTTCATCCACATTTAGTTTGAAGAAGATAGGTCTATAAATTTAAGAGATATATAAGTTTTTCCCATAACTTTGTTTTTCATATTACTTTTAATAATTACTATGAAATTACCAACTTATTTTTGCGGTCGGTTTTAATTCGTTATTATTTTTAAAACCGTTAAGATTCTTTATAACCTTACCATCACCCATTTACGCCTGTTTTCTCGATTTATCCAAGGCATTTGACCTGGTGAATTACGATATCTTATAACAGAAATTAAAACTCACTGGCATGCCTGAAGAGATCAACAGGATTTTTAAGTTTTGGTATAAAAATCAGATTACTGTTGTGCGATGGTCAGAGAGCTACTCAAGGTCTTACAGGTTGGAATGTGGGGTGAGGCAGGGTGGCCTGACCTCACCCAAGTTGTTTAATCTGTATGTGAATGCCCTAATACAGACGCTCAGTAGCACTCGTGTCGGATGTCATATTGACGGAGTCTGTCTTAATAACATTAGTTACGCAAACGACATGGTTCTGCTGAGTGCATCTGTCTGTGGGTTAGCAAAACTGCTAAGTCTTTGTGAGAACTATTTCAAACGTCATGGCTTAGTCTATAACTGTAAGAAAAGCGAATGCATGGTCTTTCAGGCCAGGGGAAAATCGATTCCATCTATTGTACCTGCTATCAAGTTACACGGGGTTCCACTAAAGAGAGTTGAATGCTTTAAATATCTTGGCCATGTAGTATTCTATGACTTGAAAGACAATGCAGATATTGAGAGAGAACGCAGGGCTTTGTCTGTTAGGGCAAATATGATTGTTCGCAGGTTTGCTCGTTGCTCAATGCCAGTCAAAATAACGCTTTTCAGAGCTTATTGCACCACATTTTACCCTAGCAGCCTGTGGGCAGACTATACGCGGAAACATTACAACGCCCTGCGTGTACAATATAACAATGCTTTCAGGATGCTAATGAGTATGCCTCGTTTTTTTAGTGCATCGGGGATGTTTGCCCAGGCGTATGTGGACTGTTTTTATACCATTATGCGAAAGCGGTGCACATCGTTGTTGCGCAGGATTCTTTCCAGCTCAAGTGGCGTCCTGAGAGCATTTGTTAATAGAAGTTGTTTGTATGTGAATCACTGCTATCGGATTCACGTGCTGGCAAATTAATCCTGTCTTAGGTTAAATAAGTTTTAGAAATTACTAACAAATAGGCGTAAGATACTTGTATTACTAACAACATATGATCCATTGTTGGTCGAAATAAAGTTATTATTATATAACCATGCTGCGGAACCCTTTAGATTCAACTGTGCGTGGTCCACAACGCACTTGACTGGTAATTATTTATAATAACTTTATAAGGTGTATGTCTGTTGGTAATTCCGAATACTAAAATTTACTGGGTTTCACAACATTAAGTATTCATAAGAAAGTATATGCAGTACTGACAGAAAAACAATTTTTCAAATTATTGTGTGTCGTTTATTCCAGCTAATTTCTGAAACGGCTGGACCTATTTTAATGGGATTTTCACTGGCATATAGCTGATATTATTAAGGGGTAATTAGGATAGTGTTAATAGAAAACAATCGGTACACCCAACGTGCGGAACCGCTGGATCAGATAGTTCATAATATAGCACTGCAGTGGCGATCAAATATAAGGCCTGTTTGATAGAAAACAGTTATCGTAACTTTATTTCACAGTATTACAGAAAAAGAAGACCATTCTGGCGCAGTGCCATCGAATTTCTCTTAAACACAGTTGGTCCTGGGTTCGTTTCATACAGACATGTGTAGTTTTTGTGGTAGCGTATGTCTGTGGGTTTTTGTATGCTGACACAGGGTACTGCGTCGTAATGGCGGCCGCTAACGGTAAATACTTAAGTATGTAGCGTTTATTTTATAACTATTGGATTAAAATTTGTAACAAATATAACATAGTCTAATAATAATTAATAAATAAACGGTACACACTTAACTCCTTACCACTTTGCTTCCACTAGGATAGTTATACTCGGCGTCAAGGACCCGGAAACATACACATTTACAGGAACACTCCTAGACCGGTAAACGTGTATGTATGGTCACCAAAAACGTCTGCTCCGAATGGGGATCGAACATGCGACCTGTGGTCCTTAAGGCAGGTTCGCTACTGCTGCGCCACAACGTGATCACAGAATAATAAATGTTTGCTCGTTTTTTTCCGTAAGTACTTATTTGTTATTTATAAACGCTGCACACTCAACGGCCTCCATTAGGATAGTGATATTCAGTGTCGGGGGTCCGGAATACAATACAAACAAATATGCTCCGAGCGGGAATCTAACCCGCAACCTGTGGCGGTCAGGGCAGGATCGCACCGCTGCGCCACAATGTCGTCAATTATTGTTTTTATATTGTCATACTTATTCTTTCAATCAAACTTTTAAGAACATGTGAACCACATACATAACTTTATCGCACGGCTCACAATTTTAAAAAAATACAAATAAAAACTGTCCACTTCGTAAGTTGGGTTAGGGTCGTGTTGACGGGAAAGTCACCCGCATACGTTACTGCGTTTACAGATAGCGTCCTGAAAAATGGCTTACTGTAGCTTGATTGATTATGTTAAACGCGCGAAGGATATTGCTTACACAAGTACTTTGACAACTCTGCGAAGTGGCAGTGAATGTCCTTCTAGCACCCTTTGAATAGCACTCGAGATACAAAAATATTTTTTTTACTATATAACTTTTTTTGGACTTCTACTTGTACTCGTGAATGTGAAAATGAATAATCTTCTTTCTAGCGTTATTTTTGTATTTTTTTCCAGGGTCTGCGTACTCTTTTCCGAATTTGACATGTTGCTAGTTTTTCCACAGACTAGGGTTGAATCAGTTGATCATTGGATTTAAGCAAATTACATATTTAAATGTAACGATTATTATCCGATGTCATGTGATAACAACTGCGACCGACACCTGAACGTGCTCTCCGAGGCATGGTTGTATTTTAATAATTATTATTAATTGTCCTTGTAAGACTCCCCGTCTTACAAGGACAATTAATGCCTAGACCGAAACTGATATTTATAACAAACATCTGTTTCGAGCGGGAATCAAACACACGACCGTCGACGCTCAAAGCGGTGCCAGCGCGACACAATGGTGACTTTTTTACAATACAGTGTAACAAAAAATTAACTGTGCTATTTTCAATGCTAATATTTTTCAAAAATTCGCAATCATCATCTTATCCGAAACATTGAACAATCTAGTTATTATTAAAGAACTACATAATTTTATACAAATATCGCTATTGTATGCAATCAAAAAAGATGTTTACAATTTATAATAGGAAAACATAAATATCGACAATCGTATCGTTTTGAACACTAATGTAAATAAAATTCGAATTAATGACGACTTGAGAGCGGAAACATTTTATTTTGACATTATACAATAAACATCATATCGGTGAAACAGTTAATGCCTCTACAAATTCTCAGAGAGTCAATCAATAATAATTCTTATTTCATATAAATTAAGATACATCTGGGATTTTTAATATTACCGGTCTAGTATCAGGTATAATATTGAAATAGGCAGCGAGGGAGTGGTAATATATCATTATATTATTAACTTATCTTCTCACCCTTGACAACAACAATGACTGTTGAAATATTTGGTAATATTACACGTGAACGAAAAACTCAACGTATTTTACTGCCTCTTGACATGCAATATTTTAATTCAATTCACAGAGCAACAGGTGGGGTCGAAGTTTACTTAGAAAGAGAATTATGTGATTATGTGCTTTTGTTTCTTAAAACCGTGACTAGGATTTTATCTTTATTGCCCGCTGTGATGTAGCTAGATAGTCATAATTTTATTAATTCCGTTATATCTACTGTCTTAGGAAATATAATTCATTAAATGTAACAAACGTTTAATTCGTGAAACTCTTAAAAAGAAATAAAGGGTTTTTATTCTTTATTTGGATACGTAATATATAGGGTATTACTATTTCATCAATCACATTTTTTTCCATTTTGAAACGCTTTCGAAGGCATTAATTGAAAAGGTTTGGAGGTAGGTAGCGCGCGTGTTTTTCTAAAAATATAACCAATTTAACGTTCATATTCCATTTTATAGGACGATCAGAGCATCGTTGTCAATCTCCGTTAAAATATTCTAAAGTGAATATTCAGTTTAAAGATTATAAGGTAAAGCAGTCTGAAATGGGAAGATGGATGCATTTTACGTGAAGTGGACAGTTATGAAAAATTTAATACACCCACTTTGTGGAGCTTCAAAGGACCTTGTCAAATAAACCTCTTAGCGAATAGTCGGAGATATAGCGAGATTTGCATAAGACGGCAGAATGGCCTCCTTGGAGCAGAGGACCGTGTCTTGCATCTAAATAACGTCTTATATTTGTAAATATTGACTCATGCCCGCACCCTTTCTAAGGGTTTCGATACTCGTTCACTCCCATAGTTTGTAAACTTAAACAATGGAACGATATTTACGTATAGTGTTAACCTACATTTTAGTGAGTTAGACTTACCCTTAGATTGAAAAGGGATTTTAAAAATCTATAACAATCAAGTCAGGGCATTTAGGGGTTGAAAGAAATCGCTTACTTTGCACCAATTGAGTTTACTCATCTTCAAGTTAATGGCAAGTGATTTTAAAGAAAAAGTGCATAACAGAAAAACATACAGCAAAATATTAGATATTTTAGTCTTTAACTTTGATACATATTACATTAATAAAATGTAAATATATATTTTTTTAAATTAACATGTATGAAGATTTTGTAAATTCTTACTTCATTATAATAATGTTACAAGACCAATTCTCTTAAAGTGCCAATTTTTCTGTTCAACGCGTCAAGAATATTTATACCACATTACAGTATTAACAAAATCGATAAGCATGCTTTGTATTCAAGAGCTAGTACAGCAATTTGCAAATCACTTGATGTGATTCACACATAGTAACTGTCGGCCTTACATTTTGTTAAAACCTTTTAAGATGCTATCAAAACATCTGATGGTTTATGTTTAATCTCATAATACTAGGTATCGTGAAATAAGTCATTTAAGTCTGAGTAATATCTTATGAATAAGAGGAAAACCTAACAGTTAAGCCGACTTCAAAAAAGGATGTGGTTTTCAATTCAGTTGAATTCCTTTTGGAGTTTGTACATTAATGATATTACTCTATTTATTCTTATGTATGAACCAATTTGTGAAATAATTCTGCATCAAAAAAAAAAATGTTACTTAAAAAACAAATGTATAATCTAATGTAATATTTATTTCATTTCGTGTCCATAAAATATGAACGATCTTATAGAATACAATATAAATTTCTTTCACCACTTATTAAATATGATTTCCACGCACATGACTCATTAAAACAATTACAAAGACATGACAACAATGAATGTAAGATAAAATCGTAACCACAGACGCATAATAACGTGCGTTCGTGATCGCCGCGCCCAACTTTCGCGCATTCATTCTTGGACGAACACGATGTCACATCAGCTAAGAGAAATTATATATTGGAAATGGTACAATAGATTAACATTACAAACGTTAAAAAAAAAATCATCATCAATACAGTTAGAGATTTAAAATTCCGTAAAACATTTGGAAATTTTTCCAAAATTCAAGTAGAATATTATAATTCTTGCCTAAGCTTCTATTTGTATCTTTACGAAGTTATATAGTCATACAAATTTAACGTACTTTGTTTTTGTTACCAAATAAAGAAATTTAATTTTTATTTTTATTTATAAAATTTGTGATTATATTTGTGTACACTATATTTAACGAAAAGTTATATACTTATATTAATAAAACTTGAAAGGAACAAGGTTTAATATAGTATCGATAAACAATAAACTTGAGAAGGTTCCCAGGGTATAGTCAAAATCAATATTGATTGGTTGACTAATGCTTTTAACATTATCTTTTGCTGTGCGCCACTTATCTTTAGATGAGCGATCTATCTTCCTTTATTAGTCAAAAGATGTAACTTTGATACTATAACAACAAGATAAGATTACCTAATGCCTTTGTTTCTTGACACATCAACACTACATTTTAAATTAATGAAGAGTTAAAAATAAAAATCTTTGTTTATAAGTATTATATTTTAAAATTTTTGGTAGCAATAATACTAATAGAACTTATGCTAGAAATCAAAATGCCGATTTTTGTATGAAAAACAATCCAGCACTGGTAAAAACTTGACATATATGAAAGTGATTAGGAAAGACTTACAGTATGTTAGAATATTTTATTCAGCACCAAGTATTACATAATAGAGTAATCATTTTTCAAAGATCTTATCCACTTACTTATAGTACTTCTGCTCAAGTATTTTATCTAAGGATGAGCAATGCTACAATACATTAAATACAGTTCAGATTTTAGCTCATACAAAATTAAAGCGACATTGTTACTTGAACAACTGCTCATAAGTTCTCGGACTCAGACTATCTAGTCTCTGGAATTTGTAAATAATTTGCATTCATCTTCTATCTAAGTATACATCTTTCTTAGGGTATAATAAAATATAAATTAAGTAGAAATATCTTCATAAACTCTCTTTTGAATTTTATAGATTTATTTCCGTTATGACGACCGTTGCTGGCAGCGAGCCTGCTTTGAGCAGCGACGATCGCGGATTCGATTCCCCCTCTAAGCAGATGCTTGCTATAAATATCTGTTTCGGTCTGGGCGTTGTTTGTCCGTGTGGGTCTCCCCACCGCGCTTCGGAACGCACGTTAAGCTGTCGGTCCCGGATGTTATCATAACATCTGATAATGGTCGTTAACTCTTGATAGGCAATTTTCTCTTATCTAATTAGTTACTGGTTCGCGCTAGTATCCAACTAGTTACTTAGGGTTGTGGAGGTCAGATGTCAATCGCTCTGTGCAAAAACTAATAACCGGTCAAATTTGGATAAGAGTATAAGTAGACCCTGGGTGAATACCGGGAATAATGCTAGAAAGAAGACTGTTTATGTCTGTTATAACTAGAGATAGTATGAAGTGTCAGTTCAATTGATTACTTATAATAAATATGTGAATGGATCATACGAGTCATAGTCTGGGTATGTTTGTAAAATTTGTGCACTCGTATTTGTATCCTTACATAAGATATGTATCCTAGTAAGAGGTGCTTAATATAATTATGTACGGTTATAACCTAAAATACTGAAGGCTATATTCTGTCGGGTTCTCAAAAGATTGGCTATGATTGCGTCAGGGTCGTTCAATATTTATTGCAGATACGTAAATCGTTTACTTAAATAAAATTTTAGCTGTCAACGGCTATACATATAAATTTTAAAAATATTTTATAATAATTATGGTACCAAAAAGTCGAATTGAAACCTATAATTAGAGACAAGAAGTTAATGAGAATAATTTGAGGCAATTCGATCGAGCTTTGTTATACGCCGGAAATATCAAATCATACTAATTAAATACGAACAGGCTTGTTTAACTTGTTTATTTTGCGTTGTTTGGATGACGATAGATGGCGCTTGGGATGATTTTTTAAGTATAAACACTAGTATTAAAGCGTTAGTAATTGGTTATGTCTTTTCTTGTCTGACTGTTTGTTTCCTTTTTAGTATTATGCGGCTGCACTGGACTTAATAATTGGTGTCCATATAATTTGAATCTTAGGATAGGATGCTGCTTTAAATTAGGTATAGCGAATATATTTGTATGCTAAATATTCATTTAAATGTAGAGAAATTAAAGTATCTTTTAGACACTTAAATGATTTTTTTCGCATTTTCTTATTTTTTTTTATTTCGTGGAAATCTTTGGAAAACTATTTTTAATACGATTATCAAATTACTATATTATAATTAATATATAAGAAATAATAAATATAAAAATCAGTTAGATTTTCTATAGGCTTATTTGATTTGAAGTAGTATAGAGCAAATTACATAACTTTCTTCTTAAACTTTATTATATTTTAAGGCATGGAAATCTCTGGAAGGTATGAAGTCGAAATGATGCAGCTAGTAGCTTATAACTTAAAATCTTTTTAAAGGAAGTACAAATAAGAATGGATAAAAAATTGTATGCTATCAAGATGACCAGTGTCCAATCTGTGTCCAAGAAACCACCGCGACCAATTACAGAACACGGCTGTTTTTGTTGGTCATCTGTTATTAAGATGTAACGGAGTGTAAAATATGACCACTGATTTGCCACTGATGGTCTTGAATTGGCCAATTATGGCCATAATATATATTCGGAGTGCTAATGATTTTTATGGTCATTCTTGAAATGCGAAAAATAAAAGATATTTTAAAATATTTGAAAACAGGCTTTTGTAATTTATTACAGCTTAGATTTTTTGTTTTTAAGATTTTATTATAGCTTAATTTTAACTACTAAAAATTCGAGAAAAATAATATAATAAAACCGGTTTCTATGTACATTTTAAAGAGCAAAATCGGCTATGTTGCTCTCGTTTGAAGGTACTAGGCATAAATATAGCAATGAACGTGTTTATTTACATCGAAAGGTGTATTACTATAAATGGTTTAATAGAAACTAGAAAAGACGTCTACAGCCTGACGATATCACATATATAAATAAACACTACACACTCAACGACCCCCATTAGGATAGTTGTATCCTGTGTCGGGGGTTCGGAAACATACACAATGACAAGAACAAATACACCCAGACCGGAAAATATGCCTGTATGGTCAATACAAACATCTGTTCCGAGTGGCAATCGAACTCGCGACCTGTGGTGCTTAAGGCAGGTTGGCTACCACTGCGCATACAATGTGTATATTATAATATGTACATTGTCTTGTATAATTCATAAAAGAAATGTAACTTCTCAATGTTTTATTTTAATACAGAGTATTTTCCACAATTCCCTTAACCTCGTCACGGTGGTGAGAGTTATATAAAGATATTTTGCAATGCCACATAAGGGCAGATAGAAAGAGAGAGAGTTGATAATATAACGTAGTACTATAACCAAAATTTTTAAAACTTTCAAGGTTCGGTAGTCAAAAGGGAATATTATAGTTTCCCGATGTTCATCCGCCCGTATGTCTGTAAGCAGCTTAGCTCAGAGAATCTTAGTACCTACTAGAAATCTAATTTGGCATGGATTCACATATTAGTCACGTCAACAAAGTATTAAATTATTAAAACAGATCTTTATCTATCCTCTAAATTTTAAGTGGGATTTGGTCTGTTTCTGGTTTGTATAAAATATTAACAATGATTTTTAAGTCATTCATAATTTTGCTAATTATTATTTTCCAACTAAGCGTAATAATTTCGTGTTCAATCTAAATTCCTTATAAAAAAAAGCAAGACATAAATTCCATGAAACCAAAATTATTATTTATCTTATTAGATTCTTTTGAATTCTTAATAAACACACCAAAGATTATAATGAAAGAACGTGTTCAATAATCTTCAATAAGTAGAGTTTGTTCGAAAAATTTTAAGTTAACACGTCTTGCACATAACTAGCAATGTATAGTTTAAACATTGACAACGGAAGTTTGAACAGGGCCCCGTCGAACGGGTTCCAAGTAATTAACATAAAAACAAAGCTAGAAAATCACTGAACGATTTCTCTTAAACATTCTTCGGTGTTCAACCACCCATCGGACTGATATCTGTCGCATCTAGTCGTAATCTCATAAACGATATCTAGTAAGGATGAGATTATATTGATTTATTAAAGTTTGAAATATATAACAGTTTGTCATATCAGTAAAATAAACATTGTAGATATTATGTTAATAATATTAGCAATGCTTTGTCAAGGCGTTACTAATATTCCTATTGCCCCTCCAAATAAGCTCTAAGCTTGCGCTAGGAGTGGGTACGACAATAGCCCAAGGGGATCATATATTATTTTCTTAGTAAATATCTTTTTATTTTTCATGTAGATACGTAATGCACACCAATTGAGAATTCATCATCGATTAATTTGCTTTAAGGTAGTCACTGAAATTGTCATTATTATGATGACGTTGTGGCGCAGCGGTAGCGAAGTGCCACAGGTTGCCGTTTCGATTCCCGCTCGGAGCAGATGTTTGTGTTGACCATATGTGACCATGCATGTTTCCTGGTCTGGGTGTCATGGTCCTTGTCCTTTTGTATGTTTCCGGACTCCTAACAAAGGATAAAACTAGGCCGTTGAGTGTGCAGCGTTTATTATTACTATTTATTTATTTATTTACCACAATATAATTATTATGAACTGAAATCAGGAATATTATTTATCAATTTAAAAATTAGAAGTGCTAATACATAATTATGAATATTAATTTTACCGCTACATTTTATTGATTTTTTCTTTCCCCTAAACGCTCCTCTCATGACTATGACATAAGTCAATATTATAAAACGGTATCACAGTCATCTCAGGCGACAATATACGATCAACGACATCGGACCAAATCTCTTTAAGAGATCGCTTTGACCGAACCGAACGATTGTATTAGTTTTACCATGTTTATTACCTGTCGTCCGAAACCAGTTTCATTGATGAGATAAGATGCTGGGTTTATCAATATTAGTTCCATAGTAATAAATATAGGAAAATATATCATGTAATTAGTTGAATTTGTTTAAGAAAAGATTTCAGTAAAATCTTTGATGGCTGTTTGAGCTTAGTGGTTTTGAATCAGCTTGTGACTCCTATTTTTCTAAGTTTGATATTTCTTGTGTAAAATATAATTGTGTATTAATTATTTATTTCGGTTCAGGCTATACTAGTGTTGGTATCTGACTAGTAATTAGAGCCGTTGAGTGTGTAGTGTTTATTTAATAGTGTTTATTTTATGAGATTAAGTTGTCAAGCAATCATACGACCCACCTGATGGTAAGCTGTTGCCGTAGCCTACCAACGCTTACAACAATATTTGGTGATGGCTACAGTGTCCTCCAACTAAAATAGACTACTAACAGTACTGCTTTGCGGTAGAGTATCAGACATTGAGATGGTAAAGGTCTTGCACCAGTAGTGTATGTGATATGTAGATTTAAGACAAGGCTTTCGAAAGAACCGAAGGAACAAACAAAAATAGTATTTTAAGATAAATTTAATTAAACTTGTTTACCCCAATACAGTTGTAGCACTTCGCCCTAGATCGTACAGCTGGCAATGAAGCGACGCGACGCATTGAACAAATAAACTGTTTGTTCACTATATTGAATTAGTTTAGTAACTTTATTTGGGTATTGATTAAGTAATTATTATTACGTGTTTGGAATTTTAAAGAGATGACTGTTTTTACGGTCTTCGCGTGATTCGCTTAACGCTTCCGATAGAATAAAAGATGTAGAAAGTCTATTATGTCTATGATGAATATTGGTTGGAAATACGTCCAATAATCCATATATTAGGTTTCCGTAGCCAAACGGCAAAAACGGAACCCTTATAGTTTCGACATGTCTGTCTGTCCGTCTGTCCGACCGTATGTCAGGTTGTATAACATCATAAGAACTTTCAACGATAATTATTTTAAAGAAGATACGTTAAGAAATTTCAGAGATATATAGGTCTATCCCATAACTTTGTTTTTTCTTATTATTTTTAATAATGACTATGAAACTACAAATTTATATTCGCGGTCGCTTTTAATTCGTTAATATACTAAAGGTTCATCAAGCTGCGGAATCCTTTAGTTTCCACAGTGCGTGGTACACAACGGACTTGTCTGTTAATTAATTTATATTGTCATATAATAGAAAAAACAATGTTACACTGGATAAGTTATTGAAAAAAGAAACCTCAAAAAAGTTACATCATTTGTGCGTTTCACATAGCGCTTAAAATAATTTATTGATCTGTCGTAAAACGTAACACTTTAGGTGATACAGACACGGACGCGGCGGTGCTCTTTATTGTTCAGTTCTAAGAAACGCCAAAGTAACATATTTTTACGACTCGAAACCAGCACAAATATTTCAAAGTCTAAATCAATATGTGCGTGAGTCGTACGCATTCGAGGGAAACTCTCTGTCTAACAATAAGTTAACTTAGAACGTCTGTTTACTAACCTTTTAGCACACCCCTGTACTATACTTGGAAAATCAATAGTGCCTTGCGAATTTTGGAAGGAAAATAATAAATAACGCATGACAAGTTTTTAAAGTTAATTTCGCCAGCTTACAAGCTACGCGATTTTAGTTAAATATTCTTTCTTCCATGCCCCAATTTATACAGTTTAAAAGTTTACAAAAAGGTTGTTAAAGAAACATTTTATAGTTGTTTGATTTCTTCTAATTTAAATTACGTAATTAAATACCATATTGGGCAACATAAGGAAAAACGAAATGTACCTTGGTGATTTTTATTTGCTATTATTATTTAAGTACTTCTGTAAATTTATTAATAAGTGAATAAAAAATACTCTTTGTTATTTTTTTTTCATAAATACTTTTATTAATTACCATTTTTATATCGGAACCCCTATACGTTAAGAAGTTTTATTCAAAGTTATTTTACTATTATTAATAAAAACGAACCGTAAAAATAAAAATAAATAGCTTTAGTTACACCCTTACACCCTTTTGTACAGTTATTATTAAAAATAGCTTTTATTTATGATCATTGAAAATAATCGATGTAAAAAGTATGACGAATTTTTGTGAGAGACATAAAGTCTACCTATTGTAACATCAATTCTTATTGATAAAAAATATTTATTATAGTTTCGTACGTTGAGTTTTATTAAAATCAAGTACCCACATATTTTAAATTACGTTTTATTAAAGAGGCACTTTTAAATATTCTTGTAATAATTTGATTAACTTTATAAAGCGTTAAAAATAAAGCTGGTTTTTTATGGGCTATAGCTGGAACGAAACGCTCTTTTATACTTTTTTTATTTATATATAACAGGCGGTGCCCATGGCTTTGCCTGAGTTAATTTAGTTTTTTGTTAATCGTACTGAAACCTAACATTTTTCCGAAATGTTAAATGTAAACGGCTAAAACTCACGTTCAATCAGTTTAAGCATCGATTAGTTTCGGACCCATCGGAGGTCCTTCATCAGGGTGAGTGGTCTTCGTTCGAAGTCGCTACCCGTCTCACGATAGTTTTCATAATTATAGTTTTTAAATAAATGTATTCGATGTGTTAATCCAGATAATAAGCTAAATTGCAAGTGTGCCAAATTTCATGTAAATCCCTACAGAAAACTTTAAAAATAACTTGGAGCGTGGCATTATAAACGGTTTTTCTTGTTTATTACATTTTTCTTTACGATCAAGCCAAAACAAATTATATGGTATTTTTCATTCCTATTCACTCATTTCATTAATTATGACCGGTTTTCACAGTAACAAGTCGTAATTCCTTCATCGGTTTTAGATGTGCAAGCAGAAAATATTTATTTAGCCTTTTGTGACCGCCATTTTTACATGGAATAGAATCTTATTATTTCAGTACGTATTTATTTTGAACATATCCACCTCACATATTCTATAAATACTGTTATAGCATACCCGGTGGTGTATGGGACGACGTTGCGGCGCAGCGGCAGTGAACTTAAGCACCACAGGTCGCGGTTTCGATTCCAGCTCGGGACAGATGTTTGACCACAGGCATGTGTTTGTACAGGTGTATTTTTACTTGTCATTGTATGTTTTTTTTTTTTATGTGAAAGGATATTTTATTACCTTAAAACAATTTCCATAAATTTCGTTTGTCAAAAATCGAATGTACGAAAGGAAAATTAAAGTAAATTCGCCCACTCATCTTGTAATTAAGCTCTACGTTAAACGCCTCAATGCAGTCGGTTTGCTGATAAACACCTGTTTACATTTGCATTTAAAATTGATAAGTGACTGCCTTTTAAAGGTTAGCTTAAGTAAATTGCATTGAGTTTCATTTTCATTACTAAAGATTAAGCTGTTATCGTACGTGATAAAGAAAATAAACCAATCAGACCATTTAAGATATGTTACCGTGCGACTTTTATATTAAATGGGTGTCTATTTTTAATGAATATGTCTTTAAAAAATCCATTTTGACTATACATAAACTTAAACATATATGTTTAAGTTTAGTTCCTGCTTTGAGACGCTTATAGCCGTGTCCACCCACTGATCGGTAAGCAATCGGTAGGACATAACAGATTGTATATTTAACGATTCAAAAGTGCTTAAAAGCCTATTTGAATAAATAATGTTTTGAGTTTGAGTTTGAGGGAAAGCAATTTTAGGCGTGGTCAGAAGGGTGATCGTATAGTGGTATTTCAACCGAGCGTCTCGTTGCTTCAGAGGGCACGTAAAAAGTCGGTCCCGGCTGTTTACAATTTGACAACAGTCGATAAGTCAAGTCAGATGATATGGGCGACCTGAACAACTCTGACACTAGGTTGGCCACTAACCACTCGATAAGAAGAAGAAGAAGAAGTTCCTGCTGCTTGCATCATTATCTTTATGTATGTTTTAAAAGATTGTTTTAATTACGTAGTTGACAAACCAGTACCTATATATAGGATTCTCTCATGGAAATGCTTGAAAATATAAAATCTGTGTTCATAGCAACACCAAGTTTAGTAGTAATAGATCCATGCTCCCCTCAACCAGCTTGAATGTATTGGGAAGGGAAGTACTACTCTCACAAAAAATCGACGAAAGTAGAAGTATCAGTAAGTACTGCTGTATTTCGTTGCATGAGTGAGAGCCCCGGAGGCCCAATCTACCACTCCTCTGCCCTTTCTCTTTTTTTCAAACCCAAATCGTGATGAACTGTTTATCGATTGTGAGACACTTAGATGTGTCTGTTTATTTAACTATAGTAAAAAAATCTCACAACGTCATGCACAGAACTGTATTCGGTTGCGATTCGTTCCATGGGCGTGTCGAATGTGCGCCGGCGCTCGCTGTCGTCGCGAATGCTCTTGCGCAACGCACGATGCCTCATTAGGTCGTAACGAACTTGTGTCCAATAAAGCATGGGTAAACTATGAACATGATTTTATTTCGTACAATTAATTTAAATAATATTTTAGGTAAAACAAAATTTGTCAAAAAAACGTAATATTATACGTATACGAATTCAATAATAACATATTTTTGTAATATTATGTTATGTATTGAGTGAGACCTATTTGAATAAATTTAAAATATTTATAAATATTCAATCATCAATTCAGTGCATCACATTATAATATCAAAAATAAAATTATAAAAATAAAATCATTAATAGCATATTTAAGTTCATAGTTTCTGTACACGATTCATACGTATAATGTTATCCTAATTTGGTACCAGCGAGATAAAATACTGACAAAAAGCGGGAAGTGACGCTCAGAGTGGGATGAAATTAATAAAATGACAAGGTATTGTTATTTTATGCTCCATATAAGAGTGTTATGTTATCGCAAATCTCAAATCGCGCGCAATAATGTATACCAATTAGTTTCACTTACTCGTTAGGTCAATAAAATACATGAAAATGAAAGTATAATTTTTGTAAATACATAGGTACTGATACAATAGAGTGTAGCTGTTAAAATAGTGTTTATAATTATAGTTTGTTAGTCCTAAACTTTATTTCTCACATGCAAAAACGCTTGATAAAACCTATTAATTGCACCATAAAACAAAGGCAGAACGTCTTTGTTTTATTTTTTTTGGAAGGACTTTAGACTGCTGGTAAAAAACAACTGTAACCCAATTTTAAAAGGATTGTGAAGGTTAAAATGACATATGTATAATTAAGAATCTATCACCTACCAAATATCAAGAAAAAATAATGTATATGCCTTGATCTATGGTATATTATATTTTGTTGCTCGTAAATCCAATTTGTGTATGTATTAAAACCACTGTAGTGTAGCAGCTGAGACCTAACACTGGAATTATATTATGTTGGCAAGGAGCCTAGCATTGGCCGATAATAATTCGCACCTGCGACTGCCGTGTCAATTCACAATGGGTGCCAAACTAACGAAATGATTAAACGGCAATAGATATATTACCGGTCATGTTATGGCTTTATGATACTGATACGAGTAACTTTACGCCGATAACAGTAGGTGTAGTGTGTAGTGTGTAGTGTACAGTAGTAGTGTAGTGATTCTTAAGGAAAACATTTTTGTTGCGATAAATGAGTCTAAGTAAAATGATTGAGCTTCTTAAAAAACAACAGTGTACAGTTAACACAGTGATCTTGGGTACCTTTTAGTTCATTATATTTATATGAGATCACCACAGACCATTTGATCAAAATCATATGCGGATCAATTAGCAAGCGGAGAAGACATCGCATAACGGACGGAATCCTAATTATTTTTCTGAAATAAAAGTTGCCTGAGTTACACCTTATAACATCAATTTGCCAGTGAAAGTTCCATTAAGACCGGTCTAGCTGTTTCAGAGATTATCCGGAACAAAAAACAGACACAAAAATTTTAACAATTGTTTTTTTTATGTAGGTACCGTATATACTTTCATATGCATTTAGTGAAAATTTTTATTTAGCTGTTAATTTGGAATTAGAAACCGACACTACAATTTTATTTATTTGTATAACTACCTACAATGTATTTACTTCGTTACACGCCAAGCGCTTAAATGCTCTTCTGTACGCTTGAAATACTCTGTCAAAAAATAAAAATTATCTCTATTTTTACAACTTGAAAGGAAAAAACGTTGACAAAGTTAATTGCACTTAATAATTTGATAGCTGAAAAATATGAGAAGTGTAATTAGATCTAGAGCTCTTCAAGGCATCTAACTGCCTCTCAGTACAGTCACAAGCAATAACTTGTACAAGAAACAATCATTTCTTAGCTAAAACACTATTGTTAAGCACATGTAACTCCGTAAATAATCGTTTTGCAATTGTATTCGGTTGTACGTTAGTAATGTGTAATAAAATCCAAATTTCATCTCCCTTCCTTTTTCATCAATTATTTCTTATAAAGAATATTAGCAATTGTTTTTCTAGTAATTCCTACACTCCTATGACTTCTATTATAAGTATATATTATAATATATATTATTGTTGTTTTTGTCACGTATTGTAAGATAGACTAACTTCTGATTGTCAGAAGTGTAACCTAATTTGTGAAATTAATGAATAAAGAATGAATAAAATGAAGGTTCTTCTTTATTTTTAGGTTACTCCAGGTTGTAGCGTTACACATTCAGGTGGGCTATGCATTAAAAATAATATAAAAATAAAAGCATAAGCACGAAAACCATACAGTAATATGTCTTGACGAAAAAGCAATTTCTTCATAAATAGGGTGCAATTTTAATTTTAGAGTTAAGTAGGCTTTGTTGTTATGGACAACGCCGTAAGCAAATAAGTATATGTTTTTCTGGCGGTGACTGTACAAGCAGTAAGAGACGCCTCTTAATTGAACAAGACGGAAGAGGAATCAAAGGGAATGATTCCCCTTAGGGACATTGCGAAGGGTAGGACGCGATGCGTATGCATTATAATTTAGGGGAATTAAATATTCAGTCCGTAAAATATAAACACTTTCAGCCTTAAGCAGAAAGTCAACTTTAACTAAAATTGTATACTTTTAGTTATCACGTCAAATTTACGTCATTAATTTTTTTAATATGTAAATTATAATACGAAGAATAGAAAATATTTTGGTAGCATCAATCTTAAATTGTATCTAGAATAGGTTGAAAAATATAAGCATATAAGCATTGTTTATTTATTTAAATAATAAAAAAAAAGTAAACAGTTTAAACTGCTCCCTAATGAACCCCTTTATCCCGATATCTTAATAAAATACAAAACAAAGTAGTGAGCGTAGATTTTTCAAGAATATAGATAAATGCCATATCCAATGATTAAAGCTCGAAGTCAAAAACATAGGTCAAAGTCGTATCGTGGGTGAGATTCCTTAGCAACAGCGTACCCGTTGCTAAGATTGTGCCTAAAATTGCTTTATGTAATTTGTAGCAAGGGGCCGGACACATCAATCTTATGGGGTGTAACGCCTTTTAAAGGAAATCGAGTGAGTAATATTGTATTGCGAATTTAGAGGAAGTATCTCAAGCCAGTCTAAGTATAAGGGTGAGTATAAAATCTGTATATATAGATATGAATAGTAATTATCGTTATGGTGGTAAACGAGTATTTGGACTGCTCGAAGGAAATCATTAACTAGCACTGAGGTATTCAACAAGAGTAAGAGAAGAGAGGGACCGAGCAGAAAAGATATCGACCGAGATAGACTGAGAGGCTTTGAACTTTCGGCACTCATACTGATCGAACGAAAAAATATAGTATAATATATATATCCTTTGCCGACTCATTACAAGGTTAAAACTACAGAAGACTATAAGAAGAATTAAGATAGATAGAGATGTCTAAAATCCATTTATTATAACTACAATCACCATTGAATAATAATACTCTTTATTACCTACATTATATAAATCTTATCTCGTTATAAATAGTGGTAAACATTACTGTAACTTAGAAATAATTTTATTTAAATAACTTTAACTGTGTTGGTAAGTTACATAACATCAAATAATTGAGTCAGAACTAAACGATATCTTATAGTAACCATTTATCAAATTAGCGTAGTCAGTAACCGAATAGACACAGTGTCACATGGTATCTGGTGATATTTCAAAATTAGTGTCTGAAATGCCATAATAAATACCGTCGTTGGAGTTCGAATAGATAACGTCTATTAATGCCCACGTTACGCAACTTGAAAAATTTTACAATGTAACATAGTAAGAGTTGGTCCGTTCGTGTTACCTGTAGTAATATTTATGCTTCAGTATGCTATCATGCGTAATGTAATATAGTTAATTTACATATATTTTCTATAAAATTTACATGAGGAATAAATGAATTGCGGCCGAATCGTTTCTATAGTTCGTTTACATCGTTGTGTACAAGTTCAAGTTGAAATAATAATTTACACCCACGCATCATGAGAATAATGTAAAGAGAGTAAGCGAACTGTGTACGAGTCACGACGTGGCCGCTTTGGAATAGTTCTCTTAAACACTTCAATTATATTCTATACTAGCTGCGCCTGCGGGTTCTCTCGCGTTGTGTACCGATTTTTCTTTATTGCATGGAACCAAAATAATTTTTCTAAAATATAACTAGCCGTAGTTACTCATTATTACATTAGCTGTCAGAGATAGACCCCTTAAAATCAGTTTAGCTGTTTCAGAGATTAGCCAGAACAAACAAATAGAAAGACAGACAAACAGAAAAATATTGTTTTTTTTCATTTAGCACTGGTAAAAGCTGTTTTTTAAATTACAAACAGACAGAGTGTATTTCTGTCTGGGCGTTTCTCCATGTGGGTGTCCCCACCGTGACCTGAGAGCACGTTAAGCTGTCGGTCCAGGTTGTTACTCTTGATAGTTAACTTGCTCTTATTCAATGAGTTACTGGTTCGCCCTTTGGGTTGCGAAGATCAGATGGCAATCACTCTGTGTGATAACTATTAACCCGTCAAATTAGGAAAAGAGTATAAGTAGACCCTAGATAAGTATCGGGAATAATACAAGAAAGAAGAAAAAGACATTTTGGAGAAAACTGCTCTTTAAAACATCATATCATTTAATCAATATAAAATAGGTCAACTATTTAATAACTGTGTAAATAATGTATGAAGACAAGCGTGTCTATGCATAATATTTTCTAATCTAACCAATGCAAATCTAGGGTTATGAGTGCTCTTGGGATGAGTACTTAAAACATACTTATAACGAGAATAGGAATTATAGTGCTTTGCTTTAAAAGTACGTCTATTTTTACCGACTACCAAAAAATAGTACGGTTACTTTTTCGGAATGTGTATTGCCGTTGGCGCTACTGGCCTTGACAGCGTCACCGAGCGGGGCAGTACGGGTCTTACAAGTTCTGACAACGCCGTAACTAATTTAGATTGTTGCACCTTTAACTTTAATGATAGACTCCGAGTTCCCATATAATTTAATTTGCTTATTGATGTGATTAACACAATGGGTATGGTAAATCTTATAAAAGTATAAGACTGAACTAGGATCTGCGTGGTTAATGTTTGTGTCTGCCATAATAATTTTATTTATCGGTCGCCATAGGCGCTGCCTCGAAAAATTACCGTACGTGATTCGTGGAAAAAAATGCTCCATGATCCAGATACCATGGATGTCAGAAGTCGACAGTTTTACTTTTAAATCACAGACTATCATAAATAAATAAATAAATAAACGCTACACACTCAACGGCCCCCATTAGGATAATTATATCCTGTGTCGGGGGTCCGGAAACATTTACAATGACAAGGACAAACACAACCAGACCGGAAAACATGCCTGTACGATTAATACAAACATCTGCTCCGAGCGGGAATCGAACCCGCAACCGTCGAGGCTTAAGGCAGACTCGCTACCCACAACGCCACAACGGTGTCATACCACCTCTTTTATAATAAATAAATAAATATAAATAAACGCTGGACACTCAACGGCTCCCATTAGGATAGTGATATCCTGTGTCGGGACATACAAAGATAAGGACAAATACAACCAGACCGGAAAATGTGCTTGCATGGTTAATATGTTCCGAGCGGGAATCGAACCCGTGACCTGTGGCGTTTAAGACAGGTTAGCTACTGCTGCGCCACAATGGTCGTCTATTATAGTTGTTTTTAATCATATTTGACTTGAATTGACTTTATATGAAATAAAAAATTCGACATTAAAAACTGTATTTTATGAAAATAATTATACTTACATTAAAATACAGGCTACTAGTATTTTAAACCTAGGTGTCCTTTTTAACAAACCATCGATTTCGATCCCTAAACATTTGAAGCGCTTATCGCAAAACTATTTCGATCAAACAACTTTCCATCCAAATCCTTTGATTAGACATGCTTGTATCTACACAGACCGATGTAACCAACCGACAAAGGTAAGGCGTCCTAAGCACGTCCTGCAAGACCCTGACGATAGGATTACATTAGAAAATGCCCCTTACACAGCACATACACGCACACAACACCGTCCTCGCCGGCGAGGACGAGGTCCTTTGTTTCGCACGTCGCGTCGCGCTCACACCGTCGGGTTATTCTATCGTATAGAATGCGCTCGGAGCGCTGCCTCGATCTCCGATGACGTCCTTAGCCGTGGTTCGGCTTCGCAGGAAGCACCGTAAAAACGGAATCAAATTTGAGCCCCCGTGAGAGCTGCCCCTTTATCATGGCTGAGTCTCTGTACTCGCCCCCCGCCCAGTGACGCTGTCAAGGCCAGTAGGGCCAACAGCCAACAATAAACATTCCGAAAAAAAAAAGTATTTTAAATTTAATTATTGTTCCACAATAGAACGTTAACATTTTACGTTCATGTTCGAGTAATTCACCTACTTTCAACGTATGCTACACCAGAGACTGTCAAACTTTTGAACAAAATTCAATACAAAAAAAAAACATATTGTAATGTATGAGAACTCGCAACTTTTGTTGTTTATTTCAATAATTATGAGCGTTTGATACGACTAACTTTTTTTTTTTCACTTTTCGCGCAGTTTTTTCGCCAGGATTAATAATTTTTACTGTCAAATGATGATATTGGTTAAGCTTTGACGGCTTAACTGCTTAACTTATGTACTACTTATGTTTTTAGGGATACAGAAAAAGTCATACGCACACGTCAGGTATACATTGCAGCTAAAGAGGACTCATCTTGACAGAAAAGTAATTTTAAAACTAACATTAGGCATTCGGTCTACTGAATTGAATAAATTGTAACACACCTATTCATAATTATAAAGCTAATACGACTTAAAAATCAGACGATTAGAAGCCTACAATTCAATATAAATCCTAAGCGCTTAATGAGCAAGATTACTAGGTTGAGTAAGCCTGCATTTCGAATAAAAGTGAACTAATAAAACCGAATGCACTAAACATAACACAAATCTCCCGGTAATTACTCGAGTCACGGCTGTATAACTTTTAATTAATCGCTAAATTACACACGTACTATTTATGTACTTGTGTTTATCGGCTTGTCGCTGGAGCTTGTCGGTACTGGTTTATGGGACACAGTTTCCATTGTTTTAAGTGAGATTTGAAATCTTTTAATGGCACTTTATACGTTATTAAATGTTATTGTTTTCAGTAAATTTAAGGCTTGATAATTTAGTGTCTATTATTTTTGCTTGTGTAATTAATTAATCTTAGAAATAGGTACTAAAATAAATGACACTTTTACTAAACAACTGACTGTAATTTTAAAAACAAATTAAAGAAGTGTGTCAATTTTTTTATAGTTCCTGTATGTTCCTGTAAGTTATATACCTAGATTTAAAATAAAATGGCTATCCTTTCACGAAGTATTAAGATCGTTAAGTTCTACTAACACCAGTATTGGAAACGTACCACAGTCATAATGATCACAAAAGATTCAAGGCAGCAAATGGAAAACTCGTAGCTAAGGCCAGTGATAATAACAGCTTTATTATAGAATTCGTGAATACATATAGTATCTTAACGTTGCTTGAAAAAAACTCATAAAACATAAAAATGTCTTATTTGATTTTCTTTTCTAAGTAACGTAAAAGAAAATAAAAACTAAACACCAATGCTATAATAATATAGTGTCATGGTCTTGATAAACTTATAAAATATGGTTGTTAGCAAAATTGCGTATGGCATGGAGGTAAGCAATTACCGCAGCGACAGTACTTGTAGCGTCACATAGTGTGGTATTATGAAGGAAAGAGAAAGAGAGAAGAAAAGGAGGAAGAGAGAGAGAAGAAGCTGAAGTTTAAGCCTCCGTTGCTCTGACTCATTGAGCAAAACAAAGAAAAGTTATATTGTGTTATTGATCCCGTCTCCTTAATTAACACTAAGCATGCTTAATCCTACACTTGGGTAACCTAACCTTAATGTCCAGACGTTTAAGAGATGTTAATACGATAAGCCTATGGACTTTTGATGTTTGCTCATTTGATTCGAGATTATATAAATTGATGGCAGTAGATTGCGTTTTAATTTTAAAATTGTTTTTGGCACTAATTAATTAGTCTGAAGCACGCACGAAACGTTAAAGCGTTTGGGCGTTAGAAGGTGAATTTAAAATACGGTTTTTACAAATCGTTTAATATAAGAATGTAAATAAAAATAAAAAGATGTGTGAAATCTACGATTCAAAAGTGCTTAAAGATCTAATTGTATATTTTGAGTTTGAGTTTAAAATTTTGATCAATAGTTATATAGTATGTAAATATTTTTAATGTATTAATATTACTAAGCCTAAATATGCCATTGTTTCGAGATAAATATATTTATTTTTATTTTACTATGCTCGCTCAAGATGTATCTTGAAGAATATTGTGCAATGATGATGACATGATGACAATATTATTGAAGGTGTGAGGATAGTACTAAAATATTGACCCAGAACAATCGTAATTATTACTGTATCGATATAATTTTACGTAGAACGTTTTAATTACAAGGAGACTTAGACCATTTAGTTAAACGGTCTAAGCAAGCTGACACTCTATATAAGCTGATATTATTGCATAGTATTTTGCAATAATATTGAAGGTGAATAGACCGCCTTACTAAGCAATGTTCATGCTATCTATATTTGTTATTTCGAGAAACATACTCATATCCAACTGTAGATTTCTATACGTTTTCCGAGTATATCCACTTTGTTGTCTTTCCATTTCGAGATTCTGTGGAAGTGAAAATTGAACTGGTTTTTAATATATCTAAAACCACGCCTGTGGTAGCCATAAGCTTTTATTAATTTCATTCAAGCAGGTTAACATTATGAACAACTTATTGTATTCAACAATGCTTTTAATCCCTTTACTTAGATAATACAATAAATTGCGCAGCACTGTAACTACTACTTCGATTTTAACGATTCTTCCTTTTATATGCGGTAGGACAATAATTTTCTGTATGGTGAAATATTGAAGTGACCATCATTGTGACGCTTCGTTAGAATAACATCCTTTAGAAAAATGTCTTTCTAATCCAACGTATTAAATAGGTTCTATACTTCATCATGCGCCAACATATCTTAAATAATATCAATTTATTATTTAAGTTAGTTTAACTCGTACAGACGTTGAAGAGTTTAATCTCGTTCACACAAAATTACTCTTAGACAACTCGTTAAACTAGATAGAGTCATTATCGATGTTGCAAAATCAAAGTAGCTTGCTTATCAGATTGTTAGGCAATGTGACCTGAATTCATGTATGTAGATGTCGTATTAATATGGGCAGGATATAATGTGTAATAACGGAGCTGAATACGTTACAAATATTATGGAATTATGTCAAAATGGATTAGATACCCTTTTTGAGTTTCCGATTCGTAAGGTTTTGATGAATATTAATATATTTATGATGTAATACTTACTTTATGATACAATAAACTGGCCCTTTCATAAAGATATGATGACAAAAACTTGCTGATTCTTATTTTTCCTTATTATACGAGTATTTTATCCAGAGTCTGCTTATTGCTCTTGTCCGGATTTGACGGGTTACTAGTTTTTACACAGAGCGATTGCCATATGACCTCCGCAACCCTAAGGGCGAACCAGTAACTCATTGGATAAGAGCAATTTACTTATCAAGAGTTAACGATCATTATCAGATGTTATGTGATAACAACCGGGACCGACAGCTTAACGTGCTCTCCGAAGCACCATGAGGAGGCTCATAAGGGCACACGCCCCAACCGAAACGGATATTTATAAGATACATATAGGATAAAAATATCTGCCCGAGCGGGAATCGAATACGCAACCGGAACAACGTGTCGTCAACGCAAAGAAACGAAGTTAGTCACAAGCTTGTTGATGTTGAATTTACGAACGAGCACCAGTGAGTATTTATTTCTGAGTAAGTCTATGATTTCTGATCTGTCTAAACAAATCTTGACAATATAATGGTATCTACGGACTATCAAAATTTTACAAGAAATGATTCTGAAATCCGAAATTATTCAAAACGGTAGTCAGTAAGTCTCAACAAGTAAGCCATTAAGAACAAAAGCAACATTGCCGAACGTTTTATTCCACCGCAAGACCGTACAAAATTCCTTCCTGTATAACGAATCTACAAACAATGGTCAAACATAACCCTCTGTAACGAATCGAAGAGGTAGTCGTTATATGGACTAAAAAAATCTTACAATACCCCGAGGTACGTGTAAACGTCGCAGTTCAGAGCAAATATGTCCAACATTCGCGACGGTACCCCATAAATTAAAGAGATAAATGGTACTTCAACAATAGTTAAATAAACCAGCGTTTCTTATGAAGAACGAAAATATGTATTGTTCGAATGTATGTAAAAAGTTGAAATATCATTCATACGAGATGAACAATGAATTGGACTGGACTATTAAGGGGATTTTAATACGGGTGGGCACCTCGATTGCCGCAAAAAAACTAGAGTGGCATTTATCTGCTACATTTTACGGCCAAATTTACTTTATTAAAATAGCATTTTTAGTTTTTTCGTACCATAGAATATAGTTATTTTTGAAGAGTCGATAAAGATATCCTATTTTCATAATTATGTCTTTTTATCTTCTTTGTCAATAAAATCATTGATTTGTTATTATGTATCATTTTTTATAGTTATTTATACTGTAATGAAATTAAGCGAATGATATAATAATTAAATAGACGAGGTATAGTTCATAATATAATTATGACTTTTAGTTGTTCGAGACCCGCCCTTGCTTCGCTCTATTGGTAAAATATTAAAATATCTTCCGTTAAAATTTTTCTAACTGTTTTAAAACCCTTATTAAATTTTATTGCGTGGCTTAGGAGGATATAGCGGAAATACAGACAGACGTGGAAAGTGAGTCTGTTATATACTATGAAGCGAATTATTAGTTTTAAATTAAAAACTGGAACAACTAAAAATCTACAAATAATCACCAAGATGTGACTGAAGATTATATTCTGAATTGAATAAAAAAAAGCTTGATTCTAAAAGAACATCCATACAGGAAGATATTGCGTATGAACTGTTAATCAGAGTAAACTAAAACCGAGATCACAAAGAAGTGTTCTCGTAAAAACGGCGATGTAAAAATAAGTGTTTACTTTGTCGGAAACATCATACCACTCTTACTTTGAAGTGGCTTCCATTTATACGCAACCCTTCCCCCCATCTGTGTAGATAACGCTGATTGTAACTACTTTTCTTGATATAACGCTCCCCTTGAGTTATGTATGGTATTTTATTTTCGATTTCAACCTAGAAAAGGTAAGTACTAAAAATGTAAACTTCATGTTGTGATAATTATTACGCATATAATATTATAAATTTCATAGTATCTTTGTTTGTCGATGTGTCCTGTTAAATTTTCACGTTTAAAGGAACTAAATTCAATGGGATCTTGAATAATGACATTTAAATGTACTTTTTGTGGCGAAAACTAAATTTCAATGGGGCGAAATCTGTTTTAATAAAGGTGCCTAATTATAATAGTTTTTGAAATAGGCGAAACCGCGGATAATAGCTATGGTACATGGTTGTAATTTCTTAGTTTTTGTTTTGGATCTACTTATTTTTATAATACAATTACATACTTATTATTTACTAGTTCTTGTCCGCGGCTTCACCCGCGACTTTAAATGCGACACCACTATTAAAATAGAAATAAATGATTTTCGATCCAAAATCCCATCCCCTATTTTACCTTTTGAAGTTTTTTTTTTCAAAGCAATTTATCTGTGTATCAAATTTTATCCAAATTCATCCTACTGGTTTTGCTTAATTAAGTAACAAACAGCCAAACATACAAACTTTGACATTTCAAATATTAATAGGTTTTATGACAGTCACAATGTTAACTAATATAGTGTATCGAATAATAATAAGCATAACACGCAAATTTCCTATTAGGATAAGTATTATATATTATTTCGGTGTTCGATAATGCACAAACACAAGCACAAAAACCCACACCGAAACTAATATATGTATGGTCAATACAAACTATTAATTTAATCATAGATGATTCATTGCATAGAATAAAATTTTTAAGTCTGGAATCAATATAGCAACGTCTTTATTACGAGGACTTGTTACGTACTCATTAATTAAACAAAGCACATAACTATATGTTAGTATAACGATTGATAAAACTATGCGTTAAATTGAGGAAAATTTACATAGCGACAAGTGAAAGATATGACACTAAAAATTGGGTTAAATTAATATAAATGATATCTCTTAAAACAATACTTGTTTGTGAGAATCGCCTTTTGTTCCGATGGCCTGTAACTTTACTTTTAGATAATAAGAATGTACAAGTGCTTTCATAATATTTACATAACTGTCTTAAATAAATTTAAATGTAATATATAAAAAAAATTATTAATATATAAAAAAATTTATAAAAACATTTATAATATTTTTTCAAAATCATACATTAAAAAATATTGATTTCCGTTCTATATCATTAAAGTCCTTGTGATGAAAAAAAAAAGAGATAAATTGTAACATAGAAACTTTAATCATTCTTAATAACGACCTACTATTAATTTCCACAAAAAATTATGTCATTTCCCAATATAAGACTAAAATAAGAAAAAAATTAATCAAAAGTAAACAGGATTTACACAACATTTCTAGGAACAAACGTGTACATTGTTGTTATACATTTAATGAGATAACATAAGGAAGGTTGTTATCGTAATAACGAGCACATACACATAGCCTTAAGTCACGTCAAATATTACGCGCCAATTACGGGATTACTTCTGTTATTAGTGCGTAGTATTTATAAAAAAATAATGGCGATTTATAAAAAAAATCCTGACCTAGTGGAAAGGACTTAGGGGTCATATTGTGTTCATTTTAAAACTTAGTGAGTGGAGAGTAAGTTTTTTTATGTGATGATGGTTGGCAAACAAGTATACGGTCTGTCTGATGAAAAAGAGTCACCGCTACCTACGAACTCAAGCGATACTTGAAGTATCACATGAGTATTGCCAACTCGAGGGATAGGAGGAAGAGATAAAAGGAAGGTAGCTTAGTGGGTGAGAGATTGGGCCCACAGCTTTCTCACTCATCGCACGAAACGCAACATTACGTATTGATACTGTTACTTTACACCGATTTTCTGTGAGAGGGTATTACTTCCCCGGGATAAGCATGGCTCTACTGCTACAACAAACAAATTAATGTTACATTTTTAAATTAAAATAAATAGAATTTCATTTTATTTATTCTTTTTGAGGTAAAATTAACACCTTCATAAATAAATCTGCAGAGCTTAAGAAGCTGCAAGGTCAAGAGGCTTGAGCGAACTTGACCTGACACGGAGAACTCTTCGTACAGACTTCATGAGATTCAACGAGAGATTTCATGATAAAAATACCTATCTTAGTTTATGTTGTTACATTCGTGAAATAAATTAGTCTCTTCATTACGACAGTTGAACTTTAAGCTTTGAATGTCTTATTATTTATTTTATTTAGGTAGTAAATATTTAATTTCTATAAAATTTAACAAAGAAAAGGACATCGTTATAATTATGAGGTTTCTGTAGTATTATGTGAATCAAGTTTTCATTATTTTATTTTGTTGGTGAATACGAAACCCTTACAATATAGTCCTGTCCATGTGTCATCGTACTCGGAGACTATTAGCTCTATTTTTAATATTTGTTAACCTAATTATATTATGATTTCTCTGTAAACATTCCAATAATGCACCTAAAAATAACAGAAATTAACAAAAATGTAATGCGTTTAATATTTTATTTTATGAATAAATTCAACAAAACTGACCTTTGTCCTTTAAGTAATCCAATAACCACAAGTATAACACAAGATTAAAATCAAACAAATCAATTCTATTTGTTAAGTAAATGAACGCCCACCCGTATGCCGATAGCGATCATGGTACGTGTTAATAAAATTCTCCCCCATCATGCTCCCATTGTCTCTGACTGCAGATAAAGCAATTTACTTAATTAAAACTCCCACAACGCATACCACATATTGAGATAAACTACTGTTATTAAGACATTACTGTTTAAACTTGTGCAATGTTTGCCGAGAAAAGTTTTGGGAACTTGACTCTTTGTTAAGTGAAATTGATTGTTCATTTATGGCTATCTTTTAATAGTGTCTGTTTTGTTATAATTTATAACAGCGATTAGTTTATATAATGGCAGTATAATAGCAGTTTAAGCACTGGCTTTTTGAGGTAAGTATCGTTTAATATGAATTTTAGACGAGATAATATTGGATTTAAGCTATTTTACACGAATTTTGATTAAGGTGAAACATTATATAAAAAAGGCACACTATATATTTTTTTATTCACATGAAAGCCATATAATTGACGACGTTGTGGCGCAGTAGCGAACCTGCCTTAAGCACCACAGGTCACGGGTTCGATTCCCGCTCGGAGGAGACGTTTGTATTGACCATACAGGCATGTTTTCCGGTCTGGGTGTTTATCCTTGTCATTATGTGTGTTTTCGAATTCTCGACTCAGGCTATAACTATCCTGATGGGGCCCGTTGAGTGTGTAGCGCTTATTTATTTATTATTCAGATTGGCGTAGTAGTCTTGCAAGTCAAGCCATATTGGCGTGATACTATTGGGCAGGCGTGAAAAGGCTGTAGTAACCGCTTATTATCAGGTGGACCAATTCTAAGCACACCAAAGGCTGTCTTTCCCTCTATAGATTTACATACGTAAAATTTAGTGCAAAATTAGTGATAGCTTTAGTATTGTTTTACATAAAATAAATGGTAAATGTATCTCATAAGTTACGTAGTTCACTTGAGAGGAACGGCCAGTAGAACAAAGTTCCACTGTCGTTTATAAAAGGTAAAGCAATCCAGCAAAAACATCGTCAATTCTTTACAAACTATATACTTTTTAGAACGAGAACTGGATAAGTCGGATCATCGGATTACATGCCTATATTCAGTCTGCCTACGTTATCTTTATTCTACCTCCCACACTGGAATGAAATTCTCTAGCTTTACACTAGAGCTTCAGTAAAAATTCATAAAGAAAGCTGGTTATGCGGGCTGTAGATGTTCTTTGCTTTATATTGTACATTTTTATTTTTATAAAGAAACTTCTTTAGAACTTATAATAACTTTTAGTTCGTATTTAACCGTTTTTAATACGGATAGCTCATAATTCTTATGTTTATAATATTATAGTTTTATGAATAGGAAATTATTATACCATATTTAAAGGTAAGGAACAAAAAAAAGAAGTGAAATATGAAAATAACAAATATCCCATCCGTGTAACTGAGCGATAATAATACCAGCACAAATAAGCGTGTAGGGAATTTTAATATAAGAATTAGAAAAAAAGGTTTCTAAACGACTTTTTAGATGGGTCAACAGTTGGTGAGATATGCGGTTCTAAAGTTGCGTAACTGTTGCAAATTTAAAAATAAAATCCTCGTATTGAAGCAATAAAGCGATTATTTTACAATAATTTTTTACCATAAAATTTTAATTCAATTTTAACATGGTCATGACAGCAATTTTGGGTTTTTTTGTCCTCAATACAATATAAATGCAACTACACAGAATTTTTATATTCTTTTCGTAATAGAAGTTACTGAAACATAATTATACTCCCGTGTTAAAACTATACTTAATAACTCTACAAAATTGGTTAACTATAATAATATCATTTTTTCTTTAAATTAATTTATTTTCGAAGCTAGGAATCTTGTTTATTTCAAAATGTCACGTGGCGTTAGGGGAGCGTAGTTTATTACGAAATACCATCGAAAAATTACGCTAATTGGAATTCGATTTGTTTGAAATCTGGGGGTAAGCGGTGCGTTATACGATTTCATCGGGCACCCTTCGGTGGCATTTGAGAAATCAATGAGCCAAACTGATTCCCTTTAAGGCAAGGATTAAACACCGTAAAATAACGGAAAACACTTATTATTAATAACATAAGTCAAAATCAATTTAATAAAGTGAGTATCGAAAATTTAACGAGATACATAAACTAATCAATTCAATATCGCCGATCTTATAAACCTTAATTAATTTTTTTACGACTTTCATAATTTTTGTCTCAGCTGAGATTAAAGGTAAGATGGAAGGGAGGAGCATTCAAAGAATAAAAAATATTAAAAAAGGAAAAAAGGTGTGAGTTTTCAGCTGGTCTTTAAACTCAACTAACGAAATGCAACAGTACAAATATTTTCGTTGTGCGTTCATGTTCTGTATACTAATAGTTTCCCAGTCAACTCTTTTCATGCCAAAAATAAAACTAAATATTTAGTAAGCATTAAGAAAATAAAATACGATGCTGAGTACCCCCAACAAAAACATAATTTAAAAAAGATTACAGTTTATAATAACGGTCAAACATCATTAAACGCGAGTCCATTAGAGATGTTATCAGTATGTTTGTTCATGCACTCATAAAATTACATTTTAGCTCTCATAGACAATAAAGTTTAATCGTTCGTAATTTGTATATTTACTATACGAATAGGTCTATTATAAGCAATAAACGTTACTTTGCAAAATGGCCCTAACGATCTTGGGCCTGTGTTGTTGGAACGTATAATTTGCTCAAATAAAATCAGACCAACCTCTATTTACATTGTTGTAAACGTCTTTGTATACTCATATATTTGAAACATAAGTGTTATTCTGTAAGTTGGATAGATTTTGGTAATGTATAATGAAGGTCTTGCTTGTAATCATAGGTAGTGTAACGATATCGAAATGTTGAACGATAATTGCTTAAGTATTTCGCGTAGGTTTCTTTCTGACCGTCTAGTGTTAAAAATATGAAACATAAAAAAATAGATAAGTTATATGTTTTGTATTTGTTACCGTACTGTAAAAAAGCACAGGTTTTGCACACACACACACAGTTTTATGGCTTTTAAATATTACTATTTTTGATGGCAAACCGGCATAAGCGTAGTCTACTTATTTTCTAATGATCTTGGAAATGATTACGGCTCAGAAGGGGTAGGCTCCGGCGCTCATACTCGTCGAAGGGGACTGGTAACTTACGATTATATTCTCTTAGTACTTCCATGGCCAAACTTTGGTGCGCTCAGCCACCAGCGTTACTATGACACAAGCTACGCGGGTTTGTCAGAGATATAGTTGTAGTAGGGCCATTCTCCTCCTAGCACTATTGTGCTGGTTCGATCGGGGAAGTACTATCCCCTCACAGAAAATCGAAAAGTGAGAGCGAAGGACACCCAATCTTTCACCCTCTCCGTTTCCTTTCTTTATACCTTTTTCATTTCTTCCTTCCTAACCTTTAGGCTGGCAACGCGCATGTGATGCTTCAAGTATCGCAAGCGTTCACAGTTTTGCCAACTGTCATGAAATAAAAAAGATACCATCTGCTTGTTTGCTATAGTGGTATAAAAGTACCGTTGCGATATGTGGAGATTGTTTTAGAACCAATGTTTTGTAACGGTGGCGATTATAAATCATCGATTCATGATAAATCCACGCTCCTTATTAACCAATGCAATCAACAACTTTATTAATCGATAGTTTATAATCACATATATTGTTTCTCACAGCAATAAAATCCAGTGATGTTCGTTCACATTTCACGCGGCTCTCCATTGATTTTAATTGCTGTCATTTATATAATTGCTTCATTGGGATCCGACTTTCTCGTTGAAAGCCCGTCGATTCTAATGTGCTCAATAAAGATTATAATGTCCAAGTATTGTATCTGACTTTAATATTAATTAACTGTAGTTTGGAAGTTTAATTAGCCGAAGTTTTATGTAAGTGGGTAGGCGGATCGTAATCTTCTAATCGTTCGAACGTAAGCGTTTATTAAAAAGTTTGTCAATCAATTTCTGTGGGTTGGACTGTTCAATTTTTATTTTCTCTATTTTTGTTCAGAGTGAAAGAATATTTTTATTAGCTCTTGCCCGCGGCTACGCCCGTGTGATTTTATTGAAATAAAAATATACAGCTCCCGTTCACATTTATAATATGCTAAAATAGCCTGTGTAATAATAATTAATCTGGATGCCACAGGACAATTTATGCCGAAATTCAACTCCTGTAGTTTTTGTTAATCTAACGGGAACCTAATACGTTTGTGGGATAAAGAGTATCCTGTGTTAATCCAGGTTATAAACTATCTGTTACCAAATTTTATTCAAATCGGTTTAGTAGTTTTTGCGTGAAAGAGTAACAAACATCCATCCATCCAAACATTTACACTAATTAGTCACATTTGAATTAGGTGTTCATATTAAAATGCTTTTTTTAATTAACTAAGCAATTAAAATAAATTTAATATAAAAAACACAAACGCCTGTAAAGACATTAATGACGACATGGCTAACCTGCTTTAAGCTCCACTGGTCGCTGGTTCGATTCCCACACGGAGCAGATGTTTGTATTGACCACACACCCAAGTGTTTCGGTCTGGGTGTGTTTGTTCTTGTCCTTGTGTATGTTTCCGGACAGGACAAGGTATCACTATCCTAATGACGACGTTGTGGCGCAGCGGTAGCGAACCTGCCTTAAACACCACAGGTCGCGGGCTCGATTGCCGCTCTGAGCATAATATGTTTGTATTGACCATGCAAGAATATTTTCCGGTCTGGGTGTATTTGTCTTGTCCTTGTATAGGTTTCCGGACCCCCGACACAGGATATCACTATCTTAATGGGGCCGTTGATTGTGTAGCGTTTATTTATGTATATTTATTACTAAGTTAGTTTAATAAACATATGTGCTTCATTAACGCGATTTGTATGGAAATTGATAATTTGCACCTAGTATTTACTACTAAGGTATGCAAATGAGCTGCGTTTGGTATAATTACTACACATTGAGTACGCTTCTGCTGGAGGAAAATTGAATTTAGACAATGCTCATTACGAAATACTATGTAAGAAAATGTTTTCGTTATGAAATTTGAACACGGTAAGGTTGAAGTAACCAGACATTGTAACCTGTCTATCATTTTGTTATGTTAAATAAAATAATTATCATTCTTATTCGAAAATATAAAGGAAAGGAATTTGAACGAAATTAAAGTTATCGAAATATATTAAATAAAAAGAGTTTCAATATATCTTTGTCATTGGTGAACCTTTTCATGGATAGGGTATAATAATCATACAATTTTTGTGTGCTGATTACCGAAGCATACAGGATATAAATAATGAAACTTATCAAAGGATAAGCGCGAGCTATTTAGGATTACTGCAGTCATACATATAAGTAGATTTTGTATACCTCAGGTGACTGCAGTTGGTACACCTTAATTTATTATAATAATAGTAATACTTCAATTGAATGATTGAATGAAAAATGATTGAAGTACAATTGTATTATGCGACTCTGACTCCTGAACTAGATTTCATTGCATTTCTGGAGCCAGTGTCCACTTGCAAAAAGTAGTAAACGTTTGCAGTCAGCCCAGAAATTTTAGCTTTCTAATTAAAAAGATTAATAATTGGACATTTTAACAATAAAAAAAACTTATTTAAACTGCCTATGCAATAACGGCCGGTTTCAATATCTAATCTTCGGACCGACATCGGTATCAATCTATCGGTTGATATTTGGATCGACATTTGAACCAAAGAATAGGATATTGAAACCCTTTTTCGTATTTTTCGATCGCAAATTCAATATGAGACCGGTAAAATGGTTTAAGATGAAACCGGATGTAAGACATAATTATAAAAACAATCTGGATGCAGTGATCGCGGGTAATAAATAATTCTTATTTTAATTTTTAAGAATTCTCGTTTAGTATTTCTAGAATCTTTGATCAGATCATCACAAAAATTATACAGGTAGTCTTTATAAATTAAAACGTACAACCTATCCAACAAAAACAGACTTATCAAATTCGTCAAAATTTTTAGTCTCTTCTATTGTGAAAACATCTTCATCCTTATTGAAAAGTACATCTACATTTATTTTGGTTCCTAAGACCAAATCAGATACGGTACGCGGCTTCGGATGTGTAAATTGAAAATTCATTTAACAGGAATCAGCTTTCTAAATTTAGACAATAACCCAATTCACTCGGTGGTAAGGAACCATAAATTAGAACGCGCTCAAACGATCCATGTCACCTCTTAGAAGTTATTTTAAAGAAAATAAACAATATTTGCTACTGTTTCATCGCCAAGGACGGACACAATAGGAGTTTAGGTTTTGTAACCCTATTATGAAAGAAAACAAATGGTTGAAGTAAATAGTCGTACAATGTAAACGTTCGCTACTTGTCTAGCTTCCGAAGAATATAATGAAGGGACTACTGGTGTGCATTGTCACTGCCCCATGGGCTCTTAAACAATATCGATGGACTTTAAAGATTGTGTTTCAAAGAAAATTCACATTGCGCACGGACAATGAAGCTTGTTACAAAAACGCACAAAAAAATAAGACACAGAATTCTTCTATTGACATGTCCTACACAATTTGCTTGATCATAAAATTGTTACTTTGGTATTGCATTAAGTTAATTAACTAAATAATATTCATTGAGTACATTTATTTGGTATATAAGAATATCACAATATAATCAATTTAAATTTTGTTGTTTTCATAAGCTTTTTCTAAAGCAACCCGCAACTCCGCTCGCGCCATGTACCGATTTTTCTTTATTACACGGAAGCTTAATTCTTTTTCTAAAATAAAAGTAGTCTAAGTTACTCTTTATTACGTAAGCTATCTGCCAGTGAAAATCCCGTTTATATCCGTCCAGCCAACAACAGACAGGCACAAAAATTATAAAAATTGATTTTTTAACTTATTTCATGAACAACTGTTAATTTGGAATTACAAACAGACACTTCAATTTCATTTATTAAATAGAAATATTACTTGTTTAATTAACACTATTGTTTGGGTTTACAATTTTATAAATAAGAAAATCACTCGCAAAAAGTCTCATATTATTCTTGTGTAACAGAAATCTAAAACTTTTGTGTTCAAGTAACATTCAGCGAAATAAAATCGCACTATGAAAAAACAGGTATATCGGATATCAATGCTCAATTTATCCTTTGTGCTCTGTATATATTACTGTGACAGATAAACTGCTATACTATTGCAAGTAAAACGCAATCGAATATTGTTTTTTTTTAACTTTGTCTGACAATAAAAAATCGGACAATTGGCCTTGTAACATGAATACTGATCATTATCGTTCTCTCGATACTTATCTATGTCACAGGGACCGATCGTGTGTTATGTTCAAATATTTTCTTCTCAATAACCTTTGAAGAAATTGATCGGAAGAATCGTGAATAGTATGCTGCGTCTGTGTGTATTCTTTGAGCCTTCATTAATGAGATGTATAAAAATTGTATTTGTTCATAAATTCATTTTTGAATACTTAATATCTGCATCCTAAAATATTCTGCAAATAAAAAATATGATATAATTTCAGTTATGTTTAAATACGGATTTTAATAAATGTAAATAAAATATAATATAAAATGAAAAAAAAATAAAAAAACAATCAGAGATTTTTTTTATTTCATGATGGTTGGCAAACAAGCATACAGTCCGTCTGATGGTAACCAACTACGAACACATGCGATACTTGAAGTACCACATGCGCGTAGCCTACCCAAGGCATGAAGGACAGGAATGGAGGAAAGGTATAAGAGGAGAAAAAGAAAGGGACAGTGGTGGTGAGATATTGAGCCTCCGCCACTCTCATTCATCGAGCCGGCCCATTTGTGCTGGGAGAAGAACGGCTCTACTACTACGGAACTAAGGGAATTATATAATAAATTTTCGTATATGAATTTAAAAAATATCTAATAACTAACATTAATTAAAAAATATCTAATAACTAATATTTTAAACGTTAGTCTTGAAGATATGATGTCAAACGAACTGAAATTTTATTCCTTTTTTTACCCCAAATGTTATATATCACAAGAAAGAAGGTTCTAGAAATGTTTACAAATATAAAACTCCGAAATAAAATAAATAAATAATACGTGCTCTTCAAGTGAAATTGATTGATGGCGGACAGCTGATTCTTGCCCAATGTACAAATACGAATACGCTAATAATAATTTTATTTTTTTGTTATAAAGTTTCGTGTAGAAAATCTATACTTTTTTTCTGTACTTACTTTCGTTTTTATTTCGGAAAGTAAAAAAAAATCTCTGTGTAATATCTTAGGAAAGGTCACAGATTGACATAGATAATTATTAATCTAGTCTCATAAAGTCTAAGCTTCGAAATATGAGCGAATATGTAATGATTATAAAAGATTACAACATTTAAGTAAAAATAGTAATTGCGTTTCAGCTTAGCCTAGGGTACAAAAATACAAATAAGAAGAACTTCTCGAAAGAATATTTTATCAATAAAATATTACATTGATTTAAAATGTTACGGTGTCTGTAAATTTATTGAAAACGTGGGTGTGATTGATGAAGCGGAACCGCATAAACTGCGATCCGTGACAAGCCTCTTGAGACCGCAGAAACGCCAATAATAATATATTGACAAAAGACTAGGAATATCAAAATCTCATCTATTGTAACGGTAGGTGTGGCGTCAGTCCATCACGATAGATACCAAAAGACGATTTAAATGAACTTCGAATTGTTGTATCTAACGGGCTTTTTGTTAGTTCGCGAGCAAGTTTCATGGTAGGTTAGGTTCACTGGCTCGAGAATTTGGCAGCTGTCATCATAGTTCGGACAACAGTCCTTTGTCCCCACACAGATACGACTTCATATAAACGCAGTTTATGTGAATCCCTCAAAAGGGATGAGCTCTCAAGAAATTAAGTCTCACGAAAAAAAAATTAGTCTATTGTAAAATTTTATACAATAAAGCGTTGGTCGTATCTTTGGCGTATTAAAAAGTATTCATGCGGTATTCTTTGTTGGGTCTATCCATGTCCTTTTGATCTTGACACTTCTATATTTATCATTTTTCTTATAGAAAAACGTTTTTGTGTATAAGAACTATTTTGTATCAACTTTTAAATTTTATAAAACTATATATTATTTTTTAAAATCATATATCCAATTTAAAAAAAGCGTAAATAAGTAACGAGTTAAGTAGCCAGAGGTATGTAGCTTCTATTTAACTGTTGAAGCTATAAAAGCATAGGGCACGTTACGCTTCATAATACCGAAGCATTAAAACCATGGTTTCCAAAATCACCATGACAGACGGTTACATTGTTTCAATCAAAATTCGTTGAGCATCGAGTACGATGACCGAGCTTGCTAAACGATGGGGAACTTTGAGGGACGATTATAAAGGCTGTGTGATACTTACTATATCATGAGTATATTTTCGGTTGAAATTTATTATAAGAAGCGGGACAGTGTGAATTAAATCATCATCCTCATTAACTTAATCTTCTCAGAACATTATTATACATCCGCCAAACTCAGAACGACGTTAATAAGAACTTCCAGAAACAAACGTCTTTATCTTCGCTCAAAAAATATAAAAATACAAAGACATTCTTTGTTCGACGCAATATATCTGTCATACTCCTTGTTAATATACCGCTTTGGTTTCAGCAGCGATCAAAGGGACTTTCTCGCTTAGAATCTCGGTGACAACTAATTGGTTTACCAACAAGCAGAATATGGCGTCACCAGTTTCTATATTTAAATTATGTACGTAAAATAAATATCTTTTGCGCTTGTGAAGCTAATTTTGCTTTTAAAATGTGTCGTCACGTTCGCGGGAGTGAATTCCGATCGCTCGTGTGAGACCAACGTTGGTTTCAAATTCTACGAAATACTAAATTATTTAACACTTTAATGGAAGAATTATAATGATGATATAACAGCTCCCATCTTTTTTAATTTCTTTTTTATTTCATGACTATCGGCACACAAGCATAGCATATTCATCCGCCCGATGGTAAGCAGTCATCTCAACCAATTAACGCTTGCGATACGTGAGGTATTACATGTGCGTTGTTAACCCAAGGGATAGGAAGGAATGGATGAGAAGGGAAAAAAAAGAAGGGGAGGAAGATTGGGCCTCCGAGGCTCTCATTCATCGCACGAAACGCCGATTTTCTGTGAGACGGTACTACTTTCCAAGTCGGTCATATTCTAAATAATATTTTGAATAAAATAACTATAAATAAAATTCGATGAGAAAAATTGAAACAGTTATTAAATCATCAATCCCGTACTTTTTTTATGTAAGAGGGGGCAAACGGGCAGGAGGCTCACCTGATGTTAAGCAATCACCGCCGCCCATGAACATCTGCAACACCAGAAGGCATGCAGGCGCGTTGCCGACCATTAAGGAAAGAATACGCTCTCCTCTTGAAGGTTCCCAAGTCGTATCGGTTCGGGAAGACCGCCGGCGGAAGTTGATTCCACAGAGTGGTTGTGCGAGGAAGAAAATGTCTTCTAAATCGTGCTGTTGTGGATTTCCAGACATCGAGGTGGTATGGATGGAATTTAGAGTTTTGTCGCGATGTCCGATGGTGAAATTCAACCGGCGGGATCAATTCAAACAATTCCTCAGAACATTTCCCGTGATATATGCGATAGAAGATGCAGAGTGATCCGACATCTCTACGCAATGCCAAAGGATCAAGCCGATCGGAAAGGGCTTGATCGTCGACAATTGGAGCCGCTCTACGTTGGATGCGGTCAATTGGAAGTAGCTGGTACTGGGGAGCCCCGCCCAGAGGTGAGAGCAGTACTCCACATGCGGTCGAATTTGCGCCTTGTAGAGCTTTAGGTGATGAGCCGACGTGAAGTAGTGCCTCGCCTTGCTGAGCACACCAAGCTTTTTAGAGGCCAATTTGACCTTTCCTTCCAATTGACCTGAAATTCCTTCCAATTCCTGAACGACGCTCGAAATGTCGACACCAAGTATTCCGATACTAGCTGTGGCAGTCAGGGGAGTGTTCTCAAAACGAGGAGATACGACAAATGGTGATTTTTAGCGGTTAACGCGCAAACTTGTGTCTTCTTGGGGTTGAATTGGACTAAATTTAGTCGGCCCCAGTCCGAGACTTTGTTCAATGTACTACGTAGTTTAAACCATCTCGAGCAGAAAATTTACAGGACCGAGTGCTTAAAAAAACTCATCCTGAAAGTTGACTACCCATGTGATCGTTGTTATGCTATACTACTCCAGTTATCAACAATTTCGCAAAGAAAATACAATTATAAAAGAACCATAATTTAAAAGTAACTTTCTTTATCAATACAAAACAGAAGTATCGACGTACCTTATTAGCAACAGTTGCAAAACTAGGACATTTAAAAAATGAATATTTCCTAGAAGAATCGATACAATGCGGTCGACGTCGCAAATTGCTTTTATTAGTCAAGTGGCCATCGTATGGCTTTTATATCTATAATAGAGTATATATTATTTTTATAATAGAAATCTATATAATCTAGGTCTATTAGTTATTTCGAATTAATATCATACAAAATGATAGCGTTTCTAACGGAAATAGATCTTAAGAAAGTGTTTATATATTGAAGAAAATCTTTATCTTCTATATTTAGTATTTACCTTGCTTGTAATATCCTCTTCGTTTCATTATAAGGAATTGTGTATAAACCAGATTAAAAGATCTCTCCGATGAAGCGTGTTACAATGTTGTATCAATTATGTATATGTGAGGTCACCGTGTAGGTGGGTAAAATCTTCAACGGAGTGCGTGCATTAGTTCACTTGACTGGCTGCCTAAGATCGTAACTGTGTAACGCGAACAAAGCAGATAGAATTAATGTTTGTACGTAAACGATTTAAATCCATACAAGGATAAGAACTGTGTATGTGGTAATTAAAGTGTATTAAGCGTTTAGTGCATTACATAAAGTCAATTAATATTTTCATCTGGGCATGTAGCTCAAATTATACCTATTGATAGAAATACTAAGGTCAGCCATTCATCTCAAACTATTTTATTGGTGCTTGACTCGTAAATAAATAACTAATTCGATACTTGTTATTTCCTAATATTTTTAAATCTATACTATTGTGAATATTTAGCCTCTAAAGAGCTAGAGATTCTAAAGACCTACCAGTTCAATATGAAAACTAATTTATATGTACATAATAAACCCCATTATTGGTTTAATTAGTTAGTAAGTAAAATGGAAAAATATAGTATATTTCTATTTAAGAAAGAGAACTAATGTTTTGCGCATTAAAAAACCTAAACAATAATTCTCTAGACCACAAAGACACACAAGCGAAGCCTCAGAAAAATAAGTAAATTTCTTACGAGCGAAACTGCAGAGCACTCCTAATTTATAAAATCACGCAGATGCTTGCTGTTTTTGAATTACTCACAGTAAATATAGCATTAGTATAATAATAAAGGTCATTATTATTTAGTAAGAGCTTATCTGAATATTTGATTAACATATCAAACAGGACAAGTGTAATGTGGACTATGAACAACAGATAAACTTGCTTATGAGGGCCTTTCTATTTACTTCTGACTCAGAAGTTCTGGTAACTTAGTACTAATATTCAACAAACAATACATTTTGTTATAAAAATACTATATGTAGGACATTTATATATATTAGTCTTTGTAGTTGTGTGTTTCCATGTGACTAAGTTGGCAAGCAAGCATACAGCCTACCTAATGATAAGCGGTTGCCGTAGCCTATGAGCGCTGGCAACACCATTAGTAAGTGCTACTCACGCGAGATATTGGGTCTTAAATCTCCTATGTCCAATTATTTCAATAAGTAAGTATTTTTTAGCTATCAACGACCTTATCTGTAGCCTTACTAGGTATATCGAGTTCCGGATACAAAAAAACACTTATTCTGCTAATTTATAGATTGACTTTATACGGGTCAATAGAAATATAATATATTTTGAGGAGGAATTGAACTCTGGACTTGCTAGTAGACAGATTCATTAACAATAATAAATTCTATAATATATTTTATAAAAGCACATTATCTAGTAAATATCAGTACATTATCAGAAATAAAAACTCACAATACGTAAATAGACATAAAGAAAAAGTGGAAAGAACAAAACATCAAAGAAAATAAACGCATAAAAGTACACAATAATTTTTTTTCACAATTCCACTTTGCGCAACCCGCTCGGCCCTTTCTCGGTAACATCACACGCGAACCGGCAGAAGCACCGGGTCAATCACTTGTTCTTACGTCGGGTAAAAACAAATTGCCCACAGTTCATTTATCGATCGGAATAACCGCATGCGAAGCTAATAAACAAAACACGCAACACTTCAATCGATAGGAAGCCGACTATCCCGTGCTATTAGTAAAAATCTACACTGTACGTTTATAACTAGCAGCTGATATTAATGATTCTCTCAGAATATTACTGTTCTATATCTGTCTATCTCATTATTTTAGTTATAAGTCGTTTCCTTTGTACTAGCAAAGCTTGCTTTTAATACGCCAATGGTCGCGGGTCGTCGATTCCGGCTTGAGGCATACGTTTGTATGGACCATACAGGCATGTGTTCGGGTCTGTTTGGTTATGGTTGTGCTTTTATGTGCTTTTTGACCCCAGACATAGTAAACAACTATCTGAAAGGTGCTCGTTGATTTTTAGCTTCTATTAATTATTTATATTTATTTAATGTTAGAAATGTTCACGGTCAGTGTGTAATTATACAGATTAAAATTAAGATATGTGTATTCTAGAAGGTTTCGACACAGTTCATTTTAGTGGGGCGTGAAATGTAAATAAACCTTTATTATTTGCGTAGTATTTAGGTCTGAATTGAAGTGACTATAATTATTACATATACAAGCAAAGGTCACGGCTTTGCTTATACTGTATCCAAAGCAACCATTTTTCCATGATCAAAAAGTATATAAGTAGTTCTATTTTCTAATCCTAAAATAAATAAGGTAATAAATCATGTTTGTAAATATTATACTTAGCTATAATAGGATTTTGAAACTATATTGATACAAGAAATAAATAAGATTTATTTGTTGAGTTTGAAGGTGAAACGGACTTGTGATATTAATAAACCTGATTAGCATGCGGAAAGCATAACACAAATTTTATATGTATCGTTACGTAATTTTGCATTTATTATTTATATTAACTGTTAATTCTTGGAATAGCACATCTGATTTAAATTTTAGCAACGTAGATAAGTATTTATTACAGAGTCAAAGAACAGCCACGTGATATGTGGAACAGTATTTGCACTACTTAGAAGTGTTAAGTTTCTTTGGATAAGTACCTACGGAACAGCACAGAAATCATCTATAAGTCAAAAGGAATAAGAAATCCTCCCTATTACACTGCCCTGCTACACTTGATTCGGCAATAAAATTTTGATAGTTGGTGTTGCAAGTCTCCATATGCTTATCTTTCCATGTCCCTTTTGGCGAACTGTACATTTTTTTGCCACCATCAACCATTTGAAACTAATAAATGTGTTTGTGTTTTTAAAGTGAAACTTTTATTTTATCATCTGAAATTTCGTCTGGTTTAGCATGTCGGAGTATAGCCAGCCGCGGAGCCTTCATTTATTTTACATTTTACTATTTTGTGCAAACATCCATACAAACAAACATACATAATGTTTGTTTGTATGTATGTATGTTTACACGTCAGTTTTGTCTTCATTTATTTCGATTTTTTTTGTTTTTTGTTTTTTTTTTTCTTTAATTAAAATTAAGAATGCAATTTTATTACCCTAAATTGACTAATAAAAAAAGTTACAATTTTTCTTGCGTTGTGGTTTCATAAAACCACACAGTTTTTTAATTACCGCTATAAATGAGAAAAGTGTATGCAACTCCTATTATCTACGATGACATAAATAAAAATAGATATTGTGAATTTTATACCAATACCAGCCATAAAATTGTAACACATGGCGAACAATGCATATAAAAAACCCAATTTGCAAAATTTCTATACCATGTCGTGGACCCCGACGGTCACCGACATAGATGGTCGCATTTAAATGTGCATACAAAATATCGATGCGATACAATGCGAATAGCGGCCTATAACTACAAATGTGAAATTCACACGACATAGACAATTGTTAACGGATTATAAAGCTTATTGTTTTAATGTTACGATACAAGTAAGTTAAAAATGGTGTTATCTGCCTACATATTTAAGTTTGTTTATGCGTACAATACTGGACAATAACACTGACATGTACTTGAATGCAAAACAGTTTACATGTCATGATGCTTTAACATGGAAACTTTATAGGAAGTACCATATGCAAATATGTGTCCTTAACGAAGTGCGCTTAGAACACTGAAAATATAGTAATGACTGTATTTCACACTAGCTGAAACAAATCTGTGCTACAGAAATAAATACTAAATAACTAATATTTATATTCTGTTACTTTACAATATACATTCAATATAGTGTATGCAGACCCAGGGTAAATAAAAATACTGGGCAAAATGTTAAGAAGAAGATATAGGATATATGTATATTGTAGAATAATAAATAATAAATGTAGAAATAAATAATTATATGTTCAAATTTTTAGGAACTCTGTAATACACCTGAAAACTGTGATACACGTGGTTTGTAAAATACGCAATTTTAAATGTTCAATTTCGCGTAATAATATTTAAAAAGTGTAAAATGATAGAAGTACATTATTTATGAAAGCTATATGACATAGAGAATTAATAATTTGAACGTTACGAGACCAATGAAGGCTTCAAAGAGAGATCTTATAAAAGATAGCCGGCTTTTAATTTATGCGTTTTACCCGCATTGTTATTCCGACACGACCTCTCAGACTTCCATTAAAGTAGCTATTAGAGAAACAAACAAGGAACTCCCGCGATAAAATAATTATCGCTTTTATCTGCGCCGAACCTTTGTGAGCGCCCATTTCGAAGAGCCCAAGGCAAACATGATATTAAAGAATTTCACAAGACCCCAAAACTCATCCCTAAAAACTAATCTAAAATCGGACTATTTAATGACGTCAGCTAAACTTTTGTTGGCCAAACCGCCTCGAGCGATGCATTTGTTTATACGAAACACCGTGACCGACCTTAAACAAACTTTATAACTATGAAAATACGTTTTTAGAGAAATGTATATCATTAAAAACTGTTCTCTACACCTGTATGCAGCACCTGTCACACTGACCCACTAAATTCGGTTTATACAGACGCTAATACTTCTTTTTTTCCTTCCGTTAACAATAGACGTTTTACGGACTATAAGTGGTCATTTGTTATAGGTGCAGGTAAAAATATGCTTAAAAACTTTACCATACTTATTTCATTGTCGTAAAAATAGAAAATATAGTGTCGAAAAAATTATAAAAAAATCTTTGAATTTAATTTTAAAAATATAAACAAAAATATATTTCTTAATCGAAATTCAAAAGCAAAATTACTATCAAATGAATAAAATCCCTTTGGACATTTCATTAAAATTAAAGTGTCAGAATTTCAGCCACGTGTTTTTTTTTATAATACGTAGACGTAAATAATTCAGTCTGGAGATCATTATTCTAACATAAGTAGCCGCCAGTTAATTAAGGCACATTGAGGTCGTTCGGACCCCGAGGTATCATTTGCTATTGTGATAGGCCCGCCGGCTCCTTCGGGGTTCAAGGTATTGTTGTTCCATTTTAATAGCAAAAATGATAAATGCCCCAACTGAGAGAAGCATCCCATAGTTAATTCACGGATTGTATTTTTTGCTTGTAAAACTATATAAATGTTTTTTCCTTTTTTCGGCTTAGTATATTTCTATAATAAATGTTCGTTAACGGAGCGAGTAAAACACTGTCCAGCAAATATGGCAGAAAGCCACTAATTAAAGTATAGAGCTTAAGAACAAAGGCCCGCCTCTAAAGAACTCCCACGTTGTAAACCGATGTTGTGTAAAAAACAACCTAAGCAATATCACATCGGCTTGTGATCGAGACGTTTTAAACGTGATTTAACAAAAAGTGCAACCCTTTTAAAACGAAGTCATAGTTTAAGCGTCTTAAAGTCGACACACTTTCAGTAAACTTAAGTACGCTCTTAGCGGCGATGATACGGCTACCTCCCTATTTAATCCGCTTTTAAAACACCGCAATTCTCTTTTGTTATTCAACGGGGTAGAAATAATCTTCTCGCGGACTTTAACAAACAATTACCGCAAAGCTATCCATTTCGATGTAGGAGTTCCATTAAAGGCATAATTTGCAAGTAATAGCGAGAGAACATCTTTAAAAGATAATCTTCGTTCATTTGTTTTAATTTTTTTTCCAACTCAATCATTTTGAGCAGTAAGTAGGCTGTTTTTCGTGTTCTATTTCTACTATACAATGGAAGTAACAGGAAGGGTTGAGTAAATCTTAATCAGATCTGTCAATCTTAATGAAATATATTAAAATGCGTTATTGTTCAACCAGAAACTCCCAGATCTGCCTTTACTTTAAATCACACAATGGGCTCGATCCACATGTCTATTTTTTACCCCCGTCAAGTGTATGAAGATTTTAACGTCCGACAAGGAAAGGGTTGGCTTAGTTTTTTAAGGCCATATGAAAACTATCGTTTCATCTATCTTTAATATTCTATTTAATGTTTATTTAGCGATTTTTTAGTGACGTCTATTTCTGACAGTCACAATAGATCCGTTTCTTTTGTTTTCTTTGACATTTATATATAGTATTTGCTGCGACTTCGTCAACGATGATTTTAGAATTGGCTCCAAAGAGAAACTATTATGTGTATGTAAAGAATGTTCCATATGACGAATTTATAACAAATCTCAGTTGACTACCTCCTCTACCTATATATCTTTACTACTTTAGCTTTACTGTTTATAATATTTGTTTTTTTGATTTCATCTTCAGTTATATATTACAGAAAAAGATATATAAGACCTGAATTAAATTTAAATCGATTAATTATTTTAGTTTTACTATTGAATTTTTCTATGATTTTATTAATTATTAGACCTATAATATAGTTAGAATTTTTTTAGGTTGAGATGGGTTAGTTTCTTATTGTTTAGTTATTTTTTATCAAAATATAAAATCATGTAATGCTGGGATATTAACAGCTTTATCTAATCATATTGGGGATGTAATGATTTTGATATTAATTTCTTGAATAATAAATTATGGTATTGATAATAATAAATACTATAGGATGCGAGTTACTTCCGCAAAAATATTATTCCATGTGTTATTCGAAATAACAACTTATGAATATGATAAATTTCATACCAATTGGTTAAACCGTTTTAAATGCGCGATTTAGTAACATTATTCAAACACCCAAACTTTCACATTTCTATTATTATAGTGGGATTGACAACGATGATGAAAAACGATCTAAACCTGCTCTAGATAATTGTACATTTTAACAATATTAATTTATAAAAATTACCAGTCAAGTGCGTTGTGGACCACGCACAGTTGAATCTAAAGGGTTCCGCAGCATGGTTATATAATAATATATATAATAAAAACTTTATTTCGACGTTATTTGTTAGTAATTTCTAAAACTTATTTAACCTAAGACAGGATTAATTGGTCAGCACGTGAATCCGATAACAGTGGTTCACATACAAACAACTTCTATTAACAAATGCTCTCAGGACGCCACTTGAGCTGGAAAGAATCCTGCGCAACAACGATGTGCACCGCTTTCGCATAATGGTATAAAAACAGTACACATACGCCTCAGCAAACATCCCCGATGCACTACAAAAACGAGCCATACCCATTAGCATCCTGAAAGCATTGTTATATTGTACACGCAGGGCGTTGTACTGTTTCCGCGTATAGTCTGCCCACAGGCTGCTAGGGTAAAATGTGGTGCAGTAAGTCTGAAAAGCGTATTTTGACTGGCATTGAGCAACGAGCAAACCTGCGAACAATCATATTTGCCCTAACAGACAAAGCCCTGCGTTCTCTCTCAATATCTGCATTATCTTTCAAGTCATAGAATACTACATGGCCAAGATATTTAAATTTTAAAGCATTCAACTCTCTTTAGTGGAACCCCGTGTAACTTGATAGCAGGTACAATAGATGGAATCGATTTTCGCCTGGCCTGAAAGACCATGCATTCGCTTTTCTTACAGTTATAGACTAAGCCATGACGTTTGAAATAGTTCTCACAAAGACTTAGCAGTTTTGCTAACTCACAGACAGATGCACTCAGCAGAACCATGTCGTTTGCGTAACTAATGTTATTAAGACAGACTCCGTCAATATGACATCCGACACGAGTGCTACTGAGCGTCTGTATTTCACATACAGATTAAACAAATTGGGTGAGGTCAGGCCACCCTGCCTCACCCCACATTCCAACCTGTAAGACCTTGAGTAGCTCTCTGACCATCGCACAACAGTAACCTGATTTTCATACCAAAACTTTAAAATCCTGTTGATCTCTTCAGGCATGCTAGTGAGTTTTAATTTCTGCCATAAGATATCGTAATTAACCAGGTCAAATGCCTTGGATAAATCGAGAAAACAGGCGTAAATGGGTGATGGTAAGGTTATAAAGAATCTTAACGGTTTTAAAAATAATAACGAATTAAAACGACCGCAAATATAAGTTGGTAATTTCATAGTCATTATTAAAAGTAATATGAAAAACAAAGTTATGGGAAAAACTTATATATCTCTTAAATTTATAGACCTATCTTCTTCAAACTAAATGTGGATGAAAGTTCATGTGGTATTCTACCAGCTCAAATTTTTCCAGAATTTTAAATACCATAGTTCAAAAGTTAGAAGGGGGGACACTATTTTTACGACTTTAGGAGCTAATATCTCAACAACTACTGGCTTAATGAAAAAATTCAAAATCAAACCTCCTTATCATTTTAAAAGAACTATCCAAAGATATCTCGCACGTTGCCATACGTTGAAATTTTTTTTCAATCGTCAGTTACATGTATGGACTGCTACCCTTAATTCATATATATATTAAGATTTTATTACAAAACCCTTGTGCGGTTCATGGAATACACCTAATTAGTAAATTTCGTATAGATAGAGTCAATGGTCTCCGAGTAAAATGACTGTGACATACGGACGGACAGACGGACATGACGAAACTATAAAGGTTCCGTTTTAGCCATTTGGCTACGGAACCCTAACAAATATCAATTTCGTATCATGTTCAATTATTTTATTGGAACATAAACAACAAAACTACACAATAAGCTAAAATTATAAATTTCCTTTTAATTAACAGGTATTCCCATAGCATTCGAGGCTATATCGTCTCGCATTTAGCCTATCTTGCATTACCGCTTTGAGTACCGACAGGTATCGCTTTACAAAACTTTTTTTAATCTCATGCAAAACGTTGATGATCGTTGTCCGCCCGAATTATATCAAAAAGCAATCGTTCATTCAAGATTATTGAATAGTCGTTACGAACGTATGGGCGTGGGCCACAATACGTCGGGTCTCTTAGAGCTGGACATTTTCAGATCACTCGCATACGAAAGTGCATGTAATATAAATCTTTCCGGTGAGGCACAAACAACGCCCACTCGGCCCGCGGACTCGGCTCAAATACGAATATTAAATTCCGCTCATTCGAAGTCTTTATTTAAACTGGCAAATTGATGCATTTTAGCGTTTATTACCAGACGTACTAAGCACAGTTTTGATGGACTGTTGTCTGATTCGGTGCCAAAGGCGAGTTTTTGAATGGGTATTAATTTTTATTACAGGTTCATTGCATTGTACCTTGCAGATGGATTTCTTTTTTTTCGTCCATCAATATTTTTTTCGGACAGTTGAATTGCGGTGTGTTTTAACGATTGCATTGATCGGTTTACGAAGTTATCTTAAATGCATCGGTGCATTAAGATGTTGCTTAAAATAAGTCATGATATTTAAAAACGTGTGATAAGCAGAATAAGATTTTGATAATATCAAAAGTCGATTCATTGTCTGTTGAAATGTATATTCACATATCAGTTATGGCAGCCTCAAGCTAAATTAAATTAAATTTTCATGTATACGAAAATAATATTGACGGAACAAATCCTGTGTTATTACATAAGTTAATAACAGTTAACACAAAGGAAGCGGCCCGTCACATGTGACGCGTCGTATCAAATCGCGCTGACATTCAAGTTCAAACGATATCGTGGCACCCACGACCTCGCCTTACTAAGGCACTCGCTTGAACAAAAGCTTAAGCGATATTATTTTTCAATTTATTACGAAAATCTTTTATTCATTTTATATAATGTTTTCTATTAAAATACCAAACAATAATCGCTTTATGCGTCTGTTCTATTTTATCGTGTGTTAATTCGACAATAAAGTTCGAAAGGTTTTTTTAATTATAATTTTAAGGAGTCAGACAGAAAATATTACTATTTCATAATAAAAATTTGGACTACAAAAGAGACTATATTCTAGAAAGGCTTTGCAATAATTAAGATCTATATTTTGTGGTAGATAATACTGAGTTTTATTAAGTAGCTTCTTTGCTTAGTTATAAAATATAGCCGTATTAATTGAAACTACAAACACCTATATTTCTTCAAGAGATTGACTTGTAAGAAAAGGGTATAAAATATCTCACCGTGAAACGGTATCTTTAAACTTCTATCTCAGCTTACTCAATTCTTACTATTAGAAGACACTATGTCTGTTTTGGTTTGTTTTTTGTAAGGCAACAATTTTTATTTAATATTATTAATTATAATTAGTTTTTATTATTAATTTTAATAGGTAATTCTTTTAACTGAACTCTTTTTTAATTTAAGCTACTATAGAATGTAAATGTTTTTAATTATATAATTTAATTTTAAATATTGCATGCCGTAAAGTTAAATTTGGCTGTACATAAGATTTTTTTTTTTATATATATAAGACCTTATTGTAACCCAAATTTGCTATAAAATAATGATTGATTGATTGATTGATTATTTAGAAGTCATGCGAGTATTACCGAAACGAATGGTCCTACTTATACATACATACCTACTAAATTGATATAGACGATCGTGACGTAGTAGTAATGAATTTCTCTGAAACTTCGCGGGTTTGAATCCCGCTCGGGGAGATATATATGTCTTCCAGAATGGGTGATATTGGTCTTCTGTGTTTGTTTCAGGACCTGGAGGATATTACTATCTCAATAAATCAATAATAAAAATACAATTGTAAAAACATATATTTGAAAAGAGTAACTGTCGAGTTTCTTGTCGGTTCTTCTCGATAGAATCAACCTTCCGAACCGTCGGTAGCGCTTGACTATTCAAAAGTACTTTTTAAAAGTCTACTTGAATAAAAATATATTTTGATTTTGATTTTGATTTTTGATAATGGGGCCGTTTTGAGGGTAGTCTTTAATATTGCTTATTATCGTTTTATTTATTTTAAAAATGTTCATCGTAAATCATGCTGCTACTTTAAGTTGCTTAGACATTGAATTTTAAAGATTATTCACATAGATTCTTTAGGATAGTATCAATAAGTATAGTAAAAAACGAAGAGAAACGAATAAAGTTTCCGTCGTAAGTGAACAGATGTCAAAAGGCACACGACATTGTGTTTTCCCGAGAATCCTTGAGAGCTTGACTACATACGCTGCTTGCCAAGTAATAGCTGTCCAATGTTCTTTGTCTATTGTACTTTGAAATGTGAAAGATCAAAAATTAAAATGAAAATTCTTGTATCTTTGCAATATGTAGATTTTATTTGTTAAAGAAAAAACGAAAGTTATTTATTGCCTAATTCTAAAAAAGTAATGTTAACAAAATGCTACAAAAAATTAGACAAAAGGAGAAAGCTCAGCTGATGCTGTCACGGCAACGTATTCTCGAGCAGAGGTGGTTTTCAGCTTCACCCCTACCCTCTGAGGTGGAATTCGAGAGCTTAAGTCTTTGAATGTTGGCTGACATTCCTCAGTTACTTGTATATTAAATAAATAATAATAAATAAACGCTGCACACTCAACGGCCCCCATTAGGATGGTGATATCCTGTGTCGGGGATCCAGAAACATTCACAATGACAAGGACAAATACACCCAGACCGGAAAATATGCTTGCATGGACAATACAAACATATTATGCTCCGAGCGGGAATCGGACCTGCGACCTGTGGCGTTTAAGGCAGGTTCGCTACCGCTGCGCCACAAAGTCATCAAAACTAAATAAAGACCATCATTACCAAAAAAAAAAAAAGTAAACATTTTATTTATTTGTTATCCATTGCTTGTAATTTTGTGTCATAAATAAACGCTACACACTCAACGGCCCGAATTACGATAGTTATATCCTGTGTCGGGGTCCGGAAACATTCATAATGACAAGGGCAAACATACCAGACAGACCGGAAAACATGCCTGTATGATCAATATAAGCATCTACTCCGAGCGGGAACCAAACCCGCGACCTGTTGCGCTTAAGGTAGGTACGCTACCACTGCGCCATAACGTCGTCATATCAATATATTTTTTTAAAAAGAATATTAGCAATTAGCCTTCTGTAAGGTATTACTAATATTCCTATTGCCCCTCCAAACGAGCTCGAAGAATGCGCCAAGAGCGGGTACGACATTAGCCCAAGGGGATCAGGATCGAACCCGCAGCTTTCGCGTTAATGGAGTGGAGTCGGCCATTCTACCGTTGAACTATTGAGGCTATTAATATAAATACACAATTAGAGAGTGTATGTGCGCACGACCTTGAATGTAATATGTTGGTTTTAAATACATAATTATGGATGCATAAGCGCCTTTATGGGAAATATGAGATGGTGCAATGAATAGAAAGTGTAGACTGTAACCGAAGATCGCGGGTTCAGTACCAGGCAATTAATTCTAAGTTTTTAAATACTTAACTGGTTTCAAATTTTGCCATGTCTCCATGCCATGTATCTCTGCACAAAAGGGTCGGCTCGTCCGGGAAAGTACCCCCTCACAGAAAATCGGCGTCAAGTAACAGTATCATTAGGTACTGTTGTGTTTCGTACGATAAGTGAGAGTTCCTTTTTTTCCCTTCTCATCCCGTCCCTCCTGTTCCTTGAGTTGGTAACGCGCTTGTGATACTTCAAGTATCGCACGTGTTCATAGGTTGCGATGACTGCTTGCCATCAAGGTATACCGTATGCTTGTTTGCCAACCGTCATGACGTAGAGAGAAATTAGGAAATCTTCATATGGTAGAAGAAATTAAATGTCCGCCTGATTAGCTTACACGGTACGTTTGTAAAAAAGTCGTGAAGTGACAGCCCTTCAGCCGCGTTTTGAGGTCAGCAGCACATAGCTTGTAGGGTAGGCATGGTCGGCTATTGCATTTCACCTTTTACAATGATATTACCCGCCTTCGCATTTGGGCTCTCCTTCCACAGGAGTGAAGTCATCTGCTCCCTGGATTAAATAAAAAATCGTAAAAAAATAATTAACAAAGAAAATATTTTGTATGCTGAACTCTAAATAATATTAATTAATATTGACTGAGTCTTAAAGAAAACAATTTTTAAACTTCAAAATGAAATTAACCGAAACGCTAACACAAACAACGATATCGATTCGTGACAAGACTATTGCTCTTACTATTTGTTCGGACCGGGATAGGTGCATTAGCTTGAAGTGGTCTTGTTCTCACGAGGGCCCGGCTAAACCTTTTAACTATCTGAGTTTCGGGCCACGACCCTGTTTATACCATAAAACCGAACTCCTTGACAGAGATGAGTTTGAATTTATGTCCTCAGAAAAGGTGAACTTTAAATGCATTTGTTATCTTTGTAAGTTGTTTGTATTTTCACTGTTTTATCTTCGAAATGAATTTAATGTATGTACTTAAGGTTTATTATAAATATTATATGACAAATAATGGTTTTATTTGTGTTCGTTTCTGTCTAATTTTTAAGGACTCCACACAAAAAAGTAAACAAAAATCTAGAGAATCAGTCAAAAATCGAACTTGATAAAGTGACAGAACTCACAGGGGCTCAAAATTGATTCCGCTCTTAGGGTGCCTGCTGCGAGGCCAAGGCACACAACACATCTAAGAAACTCATCAGTCATTGAGGCAGGACTTGGAGCGCATTCTACCAAAAGGTGGCAGGTGGCAAAAAAAAAATAAGTTGTCATAGAGAATAATATTATTTACAATAAACGAATTTTCATACGCCATAATAAGGTTTCATATTTTATCGAAAAACCTCAGAATAAAATCGCACAAATTTATACTTCATGTAAATAAAACAATGCTTTTCCATACACTTAACTCTATTATTAAAACTCGACGCTCGTGATTGACAAGTACAATCCTCCCACAAACGTTGGTGGTCGGATTTAGACGTGATTTCTTACTTTGTTTCATTTTTATTTCAGAACGACCCTCAATTTGCTGAACGAAAACGAGTAAATATATTATTTGCTTTAAATGTAATATTATGTTTATATAGATATATTATATGTATATACATATATTGAAATTGTTAATTGAGTTTATTTGTTGAAATATTAAGTTGAAGACGCTGTTTAATGTATTTTCAGTGGAAAGTATTTTTTTTTAATGTTACAAGTTCGCAAACAAGCATTCGACCCACCTGATGGTAAGTGGATGCCGTAGCCTATGAGCGCTTGCAGCACCATTAGTAGGTGCCACTCACGCGTTGCCAACCTCGAGATATTAGTTATTAAATCTCCTCTGCCCAGTAATTTCACTAGCGTACAGTGCCCTTCAAACCGGAACACAGTAATGCCTAAGCATTACTATTTGGCGGCAGAATATTTGACACTGCGGTGGTACCTACCTAGCCGGCCTCTTGCAACAAAAGACCTACCACCAGTGTGACTGATTGAACTGGTGGAATAATCTCTGCTGTGACAGAGGCTATCCCAACAGCGGGCAATGGGGTCGTCACATCCCGGCGCCGGTAGTATATTTAATGTTTTACACAATTGGGTCAATATTTTGACAATTGTTACTAATGACGAAAATAGCCTACACTTACTGCCGCATATTACCAAAAATAATGAAAGCATCGAATGTTGCACAGAACACTCATCCCTATTTATAATTTCCTATTTTAACTGGCTAGCTTTTTTTAATTAAAATTATATTTTATATTTACGACATTTCACCTATAAATGTTACGGTTACATTGAGGTAAACCATAACTATCACCTACTAGGCTTCTACGAACACATGTAATTTTAAAAATTAAAATTATAATTCCATTTATTTATCACAAACAAAATAATATTATGTTGTTTTTTGTATAGAAACTAGACCACATATTGTCCTACAAAGATAAGAAGACTCAGATCTGACTATGTCAGTTGGCTACATCCTTTTTCCTTCTAAAGTACACTGAATATAATTGTTATAGTCATGAAATGTAAAGTATTCACACATACCATCTTTGTAACATTTTTAAATTTTTTCTTATATAATATATTTTCTTAGTGTTACTTTGTTATGCCACTAGGCAACTATTGAATTGTTTACCATGTTCTTATGTAAGTGAATTATGTTCTTTATGAGAATAAAGTTTCTTTAACCATAACCATAAATGTAACAAATAAGTAACCTCTATCAAAACACGAATTTGCCATTGTTCCACAATGCTAACGTTATAATGAAAGCTAATATTTGTATGGGTCATGCAATGAGTTCATTACGTCGATGGACGCATTTAGCCGTTGGCGTCGTACAATGTTAACCGATAAACAAGTAATTTTTAAGCCAATTACGGTTGCATACATTCGTATACTGTACCTGTTACCATTGTATGAATTATAAAGGTAAGAAGTTAAAAACTGATAAAGATCATTAATATTCTGAGTTGTAAAGACGGATAATGTTAACAGACTTCAGAAAGCAGACAAGTAAAAGTGAAGAGGTTTTTGGTTTGTATATACATAATTATGTTATTGTTTCACTCAATTTTTTGTATAAATCATTGTTGAAAAATAGATCTATAAATTACAACTTCTGTATTCATCTGATCAAGGACTTCTAAGATATAAGATGTAGCTTATCAAAGGACTGAGAACCTAAATCTGTGATCACTTTATTTTTTATTTTCTGTATTTCGGCTTTTTATGATTAAATCCATTTGTCAATTTAGTTTTAAAGCAGTCCAATTATGTTGGTATAACGTTTTATTGGAACACATTAGCGTTAATAGCAATATTCGATATCCTTGAATTATTTTAACAACAAAATTTAAAAAAAACAACCTTTTATGGCTTTATTGAGTGTTCGTTGACACAACTCGCTTTTTAAAGTGCTATAAAAGTAAAAGTTTAATATTTGAAGATGGGATAGTTAAGATAAAGCCGATGCGATGGCGAGCGATGGCACCTGCACTCATTTATGATAAGCAATACAAGGGACTTTTTGCTCTATTCCAATGTAACCACGGCTCAATTTCCCTTGTACGAAATCAAGAAAGAGAATACTTGATGTGGTAATCTGGTATGCCAAAGCCATACCATCGGAGCTGCCTGCATTACACAGCCTGTGATGCGACTATAAAATATCAATATTTTATAAGGGGCGAGTTATTTTTGATTCCTATCTTCTATATTAACACCTTGTTTGTTTATTACAAAGGAAGGGATTTTTATTAATGAATACCTTTTGATCTCAAGCAGCATCTGCCTTACCGGATCTGAATGCGATTGTCATGGCAATGATTAATTGATCCTTCGAGAATCAATATTTAATGAAGTTTGATTAAAAATATTTTTATTTCTTTATTCCTTTAATGCAAGTCTCAATTGTTATTTTTTATCAGATCAAGCCACTTTTCGTGCGCTATTTTTTAATATTTAAAACTACAAATTTTATATTGATAAATGATTTATTAAATTAATAAGCTAAACTTTTACGCCACTAAACCGAGCTTCTCAAAATTTGACACAAATTTTCATTTTAATAAAACCCATAGCACCTACTATAACAATAAGTGTGTAAGTAACAATAGAAAAATGTATAATTTTTGATTTTCAGACGAATATTAACCTTTTTATACGTTTTCTATTTATTCACGTATCACTAGACAAGATCGAGCTTCGAGATCCGATAGCCCGCTGACCTTAATACAACCACAGGGTCAGACAAAGCGATAAAATAAGACCCAACAAACATTCAGACAAAAGATTGAATGTATGCACAAAATAGAATCAATATTTGCTTTATAGGAGATAGTATAATAAGATAAGGGACTACATTTTGATCGTAATCTTATAATGTGCACGTCGTATATAGTCTAGAATTTCCTTTTAACACTTTTTTAGGGTTCCGTACTTAAAGTTCGCCTATCTATCAGCAGGCTGTATTTCACGAACCGTAATAGAAAAAGTTGAAATTTTCACAGAATGTGTATTTCTGTTTCCACTATAGGAATAAATAACAATATTTATAAAAGGGTTCTTAATACAAGAAACATGAAATTTTTGACGTTTTTGGTGTAGGTATCTCATGAAATAGACGGATTTTTTATAGATTGTGTTATTTTATGACCGCTGTAATAACAAATAAGATTAAAAATAAATTACATTTTAAGATTAAAGAGACTCCTAGTACAAGAAGCATTTTTACCTTACGGTGGTACGGAACCCTTTACTTGCGTGTCCGGCACGCACTTGTCCAGTTTTTAACTTAGAATGTATCGCGCAAATGGAATAGTTTCTTAGTTTGAAATCTACGCTTTTTAACTTTTGTATTAAGTTACTACTTTAGGATTTTATCTCGATATTTGAAATTTTATTGTCAAATGGCTTTTTAGGGTTCCTACACCAAATCGCAAACACGGAACCCGTATAATTTTGGTCATGTCATAGCAGTATTAGTACTTGAAGACTATTTAAATTTAGTTAGGAACTACTATATAAATTAAATTTGCAAGATTATTAATTGTATTCTAAGAACCGCTATTCAATGGTGTACTTAAAAACTAAAATATTTCTTCATAATAAAATAAGGAATAAAAAAGAAACAAAAATTTAGTATTAATAAAATAGGTTTCCACATAATATTATTATTATATAGTAATACAAATATCTATTTTATAATATGATACATATATAAAAATAACAAGTTATATAATAACAAGTTATTAAAAATTGTAGAGAATAAGTGATTCATAATAAAAATAGAGCACTTTTAAGTATTAATTTATTCAGGGTGAGTTCGTAGAAATTCTTAAGAACCTTTTTTATGTAGATTGATATTTATGAGATAAAATATAACCTACCAATTATACGGTACAAAGATACATTACTAAAAACTGATTTTGACATAGTGGACAAGTTTTAATATAGAAAAACTGACGTAACAAACTGCTTCTCATTTCGACTTTTTTTTTCGATCGCAGCTTAGACACTATGACGCGTCCCTAACCGCTTCGGTCATCTTCATATGTCATTTTGGAATTATTAAAAGTAAAAAAACGGTCAGCCCTTATTAAAAAAACCGAGCACCCACTACGCCGATGGCAGCTTTATTCTTTTCCCAACACAAATTTTAGATCGGATCTCGTCCAAAGCATTCTTTAAACGAAATACTTATATCGTAAACGTTAAAAAGGAACACTTTTAAGTTATTTTGAATAATATTTCTACTATTAAGGACAATTTATGGCTCGTTTAATAAAGGGTATTTTATAATGTAGATTTTGTAGCAGTTGGTGGAGCGAACTTTATAAAGCGAAGGGTCATTTTGAACGAATTTATTAGGACGTAACGATATCGTTATGTACTTCATTGTTAAGGAATGGTTTCTTTATATTTGACACATTTTTATGACAAATAGAAAAAGGGATTAGTCGCAATACATACACAAAATTCTTGATATAGTTATATTCTTTAATATTACAAAACGTTATTGGCCATATTTTAAAAGAGTACTGGTATTTTTAGGCATCTTTGCGGTTTATCTTCGTAGCTTGTTAAACGGTGTTGATGATTTATTATGGATAGATATATTTATGGATAGTAGACTTTATAATGGACTCTAGAGATAAGTGAAAAACATGATGAAATAACGAAAAAGTGTTATATGGATAAAAATCATCATTATCATCATATCAGCCGAAGGACGTCTGGACACTGCTGGACATAGGCCTCCCCAAATTGTGCCACAATGACAAGTCTTCCGCCACTCGCATCCATCGAACTCCCGCGACCTATTGCAGGTATTCATTCACAAATGCAGTATGGATAAAAATGTACAGTCATTACTCTGATTATCTACTTATTTAATTTTCAATATTCAAAGTAAGAATATAAATTTATTTAATCTTCAGACAAATTGGCAAAGGGCAATCAAGTTTGTTGGTTTCTTTTAGCACCTCGCATTACTGTTAATTATTGAATGTTAACAAAGAAGATGGGCGCACCTGCGTTGTAACAATCCCTTTTATGCCGCCGACGTTTGCATTAGCAGCAAAGCAAACTCAACTTTTAATTGCCTGTCCACTGATATACCATGTATGGCGACATAGATAGCTTGTAATTTCTCATGTGTTTGGGCAAGAGGTAAAAATGGAAACAAAGGTTTTATTGAAAAACTTTTTAAAATAGATCATTGAGATGGTACACATTTTGTTTAAATATTGAGACTTGTGTTTTAAAACAAATTGTAACACAATGTTTTTATTAAACATTAATAAGAAAAACCGGCAAAGTAATGTCAGAATCTTACATAAAAACTTAATATACATAATAAAACTTAATATACTTTAATGTTGAAATTAGATTTGTTTTAATTGTTATTATAGTGGGTACAATCTACATCTACGGAATCCGAAAAAACGGATACTTATTTACGGAAGTGCGTCCCATACGGTTTACGGATAACGAGTGATATAAGAGTTCATTATTTTTACGTAAGATGGCGCGGGCGTTGTATTAAGTTTAGAATAAATGATATAGCATTTGTATATTATTTTTAACCGACTTCAAATATAACGAGGCCAAAAATTGATTGTCTGATTCGTACTGTGTAGGTATGTTGCAGGATGTCATCGCCATATTTCGTGAACCGATTAAAATGATTATTTTATATTTGTATTACAGGGTAGCGAATGTTTCATATACCTTTTTTTTAATTATTTCTTTACCTACAATCTCTAAGTGGTTCGACAATTAGTGGGCTAGCTCTTTTTGTCATAGCAGTTTAATTCGGAATAAGATTTAATTACAGAAAGAGCATTATTAATATTTGTATTATAGTTTGTTTTCATTGTTCACTACTTATTATTTTAGCAATATTTTTTAATTATCACAGCCATTAATCTTGTTATAAAATATACAAAAGGCCAACACTCGTTCGCGTTTCAATTTAACTTAACTTGACCTTACATCGTGAAATCATTCATAAATCATAATTTAATATTGGAGTTATTTTGAACTGTTCTCAATTTGTTGGTTTTTTATGAGCTACTATTATAGATCGAACGATAAACATTCCTCTCATCGCTATGGTTTGATAGCTAATAATTTTCACGTTATTATATACGTCGAAGCTTAAATTGTGATGCACAAAAAATAGAGCAAGTTCTTAACGTAATATTAAGTACTATTTGAAAATTTGCTAAACAATACAGTACATACAAAAATATATTAGTAATAGTATAAGACATTGTTTGACACCGTTGTGGCGTTGTAGCGAGTTGCCTTTAGTCTCGACGGTTGCGGATTCGATTCCCGCTCGGGCAGATGTTTGTTAAAATTTCTGTCTCGGTCTGGGCGTTTGTCCGTGTGGGTCTCCCCACCGTGCCTCGAAAAGCACGTTAAGCTGTCGGTCCCGGTTATTATCAATAACATCTGATAATAATCGTTAACTCTTGATAAGTAAATGGCTCTTATCCAATGAGTTACTGGTTCGCCCTTAGGGTTGCGGAGGTCAGATGGCAATCTCTCTGTGTAAAAACTAGCAACCTGTCAAATCCGGATAAGAGTAATAAGCAGACCCTGGGTACATAAAAATACCGGGAATAATGCTAGGATGAAGAAGTATAAGACATTGTGTGGTTTCGTGGTATGGCACTACTATATTGTGGCGCTTTTATACCCAAACTCCCACCCCTTCTAATCCTTGCCTATTTCTCCAAAATCTTGCTATATTCATTCACAATATGCACTAGTATGGACTTATGGACGTTTGTTTTCTTTTCGGAGCATATATTTATATGACCATAGAGGCATTCGTTCCGGTCGGGGTGTGTATGTCCTTGTCGTTGTGTATGTTACCGGACCACCGACACAGAATATAACTATTCTAATAGGGCCGTTGAGTGTGTAGCGTTTGTTTATTGTAAAGATTTCTTATTATTATTACTGGTGTTGCAAGAATTCATAATCTTGTTTGCAACATTGCGTCCTGAAAATCGAAATCTGAAATGTTAATTACTGTCGATCGAATTACTTTCCGAAACGAAACGTTTAATTTCATTTTAGGAATTTAAAAAAGTTATACAAAAATATTTTATTTTATACTATCCTGCTCTCCTTCTCCAAATAAACTTTAAGTTTGCCATAGCTAACACTCCTACGTGAATATTGCTTAAAAAGAGTTTGAAGTTATCTCTTCAAGTATTACAATATAAATAAATATATATGACCTAAAGGCTAGTCGTGACACCGTTGTGGCGTTGTGGGTAGCGAGCCTGCCTTTAGTCTCGACGGTTGCGGGTTTGATTCCCGCTCGGGCAAATGTTTGTTAAAATTTCTGTTTCGGTCTGGGCGTTTGTCCGTGTGGGTCTCCTCACCGTGCCTCGGAGAGCACGTTAAGCTGTCGGTCCCGGTTATTATCAATAACATCTGACAATAATCGTTAACTCTTAATAAGTAAATTGCTCTTATCCAATGAGTTACTGGTTCGCCCTTAGGGTTGCGGAGGTCAGATGGCAATCGCTCCGTGTAAAAACTAGTAACCTGTCAAATCCGGATAAGAGTAATAAGCAGACCCTGGGGTACATAAAATACCGGGAATAATGCTAGGATGAAGAAGATGACCTAATGGCTAGTCAAGCAACATATTCAGAAAAAAATGCTTATAATTTAAGTAACTTATTTTCTTGTTGCCCATTGTTGTAAAATTCCCGCTCGGGTCAGATTTTTTTATTCTCCATACAGATATTTCTGATTATTGTGCTTGTATTTGTCTGTTTTTCCGCAACCCTAACACAAACCATAAATATCTTAATTGATTTAGTAGAGTGTGTAGCGTTTATTTATTTATTTTGTGAAACAAAAAATAATACTCAAGAATAAGAAGTCTCACAAATCGAAATATTGACGGCTGGCAGCTAACAAATCGAGGGTGGCAGTGAGTCAGCGAAATTATAGTATTACTTTTTTTCGAGTACCATTGATTCAACGAAACTTCCTAATGGCTCTTTATTTTCGTTGGAACGATGACGAATGCTAAAAATTTTAATAGCAACGAGGTATTCATCTTGTTTTATTTATTCCCACCCTACTCATTGTATCGGTGTCTTGCGCTCTTTAATTATGTAGCAGGAAAAATCTTAGTGAAGAAATGCTAAAGGAAGCGAGGTGCATTTTTGCATGGGAGAGCGGAAATATTCTCTCCCGATTTTTATCTTATGATGCACAATTAATTTTTATGATTCATATTACTGTAACAATTACAGTATCGATTTAAATGGTTTTTTTTTATATTAGCAATGCTCATTTAAACCCACCACTAGCATTGGTGGATATACATGTCTTAGACTTCTACGACATACAGGTTTCCTCACAATGTTTTCTTTCAATTTAAAGGTGACGGTGAGGTGAGGTACTGGATGGAATCGGAACACAAATTGAGCACTTGGAAACTCAAAAAGTGCTTGCCCAAATCAGAATTCGCGACTTACGGTTAAAATTAACGTTGTCTAACGATTGTGCCGTCTCGTTTAAAATGTAATACATATAATTTAATGATTGTTGAGAATGCATTATTTAATTTGTTTATAGATTTTAAATACCAATAATTTGGAGCCCGTGGTATAATCTGAGTTATAACAAATAAGCGTTATGCTTTTTATGTTGAATAAAAATATTTGATTAGGTTTAAAGTGCATGAAAATTTTTCAAAATACTTCGTTGCACTCGTACATAATAGAGCATGCGATCTTCAAACTCGCTACTTGTTAAAACTTGATTTTCAAAGCTTTACACTTAAGAATCAGTTCGCGTTCTCGCAAAGATATCCTTCCTTCTTTGTAAAATAACTATTCTAAAACAGATATAAATAGACACATATTCTGACGTATAAGGTGTTGGGAAACTATTTTTTACTCTTGTATTACTCTTTCATTTTCTGTCTAAGTTTTAATTGGTGCCGATCATATTTTCTTTATAGCAATATATATTTATTTTATAACAAAATTTTTGAAACAATGTGACCGGTTTTAATAATAAACCTTATTAATTTTCAAATATTTGAAAACTACCATACACTCAAACTGCCACACCATTTGGCTTAAAGGTCAAAAAATCTTGACGACGTTGTGGCGCAGCGGTAGCGAACCAGCCTTAAACGCCACAGGTCGCGGGTTTGATTCCCGCTCGGAGCATAATATGTTTGTATTGACCATGCAAGCATATTTTCCGGTCTGGGTGTATTTGTCCTTGTCATTGTGAATGTTTCCGGACCCCCGACACAGGATATTACTATCCTAATGGAGGCCGTTGAGTGTGCAACGTTAAAAAATCTTAATTTTTTGAAATAAATAAAAATGTTTCGCATTATTCAAAATAAATATACACAATTGTGGTTACATTAGAGATGTCAAGAGTCCATCTATCAATTTTAATCATATTGTCTGTCCTGTCAATATACCAGCTATCTGAACAGTTGAATCGTTATATTTATAAGTAAATAAAATTTAAAACTAATAATACAAGCTCTCTAAAACTGTTACATTAATAGTGACGTTTTTTTATTTTACTGATTTGGCATACAAGCGTGAAGCCTGCATGATGGTAAGCGATTGTCGTAACCAATGAGCGCTTATACTGAATACCCCAGATATACAGTTTTGGGAATCCGGAAACATACACAAAAACAAGGAAAAACACACCGAGACCGGAAATCATGTCTGTATGGTAAATACTAATCGAGCGGGAATCGAATCCACGACCTGTGGCGCTTAAGGCAGGTTCGCCACGTCGCTACAAGCCTATCCTGTATTCTGAACGGTATTTGTATTATTTCTCGCTCAATCTAACAAATAAACAAGTCGATGTTATTTTGATACCGATTTTGTATTCACAAACGGATAACCGATGAAAGCGCTGAGATCATAGACTTATACGTCTATTTCTAGAAACGCGAAGGGCTTACTCTTAAGACAAACAAAACTGGTAGTTCATTGGAATGCAAGTGGGTTTTCTTTGTAAAAAGTTCCATTCGGATATAAAAGTCAGTCATGCTCACGGTCCGGGACATCGGTGTAATGAAAACGACTCGTAGTTTCTCAGCCTCACAATTTTTTTTGCGTCTTCGTGACAGTATTTTCGATGTGATTTATCCGATCCCGGATTCCCATAACTCAATTTATTTTCCTTTATTGAGGCATTTCTGATTTGTGATATTTTACAAACTAAATCTATCGTCATTTTTCATTCAATATTTAAAAAAATATGCAGCTACCCTTAATTAATATATTTTATTATTATTTATATATTTTATTGTTTGACGAAAAAAATCAGTAGCTGTTCACAAAATATATGTATTAACTATTTTTATATATTTTTATTTTCTTATAGATAAATAAAGGCAATAGCCACCGAGTTAAATGACGATGACATAAGTACGGCCAGACGGACCGACGCACAGACGGATATGACGAAATTACAAGGGTTGCCATTTGGGTACGGAACCCTAAAAACATAATCAACAAAGTTATCTTAATTTTATAAACCATTCCCTTTGCACTAATATACCTAATCAATTTTATTAATATAAGAGAGCGTTATTCATAATCTCACGTGAAACAATCGTTGTTTCGTAAAAGAGATAACTTCAAAAATGACAGCATTGTGTAGTAATTTTGTTTTAAAACTGATAAAATATATGAGTAATAATACTTGTTAAATACAAGTATAAAGTTTATAATTATGTATTGCGTCGAGTTTTCTTGAAAGATGAGTTCTTCGTTTACATGTAATCTGATAAGTCTTCTTCTTCATCCTAGCATTATTCCCGGTATTTTATGTACCCGGGGTCTGTTTATTACTTTTATCCGGCTTTGACAGGTTACTAGTTTTTATACGGAGCGATTGCCATCTGACCTCCGTAACCCTAAGGGCGAACCAGTAACTCATTGGATAAGAGCAATTTACTTATCAAGAGCTAACGATTATTATCAGATGTTATTGATCATAACCGGGACCGACAGCTTAACGTGCTCTCCGAGGCACGGTGGGGAGACCCACACGGGCAAACGCCCAGACCGAGACAGAAATTTTAACAAACATCTGCCCGAGCGGGAATCGAACCCGCAACCGTCGAGACTAAAGTCAGATTCGCTATCTACAGCGCCACAACGGTGTCATGTAATCTGATAAGTATTCCTACTTAAGAATGATTTAACTAAGATCAACAAATGAATAATTTATAGTAAATAGATAAGTAAGAAAGTAGAATTTTACAATTGTAACATTCTATTGTAAAAGAAGCGTCAATTGTGTGATTCAAATCGATAAGATAAACAGCTCGGTTTTGACAACAATGATTGCTCCAAAAACACACTTCCATATTTGTCTAACAATAATTTCGTTAGTTGCAAGTCCGTCCGCGTTCTCATGCTCCCATTACCACTAGTAACAACGGAGCAGTGCATCGAAATTGCTAAGAAAATCACGATAAGTATCTCTCAGTTGTCACGAACCAATTCCGACCAAAACGCTCCCGGTCGAGTTTTGAGTGAGAGGACGTGACCTTTGTGCCTGCTCGAGAAACTCGAAGTGTGAAACGCCATGTCCAACCAGCGGGGGGCATGAATTGAACGACCAAATAAATTTTGTTATTATTGAAAACAGAAATGGTGGCCTTGGATATCAGACGTCGATCAAATGCCACACAAAAATGCTATCTGATTTGATTCGAGCTTGAACCGCGATCAGTCATTCCTTTGTTGTGTATGATGTTTGGACAAACAAAAAAAGTTTAACTCGATTTTTAAACATACAGATTGAATGACTCATCAAAATTTATGATTTGACTATTATGCAAATACTTTTACGATTTAAAAGGTAGAGATTTATAATACATACTAGCTGTGCCCGCAGCGTTTTTTTACTGTACGCAACCCTATTTATTTACCTAAAATAAAAGTACCTACCCAGTTATATGGCAGTGTGAGTCCTGTTAAAAGCCAGCCATTTTGGAGATTAGCCGTCTGACCTCCGCGACTCTAAGGGCGCACTAGTAACTCGTTAGATATGAGGAGATTATTTTCAAAAGTAAACGATTATTATCAAATGTTATGTGATAACAACTGGGACCGACAGCTTAACGTGCTCTCCGAGGCACGGACAAACGCCCAGACCGAAACAGATATTTGTCAGATCAATACAAACATCTGTTCAAGCGAGAATCGAACCCGCAACCGTCGAGGCTAAAGTCGGACTCGCTACCAATACGCCACAACGGTGTCAAGCCGGAACAAGCACACACACAAACATTTTAGATTTCAGACTTTCATACACTAAATGGCTGTTACTTTGACAAGCAGACATTTCAATTTTCATGTCATGTGCTTGTTAAATTATATAGCGATTTCAAATTCTGAATGTTAGAAAAATTACTGATAATAACAGTTAGCGAATTTGTTACATAAAAAATCGTGAGACCGACATTTATACACTACATATTGGAATAAATAATTGAAGGTTATTTTGCAATAAAATAGTTACATAATCTTTTTATTATCTTTCAGTTTGCGATTAAAAATTAATTCCAAACAAATAAATTACAAATATAGTCAAATCAAGTCTCAACAACTTAACGGTTAAGGGCCCGTCTCCACTCCCTCAACGCGAGAGTTGTGGTTTCTTAGCACACTGGCTTCGCAGGAGGCGCCGTAAGGACGGAATCAATTTGAGCCCCCGTGAGGGCTATCTTTTTTTCACGGCCGGGCCTTAGTACCCGGCAACACTGTCAATGGCAGTAGGGCTATCAGTAACGCACATTCAAAAAGAAAATTTTCTAGCACAAGCTTATTTGCAGGGGCAATATGAGTATTAGTAATCTTGAAAACAGTTGCTAGTATTCTTTATAAATAAAAAATTGTAAGGAAAGAGAAAAATAATACTAACAGTGAAATATTTTCGTAATAAAATCAAATCGTAATAAAATCAAATTCGTGCAAATCTAAAAGTAATTAAACTTATTGTATCATTGTCCTTTAAATAATCTCTATCTAGCGTGATATTATAATATTTTAAAGAAGGTTGGTAGTAAACGCTACACTCAAAGCCCCCATTTAAATATTTATATCCGGTATATGTCGGGTATCCGTAAACGTACACAAGGACAAGGACAAACAACAAACACACCCAGACCAGAATACATGCCTGTATGGTTAATACACACATCTGCTCCGAGCAGGAAATCATCATGATCGAAATTGCTAAGAAAGGCACGGTGGGGTGACCCACAAGGACAAAACGCCCTGACCGAAACAGATATTTGAAAGATCAAGGTAAACATCTGCCCGAGCGGGAATTGAACCCGCTACTGTCGAGGTTAAAGGCACCCACAGACTCGCTACCAACAACCCTCTAAACATCCTCTAAACCTAGACACAATAATACAATATTTTTATCAGTGCCTAGTATTATGATTTATATAAGTCTACGTAATACTCAACAGAGGTAATATGAAACGTTTTCATTTCGTTATCTGCGGTCAATTTCTTATCTATAGTTGGGACGTTTGGGATGATCGAGAGAGCCAATGGTGCGTTTAACCGTGAAATCCAGAGATAGGTCGGATATCCCCGGATATTGATAGCAGGTATCCACAAACGAGATATAATTTTGGTAATGTATTAGATAATAAGATAGGAGTTTCTGGGATGTTACTAATCGAAATATTTGGACATCGCACGATGTTGTTGCGTTTGGTGTACCTATAATGTTTTTAAAGAACAACTCAGGTTAATACTTTAGTTATTTTTTGTTATAGCTACCACGATTGTATATAGAAGTTTTTTGTATGTACTAAAGGTAATTTTTTTATTTGTTGGAAGCCTCAAAAGCTTAAACTGTAGAAGGGCCGACTTCGCTCCGTTAACGCGAGAGTCGCGGTTTCGCTCCTGACCCCCTTGAGCTATTGTCGTACCCGCTCCTAGTGCAAGCTTCGAGCTTATTTGGAGTATAGGAATATTAGTAATGCCTTGAAAAATCTATGCTAATATTCTTTAAAAAATATTTTTATTCTAAATTGTTAAAAGTTGATTTTAAAATTGTTTTTAAGGCGTCGGGAGGTGACGACCCCATCGCCCGCTGTTGGGATAACCTCTGTCACAACAGAGATTATTCCACCAGTGCAATCAGTCACACTGGTGGTAGGTCTTTATTGCAAGAGGCCGGCTAGGTAGGTACCACCGCAGTGTCCAATATTCTGCCGCCAAATAGTAGTGCTTAGGCACTACTGTGTACCGGTTTGAAGGGCACTGTACGCTAGTGAAATTACTGGGCGAACGAGATTTAAGAACTAATATCTCGAGGTTGGCAACGCGTGAGTGGCACCTACTAATGGTGCTGCAAGCGCTCATAGGCTGCGGCACCCACTTACCATCAGGTGGGCCGTATGCTTGTTTGCCAACTTCTAACATAAAAAAAAAAAAAAAGTATTTTTAAATGGTAAAAAAGCTGTCGTGCCTACCTATGTTGTTTAAAATAATTAAAAATCTAAATAAAGGAATTGTATAGTAATATGTAAAAATATAAATTCGATATTTTAAAATAAACAGTGACAGTTGTTAACGAAATTCCTTTATGGTATTTCGTTTGGAAAAAAGTAAACCGGCCGGCGGTCATTCAAAATATGTCACACCATATGCCGCTCGCGACGAAGCTGACGCTTCGAAAACCATTACAAAAAATCAATAACTTGGACCGTATCTGACAGAAGGTCAAATACCATAACTAGTTTCAAATACTCTAAAGCTATTGTAAATCTCTTTTATACCTATATCCGTGACGGTTGAAATATGACTTAGGGGCGACTACCTGGCTGGGGTCCATCATTACGGCCGAAGATGATTGTCGGCGAAATCTTATTTTGAACCTTTTTTTAGGACATCATTTCTCAATATTAAAGACATGGAAATAACGAAGCTAATGTATTATACCGCTATTTGGTTTTTATAGAAAAGTCTTTGTTTCTTTGTCGGTCGTTATAGTATTACACTTGAAATTAACGAACCATAAATAGCTAATAAGTTAACGATTTAAAAAAACAAATTGTAGTTCAAAATTTTACTTCAGAAATAAAGATCAAATTTAAAAAAAATATTATAAAAATAAAAGCTAATGCGATTTTCAATTTTAAAATTTTATTAAAGTGAAAATGTTTTAAATGGATGATTACATTGAATTAAAAAAAAATGTAATAGCTTCATAGTTTTAATAAATCAGAATTGCAAAGTAACTGTTAATTTATTCTTTTACAAGGATTGAAATAAAAGATGAAATATTTTCCGTAAATTTATTTAGTTTTTAATTTATTAGCACGTTTAACAGTCAAGAATTGATTATATTAGGTACATTTGGCTACAGAATCAATAACAGCATGTTCAAACATACTTAAATAATAAAATATTGTTCAAGCAATTTTACAATCAATTGTCATACATTTAGGAATCCGAATAGCATCTATAATAAACGAATGTTGTTATTGACCATGTAGCTATATCTTTCTACAAGTATCAACACGATTCAAACTTAATTAATGACTAGTAAATCTATACAGTTATCAATACTTTATACAATTATTACTTATACATATTTACAATATATTTGGTAACAATGAGATAATATACTATACCAAAATACTTAATAAAGTTCATTCATATATACTGGCAATGTGTAAAACTATACAGTTAAATTTTATCAGTCTTACAGGACAACAACTCCTTTAAACTTAGTACTAATATATTTGTTATATTACATAATTCAAGTTTACACAATTGTGAACAATAAGGCTATTTAATTCCGATACGTATGCGATAGTTTAACAATACAGTCTCTTTAAATATATTTTATAAATCTATCCCCTATGATAGCTACAAGGAACGAATTAGTTATTTGGCCAAATTAATCAACCGAAATATTGTAAAATTATCACTTTACTATAAGGCATGGGCAACTAAAACGTAGCCTAGTCTACACATGGGCTTGGAATGTACTGTTCCATTAAGAATTATCTTTAAGAGATAATGACATTTGAGTTTTGTAACATGTTATCTGTGTACGGCCGAATGGGTTTGAGGCAAGCAATCATGTACTGAAGATCGGGGTTGTAAATAGCCTTGCTCATCGAGCATTGAAGGGGAGTGATGACCGGGATGTTTTCGTATCGTGTTAGAGGGCCTAGGTCGTCCAGAGTATGGTTGTTCATAACCTTGTGTGTCGATTGAAATGTAACTATGATGTGGATTATCACCTTCTTGTATTTGACTCGTCAATGTTGTGTTTGTAAGCATTGAAGTGTCATCCTCTAAATTAATACCAACATTGGTAGTAGTTGGTGTTTGGGGTGGAATGGCATCATATTTATACCAATGCTCCGGGGCCGTTGGTGAAGCAGTGTACCGAGAGGGATGTCGTCTGCCATTAGGACACACACCATGGTTATAATTTATTGTATCTTTATTCCATTGTAAATTAGATATATCGGGCATAAGAAACCTCATTTTTTCCCAAAACTTTTTCTCACCCCATAGTAATACATTACAATTTTTTAAATAGTTCTGAAAATCTAAATCTAAATTTAAAGCACTAACATCTGTCGTTAGAATGAAAATTACTCTATGACGTCTTATAGAAGGATGAATTGAGGTGATGACATGTTTTATAGCTTCTTTAAATGAAACTTTAGACCATTCGGTTTGTAAGAAATTAAAAGAAACAAAAACTAATATTCTCTTTGATGATTCCGCGGCATTTGTAATTTGTTCCGCTACGTAATTTTCCGGTGCATGTTGTAAGTCCCTATAGTGAAAACACATTGTATAACCGAAGTGTTCCATTTCTGGCGCCACTACTTTAGAAACAAAATCATCATCCAACAAACTATATACAGCGTAACCATCGTATAATCTATCTCTATCGAGTTCACTTTCTTGTATTGAAGCACTCTTAAAAAGTCTGACTCCATATTTAGAATGCGCCCAGAGCCTTACATTTTGCCTAAAAGAAAACGCTAAAGCACCAAATAATAAAATAAGAATTACACTGATTAGTACAACAGCTAGAAGAGGTACAAAATTTAACTTAATAGTGCTAACTTCATCGTACTGATAAGGTTGATTTTCAGTAGGTATAGTATTGTCCATCACACCAGAGTCACGACACTTATCCATCACATCAAACACAGTTAAGTTTAAGGTTAAGCCGTTATCAGCCACACACAACATCTCTGCAGGGTCTTCGTAATGTTTCTTAAACCAATTTTGTAATGACATTAAATTATCACAAGAACACGTAAATATATTGCCTCGAACATTTACATTCTCCAGGTGGGCAATATGAGCTAATTTTTTATCAAGATCTAATATTTTGTTGCCTTGTAGATGTGCCACGCGTAGAGATGACAAGTTCTCAAAAGTTTTATTGGCGACACTTGTCAAGAAGTTATCATTTATGTATAACTCCCGCAAATGCTTGGTTTGAGAAAACTCTCCACCGGATAACTCTGTCAAATGATTGTTTTCGAGATGAAGAACATTGAGAGCGTGTAATCCATTTAAAGTATCATTATCCATTGAAATTATATTGCTATTATTTAAATATAATTTGTGTAACTTTTTCTTCCCGATAAATAAATGACTACCTAATGTTCTAAAATCATTTCCATCGAGGTATAGCTCAGTAGCGTCCATCGGTATCTTTTCCGGTACTTCAGTGTATCCAGTGTTTGAACAGTCGATTACATTAGAATTCCAATTACTATCATGAAAACAGGAACAGCCCTCGGGGCATGTCATTTTGCAATCGCAAGCCTCGAAGTCACAACAGAAGCAACTTGAAGAACAATGAGTTTCATAGGAACAAAGGAACTGTGTTTCAGGAACATCCATTAAATTCGCCTTCCCACCATATTTGTTGCTTACGACTTCGCAAGTAATTGAGTCCAAGTCTGCGAATCTTGGATATTGCCTCATATGATTCCAAAGATTAATTTTTTGGAGCCAAATCATATGACAGTTACAAACAAATGGATTATTTCCGATAAAAAATTTCGGTAATTGTCTGTGCTTCGGTATATGAGGCAAAGTAAACGCTGATAGTTCAACGGTTCTGAGTTTATTGTCGATAATAACAACTTTTTCTAAATTCTTTTTCTGTATAAATGTACCTGGATGAATCGTGTGAATTTTGTTGTTATTTAAGAAAAGGATCTCTATAGAATCCGGTATCGACCTTTCATCGACGTTTTCTAAAGCATTGTAGCTGACGTCGAGCATTCGGATGTTTTGTTGCACGTTTTGCTCGTTATCTAGTTTTGTTATGTTATTCTTATGAACATCGAGCCATTCAAGACTTTCTGGCATATAACTGTAATCGAAGTATATGAGTTTATTATCAGATATATTCAACCAGCCTAGAGTATTCAATTTATTGAAAACCCCTCGAATATCCGTGAGTCGATTTCCATCCAGGCGAATAGCTTTTAACGTTGGATTTGAAATAAATGCATCTTGTTCTATTATTTCTATCCTGTTTGATGCTATATTTAATACTTGTAAAGATGGTAAAGTGCTGAAAGTGTCTTTTGGTATGCTTTGAATATGATTATCGACGAGGCGTAATCCATATAGTTCTTCTAAGCCTTCAAAGGAAGCATTTGTAAGTTTGGTGATATTATTTTTTCCAATGTCAAGAGACTTTAAAAATCTTAATTTTTTTATACCATTAGGAATCATATTGAGGCTATTTCCATTTAGTCCTAAATCTTGAAGATATGTAATATTTTCGAAGCAATGTTCGTCTATGGTAGATATTTCATTGTTATCCAAATACAATTGACTGAGTACAAACAAATTAGAGAAAACATGCTCATTTAACATTTTTATTTTATTGTCAGATATAGATAGCTGATGCAAATTTTTCAACTCTGCAAATGCTCCGTTGCTGATGACTTCAATGGCATTGTTGTCTAAGCTTAATACTTGTAAATTGTTTAAATCTTGAAATGATTTAGGATCCAAACGAACAAGAACATTGTATGATAAGTTTAAAATAATTAAACGGATTAAGCCTGAGAATGTATCTCTGTTGACCCAATCATTAGTGAGACGATTTCTCGATAAATCTAATTTCTCAAGTTGATCAAGGCCTTCTAGTAATCCCGGTGCCAATACTGATAAAGAATTATTCGCTAATGAGATTTCTTTGATATCCCGTGACGACTGGAATAGTTCTGGCGGGACCGCTACCAATTTATTTCCTGATAAGTTCAGAATTTTTAATGAGCTTAATCCGACAAAAGCTCGATCTCCTATTTCATTAATTAAATTATTCTGAATATTTAAAACTTCCAGAGATCTAAGGCTTGAAAGACCGTTATCAGGCAGCCTTAAAATATTATTATGCGATAAATCTAGCATTTTAAGTCCTGTATTGCATGATTTACCTGGTGCGATAGGTCCTTTGCCCCAATCCGAAAATCCAATATCAGATATATCTTGTATACGGTTATTTGTCAAGTTCAATGACTCTAAACTAAATAGCGGACAAAAAACTTCAGATGGTAGCATATAAATATTATTATCACCTAGGTCTAGTGATCGAAGTTCCATTAAACCACGAAAACTCTCAGCATGAAACTCCATTGTCATGGCAGGCCAGTCTGTATTGTATGAACGTAGAGTCAGGCTTGTTAAATCACGTAGTGGTGATAAGACGGTCGCTGGGACATAACGTATTTTGCAGTATTCAATGCGCAAGTCCTCAAGCTTTCGTAACTGTCCCAAAAAACTTCCCGTATTCATATGCAAAGAGCTTTCAAAGAAAAGTAAATCCGTGCAAGTCAGTTTCAACTTGTTGATGTTGTACGCCTGCGCCGTGGTTATGTTTTTAAATAAGAAATCAGCCGAGCCGATGGTTTTGATGTTACACGTGAGAAAGTTTGATTCACTCAACTTTGCGTCCGAATAGTCCCACTGACAGCCGGCAGGGGCGGGCGGCGCGGAGCGTGCGCGCGCACCGGCCACCGCAACCAAACACATCCAAACTTTAAACGAAATCATTCCAAATAAGTTCTTGATCATATTTTCACATTAAAACAGTTCATTTGTCACTTAAACTCACTTTTAAAAATCTTTCAAATAGTTTTTGTCACTTAAAAAGTCAATAGTTTGTTGTTTGTTTTGATAATCAAAGTACGTACTACAGCGCATGTAAACAGAAACTGCGCGATCGCGGTAAAAGTTTTGACGCAGCCATGCTCCCCTGCGGTCGGGCGGTAACTGACCTACGTAAGTTTGAACGAACGAAAGCCGCATGGGTGTCTAAGAGAGGAGGGAGCGCGGGACGTGAGGGGTCTTTGTATCCATCGGTGGGACCCGCACTGCATCGGCTTACAACAGATGGCACGCCTGTTTTTAAACATTTAAAAATATTGGTTATGCAGTGTAGAAGACTTATGCCTGCGTGATTCAATGAACACTACTCAAATTACGACTCAAAGGAGGTCGTGGTACTGCTATCTCAACCATTTACTGTTTGGTAAAAGTTTTGCGATTGTTATAAGTTGACCTTCGCTGAAATAAAACTGCTATATCTCTATCTATTTACTTTATTAATAAAACAATATTTAAAATTTGGTTACTATAAATATACTTTTTTTACTTATAATAATATAGCCAGTTTTAACAGAAAAACTTTTAATATTGAAAACTACACAATTTAAATACTAGCAACAATTAGCCATTATTTTGTTGGTACATAACATGCTACTCAATAACTTGATTAACTTTGCATAACAAATCGGTTTTTGAGTAAATTTTATAATTATTAACACTGAATTTAATAAAGAAAAGTATAGTCATTTTAATGAATATTGTTAAAATATGAAAGATATTTTAAACTGTACTTTTAATAAATACAATTAAAGTAGTGTTATTATAACATTTACAACAACTTTTTTCTAGTTAATTTAAGCAACTAAATGCTCTATATTTTTGGAATTTCATTTAGGTTACTATTTTAGTAGGCACGTGTGTTTTCTGTCTATATAAGATGTATATAGTATAATATTTTAAAATAAATGAACTTAAGTTTAAGTACGATAAACTCTGAGTTCTTAGGATACAACAGGAAAAGGAAATGCATATTCGATAAACTTGACGAGAGGGCGGACACGATTTGAATGCATTGATTGACAGATCCGAGAGAAATAAAAATAAAATGAGATAATAATGGAATTGCGGCTTAAAATTGCCTTTGTATTTCTTACTTAGTAGAGTAACAGATGGTGGAATAATAGTGATATAATATTCCCTTTGTTATCGTCAGTTTCTTGTGAACAAGACAATTCGCATTGTTCAGCCCTTTAATTAACTGATTAAAATTGTATGGTATAAATTTAATTTATGTTATGTATTTATATTTTTATATTGTAATATAAATATTTAACTAAATAAGTGCTATTTGACTCAAATAAATTGACTTCTTTATTTTGAAAAAAAAAAAGAACTTACCACCATCAGCATCCTTGATTCCAATATGTTCCTACCAGCAAAAACGGGTCGGCTCGACCGGGTAAGTAGTACCCTCCCACAGAAAATTGGCGTAAAGTAACAGTATCAGTAGGTACTATTGCGTTTTGTGCGATGAGTGAGAGCTCCGGAGGCCCAATCTACCTCTGTTCCCTTCCTTTTTTTACTTCCCATTTCGTCTCTCTTATTGCTTGGGCTTGCAACGCGCATGTGATACTTCAAGTATCGCAAACGTTCATAGGTTGCGTTGACTGCTTACCATCAGGTGTAATATTAGTAAGTACTTCTCCTCTCAATCGGTCCATTTATGCCAAAATCAGCAAGGACATCTCGAAAATATTTTTTTTTGTTTTATTTACTTATTTACACTTAACTAAATAATGACACCGTTGTGGCGTTGTGGGTAGCGAGTCTGCCTTAAGCCTCGACGGTTGCGGGTTCGATTCCCGCTCGGAGCAGATGTTTGTATTATTCGTACAGGCATGTTTCCCGGTCTGGTTGTGTTTGTCCTTGTCATCGTGAATGTTTCCGGACCCCCGACACAGGATATAATTATCCTAATGAGGGCCGTTGAGTGTGTAGCGTTTATTTATTTATTTATTTAATGTGCGCACAAGACAAGGTTGATGCTAAAAGAATTTTTTACCACCTATCCTTGGACGTGGAAGAAACAGAAGTGGCTAGCCGTGCAAAATAGTAAAGAAATATATTAAAATAAATATTGATTTATTTTGTTATTTTATATAAGTAAAAACTATTTCTTAAAAGTAAAAGAGTTTTGATTTTTATTTATGAGTAGTTTTTTTATCGCAAATCAAGCGAATATGATAGATAGATAGAATAGATAGAATATTCTTTATTGTACACCACATAAAAAAAAAAACAGACAAATAAGTTTTAAATATAAATATAGGTAGTACAAATAGGCGGTCTTATCGCTAGGTAGCGATTTCTTCCAGACAACCTACGATATATTGAGAATGACTTAAGAAAAAAGGTAGGTAGTGTAGCTGTACATATTATATATAAATATAGCTTCATAAACAGTAAATAGGAATAATTAATTACATAAAATACATAAATACTTAAAACCAAATAAACTACATACATATGTATAATAATTATAAATGTCGTCTTTACTCGTCCGATTTGGGAAATAAAAACAAACTAATGTAACACTTGGCTAGAAATAAAATGATTTTATATCTAATATGCTATCTATAGATAGGTATAGTAATACTAGACCTATTTCTATCAGTGGATAGAAAATATGAGACAAATGTTCTGTTTATCCCCGACTTCTTATAAGAGCTTTTAAAATGAATAAGTATCAAGAAGAGTTATTTCAAAACCAAACTTTCTAATACTTTCGAACTTTTTCCAACAAAATCAGGTTTCAATTATCTAATTGAATAAACTCGAATAAAAAAATCTCAAAAGCCTACACAGGCTAGTTAACTTAAAACCACGTCCATTGAGTACAGAGACTGAGCTATCGTGAATCACCAAAAGTCATCGGATGCCATGACACGTGCGTGTCGAATTGCATCTACCGTGGGAGACGGTTGAGCCTTTAAGGAAAACTACACAAGAAAGATATTATTAATGATATAAGTATTTTTAAGAGTAAAATATTTTATGTGACTGATTGTATGTATCTGCCAGTGGTAATAGTATTATGAATACATATGTATATATATTTTTTCTATCACTCTTTCTATTATTCTTTCAGTCAACGGCCATCATTAGGATGGTGATATCCTGTGTCGGAGGTCCAAAAAGACTAGCACAAACACACTCAGACTGGAACACATACCTGTATGGTCAATTCAAATAGTTCTGAATGGGAATCAAACCCGTGACCTGTGGCGCTTAAGTCAGGTCGCTATCGCTGCGCCACAAAAAGAAACTCAATCACCCTGGTATTGGGACTTTTTAAATAGGTGCTTTAAGTTTTAATCATATTCCTAATAGTATTTCACAACAAAATATTACTTCTTGTGCTCTTTCAGAGCTCTTTTCCACGTTGGTTTTAGTAGAGGCTTTATTTTATTTTTTATTTATTTATTTAATTCTTTATTTTCAGGCATCAAGGCCCATAGATAAAATACATACATATATAGATTATTACATTAAATACCTTACGGACTAACATACATATTATTCATATATAACATAAAATAAAATATTACAACACTATCACTATTTATGGGAACTTTTAGTCTTTGCTTCCCTATATTTACGGTACACAACTCCTGGCCAAAAGTCTGAACTGAAGAACATGGATTTGTGCTGAGCCTTAATTTGGAGGAGATACGATTTGAAATTCGTAGTATGGCTCGACTCCAACCGCTCCAGCTTCAATACCGCCCGTTCTCCAGCACCTATAACATTTTGGGTCTTCCTAGCGATGTAATCCAGGATCTTTCCCCCGATGTCTGCTGGTCCACTCGGGAGAGATACAGAAGCACGGTGGGCGCTGCGGCTCGAAATTCGTCAGCCGTAGGACCGGTACCGCGCTTATTGCGGTTACGTCGTGCTCGGCTTTTCCTATTTTGTACTAAGACAAAGCCCTCATTGTCCACAGATTGCTTACACTTCTTATCACCGCTCTCTCCACTGTAGTTTTTGTAGTAAGCGGTGGAGGTTTTAACTAATTTTAGTATTTGTAATTTGTTTTATAGCTTAAAGTAGTATTAGGTTAAGCGAAAAGAAAAGTTTGATTAATTTAAATTAGTTTAAAAATATATTAAAAACAATAAAAATAAAACGAAAATTCAATAATGAAATAGCTTTAGTCCCTTTCAACTTTGGACCTTTGGTAGATAAAACTAAGAATAGTTCTGAGAAAAACCAAGAGCAAGGTCATATCGGAGACCGGACTATTGATATTCCGAGTCAATATTGAGTGTCAACATCTCACGTGCCTGTGAGGACCAATATTTACTTGCAATATACACAATATTACCACTTATCTTATAACAACTGTCTTCGAAAACATCTCACAATGATCTTTCTTATGGAACGCCATATAAGTGTATTGACATTACCTGATATCTATAGTGCCCTTTAAATGATTTCCATTCGAAGTATCTGACCCTAATATTATTTCACTTATTATTATAATTTTATGAGGCCATACTTTTTATATATTTTCAAGCAAAGAACCGACTTTAACCTTTAAATTCTTAATTCTTATTAATACTATAAATTTGAAAGTAACTGTGTCTCTCTGTCTGTCTGAACCGATTTAAATTTTGAAATTTAGTCCACTAGTCTTGAGCCTGAGAAAGGACATAGGCCACTTTTTAATGCGAAAAAACGTTGTAAATGGTTAAAAGAGGGCATGATAAGTTGAATGAAAGTATCATCGTCATTTTTAGAGCTATAATCTTGAAACTTATTTTTAGGCTATTCATTCGATAAACATGAATATGTCATTTAAAGTTTGTAAGGGGAGGGGGTGCTTCTGTTGGTGAAGAGTTTGTATTAATATTAGCTTTTTGACTTAGTTTAATTCTATATCTTTTAAAGCCTTTGATCAAATTATCACAAAATTTATTTAGGAAATCAGTTTACAGACGTCAAGTTATGATGTAAAAAACACTAGAATTCAAATGAAATCATAATCTTATTTATAATTGGGATGAGAATTGCGTTTGATTAAATAACGTAAATAACAAAATAGCTTTGTTGCCTTTGAAGTTTGAATTGTTGTAATTTAAAGCTACTCTTTTGTATAATGAATTTGGCAATGTTGGTATATAAACTTGTGCCTTCTATCTAAAACTTTCAGTTGACAAACTGGAACGAATCGAGGTTTCCGGAAGCTCAGTAATTGAAACAGTTCAACAGTGAAACTAAGAAACAAACAATACGATACAAATCTGGCAGCCGAATTGAAACCAAAAATGTATTGAAACAATTGAATTAACCATAACCAAAAGATATTTTATGACCCATTCAAGACTGTTTAAATTCTTTCACTTAACAATTGAAAAAATAAAGTGAACCAGGAAAGAATATTGTGCTTTAAAATTTTGGTTCCGTGAATGAATTAAAATAATGGTAAACGATGTTTTATAGGAACTCATCATTACTGACTTACTATTCGATATCTCTAATAAAGTTAAGATAATGGGAATGATACCCCACATGTTTAAATCCATCAAGTACGACGTTGTGGCGCAGCGGTAGCGAACCTGCCTTAAATGCCACAGGTCGCGGGTTCGATTCCCGCTCGGAGCATAATATGTTTGTATTGACCATGCAAGCATATTTTCTGGTCTGGGTGTATTTGTCCTTGTCCTTGTATATATTTCCGGACCCCCGACACAGGATATCATTGTCCTAATGGGCGCCGTTGAGTGTGCAGCGCTTATTATTTATTTATTTATTAGGTGCGACAAAAATAGACATACACATTGGATCGTTACTATTAATGCCAATATAGCTAAAAGATTTACTATTACTAAATTAATTAAAATAACGAAAAAAATTGAAAAAGAACTTAAAACTTCCTGCACTGCTGTGTTATGTTGAAACTTTTAAATAATTAACGTATTTGGGGTCATGATAAATGTAAGGATCTCTGTTATTTTAAACAAACAAATGTCTATTTAAGACAATGAAAAATACATTGCGCTTAGAAAAACTCAAATTCACCATAAACTCTTTACAAATCTGTTGAGGGCAATAAAATAAGGTCCCCACAGTCTCCGCTTAGATAAAAGATTCGTACCGCAATTACGCTACGGCCACCATAAATTTACATAGACAAGAAACTTTTTTTTACCTAAAATTTTAGTTATTTTATTGCTGTCAACACCGCAGCTAATGGCTTTTACTCGGAAACTACTGTCTACATGAAGATGTCTTTCCGAATTGCTTTATTACTTTATGGCGAAGTTATAAAACTACCCACAATCTCTTCATTTATATATGGTATCTTATTCTGACGTGATTGTTTAAAATAGAGATAGTGATAGAGTCACTATTGTAGATAAAATGTGAACAGCCTCAAACTATGCTATGCAAATATTATACAACTAAAAATATATTTTTTTTTTGTGTTTTATTCTAAAGATTTCAAAATGTCATGATATTATCAAAGAATATAATTTATTTATTTATCTATCGATTACCTATCGATTCTTTGGCTGCGCGTAGACTGCGATGACCATCCGCGAATCTACGCGTGCCTTTATAGGTCCCATAGCGGAAATGCCGAAACTGACCGACTCATTGAGCACATCCAAATGGCTACAGATTCCGTGCTGCAACAGATCCCATCTGCTGAGATCGTGATTCTTGGCGATTTCAACGCCCACCATGCCGAATGGCTTGGTTCACGCACCACCGATCACGCGGGGAGATCTGTTCTCGACTTTGCTTTGGCATATGATCTGACACAACTGGTAACCTCGCCAACGCGAATCCCAGATGTAGAGGATCATACACCTTCACTGTTGGATCTTCTGTTGACCTCTCATCCGGACAACTATCTGGTATCCGTCGATCCTCCTCTAGGCTCGTCGGACCACTGCCTTGTCCGGAGTACAGTGCCGGTCTCGCGCCCAGCACGGCCCCGCTTCGTGGGCTACCGGCGCGTTTGGCACTACAGGTCGGCAGACTGGGACGGGATGCGTTCTTTCTTTGCGTCCTACCCATGGGGACAGATTTGCTTCTCGCCGGATGATCCGGACGTCGTTGCCAACTCTGTCGCCGATGTGATACTCCAGGGCATGGAACTTTTTGTTCCGGCTTCTGCAGTGCCCATCGGAGGCAAGTCTCAGCCTTGGTTTGGTCGCTCCTGTAAAACGGCGTTTCGCCGAAAACGGGAATGCTACCAAGCCTGGGCTAAGGCGTCGACGTCTCGTGATGTAAATACCAGCGCACTTAGAAAGGAGTACAACTCTGCCTCCAGGTCCTTCAAAAGAGTTATTGCCAAAGCAAAGTCGGAGCACATCGGCAGAATTGGCGAGAGACTAGTGCGTCTTCCTTCGGGTACACGTGCATTCTGGTCCCTCGCCAAGTCTGTCTTAAGGAATTTCTGTAAGCCATCATTTCCACCTCTGCATAGGGACGATGATTCGGTGGCCCATGCCGCGAAAGAGAAAGCTGATCTTCTGTGCTCTCTCTTCGCGTCCAACTCGACTGTGGATGACCAAGGAAAGTCACCACCGGCAATCCAGCGGTGTGATACCACGATGCCGGAGGTTAAATTCCGGCAAAGTGTAGTTCGCAGAGCACTTCTTTCCTTGGACATTCATAAGTCGAGTGGGCCTGATGGAATCTCCCCGATCGTGTTGCGGACATGTGCTCCTGAGTTGGCGCCGGTTTTAACGCGTCTTTTCCGGTACTCCTACTCATCAGGCGTCGTCCCGAACTCATGGAAGACGGCTGTAGTGCACCCGATCCCTAAAAAGGCAACCGCTCGGATCCGTCCAATTATAGGCCAATTGCCATTACCTCCTTGTTCTCGAAGATAATGGAGTCCATTATCAACTGCCAGCTCCTGCGGTATCTAGAGGAGCACCAGCTGATTAGCGACCGCCAGTACGGTTTTCGTCGTGGTCGTTCAGCTGGTGATCTTCTAGTTTACCTGACACATAGATGGGCGGAAGCAGTTGAGTCCAAGGGTGAGGCATTAGCGGCCAGTCTGGACATAGCGAAGGCCTTCGATCGGGTATGGCACAAGGCGCTTCTTTCGAAGCTTCCTTCCTATGGGCTTCCTGAGAAATTATGCGAGTGGGTCACCAGCTTTTTGGCAGATCGGAGCATCAAGGTCGTTGTCGACGGTGCATGCTCTGACTTAAAACCCATTAATGCTGGTGTCCCGCAAGGCTGCGTACTGTCCCCTACTTTGTTTCTTCTGCATATCAATGACATGTTGGAAATTTCCAACATTCATTGCTATGCGGACGACAGCACCGTAGACGCTTTATACACCGGCCGCGCTAATATTTCTCGGGAAAACGTCATTGAGTGCCGGAACAAACTTGTGTCTGAAGTCGAGACTACATTGACCAAAGTCTCGGACTGGGGCCGACTAAATTTAGTCCAATTCAACCCCAAGAAGACACAAGTTTGCGCGTTAACCGCTAAAAATCACCATTTGTCGTATCTCCTCGTTTTGAGAACACTACCCTGGCTGCCACAGCTAGTATCGGAATACTTGGTGTCGACATTTCGAGCGTCGTTCAGTTCCGCGATCAATTGGAAGGAAAGGTCAAATTGGCCTCTAAAAAGCTTGGTGTGCTCAGCAAGGCGAGGCACTACTTCACGTCGGCTCATCGCCTGAAGCTCTACAAGGCGCAAATTCGACCGCACGTGGAGTACTGCTCTCACCTCTGGGGGGAGCTCCCCAGTACCAGCTACTTTCAATTGACCGCATCCAACGTAGAGCGGCTCGAATTGTCGACGATCAAGCCCTTTCCGATCGGCTTGATCCTTTGGCTTTGCGTAGAGATGTCGGATCACTCTGCATCTTCTATCGCATATATCACTGGGAATGTTCTGAGGAATTGTTTGGATTGATCCCGCCGGCTGAATTTCACCATCGGACATCGCGACAAAACTCTAAATTCCATCCCTACCACCTCGATGTCTGGAAATCCACAACAGCGCGATTTAGAAGACATTTTCTTCCTCGCACAACCACTCTGTGGAATCAACTTCCGCCGGCGGTCTTTCCGAACCGATACGACTTGGGAACCTTCAAGAGAAGAGCCTATTCTTTCCTTAAAGGTCGGCAACGCGCCTGCATGCCTTCTGGTGTTGCAGATGTTCATGGGCGGCGATGATCACTTAACATCAGGTGAGCCTCCTGCCCGTTTGCCCCCTCTTACATAAAAAAAAAAAAAAATGATGATAATGATCGTTCCGACGGATTTCGGCCACCACTTCGACCACTTCGACCCCTCGGAGGTCGGTGAGATAGCGTTGGCGCGCTCGAAGATGGCTTATGTAGCCTATATTCGCGGCGAAACTCCGTGCACACTGAGGGCACGTGAGTACACGTGAATATTTATCTATAATAATTAAGCGAAAATTAGAAATATTATAACTTATGTTTTATTAATTAAGCTTTCTATTTTCTTAATATTTAGATAAATCAAATACATATGTATTACTCTAATATATCTATCTATTAAATATATAGCTTACACAATATAAGGTAAATAAAAAAAACGTGTAAAATATAAAAAGGCTTGTCAATAATATATTATATTAAAAGCCATAAGTATATTTATATATTTTTATATTTATATGTGCAATTTTGTAGTATACCAAATGCTATCAAAACTTCGGAATGGTCTCAGCCTTTTAAACCTTTTTCAATTATCTTCCGAAGATTCGGCTTGTCAAAGCCTAAAAGCTTGATTGTTATTTGTAAAAATAAGACGTCGTATCGTCTGAAAGTGCGAATGTTAAATTTAAAGGCGTTTTAAAAGATAATCGAGACAAAATATTGCCCGTGTTCTGATAAAAGTGGTCGTGGCGAACAGGTACTCCCAAGGCACTTTCGAGTCAAATAACCTGAGAGTGAGGGCCCCAAACAGAAAACGCTTTGTGCTAAAAACGTCGACCCCTTATCTACGTAGTCGGCCTAAATCCATAGAGCCAAGTATGCAAAGAAGAATACAAGTACTATAATTACTATAGTACTGAAAATTATATTTGCTAATAATTATTGTTGTCTTTCGATTTTATACAATTCGATTAAGACAGATTCATGTTCATAATTTTAGAATCATTATTAGTTAATTGGCCATTAAAGAAACATTCCAGTGTTTTGAACGGTATTTTGCTTTATTTAAACGAAGGCGGTATCCGGGAGAAGATAAACATCTAAATAACGAAGTTTTGTTGACCCAAGCAATGTTTTAATAAAAATACTATTAAAAAGAGCTTATAAAAATATGATTAGCTCGATAAAAGCATTTTATACACACCCACGCTGTCCGTTATTACATAATGAAAATTAATGTTTTTGAATGTGACTTTAAGATTTTTTATGTGGTAATGATATTATCATCAAATTTAATGTTTGGTGGAAAATGTCAACAGATTACTGAATTATGTACAAACAGAGGTTCAGTTATATTATTATGCTAATATTTACAGTTATTAATAACATAACCAGTGTTACAAATACGATTTCTACTCATAAAAAAGTTAAGATATTACTATAATCATTTCGATGACATGGAAAAACGGTTTCAGAATTTACATTGCTTTTAAATATTCTTTTCAAATGGGATATCTGTCAACTAAAACGCATTTCCATATTCGTGCCGTGTCTCTCGGATTCATGTCTATCGCTGTATCCAGCTTCTTGAGGCTTCGCACGAAGTCATCATTCATACGCTGAGATATCATCGTCGCTGGCCGAGACCCCGCTTGTTAACAATAAAAACTTTATCCTTACCTTACACAAAATGTATCTCGTGAAAATGTCTCGAGCTTATTTTAGTCGTTTTACGATACAAATGTTCGTAGTGCATTAAAATGCTCGCTATTGTCCGTTTAGTAAATGTCACTACTGTGTGCTGTATGATTCATTGATATGTGTCGCATTTCTATATAATGGACCCTTATTTCGTTGTCTTCATGCCTTATATGTTAAACATTATTACATTCTTGCTGTGTGGCCAGTTTAACTGGTCTAAAAATCTGCTAAATTGTATCCCATATGGCACATTGTGTTTTGTCACAATTCATGCAACTGTGATCTCTATCAGACAATAGAGTGGCTAGGGCCGTTGACCTAGAGGACTACCTACATACAACAATGCCTGTTTTGGTTAGACTGACCCGCTTTATCAGGATGTACACCCAAGAACAAGAATTACCGAGTAGCAGTTATATTGAAATAAACTTTTTAGAATATATTATTATTTTAACATAATAATAATAAAGCAATAAAAAAAATTGTCATGAGGTTTTTCCCGGCTAATGGTAGGCAATCACCGCAACCTTTGAATACTTGGGATACTTGAAGTATAGCATATGAGAGATTGGAGGAAACGAATGAGATTGGAAAAAAGAAGAGAACAGAGGGGTTGGGAGATTGCGCCTCCGGTTATTTTACTCATCGTACAAAACGCACACATCTACTACCACTAGTTCTATTAATATTATAAAATATGGTAATATTAACATTATATCATCAATTTAATTACCTTGGCATTTGGGTAATAAGTCAAGGTAATTAAATAAAGACGAAATAGTGCAGATTGGTAATCAATTGGCGCTCGAGGACGTAATTAACAAGTGCATTAGTGTTGCATTATGCATGACGTCGAATCCGTACTCTGTTATCTGTACATCCTGCTTACATTCGCTTACATAATTAGCAATGTTTAGTTCATTTTAATTCTAATCGCATTAGGATGTTAGTTTAACTGCCTTATAATTTACTAGCTGCGCTCGCGACTCTGCCCGCGTGCTGTACCGCTTTTTCTTAAATAAAAGTAGCCTTAGTTACTTCTAATAATATCAGCTATCTGCCATGGAAAAATCTGTTAAAATCGGTCCAGTCGTTTCAGAGATTAGTCGAAACCAACAGACAGCCAGACAAAAATTTTAATTTTTTTTTTGGTAAGTACCGTTAAAGCCTTTCATATTATGCATTTAGTGAAAAACTGTTAATTTGAATATACAGTTGTGTCATAGAAATTCTCTAAGCCCTGCTTATTAGGGTTCCGTAGCCAAATGGCAAAAACGGAACCCTTATAGTTTCCTCATGTCCGTCTGTCCGTCCGTCCGCCCGTATGTGACAGGCATTTTATTCGGAGACCATTGGCTCTATCTATTCGAAATTTACTAAATAGGTGTATTCTATGAACCGCACAACGATTCTGTAATGAAATCTTAAAATATATAAGAATTAAGGGTAGCAGTCCATACATGTAACTGAGTGTTGAAAAAAAAATTCAACATATGTCAACGTGTGTGATATCTTTGGATAGGTCTTTTAAAATCATAAGGAGGTTCGATTTTGACTTTTTCATTAAGTCAGTAGTTGTTGAGATATTAGCTCCTAAAGTCATAAACATTGTGTCCCTCTAACTTTTGAACTATGGGATTTAAAATTCTCCACATGAACTTTCTTGCACATTTGGTTTGAAGAAGACAGGTCAACAAAATCTAGAGATATATAAGTTTTTCCCATAGCTTTGTTTTTCAGATAACTTTTAATAATTACTATGAAATTACCAACTTATTTTTGCAGTCGATTTTAGTTCGTTATTATTTTTAAAGCCCTTAAGATTATTCATAACCAAGCTGCGGAACCCTTTAGTTTCAACTGTGCGTGGGCCACAACGCACTTGACTGGTACTTGTTTTTAATTTCAGTTAGTAGTTTGATATCCTTAAATGCCATTTATAATAAGACCTTGATTTGAAGATATAAAATTTTAAAAATCACATTTAAATTTTTTATACCATCAAATAGCTGATCTTGTTTTTTCTAAAAAATAGTTTTGACTATTTTTTTATTTCAGATAAATGTCATTGCTTTTTGTCGGTTTTGAATTTTTTTTCCCGTTCAATTAATATTCTGTTATCAATGTAAGCAAGCGTAAGCTGTTATTTTTCATTTGTATGCCTTGTGATATAATCAATACAAAGTGATTGACGTGTACATGCTCGAATTAATACTCCTTAGCAACGCTCATCGCTTCTTTCTGTTAGTTTTTATTTTCTTCATTATCCACGCATGTATGAAAAATAATGTTTATAGATTACTAGATTCCACCTGCGGCATTACCCAAATAATGTTTTTATATAAAATAGGCTTAATCTCCCTTGATGGAATCTCGCTCCTCAATCTCGCTTGATAGAAGGTGAAGATGAGGTCTAAGATGTACCAGGTTTGCCTAGAAGATGTCTCTTCACCTTGACCTTACGATGTCCAGATCATAGTGTTCCTAAAAAACTGACCTCAGCATAGTTTCAGACTCTGCCAAGCGACGTTCGTTCGGTGATGGAAAGGGGAAGGGGATATCAGGTTATGGAAAACCTCTTTATGCTCTTATTTTTAATGCAATACAGGTATTATTATTCCCCATAAAGTCTTTCATCCTTTTATTTGTTTTCGCGACAAAATAGCCTAAAAATATACCTATATCAAAATATACATATGTCTTGAAAGCGACACAAAAAAAAATACTTTCGCATATATAATATTAGTGACTAGATAAATTACTAGTTAAGTGGATATCCTAAAATCTTACCTGTTTTTTTTTTATATTATTTCACTCAATATAATAAAATAACATTTAAACAATAATGGCGTCTACTGATTGCATATAAAAAGCTTGAGGAGGTCTTTTAGCTTACAATAGATTTATAGACTCGAATTACGATTAAAGAATGCTAAAAAGTATGGTATTAAGAACTAGAATACATTATATTTTAGATTAAAAGAATGAAAATAGGTTTCGTTCCTGGCACCTGACCAGACGCAGTCAATCCCCTGGGACGCACACAATTATTTTAATCTTATTAAAATCATGCTCGCATTGTTGTGGACTTAGTGTAGATACACCAAAATAGTATAAATTAATTATCTCAACCAGATAGTCTAATTGGAGTAATTTGCATTCAATACCCTGTTGATACTAAAGCTAATGTAATTATTTATTTGTTAGTTAATGCTTAAGAACATTCATCAAACTGTTTACTTAATGAAGATTAACAAAGTAATTATAGTTTGGATTAAATAATTACTAAAACGCTTTTAACTAATTTATATAATTAAATTATTTTACTAAGTATTCTGATTCATAAATAATTTAAGAAACTACAAATTAATTATTTTAAGAATCAACAAATTTATAATTAATAAATTATTCATTGATATTGGGTAAGTGATTTTTTAAACCACATATTCAGACCAATAATTCGATTCTTACAAACTTCAGTTTCAGTAAAATAAAAACACAATTTTACTTTATAAATACTTATCGGGAATTAACGCGTAAAAGTTACCACTATCGATGCTTGACGTTTCGGTCAGGTTGCACTGATCACAAGAATCAATAAAGGTAACTTTTACGCGTTAATTCCCGATAATTATTTATCAATATTAATATAAAACGCGATAGCTTAAAAAATTTAATACAATTTTACTTTAATTTTAATAAGAAGCATCGTATCCATACAATGATGAAGCATGATAGTCAAGAGATAAAAACGTACATAATATTCGGACACGTCGCTTGTTAGACAAACACGGAGAGATGAGCTGATATCTTGGAAGCGTGGGTGCTTGAGCTGGAAAAAAAGACTCACAAAGGATGTGACTAACTCGAACACAGACAAATTAGTGATCAGATGGACTTACAGATTCGTGCTAACAACCAGACCAGACGTTTGGTGGAAGATTTATACTTTCGAAAAAGGTATCGGTGGGACTCTTTTATTATAATAAATAACATTTTATAATTAGACATATTTATTAGTATTTGGCAAAAATTAATAATAATTAATTCGACAGACATAAGACAGAAGATTAGGCGACGATTTTCAAAACTATACATAAATGTGAAGATCGGGTGAAATGGACCTATAGAGGTATTAAGAGAGTCTTAAGGCCAATATACTATACTACTACATATACTAATACTAATATAATATACATAAGTAGATAATTAAAATTGGGACTTTCAATTATTCTGATGTACATTATAAATAAGCAGACATTTTTTTTTATGTAAATAAAAATATAACCAAATTACACATATATTTTTTTTAATTAATTTGAACTTTTTATAGACTGAGACAAACTACATCAAAAGCACAGAAATTAGTTTCAATGCTCCATACCTTTAAATAAAATTCTATTAAGATTAATGGGATTTATATTAGCCTGAATGGAAAAACAAATTTATTTAAGAAGGTATCAGAAGTAAAAGTGTAGGGATTCGGGGCCCTTCTATTTACGCCCCTCTTAACAAAATTAGCAAAGTTAGAAATTCACTAAGTCTGATATGTGGATCCTTATAATTTATTAGCTTTTACCCGCGGCTTGACTCGACATTATTGACTCTATCTGTATTAGAGGGAAACAAGATAAAGTTTCTCTCATAATGAAAGTAATATACTAGTGTATGAAGCATACATTAGTTAAAATACAGAAGTGACATATTCTTATAATTATTATTCTATAGTGCTCTTATTTTATTTTTTATTTTTTATGTTAGAAGTTGGCAAACAAGCATACGGCCCACCTGATGGTAAGTGGTTGACGTAGCCTATGAGCGCTTGCAGCACCATTAGTAGGTGCCACTCATGCGTTGTCAACCTAGAGATATTAGTTCTTAAATCCCGTCCGCCCAGTAATTTCACTAGCGTACAGTGCCCTTCAAACCGGAACACAGTAATGCCCAAGCACTACTATTTGGCGGCAGAATATTTGACACTGCGGTGGTACCTACCTAGCCGGCCTCTTGCAACAAAAGACCTACCACCAGCGTGACTGATTGCACTGGTGGAATAATCTCTGCTGTGACAGAGGTTATCCCAACAGCGGGCGATGGGGTCGTCACATCCCGACGCCGGTATTATTTAAAACACTGTATTATGTCTGTGCCAAATTTTACAACAAACATTCAAACATACAAAATGACACATTTTATAATATAAGTAAGTTTATCTGATCCCCCTGGTGCTGTGGCTGATTACTTTCTTTATATTACTGGTCGTGGTTTCGGACCGGTCGAGACAGTTTTTGTATTCACAGTAAAGTTTATAATATTTTTTGATCAAGCTAATTTTATTTTTTTTTTCACCTCGAAAGTAGTGGTTCTAGTAAGTTATCAATACCTTTGTATTATTGGAGCTGTTGTAGTTGGTAATCATAACAACCATTATCTTGGGACTATGATCGCGTGCAATATGACGATAAATACAAGCAATTTTATTCGACACCTATGAAGTATGGTCTATTGTTGTATTCAAAGGTCAAGTTGTTATGGACTAACATAAAATAAATACAAATGTAGTCATACTATGTGCTTTATAGATAAATCATCAGTTGGAATAACGAGTTTAAAGAAAAAAACAAACTCGGAGTCTTTCATCTTATTCAAGTAATAAAAAGTTACATACATGTTGTCAGCATACTAAATGAAGTCTAGACTAAGTATTTCAAGGTATATAAATAGAAGCTTTTTGAATGAAGAAAGATTTTTTTTATGTTACAGGTTGGCAAGCAAGCATACGGCCCACCTTATGGTAAGCGGTTTCCGTAGCTTATAAGCGCGCGCAACATCGTCAGCAGGTCCCACTCACACGTTGCCAACATCGAGATATTGGTTCTTGAATCTCCTTTTCCCAGTAAATTCACTAGCCTACAGTGCCCTTCAAACCGGAACACAGTAATGCCTAAGCACTACTATTTGGCGGTAGAATATTTGACACGCCGGTGATACCTACCTAGCCGGCCTCTTCCAACCAGTTCCACCAGTGAAAATTAAAGATAACAATATGAAAAAATACAACAGAATAATTATATTCTAAGTGATGTAAAATTTTAATCAAAGACAACAGTAAATGAGTAAGCAAAACAAATAGTAATATGATAGAGAGGCATTACCAAAGTAACATGAACGCAAGCTTATGAAATACTGACATGTTAAAATTAATATAACAAATCGCCTTTGTACAAAGATGACCACAATCTATCTAGTTCTTATGGACTTTGTAATAAAGGCCATAGTTGTTCAATTTCTTTATTTTATAAGTGGCCGACTGTTCATTTTTCTACTGATTTGAGAGCTAGTTTTTTTATTGGCTTATTATCGTTTAGTCATCGTTGCTTAATATTCATCATACCTTATAGAAATGCCGTCTACGATCAATCAAAATATGTTTTAGTACCCACAACAAATATTTGTGCTGTAATTACTAAATAATAAAGAACAAATTTGATTGATAAAAAAGATATATTGTATATAATTAACGTATATAAATATAGTCGTATAACAGTCGTTTGATTTTGTACCTAAAATTACAGTATGGATGATCTGAATAATTTTTTTTATATGATAAATTGGCAAGCAAGTACACGGGTCGTAGGCAAATTATATAAAATATCTGGTGGTAAGTGGTTGTCGCAGTCTATGAGTACTTGCAACACCATACATTTGTAAAATCCTAGAATGTTAGTCGGCGAGTGGTACCTGAATCCTTCAGCGACTTAAATTTAATTTTAGCACATCAGAATTTCGGATATTCTACTTTTTGTTAGAAACCAATAAAGATGGCGATCAAGCAAAATAACTACCGTAGCCTATATTTACTAGCAACACCAGAGGCATCACCGTTGTCGATTAAGCTGAGGGGTACGACAAGGTAGCAACCTTTAAGAGAAGAGCCTATTCCTTCCTGAAAGGTCAGCAACGCACCTGAATACCCTGCGGTATTGCGTAAGTTTATTGGGCGGTGGTAATAGTTTAACATGAGGTGAGTCTTCTACCCGTTTTCCTCTTCCAATATAAAAAGGAGTAATTAAATTGAATAGACTTACTTATCGATCAAAACGCAACAGTACTAATATTGAAACTTAATGTTGATATTCTGTGTTATTTATAGCTTTCCAGGTCCAACCAGCCCATCAGTGTCGAGCAGCTAGTTTCCATCACAACTTACGAGTAGTTTTTGATAATTATGAAATAATACATCATGAAGCATGAAGTTCTATTGATTTCTTTACATTATGCAATAAGATCAACCACTTTCATTCGATAACAAAGAATACACATCTTTCTTTCACTTTGAAAGTAAAATTAAATCATTACATACGAACAGAACATTCATTCACAATCTTGAGAAAGGTCGTTATTGACTAAAACGGACAATTTATCTTTATTACTTTATAGCTATCGTGAATTTGATAGAAAGTTCAAAGAATTTTAGCTGTACTTTCTTTTTCCTTAACAAGTCAGATGTGCATGTATAACTCGAGACCATTGAAGGCTACTAACTAGTCAAGTAACTTGTCGAGCAATTAAATAATTAAAAATATTAGCGAATCAATCGTAAGCAATTATATTTTATTAGTAAATATAGAAAGTGTTATATCCATATTGCTGTGAATTTACGATAGATTTTTAACTCGAACAGTTAATGGCTTAAACGAATTAGTTATGATATATCTATATGAAAAAAAAAAACTTCAGAATGATCAACATTTTATGTAAGCAGCAAGAAGTAAACACAAGCGTGATTATACTGTTTAAATGAAATAAATGACAGCAAACTTTATCTAAGTACACATTATCTATACAGTTAATACATCATGAGAAAACTTGGACCCTTTTAAGAATATTTCACGCGCAGTACAAAACATAACCTTAACAAAGCTGCCAATGCCAAACTCAAACTGCTAATGTCAAACAAATGTCTGTTATTTTATTTAATCCAATAAATAGACAAAAACACGCTCCCTGTTGCAACAGCAACGCGTGTCCAGGTCTCGTAGTAAGCATAAATAGTAAAAACACGACCACAATATATTTGCAGTAATAGTGTTGAAACGGCTTTCATATGTTTAAAAGTTCTTTTGTTTATATCTGATGATACTTAAGAATTTTATACTAGGTACACACAAGCAGAAAAAACAATGTAGATTCATAATAGTCAAGATATATCATACCCGCAGAAATTTCACGAGAAGTGAGAACTTTCTTATCTTCGACAGCAATCAACAATTCGATTTTTGTACAAGACATATAGGTCATTGTAACTGTATTACTATTTTAAAATCAATAAAATATTGTCTCGCTTATCCACTTTCCTCGAAACTACTGGATAGTAATTAATTGTTTCATCCTGAACGCACGCAACAGACAAATGACTGTTAGAAGGACAGGTCAGAACTAGATAATGTATTTGGTCACTTTTCCATTAATTTATCACGGTTGTTCAACACGATCAATACTAATTCACAGGGTCAAGTAGACTCTAGACTATGGTGTTTTGTGTCTGTCAATGTTTATTACGTCTGCTTGACATTTTAAGCTTTATATTATTTTAACCATAATCACAATAATAATAATAATAAAAATTGTAAATTCAAATTATGGATTACATACTGTATGGTTGTTGCGCAGCGGTAGTGGTCCTGCCTTAAGCGCCACAGATCGCGGGTCGACTCCCGCTCAGAGCAAAGTTGTTTTTCTTGACCATACAGGCATGTTTTTCGGTTTGGGTGCGTTTGTCCTTGTGTATGGTTCCGGATCGCCGACACAGGATATAACTGTCCTAATGGGGGCTGTTGTAGCGCTTATTATTATTATTATTATCTTATCTAATTGCATATATAAGCGACACTATTGTAAGCGCCAACTCTTTTTTCTACCCCTCAAGACTATTACAGTCGAAGGGGCAACACCCCCACATGAGCTCTCACCCTTGCAGTTGGAACGAGTGTAATTTTTTAAGGAGGGTTTCTTTCTTGCCCGTTACCACAGAGTCACTCTCAGGTCAACTCTGCTACGCAGAGAAGTACCAGGAGCGACCTATGGACGGTTGACGCCCCAACGACATGCTCTCTCCTCCTACGTCAAGCTTCCCTGCCAGTCGGAAGGAATTTGCAAGTGGAACATAATATTATGTGTCTATATATTATATTTGCATGTAATTTATATTTTGTCATTTAAAGAGAACCAGTTCTGCTATAATAGAATAGCTCAATCAGTTTTCCCTATAAAACAAGAGATCCTTATACATTGTCGTTAAAGAGTTAGTATATTCACATGTCAAAGCAGATACCAGTATTTATGACGGCCCACCCGTTGCATATAGGCAGATGCCACACATGTTCAGCCTTAATTCGAATAGATGATATATAGGGTTGACTCTCAGAGAATATGGATACACATTCAATAGAACCAATAAATATTCACCATGCAGTTTTAGGTCTTCTTTGACCTAACAACAAGCTATCAAATGTGCAATTGTTTAATATGAACCGTCACGACGATCGTTATAAATTAAATTGACGTTTGTATAATGAGACACTATGAACACAGATACAGAGATTGAACGTCTAGTCAATAACCTAATATTCAGCGGACTTCACGGACTGATCCATATTTGTGGGGTATATTCAGTATGTGCTTTTGTGATGCCCTGATCAAGCACTCTGAAAAAAAGAAAGAAAGCTTTAGTTTAATTGTGTCTGAGAATTAATATTATGATTGAAGCCAATACGATGCAATTGTATTTTCGCCTAAGTTTACTACTTTACTTTACTTTAGCTATCAGCAAAGTCCATGCATCCGCTCTTGGAAAATACAACTTGTCAGCGCTTAAATTTTGCCAGATTTATAGTTTTAACGTAAATGTATATTAGCATCAATGCTTGAAAGTTACATTTAATGAGTGGTTAGTTATTGAAGATGCTTACTTTTAATAAAAAAATTACTATAAATAAAAATTTCTGGTTTGTCAGCTTCAAAGAAACTATAGGCTTAAGCCTGAAATATAGCACATTTTGTTTGAGAGAGAGAAAGGTACATTTTTATACAGAGCTCTCATTAAAAAAAAACACATATAAAACTACAAATCTCTCATCAAAAGGCCTACGGCAGGACAACCTCTGTCGGGTTTGTATTTAAACAACCAGTTAGCTGTTCGCGTGATTTTGGATTATGTAATGTTTCGTAAATGTGAGTCACAGCTGATAAAATGATCAAAGCCATTTGATTATTGGTATCAGATCGAATGAAACAAAGAGTTGCAGTGACATTGACTTTCGAATGTTATAATCGATTAACCATTAGAGATAAAAGTTGGTCAATTGACTTATAATTAACTCTTTGGCACGCACTGTTTATAGATACAATATAACATGTGTATTGATTGTATTACAAAACTTTTATATTTTATTTATTTATTGCTTTGTTACGGGGTCTATACTTCTAGCGAAAAATATCGTATCAATGATTTTAAAGTATTAGTTGATTAAGTTTAAAATTTCTTTAGCGGTCAAAATTGTTAGCTTTTAATACACCTCAATAAAATATCACAAATAATATTGTTTTTTTTTCATGTCTTTCATGAAAATCTTATTTTTTTTTAAATAAATTTGGAACTTTAATGTCTAATACAATTTTTTATCATGGAATATATAATAACAAGGTTTATTCTTTATATATTATATACAAACATCCCACGGCTTAGTTTGCGTGATTTTAGAACGTGGGACATTGGGAGTGTTGTATTTATATTGTGGCATTATTTGCTAAGCTATCACATTTAAAGGGATAAAATTTACAAACTATCAGTGTTACGAATTTCATAAAAATCTCTATATTGATTTAATGCTTAAGGGCATAGAGCTAATAGATAAAATAAGAACAACTCTCATAATTACAATAATAGATTTGAAGATTTAATTTTACAATGTAACAGAAACGAAAGACGTAACAAATCCATTCAAATTGTCAACCCTGTCTTTAAAATTCACATTAAATGCTTGCTAACAAGTACAGAGCGGTCCATTGGCAATATTGATATAAATTGATTACGACTCGTCGCGACATACATTAATATGCCTCGACGCAAATACCTTATCTTCATTCATTACGAGTAATGATACTGACCACGAGTTTGTTAATCTCAATCGTTCTGGGCCTCTTGATTTATGACTCCTACATACCGACTTCATATGAGAACAGTTTGAGTTGTATTAAATTTAATAGTTGATAATCGTGCATGGAGTACTGTGAGCATGTCGATCGTTAACAATAATAATTCTTATCGGAACCAGAATTTTATGAACTTGATTACTTAAGTGGAGTATAAGAGTAAAGTTATTTGTAACGATTTTAAATTTGTTTCTTATTTGAGGTTATACTTTTATGACTAGCTGTATGTGAGTGAATGGTATGATATTTGAAAGATCTTTGTATTGGGTATTTAAATAGTGTAGAAATAAGTGCAGGGGGCTTACCGTTAAATTTAGTAACAATTCTATTTAGAACTAATTCAATTCTCACAGTAAGCTGACTCAGATTTTATATGAGCATTATCTATGAATATATAATTATGTCATGGTATGAAATAGCGACGTAGCTCAGTTTGTAGATCGTCATTTAAATCACTATAAGAATTGATGGTAAGCCCCAGTTCGAAAAAATCGATTTGAAGAAATCAATGATTTTAACATATTTTTCTTAGGTATGTAGGTTTTGTCTTAGATACGTATAATATTATACGTATCTAAGGTGTTCTTTTAACTATTTAAGCCGAATTTACTAAAAAGGTCATCCAGGTAGGTCCTAAGCCGGTTAGAGACAATCTGTTTTATAATTATTATTTTAAAACATTATAACTAAAAGATTTTAATTTTAATAAAAATAAAATTAAAGAAAGGTGTAAGAAAGGATTGATTAAATTTACTGGCAAAAAATAGTAATCTTATTTGTAGCCTTTTAATTTCAGCAACTTAATTCATTTACTGTCTTTCATGGCATCCCTTGATAAATCGTAACGCAATAGAAAATATTGAGGTGTCTCAGGGGTAATATTTTATAAGGATTCCAAAATTTTCGCCTTTTCCTCAAGGTTTCCTGTTAATTTTTTTACTAAGAAATTTCGTTTTATTACCAGTACCTAACATTGCTACTATGCTAAATCTAACCTTGATGCTTTTAAGTACTTATTTGAAAAAAAAGTTATGTTGGATTCTTTATCCCGAATAATATTCGTACTTATAATTAGTTGTCAATCTTCAAGTTTTGTTAGTTTTCTCTTACTATTAGAACTCAATTATTCAGGTAAGAGATATTTTTAAATCAAATCAAATCAAATATTTTTATTCAACACAAAAAGCATTACACTTATTTGTTGAAAGTCAAATTCTACCACCGGCTCCAAAATTAAACCTCGACCTGAGAAGAGCCGGCGAAACAAACTCAGGGTTTTAAATCACTAAAAGTGGCAAATGAGAGTGTGGCCTAGCTGATGAAAATAAGTTGACGTACCCTACGTTCACAAGTGACACCAAAAGATAAGGGGGTCAGTTTGGTGGTTTTGGGCCTTTAAGACAAAATATTTAAAATATGTAATATTTGAGTTGAATCTTTTATATAATATTCAAAAGCAATCTTTAATATATCGTGGTAAAAATCTGTTTGTCAAAAATTACATTAATAAAAAACAGAAATTTGTTTTGTCTTTTACATAATAATTTCAGTAAGTCCGTTAATAAAAAAGCCCCATTATAATGCAGCTATATGTGAATATATATGTCAAAATGCCCCTTACACAGCACAGACGAGCACACAACACCGTCTTCGCCGGCGAGGACGAGGTCCTTTGTTTCGCACATCCCGTCGCACTCACACCGTAGGGTGAGTCTATCGTATAGAATGCACTAGGAGCGCTGCCTCCATCTCCGATGACGTCCTTAGCCGTGGTTCGGCTTCGCAGGAGGCACCCTAAGGACAGAATCAAATTTGAGCCCCGTGAGGGCTGCCCCTTTTTCACGGCTGAGTCTCTGTACTCGGCCCCCGCTCGGTGACGCTGTCAAGGCCAGTAGGGCCAACAGCAATACACATTCCGAAAAAAAAGTGAATTATGCAGATAAACATTAGCATCCACATTTGGCCGGTCACATTCCACAATGATCATAAATAAAATATAGACGATCAATTTTTCCCCCATTAGCTACATAAAGGCAGTTACCATTACAATCACAAGTGCAAGGTCAGATGTTAGCCTCCGCCCATTAATTCAACGTAAATAATCTCTTGGCTTCGCGGTCTACAATAAGAGATGGCACCGTGATTGATTGTTGTGTTTTCTGACTTTCGCATTTGTAATGGTAGAACTATTGGACATGACTAGATAAATTCTATCAAAAGCCTCTAATTGATTCAAAGTAATTGAAAAAATATTGAAAGTCGCTTTATTTGGTGAATATTTAATTGAAAAGACCTGGATTGTTGATTAATTTTTCTTTATCCTATTTTTATACCAAAAATCGGCAAACGGCAAACTAGCTGTTAATAAGCAGTCACCACAGAATATATACAAGAATAAATGTCAAATATAAATGCTTATATAAATGCTATTTATATAAATGCTTGTATCCTGAAAAATATAGGTAGTTGAGGGAGGAATTTGGAGGAAATGGAGAGAACAGTTTTCCTATGATGTTCACAATCATTAAAAGAATGATATACTTTTATATACTATGAAAGATTTTCCTGGCTGACGCAGTCCATTATTGCTGATAGCAATGCACAACTCTTTGTGATAAACAAAAACCGCTTAAGGTTTTTCTTTCTTTTAATAAATACACGCTACACAATGAACAGCCTCCATTAGGGTAGTGATATCGTGTGTCAGTGGTCCTCTTGGGAATACCATGCCTGTATGGTCAATACAAACATCTGCTCCGAACGGGATTACAACCCGTGACCTGTGGCGTGACTATGAGTAGGTTTATTACATATAGTAGTATAATTAATATTATATAAAAATACCAATCTATAGGGGATTTTGTATTAAAATTGCGACACATGATAATGTCATCAGTTATCTTATATTCTCTATCCATATTTGGACGCAAATAAGCAATACCATGTCAACCCACACGAATGTCATTTCAAGAAAAACGCGTTTGAAAATTTTGAACAACTTGCTTTATATGATTTTTCTTATATATTGGTCAAGTTTTTGGCAATTTCAGATTTATGTAAGTTATTTTACTTATTTTTACATAAAATAAGCATACAATCTGCATATTTCGTATATAATATAACCCAAAACGTTTAAAATAATACATAAATGGCATGATGAAGAAATGGCTTTTTAGAAGTTTTAAAGCTTAAAACCCTACAAATATTAAAGGAAAATGTTCTTCAGCCATTTACCAACACTTGTGCATATATAACTCAGTTTTTTCACTTTTGTGGGTTGACATGGTATTTGCGTCCATTTATAATCTTAAGAAGATGTACATCGATATAATTGATATAGATGTCGTAACGGAGAAATCACTGTCTTCTAATTCTAATCGATAATGATTAAGGAATAAATCGATGACCTCGATTTGTTTCAATCAAATTGAATCGCTCAAACTCCAATTTGACTTGTGTCAAACGATGATTGGTTGCAACACTGGCTATGCCTAATTGGCTGAATGAATTTCACTAGCGAGTACGTGTGGTTTATTCGAGTGTATTGAAATGGATATGGCCATTAGCACTTATTAATGTAGAGCCTATATTACATCAAGATGTCAGTGAGAAGATCAAACAAACAGCTTTTTACTAAAATCATATAAAAGTATATACGGTACTTACTTAAAAAATCTCTTTTAAAATTTTTTGTCTGTCAGTTTTTTCCGGCTAATATCTGAAAAAGTGGGACGAATTTTAACTGAAATTTCACTAGCAGATAGCTGATGTTATAAGGAGTAACTAAGGCTTAATTTTGTTTTAAAAAAGAATTAGGGTTCCGTGCAGTTAAGAAAAATCGGGACACCGCGTGAGCACGGGTATAACTAGTATATAATATATTTTAAGTAAATTCAAAACTAACAACAAGGAAATCAAACCATGCAAATTCATGTAGACTTCAGAGATGAAAACCTTTGAAAAGCAACTGCTGTCAGCATTTTTGTTTTTGTCTACTTACATTAATTGCTCCAAAACAGCTTCAAAATGTTTCTATGAATCTTATGTAAAGAATCTATATCACAGACTAAGCGGTACTTTTTTGTTCAATTCCGACGTAAAAAGTACCAATCATAATTAAACAAAAAAAATTACATACAGTCAAACAAATGAATAGCTGTTTGTAGTTCTAACTTTTCCCGTTGCTTTTAAACATGTCACATGGACATGTGAACCAGAACTAATAATTCCAAATTACACCCCAAAATTTATCACAAAATTTTAAACGAGCTCATAAATTCTTCACCGTGTCCATACATCTTCGTTACTCCCCGCGTAGTTGAATAGGCAGTGTGATTGCAACCAACACTTTGGCCTTTGTTTCGAGCGCACGTCGCGGCACTATCTATCACTGCTCAGCCCGCGAACCAATTTGTTAGTTTACAATTTATTCTTGTACCGGGAATGCCGGCAAAAAGATTTTCCTAACGTGAAACATGACTTCGTTATTCCTGATATGCAATAAATTTTAATAGTTCCATTGCTCTGTCTAATTTGTTGTGCTCCATTTTGTAAGTTTTACCGGCGTCGGGATGTGACGACCCCATCGCCCGGGATAACCTCTGTCACAGCAGAGATTATTCCACCAGTGCAATCAGTCACACTGGTGGTAGGTCTTTTGTTGCAAGAGGCCGGCTAGGTAGGTACCACCGCAATGTCCAATATTCTGCCGCCAAATAGTAGTGCTTAGGCACTGCTGTGTTCCGGTTTGAAGGGCATTGTACGCTAGTGAAATTACTGGGCGAACGAGATTTAAGAACTAATATCTCGAGGTTGGCAACGCGCGAGTGGCACCTACTAATGGTGCTGCAAGCGCTCATAGGCTGCGGCAGCCACTTACGATCAGGTGGGCCGTATGCTTGTTTGCCAACTTCTAACATAAAAAAAAAAAAAAAAAAAGTATTCGTCATCGGTGGTGGTAGTATTTACGGTAATTACGCAATATTTCATCTCTCACTTCCGAATAGAACATATTTACAACTAGAAATTGGAAGGTTTATTTTGAATATTGGAAATCACGTTCGAGTTACTGAGAAGGATAATTTATATATGTCAAAATAAGTAATGATACTGACACTGCCTTTATCCTCGACGGTTGCGGATTCGATTCCCGCTCGGACAGACGTTTACATTGATCTTACAAATATCTGTTTCGGTCTGGGCGTTTGTTCTGGTAGATCGCCCCACCATGCCTCGGAGAGGACGTTAAGCTGTCGGTCCCGGTTGTTATCTCATAACATCTGATAATAATTGTTAAGTCTTTATAAGTAAATTGCTCTTATCCACCGAGTTGCTGGTTCGCCCGTAGGGTTACGGAGGTCAGATGGCAATCGCTGTGTATAAAAACTAGTTACCTATCAAATCCGGATAAAAGTAATAAGCAGACCTGGGTAAATACGCGTATAATATCGGGAATAATGCTAAGAAGTGTGCTAGTATCACAATATTGTTATATACTCTATACAAAACAAATCATTATTAGGTAAACAATTCATAAGTTATTTTTTCATCAATGAAACCAAATTAATGTTTACTAAGAAACATTGTATCATCTCCAGAACGTTTCAGTTTAGTTTATATTCATATCACTAACCACTAAACGAACTCAGTACATCCGATCGTAACTCTTTCATCTGATCACACCGTTTTATTTCTATGAAAGCTATAATAATAAAGTTTTTATTGCTATTCATCTCCCACAAACACTTACGGTTCGAAGAAAAAAAATTCGTTACCGGAGAGGTTATAGTGTATGAAGGTCTTGTCAGTTTTGATCGTTCCGACTTGATTTATCGGTTGGAGATATGTATTGTGTGGTCATGCTCAGCATCCGTCATGTGGACAGCCTATAAAACTAACTATAAGTCATGCATTTGTTTTATGTAACTATCAAGTATTGACAGGCACAATTTTCGGCCAGTGTTATTTTGTTATTTGGACAACAAGCGGTTCGATGGAGCAATGTTCATTTAGCTTCATTTGAATAAGTTTAGAATAAGCGACAACTAAGTTTTAATTATTGAAGTTTTATCTCGACTTTAAATATGAATACTTGATTGAAATCGTTTGAAGTTTGTTACTTAGTAGAATTAATGTTTAATTACCATTTAGGTACGGCTGCTTTTCATTAAACATAATATTAAAAAAGTAGTATATATGTTTGTAAAATAGAAAACTAAAGGAACATGTATGACGTTTTATAAAGTCTTTTTTTATTCCATGACGGTTGACAAGCAAGCATACGGTCTGCCTGATGGTAAGCACTCATCGCAACCTATAAACGCTTGCGATACTTGAAGTATCATATGCGCGTTGATAACCCAAGGAACAAGAGGGAAGGAATGAGAAAAAATCAAGGGAATGGAGGAGTAGAAGATTGGGCATCCGGCACTTCCACTAATCGCACGAAACGCAACAGTACAGTTAATTTACGGTGATTTTCTGTGATACTACCCGAATTATCCCGGTCGAGCCATCTCATTTCTGCTCGGAGAAGCTGGACAAGAAGTAGTATATGATCATCTGGCCAAAGAAACTATTATGAGATAATCTTACGTTAGCTACTGTTTGATTTTTTTATGTTAGAAGTTGGCAAACAAGCATACGGCCCATCTGATGGTAAGTGGTTGCCGTAGCCTATGAGCGCTTGCAGCACCATTAGTAGATGCCACTCACGCGTTGCCAATCTCGAGATATTGGTTCTTAAATCTCGTCTGCCCGGTAATTTCACTAACGTACAGTGCCCTTCAAACCGGAACACAGTAATGCCTAAACACTACTATTTGGCGGTAGAATATTTGACACTGCGGTGGTACCTACCTAGAAGGCCTCTTGCAAAAAAAGACCTACCACCAATGTAACTGATTGCACTGGTGGAATAATCTCTGCTGTGACAGAGGTTATCCCAACAGCGGGTGATGGGGTCGTCACATCCCGACGCCGCAAAACTATTTGATTATTACCTTTATTTATCTTGACCTACTTACTTATTAAAACTACTAAATCTTTATCTTCTCTACCAATTTTACGGTCGTAACATACATACTAGACTTTTGTTGTTCTAAGCATACATAAGCTGGGTCTGCCCAAGAAGCGCTGTAAAAGAATTGCGACACGAGCAATAACTGTGCCAGCGCATTTGTTGAATGAACGTGAATTAGGAACCCCTCCGTTTTCTCCTTTACATTCTTCTCTGCTTAGGTCACTCCCAAACCCTTATTGCAAGAGACAAAGAACAATGATACCCCGTTATTAGATTACAAGACTCGTTTTAATTCTACGTATATTGTTACAAGAAAATATTCATTATGTTTACATTTCTTGTTTCCATAATCTCCAGATAATGCGATGCTACGCTAATGAGTAACGTGTACAGAGAATGGAGCGGGCGTGTAGTTCTACTTCTCTGCATCTAATTTATTACTAACTTTGTCGCTACTAAGTGATTAAATCGCAGCTTCCTTTCGTGGGCGATCTAATTACCGACAAACCGAGAACAATAATATGTAATCTGAATATTTATGAGCAAATGTTACAATGCATCCCGTGAATTTGATATACTCGACTGTTTATCTTGAACGAAAATTGACTGTGTGCAATGAATAATTTATTGTGAGCAACCGGCACTGACGTTCGCCATATTTTAATATAAATCCATCTACCATATTGTATGCAAAATGCCATTGAATGCAGTGCAAGGCGGGATCATTATTCCAATATGCGGCCGCGATATTCATCACGCAACTCTTGGTCGCAGCATTTTAAACAAATCATCTTTTACGTAGCCTTGCTCTCCGAAGGTTCGCTTGATGTGAACGCACTCGATATCAGAATCGATTTTAATAATGCCGGTGGCTGTTGTACTACTGTTTTTTATTTGTGTTCTGCATTCTTGGATATCACTCGATATACGACATTTATTAGATGGGTTTTAAAGAACTGCAATGAAACTGCCGTACTGATTCTGAATAACTTTTATGTTATTGAAAACATTAAAATGAAATCGACTCTTGAGTAATTTAATTCTACCCGATGATGCCTGAGTTAAAAATTACAAATTAAAACCTTGGTTGTTGTCTGTTTTAAAACTTCTTTTAGTATAAGAAAACTAATAGCCAGTAAAGGCCATGAGCTATATTTATATGTATTTAGTTTTTTATCCGTGTGTGTATTTGTTAAATTATGGCTTGGAATAATGTCACTTGTGTGCCCGTCACGTGGCCTAAAGGAAGACGGCGGTCGTAGTGGCTCTGACTGTCGTGCTGCTCGTCAACACGAAGCGGCACGGCGGCACAATGTCATCAGTTCCCCCTAGGGGAGAGCAACAACATCAGCTCTCCCCAGGAAGGGCTCAGTAGAGCGATGTGCTTACAAGGCCCCGGAGTGTGTTCCCCAGGAGTTCCCGGAGTCTCTCGCACGCACTGAGGTTGGCCACCGAGGAGGTTTTACTGAGACGCCATGGTCAGGAATGCAACTCCACATAACCCAGTTGTCTTCGCCAGGAGGCCCAGTATCTGGTAGAATATTTCCTCTCCGGCTAAAAATGGCTTGGAATAATAGGAAAAATCTAGAACTAGATGAACTACGGAGCCACATGCAACACCTAGTGCTATAAAATTATATCCTCGGAAACACAGCCAAACCATAACAATAATTGGCTATATGTCAATTGTGAAACAAAACTACGCATTTAATGAATACAATTCAATGGATAATTTAAATAAATGAATTCGAAAAATGTATATCATCATTAAATTAACTTTTGTATACAAAATAGGAGACGCTTCTTAAGTGTATTCTATTTTCGTATAGCATTGTTAACATGTTGTTTTGTTAAGATTCGTGATACCGAAATTAGTGATCATTAGTATAATGGGTGCCCTAGAAAGAGCCGTTACAATAAATTTCTTAATTGCCTCAACGACGGATAGCCGAGATTCTTAGACGGTGATGCAAAAGTGATCTCATTTTATGTGACAATTGTTTACATAACACCTTGGAAAGATAAGATAATAGATTAAGAAATTTTCAGGGCAAGGTTAGAGCACAGAAACTTGTTGATAACTTTTGCCTTAAAAGTGATGTTTGTGTTTCAATTAGAAATGAAAGTGTTTTGTGATTTTAGATTTTTGAAAAGCTTTAAAGCTGATAGTCTATCGACTATGATAATTATGATTGATAGTGACCGGGACTAGAACAGCCGTACTCTTTGAATCACATAATAGGTTATTTGAAATACCACTATACCTTCGCCATTCCATTGACTGACCGCACATAAAACTTACTGTCCCTTTAGCAGTGATTATACACGGCTATTAGCGTATCAAGTACGTATTGGAAAAATTGCGTTTAATACATAACGAACGAGTTAAACGATACGAAATATATCCCAATTCATTAGGATATTATCTAGTAGTAAACAACTTAATATAAACATGAGGCAGGTAATAAGTATTTCATAAATATTTTATCAGGTAAACATAGAGAACTATGAGCTCTTTATACACATTAAGATAATGTATTAGGAAACGTAAAAAAATAAAATCCGGATGTGTGCGTCGCGAACTGGTTCACGGGTTCCGTACCGCCGCGCCGTTGGGTAAAAAAATCAATTTTCTTTTATGGTATGTTATTGTGTAAATTAAATTTGTTCTTATTATATGTCTATTACAATTCATGAGATACAGTAAAAAGCGTCAAAAATATTTTTTTTTGTTAAATTTATTTTATTTTTAGTATTGTTGCAAGAGAAATACACATTGCGTTCAAAATTTCAACTTTGCCACTGCCAGACGGATATACCTATTTATTATTAGGGTAGGGCTTATTATTAGAGTCCCATTGGCACTCTTTGGTAACGGATCCCTAGAAACGTATCTCAAAGAATGAGGGAAATCTCAATGGTGATTAAATTGTGAATATAGGGTTATGCAAAACAGGTTTGTCCAGTATCTAGTTCACGAATACGCTTGGGAGATTTAAAGGAACAAAAACGATGACGTACGGCAAATATTCTGATGGAATAAAAAAATCTGTGTGAGTGTTGCAATCAATCAAATAGCTCCCAGTTTCCAAAGCTAACTTTATAGAACGGTCTCCTATTATTTAGTATTGATTTCCGACTCCTATTTTTATTGGTTTTTGGTACGTTTCAATGTTTGTAGAGATTTGTGACAGCTGTAAAAGTATGATTCCGTTTCATTGAATTTCATTCCATTGATGTAACATTTTGACTTTGTTATCGATGCTTATCAAATATTTATTTTATTTAAAGGCTCACATTGCTGTGAATATAATATAGTAGCCAGCACCAATGCGCCTGCTCGATCGGGGAAGCACTCGAAGAAAATCTTCGTAAAGTAGCAGTATCCGTAGATATTGTATTTTGTGCTATAAGTAAGAGCGCCGGCAGCCCAATCTCCTTCCTTTCCTTCCTCCTTCCAATCTTTTCCCTCTTCCTTCTCATTAAATAAAAAAAAATTATTTTGGATTTTTGTGTAATTTAAAGAATCGATTGATTTGTGACTGATCCTGTTTTTTGCTATATTTTATTCCTACAATTCAATAAGTATGCCCAAACTTACTCATAAGTATCTACCCTTAGTGAACTTTGGTTTTAATAAATTAATTAATTAATAATAAATATTGGCTGGCTCATTTAATTCAAACTTTAAAACAAGCTATGCTACTCTAACAAATATTTCCATTTTTCGGCTCAGTACTATTTTTATATCATCTCTATCAAATAATTTACACACACTCACACAACACAACAAATAAACAAGTGTGATGTGCCAATTAATAGTAGCATAAGGCGGCTCATACACGTTTAATATTATTGCACAATATTATTATGCAATAATAATGACTTTTAATAATATTAAGACAATTACAATTCCGAGTCATTCACGTCTAGATTTTCATGTGCACAAAGTCTGACGACGAAGTAATAGGTGTCGCCGCGAGTCGTCCTTAATAAACTGCGCAATAGTAAGTCTACATAATGTAAAAAATATTGGGCAATATAGTTTGTAATTACTCAATATTTTATTCAACCACTGTTTTAAATCTCCTTACGGTACAGGCCGCGGATTCGATTCCGGATCCGAGCAGATGTTTGTATTGACCATACATGCATGTATTCACAGGTATGTATTCCGGTCTGGGTGTGTTTGTCCTTGTCGTTGTGTATGTTTCGCGACCCCGACACAATGGTTTCACTATTCTTATGGGGACCGTTGAGTGTCTAGTGTTTATTTATTTGTTTTTTATTTACAACCATATGTCCAATAACATTGTCCAAACATTAGTATTGTGCAATATTATTGAAGGTGTATTGGCCGTCTGAGCTTACGAGAACTCAATTGTCCCCATAAAACCTGTTTACGAACTACAAATAGTAGGTCAGATCATTGACTTGTACTTTATTGTTAACTAATACTAATGACAGTGGTGTAATTTTGCGTTGAGCATTTTTACTTATTCATTTCGCTTCCTTATAAGAAGTATGATTTATTGACATGCTTATTACTGCCACTTGAAGTTTTCGGAGACATACGGTTATACAGATCGTAAAGTACTCATTTATTTATAATTTAAATATTGTATAAACTTTCTTTAGTAACTTGGTGTTGTAACCAATTAAATAATAAACTTTAATTTTGGGTAAAATGAAATTTAAATTTATTATTTATGAACTTTTTAGCATCGGCTATTGTAGCCAATCATTTTACAATAAAGTTAAATCTTAACATAGAGGAATGCTATCGATCAATGTTTAACCCATTTTCAGCCTCGATGGAAATTTTTATGCCAAACCGACTATTTAAATGACAAAGTTCCTACTTCAAACAATTTTAGCGCATGCGAATTGAGTTGGTTGGTTATGCATTAAGTCGTTTTATTTTAAATAATCTTTGAACTCTCATTTCACCCCTTCAGGGCTATGAATTTAAGAAACTGTTAAAACGCGTCATTCTTCATTAAACAGTACAGTCGTGCAGGTGGTACAAAAATTAAAAAAATTCTAGATCCAAGGGTTTAGGCTGGGAGTTACGTTGATATGCCAGTCAGGTCTTCTGTTTTTATATTTATAGATAAAACTGGATTGAGTTTTCAAACATGTGTCAAAATAAAATGTAATTTAAATCAAAAACACTAAGGATTGATAAAAACTTTTTTACTCCGTTATACGATGAATTTCAATAAAACAAGAAACACGTCTTCCATCAATTATTCTTTTAAACAAGCTTTATGCAAAATTTGAAGTAAATTGGACAAAGGAATTACGTTGTCCCATACATACTTTGGCCCCCTTTTTCACCCCTTTTGAAGTAGAATTTCTTTTCTTATCGGATGCTATCGTCATACAAAGAATACACCCTCCAAATTTCAGGTCAATATATATATATATATATATATATATATAGATAATAATCTTATGCTACTTCAATATTTCAAATAATATAGAGCATTTCAAAAAATATGATATATTGAGTAATATGCTACAAATCTTTTAGCTACTTGATATACTTATTTGTATTTATAAGAATTACTTAGATATTAATATACAAAAATATTTTGATATTTACAATATGTTGTGCGTTCTTCAACGCTGTATGTTCACAGTTTACGCGACGGACAATGGCGTCTTGTTTATGAATTAACTTTGAAGGCAGCCAATCAGGCGGACCATCGGTTAGTTGATCAAACATAACAAAAAGGCTACTCAATCAAAGAGAACCCAACGAGGTGTTACTATCAATCATCTAAAAGGGACCTTGTTACCGCTCGTTGGAAAGAAGCCAAAATTGTAATAAAGATAGTCTCGTTAAATCGTTGATGGAACTATGTCTATTAAGTTGTTCGCTGGTTCTTAATTTTATAAATAACAGCTTTTCATATTAGATATGGAAATAGAAATGATGTCGTAACGTAGTTCTTTCAGCGTTGCTAACTATTGTGTAATTTATTAGAATATTTTTTTTAAGTTTATTATGTTGTGAAGATTCTTACGAGTATATTACAAATAAATGATGACCAATTTATGTATATTTTAAATCCAATGGTTTATCAATAGAGTAAATAAGGTCAGCGTTTTTGATAATTTATCGACATCCATCCATCTTAGGACGAATTGTAGAGGTTTTTGTAATTATGAATTGGTCAGCTCGGTCTTTTTCAAAATAATACTATCTCATATTATACTGACATGATGTAACACTATTCGTACTGTTGCGTTTCCTTCGATATAACTCCTATTCCTTTTTTCTTTTTTCCGTTAGATGAGCGTCTCCGTGCTTCAGAGGGCATGTAAAAAGTCAGTACCACTGGTTTAAATTTCACAAAAGTCGAAAAAGTTAAGTCAGAGGCCTACAGGCGACCTGAACAACTCTGACACTAGGTTGGCTACTAACCACTCGATAAGAAGAAGAAGCTATATTTAAAAAAAACAAGAAAAAAAAATCAAAGTATGGAATGAAAGAAAATGTACTTTTATTTAGGCCAGCACCCACTTCAGTAATATATTCAAATGAAATCGTAAACAGCGTAATTGAGTCACAAAGTCGCTATTTAATTAGGCCTAATATACCTGCGGTTCGGAACTTGGTACATAAAATCTTTAGCTTTACGCTATCTCAACATATAAACAGGAAAAATGTGTTTCGATAATGCACAACGGAAATTTAACTTTTTTCTTATTTGCAATAGGGGCTTTCCTTAGACAGGTACAATAAGTTGGAATGAACGAGCACACATTTGGCATATCACAATTTTTTTTCAAAGAATTTTATTTTGTAAAATAAATTGTATAAGAGGTTAAAGTCGTTACTTTTTTAACAGAGCGTGGAACATAGTCTTGGTGGAGTCAATAAGTGAGTCCTGTGGAAGTGGTCGCTGGTTTATCCCGAACCTTGAAATATTTTTTTATAATTTTTTTTTAAATTTATATATTATTTTATAAAATACCTACTAGCGGGCCCGGCAGATTTTGTCCTGCCCCGAAAAAAATCTGGGCCCCGATAGCAGCCCTGTCTACCCGATTCTAGAAGTGACACCGGTGAAAGTTGTTGATTTACTAATATGGCTATTAAAAATTAGGGGTTGATCGTAGAAGGGTGAAAATTGAAGGTTGTATGTATTTTTAATGCCATATAATTTATATAAAAATAAAAATAAGAAATTTGTTCAAAAAATAAAATAAAAAAATTGGGGTGGACCACCCTTAACATTTAAGGGTATCAAAAATGGATAGTAGCCGATTCTCATAAAAATCGGTCAAACGGTGTCGGAGGAGTATGGTAAGTAACATCGTAACACGAGAATTGTATATATAAGATGTAGATTTTATATTTCGTTGCAGATATATTTCCTAATTATGTTCTTAAGTTCAAAATACTATAAATTATATTTCAAATAATTCATGCAACATTCGCAGCAAAACAAAAGAAAAATTCGTAGGTATCTTTTCGGTTATATTATTTCAATAAGAATAGATAACGTTAGTGCATATTTCCTCTCTACAATTCAAATACATACCCATTTTCCGAATTCCAGAATGAGGTATTTGTTTTCATATCTCGGATATTATGAAAAGTATTTCTTTATACTAAAGGAAAATTTACTTTTATGCCTTTGTAAAAGTATTTTGTATCATATATTTTTTAATATTATAAAAAGTAAAATTAGTAAAAAATATAAATAATAAATTTTATAAAATATGTATGTTTTAATATAAATTCGTCAGTAACTCTGTCTGTTTGTGTGTCCGTCTCTTCCGTTTTCAGGTCTAAGCCACTGACCACTACTAAAACCAATTTTAAAAGTAAAAAATGTTAAACAAATAATATTTACCAAATAGACATGTTTTGGTCGGAGTGATTGTGATTGTTTTTGTACGATATTACTATCGTGTGACAGCCGTTGAGTGTGTAGCGTTTATTTATTTAGTAGCAGTGCCCGCGGCCCATCGCGTTAATATAGTTTTTTGGTAACACTCAACATTTTTCCAATATTAAAAATGTGAAAGTTTGGATGGATGAATGGATCGATGTTTGTTACTATTTCATGCAAAAATTACTTCACTGATTTAGACTAAATTTGCTAGACACATCGCTTATTACCTGGATTAACATAGCATACTTTTTATCCCGGATTATCGTTGGGTTCCCGTGGGATCATCAAATAGCTTCTTAATCCAAGCGGAACCACGGGTTCACTAAGTATTCTTATATTTACTTATTATTTATTTCAATAATTACTTACATACCTTAATTCATACCTGTATAACGTTTAACTTGAAATAATATAAATTACAGCTTTATCCGACGAGTCGCAGAAAAACGTAGGCAATGTTTAATCTGTTGTCATCTGGGATAGTACTGTTTATAGAGCGCTCGCTGTTACTGTGCAAGTATGATTTTATTCACTGCAGCTGCACTCGAGTACAAATTGACAGAAATAAAAATGTTTTATGTTATAAAATAACGTGTTCTTATGAGCTTGACGGTAATATCGATAGTCATTTATTTATTCTAATTAGTACGATCTAAGAGCAATAATTAGGCTAACATATAATTATACCTGTAAACATACTCTGTATTTTGTTTTTTAATACTAATAAATATTACAGTATAGATTATTTGTCACAAAACATATCACATACATAAATATTTTCGACGAATTTGTGCGGGCAACTGTTTGGCTTGGTGGTACCGAGAAAAACTTGTGTTGACGGTCCCGAAAGTAATAAATTATTGGGCGTGAATATATTATTATTGTGTAAGTCAGGTGAATCAATATATCCATTTAAAATTTTACGCATCGTTCCTGTTTTCATTGCAGATCACTGTTAACATAATTATTATATTTATGATATTATATTTGTTTAGTTTATGTTGGATATATTATAAAAAAAATGTTTTATATAATATATAAAACAAAAATTAAACAACTATTCAAACCTTAATGAGTTAGTACGCTGATTTTAAAAATTATTTAAAAATTCATATTTAAATAATCTTATCAATTCTTTTATTACCATTTACAAGAATATTTTTCCAAATAAGAGAATTGGGACTCGTAAATTGCTGGAACTCATATAGGAATCGATTTTGTAGTATGTGTATGTAATAAATTATATACTTTTATAAATAAATAATAAATAAACGCTACACACTCAACGGCCCCCATTAGGATAGTGATATCCTGTGTCGGGCGTCCGGAAACATACACAATGACAAGGACAAATACACCCAGACCGGAAAATATGCTTGCATGGTCAATACAAACATATATGCTCCGAGCGGGGAATCGAACCCGCGACCTGTGGCGTTTAAGGCAGGTTAAAAGTTAATATCAAATATATTGCCGCATTCTGAGCCAATGGTAGCGCTGAAGATTTAAATGTACTTTTAAAGAGTCTATTTGCATTAAAGTAATTTCGTTTTGTTTTGATTTAAAAATAAAATAATAATAATTTTGAATACCTTGTCCAAAATAATTTCTAAATTCCTTGTATCTTGGGATTCTTGGGCAGTGAAATAAGGATCGCTAATATTTAATTTGATGTCATCTTGGACGCTGCAATCTCTGTACTGTTTGTATAGACTTTGCAGTACTTCGTAATCATAATTTCGTTTGCTTTAGGTTCAGCTATAAGTAAAATGATTCATAACCAAAAAAAAATTATTACTTATTTATGAGCTAAATATTTTAAGCAGTAGAAGGTTTTAACTTTTTTCCATATTTTTTTAACTCCTAATGTAATTAGAAATGATTTTTTTATATTTCAATAGGTTATGTGATAAAAGGAGATAGGGAGAGAGATAGGTATAGAGTTGCGCACTCACTTACACGTGTGCTCATTTGCTTGTAGTAGGCTCGATACATACACGCACACATACACAGCATACGTCATTTCGTTACGTGACGATTTCTACTAATTTTCATTACGCGTAAGCCGCGTTAACAAACTTCGTTCCAAAAGCAGTGTTATATGGTAATACAATATGATAATCCTTAAGTTGGCAACACGCATATTATAAACCCACTGTTATTATAATCGTTACTAGCGTACGGCGATCGCTATACTGTCACGCGGGTTTCTACCATCGCTGTGTAAAAGAATAGAAAAAGGATTATAATTACGTCCTCCTCTTTTTGTACTACTTTAAAAACGTTTTAATCCTGCCAATATACCGAGAAAAGTGCTGAGATAAAGTGTATTTGGGAAAAAATTAATGACGACGTATTACATTGGTATCGGCTTCTCTGTTAAAAGAAATTCAAGCACGATGACGACATATCAATATAAATACTGTGTTTAATTTTAACGATTTATACCAATCACTTCAATTCAAAGAGTACTTAAAATCCATTAAGCCAATTTCGCTTGGTACATTAAAGTAGGTATGAGCTATTTTTTATTGTTAAAATTTAATTTGTTTTGAATTCCCAATGATTTTAAAAGGGTAAAGTTTATCAACCGATAATTATTTTTAGGTGGCTTTTGCACAAGGCTACGCCCGTGAATGGAAGTTTCTGCCGTATACCAATATAATAAACCATGTTTCTGCTGTCGCTCTGACAGTTTATTATATTAACATGTGAAGTAACTTAGCCCTAAGCTAAATCAATCTTAATAGAATACAAGACATAAAGAAATACATTAATTTCTTAATTCAAAAACAATTTATTGTAAAAAAGTTAAATAAATACAAACCAAAAAACAAACCATAATTTAGGCGAAAACAAAGTTTTCATAATTTTTTTATTTCATGACGCCAACCGTCATACAACAACATGCATACGGTCCGCTTGATGGTAAACAGCCACCGCAGCCTATGAACGTTTGCCATGCTTGAACTATCGTATACGCGCGGGCGCCAGCCCGATATACAGAATGGAAGGGAGCAGAGGGGGCAACCGTCATACAACAACATGCATACGGTCCGCTTGATGGTAAGCAGCCACCGCAGCCTATGAACGTTTGCCATGCTTGAACTATCGTATACGCGCGGGCGCCAGCCCGATATACAGAATGGAAGGGAGCAGAGGGGGCAACCGTCATACAACAACATGCATACGGTCCGCTTGATGGTAAGCAGTCACCGCAAATTATGAACGCTTGCCATACTTGAACTATCGTATACGCGCGGGCGCCAGCCCGATGTACAGGATGGAAGGAAGCAGAGGGGGCAACCGTCATACAACAACATGCATACGGTCCGCTTGATGGTAAACAGCCACCGCAGCCTATGAACGCTTGCCATACTTGAACTATCGTATACGCGCGGGCGCCAGCCCGATGTACAGGATGGAAGGGAGCAGAGGGGGCAACCGTCATACAACAACATGCATACGGTCCGCTTGATGGTAAGCAGTCACCGCAACTTATGAACGCTTGCCATGCTTGAACTATCTTATACGCGCGGGCGCCAGCCCGATGTACAGGATAGAAGGGAGCAGAGGGGGCAACCGTCATACAACAACATGCATACGGTCCGCTTGATGGTAAGCAGCCACCGCAGCCTATGAACTCTTGCCATACTTGAACTATCGTATACACGCGGGTGCCAGCCCTTTGTACAGGATGGAAGGAAAAAAGGAAGGGAGCAGAGGGGCAAGCGTCAACAACAACATGGGTCCGCTTGATGGTAAGCAGTCACCGCAACATGAACATGCAACTATCGTATACGCGCTTGATGCAGGGGTCAACCGTCATACGCATACGATCCGCTTGATGGTAAGCAGCCACCGCAGCCTATGAACGCTTGCCATACTTGAACTATCATATACGCGCGGACGCCAGCCCGATGTACAGGATGGAAGGGAGAAGAGGGGGCATATTATAGTATTACCCCAGTCGAGCCGACCTGTATGTGCTCGGTAAAGCATGGCTCCACTACTAATATACATAATAAAGTGTAAAAAAGAAAAAAAAACTATTTACTAAAGTTTAAATTTAGTTCGTCTAGTCCTTTCGTTCTTCGTTTCATTCAGTCTGTCTGAGTCTGAGCTAATATTTGCGCCGGTACATTATTACTGTACCTGCACAATGGAGCGAAAACAACGCGTGCCGTCCAACCTGAGTGATGGGACAGGTTTGCTTCTAATAGAAGTTTCGAATTGTATATTTAATGGAAAACTTTGTCCTATTCGTATCGAAGTACAAAACTTCATCCACAATTTTATTACATGCACATTATTCCAGTTTAGCATTTTTATATAAAAACTGTTAAAACTTTAAAATTAAGTTAAATAACAATTTTTTTATAATAGTTACCTAATGTTACTCATTTTGTTAATTTGTATGTTAACTTTTTATAACTTGAAAGAAATTCATTTTATTCATATATACATTTTATTTTATCTTATATAATTTACCAGTATTTCGACCTCCGCATTCATATTCAAAATTTCTTACCCTTGCCGAGAAGTATTTGGTTCCGGCTGGAATATAACAACAACATTTTCCTGTGATTTATTTATTGTAGGCTAGATATAAACTTATCAACCGATTTTTTAATTATGTCTCGTGAACAATAAACGGAAATCAGCTTTCCTTGAACATAAAAGGATATAAGTATTATTTAAATTCTTTTAAACGTACCTATAATAAATCTACAAAAATTCTTTAAAAATTTATTTTTATTTTCCGCTTGACTTTTATGTTGATGTTACATTGAAAATTCCCAGCACTACATCATTGCAGATTTACGTATTCTCTTTGATATTCGCATTATTTCTGAATGCAGAACTTATTTCAAATTTGCTTATTATAAACACAGTCATAAAACATATTAATATTTCACTGACATTTATCTATAACAAAATAATTAAAATACAAACCATAGTTTATAAATAATTTTATTTTAATTACGTGCGTAAATCTATATTTATATATTACATAGTATAAAACAAAGTCGCTTTCTCTATGCCTATATCCTTATGTATGCTTAAATCTTTAAAACGACGCAACGGATTTTGATGCGGTTTTTTTTTATTGGATAGAGTGATTGAAGAGAAAGGTTCATAAGTATAATAACATCCATTAAATAGTGGAAAAATACTGTTATTTTTGAGGTTTCTAATGTGATGTCGCAATTAATTACATTTAACGCGTGCGGACCACAGGCAGTAATGGATAAATCAAAACTACTGGATCCATTTTAATCATTTTTTCAGTGAATGACATAGGCTATATATTTTATACCCGTGCGAAACCGGAGCGGGCCGCTAGTATTATATATAAACTTTATAAAGTATAAATATTTGTGTCTATTTCTGGCTAATTCGCGGTGGTAAAAACATGCCTTTTAAACACCAATAGACGATTCCCTCTCTGGGCAAAAGTTTGTATTGACCAAACTGGCATGAGTTCTGGTATTGATGGTTGTGTTTGTGTTTTGTATGTAGTTCTAGATCCATGAAACAGTATATTACTACACTGTTTTAAGAGTGTAGCGTTATTTTTGTTGTTATTTGATTATAAGTTTGGGAAGCATTGATTAGAAACGTAGCTTGTGATTACATAAAATTAACAAGGTCACAGACTATAAATTTGATCCTGTAATATTTCTAGTGCGATGTAATATATAATTTCCTCTGAGTGAAATAAAGCATGGCAAGACACACAGTAGAGAAAGTAAGAAAAAACGCCATGACTATAAGGCAATCTTTGAATTAATTATATTAATATTTGTCTCATAACCATATACTTAATATATACTATAGACAGGCCCTAAGACTTGGTGGTGCTATTTGGTAAATTCAAGATAAACGCAACTGATCAAGTTAGTCACACGATGACTTCATCGGCTGTGTTATAAGCTTCTGACTAACATTATTACCTTCGCTCATAACATAATTAAAATTTAATCAAATTAAGTAAAATCAAACTATTTCATTCGTCAACAAAACGCTGACGTTGAATGAAATCCAAACCAAAAATAAATTAATACGTATTTAACAAGTCTGAGTAACAAAACTCGTAACACGGCGTGCTTACAACGTCGGTTCACGAGCTAAATCAACAGTCATCTCATAACTCGATGTGGAGTTGCATGCATTCTTGATGAAGGCTTTTTCTTTGCCTATTCCCCCGTCGGTAGTACGGATGCTTTGCATTTTGTCAAGTCTCCAGGCGGCTGGTAATTTATGGAGGTAGCGAGTCTATGTTAGATTTGGCCTTAGCATGCAAGTTCGAGTTCATAAATAAGTAAGCCTGCATTCATTGATTATTTCGGGGGTATCAAGGTAAAATGAATAGGGCTGGGAAAATTTGTGGTGAATTGTTTTGGTACGTTTGGAAATTTTTCTAAAAACTTTCTATTCGTCCGCCTATATATTTTTATAATTAAATAATAAATAAACGCTACACACTCAACGGCTCCCATTAGGATAGTTATATTCTGTGTCCGTAAACATAAGGGACAAGGACAAACCCGGACCGGAACACATGTCTGCATGGTCAATACAAACATCTGCTCCGAGCGGTAATCGAACCCGCGACCTGAGGCGCTTAAGGCAGGTTTAATTATACTTAATCATTACGTTTGCTTACGTTTTCAATTTTTTATTTATAATTTTCATTTTTAATAAATCTTATAGAAGAATGCCTGTATTTTATAAATATAATAGCATAAGAAAATATTGCCAGCCTTGATTTAGGTACCAATGATTTAGGTACAAAAATTTTCACTTCAAGGCATAGTACGCTTAAAGTATAGATCTTGAAACGTTTGCAAAGCACTATTAGCATATCTAATTATAACATTTTGGCAAGTGGAAGTATGCTAGGCGAGTCACTTGCGAGTTCGCACGGCAAACTTCAGAGGCCTAGTTCTTGCATTATTTGCCTTATAATTAACTAGTACATGTTGAAACAGCTCCGCCTTATTAGGGTATCGGTAATGACGTCGTTACGTCTATTTGAATGCTTAGCGTTGTACAGTTTTTTTTGCTTTAATTAGGTGCACTAGTTAGAAACTGCCTGTTTATAGTTTATTATAGTTTCGTAGTCCAACAATAAGTCATTTTAACATGGACGTATATTTAACAGCATGCTATGGTTCGCTGTTATTTTCTATACATACAAATAGATAAAATTTAAGTGTCCATTTGTAATTCCCAATTAACAGCTTTTCACTAAATGTATATGAAAGTATATACGGTACTTTCAAAAAAGGCAATTTTAAATTTTTTCCTGTTTCTCCCTCTATCTGTTTGTTCGGACAATTTTTTACTGGCAGATAGCTGATGTTATAAAGAGATTTTTAGCATACTTTTACTTGAAAAAATGAATTGAAGGGTTTCGTGGAATAAAAAGCAATCGGTACACTGAGTGAGCTGAGCCGCGTAGACAGCTAGTTATTAATAAAACTTGAATATATGTCACTATCTACAAATATTATAAATGCAAATGTTAATTTATAATTTTGTTAATTATACTTTTTAGCCGATCTTCATGAAATTTTGCGTCACGTTATCTTAACGTCAGGGCCACAGAATAGGGGCAGGATATCTTTCATTTAGAAAATAGTTCTATTCCCAAGGGATGAAAAGTCGGCCTGCTGACACGAACTTGCAACATGAAGCCTGGGGCAAAGAACTACTACACTTCAATATACAGGTGTAGTCGCGGGCAGATGATAGTTAGTTGTGTACGAATATAAAATTTTGTTAATTTTATTTCAAGCTACTTCTTCACTTTCAATTTAATAATAATGCTAGAGGCTGTTTAAATAATTTTATCTTAAATATTTAACTAAATTGAATTGTTTGAAATGTTTGTTTACTCTGGCATTTATTATAATAAACTTTAATGTTAAAACTAATAATGTTAATGTAGGCGTCACTCATTCCGTATTAAAATACTGAAATTAACGCCCACTGGAATGTTCACATGCATAATAATATCGGACGGAATGTAGGCCGCATGCTGATTGCACAGACACACTCCTCATATCGAATTCTCTTTTTTCCACAAAACGATCTCGTCGGCGCGAAAAATTTCATATCGCCACGCGTTTTGCAAGTAAAATCAGATAACTTTTGACACTTCAATTACGTAGTGATGGCCGCCTCTAATTTTTTTTACGCGAAAAAGCGGGAAATATGTCGTGTCAAGAGCACACAAGATCCCAAAGTTTCGAGAACAAAATAAAAGTTTGTACAAGTTGGGTGATGTTGAAAGTAATGAAAGTAAAAATTAAAAAGTTTTCGCAGTTAATATTTTGCCGCGATATTATATATATAAAAACCGTCTGACACTTCTTAATTTTGCACTACAAAATTATTCTTATAGAATATAAAAATTCAGTTTATTGAATTGTTACATAATATATATAATAGGGACTATTAAAAAAAACTACTCTATATCAGTCTCTCTGTTACCCGTTAAGGAAAGACGTTTTCTATAACCATAATACTCCACTCACTAGGATTTGTAAGACGGGCAACTATAGTCGGTTAGTCAGATGGGTGATCGCATAGTGGTATTTCAACTAAGCGTCTCTGTGCTTCGGAGAGTACGTCAAAAAGGGTCCCGGATGTTCTCAATTTGATAACAGTCGAAAAGTCAAGTCAGAGCCTATACCGGCAATCTGAACAACTTTGACACTAGGTTGGGCCACTAACCACTCGATACTCGAATTAGAATTTCAGATAAAAAAAAAATTAACACACAGTTGGAATTCTTAAAACGGATGGCAAAATTTCATCAACCGAAAAAAGGTTGCCCATGAAATTAATTCACCATCAACCATTTAATTCGCCAAGCACAAAGATCATCTCTCTCGTATGTATGAATGAAGACATATCATACAGCAGGTGTATAAAACTTGACAGATGAAATTTACAATCTGGGGCCCTCACACATCAGATTGTTTTATGCGTTTTAGTTTACGCTTGTAAATTTTATTTAAAAGCTAAAGGGCAAATATGTTAAAAGCTAAAGGGCAAATATTATATCTTCTTATTTGTTTTGCGTAATCTTAATTATAATAGTATAATAAGTGTTTTGTTTGCATAAAAAAAACTTATATATTTAGTTGTCATAAAAAGACTTAAAATGGAGCCATTAAAAGACTTAAAACAAAACATGAACTACTAGCTACTTTCATTTTCATACAAAAAAATCAACAATTCGCTGGCACTCTTTCGTGAATTGGACTAACCCAATGAAACGAAGTTAGTAACAAGCTAACTTTATTCGATTATATTGCAGCTTGTGTCTAACTTCGTTTCGTTGCCTCGATGATGAATTTGCGAAGGATCACCATTTTTAATATTTTGTTTGTATCTTTTTAACGGTACTAGACCCATTCTCATCCTAAGACAAATGAGCCGGCTCGACTGGGTAGTATTATCCTCTCAGAGAAAATCGGCGAACGGAAACAGTATCAGAAGGCATAGTCGCGTTTCACGCGGTAAAAGAGAGCGAAGGAGACCCAATCTCCCACCCCCTCTATGAACCCTCCTGTTCCTTAGGTTGGCAACGTGCATATGATACTTCAAGTATCGCAAGCGCTCATGTGGTGACTACTTACCACCAGGTGGCTAATGCTTGTTTGCCTCCCGTCATGAAATAAAAAAATGCAACTTATTCACACAGAGTGAGCCTATGTCACATTTAGTTTTTTTTTAGTCAGACAAACGACTTTAACAAGACCACGATAGTCAACGGTTAGAAATATCAATTTAACAAACAGTGGTTAGTAATCTGAAATAGATTAATGATGCGAAAATCTACTTGACGTGAATGCAGATGTATAGCAAACATGCATGAACTGTGAAGAAAACCATTAAATCAACAGTCAGCTCGAATAAAACGAAGCTCAAGTTTAAGTATATACTTACATTAATGACACTACAGAGTTTAAAATAGCTGTGTGGACGGTTTGAAAGAAATCCTAAATGGTGGAAATTCGTGTGAAAAAATATTCTTAAAATATAATTCACCTCTTCACTAAGGACATAAAGTTCGTTTTTGAATAAATAGAAGTTGTTTGGCTCGCTCGCGAAGTTTTAATGAACTTTAATTTATGATGTCCCATACGATAATCAAGCTATGTAATAACCACCTTTATGATAAGAATCATAAGGATCAATACGATATAGGCTTTTGTAACCAAGAGCTATACTAATTTGTCGCCCATATGGGAGGGTCGTATAAAGAAAATTATTGAATCGCGACATTTTTCGGTATTCGGTGTTTTGGTTTGTGTAATCCAACTATAATTAATTCGGGCGTTTACTTCTCTGTCAACGAAGTATTTTTAGTTTCGTATCTTTTATGGCTTAAAGGGAATTTATAGCTGCTTCACCAGTTCCTAAAGTAACCTCAAATATTCCATGAAAGTATAAACTTGTACAGGAATGATAATAAACAACAACTTTATTACCGTTTTTATACTATTGTAATCTCAATACATATTTCCAAAAACGTTTTGATCCTACAAGAAATGTAACAGCACGAGTCTTAGTGAATTACCTAATTTATGATCAAGTTTATCTAAAGTTTACGCACATTTCAAGATTCAAGATTTAAAAACATGTTCTTACCTTTTAACTACTACTATATACTAATCCTTATCACGATTATTTTATAAGACTGTGATAGTTGGTTATAGAGATAGTTATTAATACATTAAATAGCTCTCTTCTTTCTACCATATGGTTGGTGGGTCACCCAGTGTCCAAGCTGTTCAGATCGCCTATATAGGTCACGTGACTCATCAACTATTATCAAATTGGACTGACATTTTACGTGCCCTCTTAAGCAGGGAAATGCTTAGTTGAAAAATCTATAAACTGAACACGCCTAAAGCTGCTTAAGCCACTCAGATCGTTTCCCGATCAGTGGCGTACCGGCTATGAGCTCTAACTTAAGTAAAACGTAAAAGCTAAGTCAAAATCAAATATTTAAAATCATAAATATCACTAATAAATGAGTAGCAATATATACAATTTTACTACGATTAAAAATACCGGTAATATTTTAAAATCAACACCAAGGCGGCGAACCTTTAACGACGACATTATATTTGATATACGACAACGTATTATATAACTACAATCTTATTTAAGCTCAGCATTATAATCCGCGATCGTGAAATATTAACACCGTTTAGTCGATTTATCACACAATTTCGAACGAGTCGATTCATTAAAGTGATTCATTTCAACGTAAAATGAAATAATCTGTGAGTTAGGTATTTGACAAAATGAACCATTAGTTGTTACGAAACGGTTTATAAACAAAACTTTATTCGTCAGTTGGCGACAAGACAAGAAGCTGTCGAGCGTACAGTTTTAGAAATAAAGTAAAACATAAATGTTGAACGCTGAACATAACAAGCAAAATAAACTGTTCGTTTTATGTAGTTTTTACAAGCATCTAGCACCGAAACGAGTCATTTGTTTAAGCACTTTGTAAAACTGATTTCTGTCTTTGTTTATAAACGCAATTCAAGCGATCAAAGAAGTAATCTTCTCCACATAAGAGACACTAAAAGATTAACAACGCTTTTAGATATTCTTAACAAGGACTCCGGAGACGCAACAAAACTCCTGAAAGTTTAAGATATTAGCTCATCTTACTTTGAGGAGATAACTGAATTTAGATTAATTTTTAGGTACTTTTTTTCCGCTGACGCTGAAAGCTTATTACATTTTTTATTATTATTTTGTCAATTAGGTATTCTATTTATTTATAAGAAGGGCATCTACTCACTTAGAGATCATTAGAAAAATGCACTCTAACAAAATTATAACCAGACGTACCTTTTTGACGTACCAATAAAATATTAGCCTCGAGCAAAAGTTGTGCTCCTGACCATTGGTGCCAGAAAAGTATACATACTATCACTACACCAGAATAATTGTTAGTTACTATAAACAATTGAGATCTAATTTTTTTTAAATCAAAGGGTCTTAATCCACTATTCAATTGCAAGCGAGTTCAAAGCAAAGCACGCTGGGTATTCGCTTTGCAGATTTTAACTTAGTACTTGCCACACATGTAACTCTTAATTAAAAAGAAATGTAAGACTTCTAATGAATTTTTATCAATATTATAGGCGATCTTAGTTTGGCATTCAAGTATCGAGTCGGTTGTAATATTAATCATTTCTCTGGCTTCAGTACTTTAAATGCTGCATGCAAGCGGTTTTTATTTTTCTTTTATTTATTCTCGCCTCGATTGTTGCCAGAACGAAGTACTCATAAAACTATAGAGAGCTTCTTGTTTTACACAGTCTTTTATATTTCACCAGCAATTTCAACTGAAAAAGAAAATTGTCTCGTCTCTTCCGTGACTTGTATGATACTGGACGAAATTATTTTCACATACATTTAGTTTTTGCTTCAATTTTGTGGACTAATTTAGAATGTGACTTCTGCTCGTAGTTAATTTGATGTAAAAACATCATTCGAAATTATAAAACCATTACAGAATTATGTATATTTACTAAATCAATTATGACTCTACATTGTAAATCCCAATGTGAATGTGTTTACTAGTTACTTTGTTTTTTTTTTTGTCTCATAGATTCTTCTTCATCCTAGCATTATTCCCGATATCTTATGTACCCAGGGTCTGCTTATTACTCTTATCCGGATTTGACAGGTTACTGGTTTTTACACGGAGCGATTGCCATCTGACCTCCTCAAACCCTAAGGGCGAACCAGTAACTCATTGGATAAGAGCAATTTACTTATCAAGAGTTAACGATTATTATCAGATGTTATTGATAATAACCGGGACCGACAGCTTAACGTGCACTCCGAGGCACAGTGGGGAGACCCACACAGACAAACGCCCAGACCGAGACAGAAATTTTAACAAACATCTGCCCGATCGGGAATCGAAGCCGCAACCGTCGAAACTTAAGGGAGACTCGCTACCCACAACGCTACAACGGTGTTTTTTTGTCTCTTAGATTGTTTGTTAGTTACTATTTTAATACCCTAGCTAATATACGTTCTCATTGGTACAGAAAAAAGTAATGATAAGTGTGATTGTATGGCATAATTTAATAATTTAATAAATTGTAATATGATTCTATCTGAACTCCACACCGATAAAGTCGGGACCAGATGCTAGTACGAGTATAAAATAAAATAGAATTAAATGTAGTAGAGTGCCCTTTGAACATAGTAGAGCACAAATGCCCCTAGTAGATATTGAACCTGCGACCATTGGTGCTTTAAGCAAGTTTCCTACCCCTTTGCCACAACGGCAATAGAAATAATAATCGAAATCTTAAGTATCTTAATTTACTTTCGTAAAGCAATCTCTGCTTACTTATTATGAAATATTTGAATTTACATTACTCTGAATATGTGTTGGTGTTGGCCTTACTGGCCTTGGCAGTGTTACCGAGCGAAGAGGCCGATTAGAGCGACCCGATCGTGAAAATCAGATAGCCCTCGCTTGGCGTTACGGCTACTACCTGCTATGAGAGGACTACTTCTTTCGACGTCATTTGGAAAGAAGTTAGTACTCCTAGCGCCTTTAACTCAAATAAGTATTTTCTCAAAATAAATAAAACATTCCCGCTTCACAAGTTTAATTAATATTGAAATTCAATAGACGACTCAGAAAACGTTACAGACGCTTTACAAAATATTAAAACAATTAAGACTAAGAGAAATATGTCTGTAAAATATATCTCTGTACCTTATGAAGGTAATTAGGAAACGAGTAGAACAATAAATAGTGGGGTAAGATGCTCATGAACTGGTGACAGTGAAATATTCATAGACTGAGTTAATTACTGTTTTCTATTATACGATAATGCTGCTTTTAATGAAAATACTATTGTGAACGTAAATTATGAAAATGTAATATTAATCTGACTGTTATAGAAACCTGACTTAGAATAAGAACTGAAAAGATTTAAACTAAATTATATTCTTAATATTGACTTAATTAAATATACAACATTTCTAGATCTGTGTTAGTATGTTTTTCAACTAGGTACTAGAAGAATAATTTTTCATGCTTTATACAGGAGACTAATTGAACGAAACAAAACGAAATCAAAGCAGCCAAAAATAGTAAAACACAAATAACAAAGCACAAAGCTTTTAATTAAGATGATTCGTTTTTCCAAAAACTAAATACAATAATACACAATGATCAATTTTAATTATGTATATACAATAATAAATCATTTACATCCACATTCTAGACAACAAAATCAGCATAATTTAATTTTTCTTATGACGTTTGCATTTTCTTATAACTCTAATCAGATTCCTGCAACCTTAGCTATCAATAACTTGACGGTCTAGAACAAATATTCTATCAAAATTTAATGATTATTGGGTGCTAAGTTATAGCATAGACGACATAAAATCAATAATAATATTTTATTTCTTCACATAGAAGTAGCTAACATTTTCTTCTATAGTTATAAGTCAAATACTTCAAAATGATCTTACATTTCTCAGTATTTAGCAAGCCCTCTGTTCCTAGATGCTACGCCCTTGTGTTGTACAATAATGTCATTACGAAAATGAGTTTTAATAATAAACCGTATAAGCGTTATAGACGTTCGTAAAACAGAAATCATAAAATATACGTAGTGCGTTGGTAAAAAATTACCTGGAAGTGGGAACAAATAAATATTTGAACACACGCAATTTGCCCTGAAAACAATTTGAATATCACATTCCCCTACATAAAACGGCTGTAAAAGCGGTACGTCGTAATCCGAGCTCATACACCGACAGATAGAAGGACTACTGAAGTGACTCGAGCGGTTCACGTAAGAGTGTTGGCTTTTAAATTATTGATTGAACCTGTTCTTTCCGTTATTCTGGTTTTTTATAAGATCTACTGTTAAGGATTACAGCTGCGAAATTCTTTCGATAAATAAATAATTTATCGAACTATTTTAGCTATTTATAAAATATTTTTATACAGGCACTTTTAGTTGCAGACAGATAAATCTATTAAAACCTACTCGTGGTAGGCCTTTTATTCCAAGAGCCGAACTAGGTAGGCGCCACCGCAGTGTCAGATATTCTACCGCAAACCAGTGGCGTATTTTGTATTACAGTGTTTCATCAAGAAATGCACTGTAGCTAGTGAAATTACTGGGCAAAGGAGATTTAAGAACAATACCTCTAGGTTGGCAACACGTAAGTGACATCAATAACTGGTGTTGCAAGCGCTCATAGGCTTTGACAACTGCTTGCCATCAGAAGGGGTCTTGCTTGCTTTCCAAATTAGTAACATAAAAAAGGAAAGTTTGTTGGTGGTGGTTAAAAGAGTAACAAGAAATAGACGAGGAGGGTTAATTGAGATCGAAAGAAAGGGAAGATAATTAATTTAATGCCTCAACATAGATACTAACAAATAAATAAACGCTACACACGTTTATTTTTACGGTAGTAGAGCCATGCATCTCTCAGCACAAAAGGGCCGGCTCGACCGGGGTAGTACTACCCTCTCACAGAAAATCGGAGTCAGGTAACAGTATCATTAGGTACTGTTGCGTTTCGTGCGATGAGTGAGAGCGCCGGAGGCCCAATCTCCCACCCCTCTGTTACCTTCCTTTTTTTCCTTCTCATCCCGTCCCTCCTGTACCTTGGGTTGGCAACGCACTTGTAATGCTTCAAGTATCGCAAGCGTTTATAGATTGCGGTGACTGTTTACCATCAGGTGGACCGTATGTTTGTTTGCCAACCGACATGAAATAAATAAAAAAAACACTTTGCGGCTTCCATTAGGTTAGCATCACACACCGAGCGGGAAACGAATCCGCAACCTGTGGCGATTAAGTCATGTTCGCTAGCACTGCGCCACAACGTACCTACTACTTTCACTACTGGTACCAAAAACTATAAGGTTCTACTACTACTAAATCATTACCCATACTCTTAAATTAAATTTTTTATTAATTTTAACATAGTTGCAAAGAAACTTTAGAATATGGACATCAATACAGCACCATTCAATACCAGTGCTTAGTTCTCTATTTCAAACGCGTCACAACTCTTCGTTACAATTTCCTTTTAGTCAGCGTGGTCTATTTATGGAAAAGCCGTAAAGGCTGTATATTAATTTTCCCCACAACGTTTCTAGTTGCAATTTGCTATCATACCCATAGGAGTGTTACAATAAACATATCGCTCAGCGGGGATCGTAATTCTGTCAAGTATCACTTGTTATTACATGTTTTGACATGATATATTTCGGCGTACATCGATCATAGCGTAACTGTGGAATTGAAACTGCCTTTATGTTGACAATTGAACTTTTGAGCTTTGATTCATTTGACGATGAATAACTGGCAATTTACAATATTGAACCTTATGATCTTTTGTTTTAATAGTTAGATACAACTAATTTTCTATTTTTTTGTTTTTTTTTTTTTTTAACGGAACACACTCAACGGCCCCATTAGGATAGTTAAGTCCTGTGTCGGGGGTTGGAAGCACACACAAAGACAAGGAAAAACACACTCAAACCGGAACACATCCCTGTCTAGTCAATCCAAACCGCTGCTCCCAGCGGGAATCCAATCCGCGACATGTGGCGCTTAAGACAGGTTCGCTACCGCTGCGCCACAGCGTCGTAAAATTATTAGGTTTTCTTACAGTTGAATAAGATGTACAAGTATTTTTAATAATTTTCAGATAATTAACTATGAATCGGCTTCACGTTCCGAACTTAAACATTGTCTGTAAATACCAGATATAGTTTTTCGGGGGATTGCTTAACATTTTTGTTTTCGAAAAGAAACGCATATGACATTTTAACACAAACTCTAAAATCAAAATTACAAACTTTGAATGTCATATTTATTTACCTATAATGAATTAACAACCTAAAAAATAAGTTTCAAATTTAGCTCTTACAATTAAGATACGTCCATAAAACTTTTCATCCCTAATTTCAACAATTTTTCGCATTAAAAGTAGCCTATCTCAATCTTCAGGTTCTAGACTATCTGTGTACCAAATTTCCTTTATATCGGTTCAGTAGTTTTTGGTATGAAAGTGCGACAGACAGACAGACAGAGGGACAGATCAGCATTAATGAAGTCTCAATATCTCAATGGTAGAAGGGCCGACTTCGCTCCGTAAACGCGAGAGTCGAGGGTTCGATCCTATTGTTGTACCCACTCCTAGCGCAAGCTTCGAGCTTATTTGGAGGGGCCATAGGAATATTAGTAATGCCTTGAAAAAACATTGCTAATATTCTTTATAAAAAATAAAAATATATTATAAGTAAGGATTAGTAGAGAACACTGATAAATAGAAAGATAAACTGTGTTATCTTAGTAATACGGTCCTGTACTGTGTACTCTTTTACGTAATCCATAGCTAACATGACATCAAATATTTCTACTAAATGAATTATATTGGGACAAGATTCAATTTATTTTACGAGAAAATATTTATGTTTCACAATAAAGAATTCTTTACGAATCTTACCTATTATTTTATTGTTGAAATATCAAGACATATTCATACAATATAATCTCATTGTATCTCTTAGAAAAGTACTGAAATAAAGTTACATTTGCATGTCGTAATCGAATAAATCTCTCTTCAAAGACAAAGGAAGCAAAATAAGAAGAATCTAACATGAGATTAAAATTTTAATTTTAGCTTTTCTTTATTATGGCGACAAAAATTTAAATTTTTTATTTTTTTATTTAGTTAATCAGTTTACATAATGACCAATACATTTATCTTGATGTCCAAAAACCTTTTTCACATAAGGTTTGTGTGGACATTGCACATTCCTACAAGAATTACATTGTAACCAATACAATCGCAAAGTTATAAGAACATAGAAACAAAAAAAAAAAAAAAAAAGACAAATAAATAACAAATGTAACTATTCGTTCATCTTCGTTTTACTTATTACATTTTAACTCAATCGTGGCTTGTCGTGTTTACTGTGCGACGCTCTCGGAAACCGGTTTGTGGTCACGGTATGTACAGGTTGCTCTAAGTTTTACAGAATTATTTACCTACTTAATGTTATTATTTTGATTAGATTTGTAATATGTATCCACTTATTGATTTATTTACGATGGCTTTGTTCTTGTATGTATTGTTTAATTAGTAATTTAAGGTTTTTATCAGTTATTTTGTCCCTTATTGGCAATGGTATATCATTAATTAGTCTTGGAACAACATACTCTGTTGTTCTTTTCCCATAAAAATTATTAGCACGTGTTGTAACTATATTTTTATTAGTGACACGTCTCGTGTTTATTTTGTTTTTGATTGTGTTTGTACTAAATTTGTTATAGTTTTCTATTAGAAGACGAAGTTTTATTTTTTCTTGTATAGGTAAAATGTTGCAATGGTTGAGGATTAGCTGGTGATCATTACGGTATTTGTTTTTATATTTGTTTGGTAATATTAATTTAAGAGCTCTTAATTGCAAGTTATCAATTTGTTCGATATATGTTTTATATGTTCGTCCATAGCTAGATATTCCATACAGTATAATACTATCTCCTAGTGCTTTGTATAATTGTAATTTTACCGTAAATGGTATTTTCTTTCTAATGATGCTTAGTTTTGAAAGGAGTAGTCGCAGCCTATCACAAATGTGATTTATGTGTGGTCTCCAGTTGAGACGATTATCAATTATTAAACCTAAATATGTGTGTTGTGTTACCTGTTCAATCGGTTTACATTTACAATTACTTGTTGGTCTATGTAAACAAAGATGATCATGCGCTATCAATGTTGTATTTAGCATGTATTTAATGTGACTGGAATGTATGTGTAAAAGTTTAGTTTTTTGAGTATTAATTGCTAATCCATGATCGTGAGACCATTTACAGACTGCCGTAAAATCTTCCTGTAGTTTTTTTAGCGCAATATTAACATCTCGATCATCAGCAACCAGGCAAGTGTCGTCGGCATACTGATATACAGTACAGTTTTTAATGACATTATTCATATCATTTACGTATGTAAGGTAGTGAAGAGGCCCTAGCACTGATCCTTGAGCTGTTCCTATTGATACCGAAACCGAATCACTTAATTGGCTATCTACTTTTACCTGGTAGGTACGATTTTTTAAGTACTCATCGCACCACCCAAGCAGAGGGCCTCTTACACCACTGTTGTCTAGTTTGTCAATAAGAGTATCATGACGCAGTGTATCAAATGCCTTGCTGAAATCTATAAACACTACTAGTATTTGCTTTTTCGAATTTAAACTGCGGTAAATCTGATCAGTAAAATTTGAGAGTAGCTGTGTAGTGCTTTTTTTCTCCTGAAAGCCAAATTGATTTTTCGATAATACATCATGAGAGTTATAGAAATTGTGAATCTGTTTAGCTATATATTTTTCAACAATTTTATTTATAGTAGGTAATATTGTAATAGGTCTATAGTTAACGTATTCTTTTTTGGATCCTTTTTTATGTATTGGTCTTACCAAACCAGTTTTTAGCTCATCGGGGTATCTATTGGTTTTCAAACTTAGGTTAATTAATTTTTTAATAGCTATGGCTATTTTTAATGAAATTTTTTTTATATCTATAGGACGAATCTGGTCTAGACCCGCTGCTTTATTTGTTTTTAGATTTTTTATGATGTTTTGGATATCCTGCTCTTTTGCTTTTTTAATTAACATTGATACCGGATTGTACTTTACGTAAGATTCTTTGCTTAACAACATATGCTTGCATTGTGGTATATTCTCAATAGCATTTGTTTTAAAACATTGTGCGAATTTGTTTGCTATTTCTTTTTCGCTTACGTTATCCGTTTTTAATGCGTTTATAATTGTTTCATCTGGAGATGGCGTTACTCTCCCAGTCATTTTATTTAAAATAGACCAAAGCTTTTTTAAGTTACTTTTGTTTAAATAAATTGTATTTTTATAGTACCTAGTTTTAGTTTTTTCAATGATTTTATTGTATTTATTACGGAGCTTTTTAAATTCTACTGCAATTATTTTATTATTTGGATCTTTGAGTAGTTCCATATACTTTTTATCTTTTTGATGACACATATTTAATATTTTTTTATTGATCCAATGTTCCGAATTGTTCGTATTTCGTATTTTTAGAGTATATTCTGATTTTTTATAGCAATTTAAAATGTTAGTCTTTAGGAAGTGGTAAATTTTATTAGGGCAATTAATTTTATCTATTTCTTCCCAGTTTATACTATTTAATTCATTGTTCAGTATTGTATTATTAATTTTTGTGATTGTAGTCGGAGCAGCCTGTATACACTCTCCACCATTCAATGTAATAATTGTCATACGATGATCCGCTAGTACCGTACCGAGTGCCGCACAATAAGCATCGTATGTTCGGGTTCTAACGAAAATATGATCAATGCAACTTTTTACAGTATTATCACTTTTTAGTTCTATTCTGGTGTATTCGTCGATCCCGCACATAAGACCATACTGATATAGTGTATTTAGATATCTATTTCGTACACAATCAATGGATTTTATATTGATATTTACATCACCAATCATAATAAAGTCTGAACAATGATATTTCTTCAAGATACATTCTAGTTCAGTGATAAATAAGTGCCTATTTTTGTGTGGCGGCCTATAAATTGCACATAAATAGATCTCTTCTTTATAAGGTGTTATTATTTTGCCAAGAATACTTTCAAATTGATTAGTACTACTGGATAGAATATTAAATTTATGTTTTTTTAGTGAGTAAATGATTATACCACCTCCTCTTTGATTTTTTCTTAGATTTATGTGCATATTATACCCGTCAATTTCAAACAAGCAACATAATGATTCTTTTATACCGACTTCCGACAAAATTAAGAAATCAATTGCGTAAATACTTTTACACAACAATAATTGTATTTTTGAAAAGTTTTTGATGAGGGATCGAATGTTTATATGTACACATGACAATGATTTGCTGGTTACGGGAATACAATTCCAATATTTAGTTAGATCAGTGCAATTACTAATTTTTATAATATTTTCGTGATGTGACATGTTTAATATATAGGTGTTTTTTTTTTTTTTTTCACACTATGGAAAGAGAAATTTAATTACAGACCAAAGTATATACATTACATTTTTGCTTTAGTAATGTCCTCTTCTGCTCTTATTATCACTAACTCAGCATTCTCCGTTTTTCTTGCATAAATTTTACCATTTTTACACCACACAAATTTATATGAATCTTTAAGTTCTTGCTTTGCTTTCCATAGAAGACTTCGATTGTATGCCGTAAGAGATTCCCTGATATATATTTTTGAGTGTTCATTTTGTAGATTATTTATATTTAGTGCTTCATTCAAATTTATTGTATGCTTTCTAGCAGCCGAAATCCATTTATCTTTAACCTCTTCATTATTCATATTAAGACTTATTACATAATTTCTTCCTAGACGAGTCCAGTTTCCACTATCAACGTCTTTGTTACACATTCCTAACTTCAATGCTATATTGCTGATTATGTTTTCTGTATGACTGTCATCACTTTTTGGAACTCCTACAATTTCTAATTTCCTACTCAGTTGATTTTGTTCTATTTCACCTATTCTTTGCTCGGTTGCTTTTAATTTATTTTCTAGGTATTTATTCCTATTCACTAAATCCATGTTTTTATTTTCTAGATCTTTTACTTTGTGCTTAAAAGCTTCAATGCATTCCAAACATTCTTCTACCTTGTCATTTAGAAATTGCATGGAACGGTTGGTTTCTTCGATTTCTCGTTTAAGAATTTTTTCCATTTCTTTCGTAATTTGTGCCATAAAACTTTTTGACTCAAGGGTTATCTCTCTGCTTACCTCATCTGTATCCTCGTCATCGTCTTCGTCATCTTCAGGAACCATAAAAGATTTTTTACGAAAGGATGTGTTTGAACATTTCTTACACGTCCATTCAAGGTTTTCGGAAGCACGCAGTGCTCCTAATTGCTTGTTTGTTAAATCTGCACACTCAATTTTTGCATGCACTAAAACACTACATTTATTACACTCCAAGCCAGGTGATTTTTTTGTTACGGTTTTGTTACATTTTACACATTTCGCAGCCATGTTGGGGTAGTTGTAAATAAAAGTGCGATATTGGATACGATGTTAATCCAGTGACGTTAGGCGGAGGATTGATGAAATGTATGTTTTTAATTAAGCTACAACTCAAAACATTCTATACCGATCTTTTCTTGTGTCTTTTCCAATTTTTTTCGAATCTTCAAATTTGCCATGTATTTTGTATCCGTTTATTTCCTGCTACCACCGGATAGAAATTAGAAAGTGGATTTCACCAAAAAGAGGTGGTAAGTAATTAGCGTAGGTATGTTTAACGATTATTTTAAAAATCTTTATTTTAAGTTATCTACGTTTAAAGTCGAAACGTGCGTTGAAAATCCCTCAAAAGTAACGCTTACTTGACGATGTGTTTATTACACCGCGTCGAGCAAAACCTCGTAAAACTCTCTCAAGGTGAAGTTTGATTGTTCCCAACAATCGTACTGCAATAGGCACTTGTTCTAATGCGGTTTTGAGGCCGAACTCCTATTTGCTTTTAACATGATTATATAGGTCAGCCTACAAAGGATAAGAAGTAAACAAATAAACAATCGTTTGTTTTGAAAGTAGGTCTCGTTGTATTGTTACGCTTTGTATCATTAGCGTCTTTAAATATTAGTATTCATTTTGAAATATTATTCCGTCGGGTCTTTATAGCTATTAGAAGTCTAAAGCTAAAATTTTATTGTTTCAACAAAGATTTTATGTATAAATCGTAAAATATTAAACTTATAGTCATCCTAAATAAGACTTATTGTTAAAATGGTAATTGGAATTAGCTAGTATTAAAATAATAATTTAGTTCAAACAGACTGAGTGCTCGTTGAGAATGATATTAATCTTTTTTTTCTCAGCAAAACATTCCAGATGTACGGCAAAGTTGACATCTGTCCTATTTTAATGACCCCCAGAGGCACAATACACTAAACAGCGAACATTTTAAATTTTGAAGAAGGCAAATCGTTCGATACATCGTAACGGAAATAGAAGACACATGATCCCGCGGGAAGTTGGAGAAAAAACGTAAAGGAGAAACATATGACCTCATTTGTCGAGGCGTTGGAATTATTTATTACGTTTGATACTTCTGCCGTCGGCTTGCTCTTTGTCACTTGGCGTTGTGATTTTAATACGGCCTCTTTAAAATCTCTTTGAGCGTAGATATCTCATTTTGGTGGGTCAGCATTGTATTGAAAATAGGTCATTTTTGTCTAATAATTTAAACTAGCGCTCCGCCGTTTTGGTTTCATAGAGGATTTACTAAAATTAATTAAATTGGGTCAAATGACAGACATGTGTTTTATATAGACAGAATGAATATTTGTTGTATTTAACTGTATGATATGTATCATTTTAACTTTTCTGGTTTTTAACTCCATAATTATGTATAACCTTTTACGGTGCCAAAGATCACTTCTACGCACCCAAAATAATTTTTTTTAGAATGCAATGCTTTTTGAAGTCATTACTAATATTCTATTGCCCCTCCAAATAAGCTCGTAGCTTGCGCTAGGAGTGGGTAAGACAATAGCCCAAGAGGGTCAGGATCGAAGCTGCAACTCTTGTGTTAACAAAGCGGAGTCGGCCCTTCTACCATTGACCTATTGAGGTTATTGGTACAAAGATTTCACGTTATTAGTTGTCATGAATTTCAAGGACATTTGCTTAGCGTTGATAATGGAGTTAATATTAAAAACAATCGCTGGGTAAACAGCTATTAAATGAAATCGCTACTATTACGGACATGCATAAGAATTAAAATCCCTGGGCAACTGCGATTTTTTTTAACAAAACACTAATAGAAATTTCGTTACACACACCTTAAAATACGTGTGATGTTACAACTTTGTAACTTAATCATTTTCAATACTATCCTAACAACTGGCAAATTTAACATATGCACACATTATGAACTCTATTTGCTTATATTAAGGTACATATTTTAACTCATGAGACGCAAATATTAAGTATGTAAATTATATGTATCCGTCCGCCAGATGCGCGTGAGCATTTGTAGCGACGACTAATGACTCTTTGGCGACGATGTAAACACTCAACGGTAGGCACTGTTAAAATCATCACAAAGGCTTACAAAAAAATTAGAGAGTGGTATTTTGTTTATTTATTGTTTACATTGAGAGATAATTTGCGATCAAAATTGAAAATGGCTTTTTTAAATAAATAAATGAATTGAGTTAAATATCACGGTATGAATCAAAATAAAATTAAAAAAATATATGACATATTTTTAAGTTTCATACCAACCGATCTATTCTCAGGTAAAACAGTCGGGCGCAAATAGTAATAAATAAAATTCACATATACGAACATCAATAATTTTCGTGAGTATTATAAATAAATACATATCGTTCTTTCAAACAAAGCAACTCGGTTTATCCTCATTTCTACCATTTCGAAATCGGATATTGTCGCATATGTATTCTATTTGTTACCAAAAATCCGTTCTCCATAAACGCAACCAACAAAAGACAACTCGTAACAAGATACGAGTCTTAAATATTTGCGAACGCTTTATGTTTAGCAGAATCAAACACGAATAGAGTGGCGTTCCGTTAAAATACAAAAATTGATCGAGCTTATCGAAATATTACTATCATGGTCCCGTAGCGTTAAAATTAAAAATGGACCTATGAAAATAATTATTGTAGCAAAATACCAAAAGACAAAAAAACCCTGGATAAGATTAGAAAATTTTGATTTTAACATTAAAGGTATTAAATTAAATATAGAAATATAAAAAAAAACAACTTCAAAGAAATTATTGATTATATTGTAATAAAACGAACATACTTATTCAATTTATCAAAGAAAGAATTATGGTCGCAATAAAAAAAAAAACAAAAAAAAACCTTGCACAATAAGGAATAATTAGATAATTTTGATTTTAAAATTTAAAATAGTTGTCGAAATATATAGAACCTTAAATGAAATTAATATTGTAATAAGTACGTATATTAGAATGGAAATAAATAATAATAATAATAATATTTCTATATAAAATAATAATTAAAAAGGTTTTAACTTATTGACACATAACTCTGAAAGGGGAGGTAGTAGCGAAATTCAAAGTAAACAATAGCAAGCAGAAACTGGAGCCAAGATTATTGGAGAATTTGTTTTAAGCCACTCGAGGCACTTGTAAATATTTGGTAAGCCTTTCTAAGGCCTTATGTTAAGAATTTCACCTGCCTTCCTGACGTAAAGATTTAATGCTATTTGTTTTGCTAGGTTAGCAACGGCGGGAAAATTGGATCTAAACAACTCCATTTTTCCATGAATAAAGAAATTCTTTGCACAACGTTAGCGTGTACACTAACAAAGGGTATATTATTTGCTTAAAATCTTTCAAATAGGCAAATGGTACTATGCTTAAACTACTATTTATTAATAGAATTATCTGTACAAGTATTATAAAGTCAAAGAGTTTGTTTGCTTGGTTGAACACGTTGATCTCTGAAACGGTCGGATTAAAAAAATACTTTTGCATTTGATACCACATTTCTTGAGGAAAGGAATATGATATATAACATGACGATATGATATTTAGAACTTGAGCAATAAGAAAGAAAGTTCAGGTGGGCGATAAAATGCGATTAGTTACTGGAACAGGGAGGTCTAAACCAGCGGGAGCGAAACCGCGGTCACATCTAGTTAAAAATATAATTCAACCTTGAGAAAACGAGACTAGATCAATGTTTTTATTTGTAACAGTTGAAATATTATGTAAACTAAAACTATTTCTATGAATCTAAATAATAAATATATAAATCAACAACAATGTTTATGAAAAATCATATCTATTAATATTGCTTGTTAAATCATAAAGCCAAGGCTACACGTGCTATCAATCAGTGAGGCGGCGTTTTTGAGCGTTTATGAGAGACAGACAGACAGTCGTAAAACTCTTGATGAGGCTGATTGAAACCACGTTTGGGAAATAATCCGAGCGTTCATAGCTTTGCTTTTAATTAAAGGAAATGTCTGAGGACATAACGCTTTGCAATAAACAGTCTTATACTATTACTATGATATTATATTTTTGTATATGACATCACCATTATAATTTACCAATAACAACATATTATGACGACGTTGTGGCGCAGCGGTAACGCCAGCGGTAACGCCTGCCTTAAACGCCACAGGTCGCGAGTTCGATTCCCGCTCGGAGCATAATATGTTTGTACTGACCATGCAAGCATATTTTCCGGTCTGGGTGTATTTGTCCTTGTCATTGTGAATGTTTCCGGACCCCCGCCACAGGATATTGAAGACCGTATATCCTAATGAAGACCGTTGAGTGTGCAGCGTTTATTATTATTTATTATTATATTATGTAATTGGTTAGAATAGAATGACTTTAAGCAAATCTTTGAAAATGATTTAAATAGAGAATGACATGTCAATGATGATGCAAATTCTATAAATCAGTTTTAGAACATAAATAGGAAAGAATTGAAAATCTGATTTAACTATACAATATTTAAAAAAAAATAGTCATATTATATAGATAGATGCCTAGATAAGACAATTTGTTTGTTTCTTGACCAAATTTAATAAATAAAATTGTGTAATTTGACATAACCTAAGCAACAGCTGATCCTATAAAAATCAAGACTTGTTATCTTATAATTACCGTTGAATCGTTAAAAATAATCAGAAACAGCTGAAAACTAATATGCCAAAAAAATACCAAAATTGATAGCTAGTCTGCTTAAAACCAAAAACGAAATTAAATTAAGGACTTTGTGTCATAAACACGAAATTTTGAATATTGGAACTTATGCATATTGTGTTGAAGATCAAATGTACAGCAAAATTTGCATTTAACCACTTGGAACAAGAAACTACTTACTGGCAAATTACAACATAAAAATAAACCGCATTTTAACTGCTACTGAAGATAAATACCAGGTTTCTCCTGAACCGATACATCAGATCCTGATATTATGCTGTCAATAATAAGTTATCCTTACTTCGATACGGTTGCCGTATTATTAAAGTCAGAACGTTGATACCGCACGCCACATCTTTCTGCGGACATGTCTTAAAACCGCACGCGGCAATCATCATTACGAATCAATCGACGAAAGGCAGATGTGTAACAGTTACACTTCATCACTTGTCTATATCGTAACGTTATTTAAAGATACTCATGCTATTGAAAAATAAACTTAAAGTGTATATAAATAAAGATAATTTTTGCTTAAGCTCGGTTAAGTAGGAGACGGAACGTGCAAAGGGTTGAACTGAACTGGCTATCTCGAAATCATCGCGTGGATCCCTACATTTAGAATGTCACTTAATAGTGCACAATTTTGTTGGAAATAGCATCGATTGTGTAGGTGCATTCAGAGGAAAATGCTCGGCGAAATGGAAAATTTGTCGCAGCTATTATTCGCACTAGCGCTTTGGACGATTAAATTCGATATGCGAGTGAGTTTTAGGTAACAATCGAAGCCAGAAATGGTTTCAATCACAAAACCGTGTGTAGGAACTATTCGTACGAATTATTCTGACCAAAATAAATTTATGAACGAACATATGAACTTTACAGATATATTTTCTTTTTTTTTATTGTATCCCAATGAATATACCTATTTTAAGCTTCCAAATATAAATTATTAATAAAATAACCTAATTTCAAATGAAAATTACAGCTTCCGGGAATCGTCTCGTTAGTGATAAAAATGGCCGCAAACATCGTGTGGAATGTTAACATTGCTGTTCTCCCTTCAAAAAAAGCTTTCATTTTATCACATCAAAGTATCTTCTCCTCATAACAAGATCCTTTCAACAATTTTGAAGAATGTCAAAAGATTTATACATTAGTTGCTGCTTGTAAATTTGTCACATTGGCTTTGTTTTTCTAGGGCAGAGATGTAGGTCTTCTATTGTAAGACAACAGTCTTAAAAAGATTAGTCAAAATTGTCTATAGTCAATAAGAAATACCGTTGACAACGAAAGTTTACACGAATTTATTGTCAAAGAATATTTGAATATAATCTCCTTATCCAAAACATATCAACGAATGTAATGGATATACCTATCTATATTTTTACTAAATCTATTTACTTACAAAGTAGGGTCAAATAACAATACCTTATAAATCTAGAAATCCCCTTATGGTTCCGCCCACAACATTAATTAAACTAACCCTACATTATGCTCGCTAATGACTGTATCCAAAGAACAAATATAAATAAAACGAACCAAAATAAATAAGTAGTAAGGCAAGAGAAATTCATTAATACAGAAAAAATAACAAAGCCAGTTCGGAAATCTATTGAGCATATCAAAATAATTACAAATATTGATTTGAACTGAGAGTAGGATAATAATTATATAATATAAAATGCATTAATACCATAATGTCCTATATTTGCTAGCAATACCAAAAAAAAAGAAGACAGAAGTGGAAACTTTGCATTAATATGACGTAATATAAGTTTAATATATTGTTATCATCTTTTTAAAATATGTATTTTTTATGTTTAATATCTCTTTCTGTGTGAGGTATTTCGTGAAAAGGGACGGATGTGTGTAACAGAAAGCCGGGGAAGTGCGCGCTTTTTGATAAATTTAACCAATGAGACTGTTGTAGCTAGTTATAATTATATAATATTTATAATAATACACTACTGTAGCCTTACAGAGAGAGTTTTTAAAAATTAATATTTTTATAACTTTTCTTTTTCATGTAATACATACTGCAAAAGCAACTCTGTTTATCCTCATTTCTACCATTTAGAAATCGGATATTGTCGCATATGTATTCTATTTGTTACCAAAAATCCGTTCTCCATAAACGCAACCAACAAAAGACAACCCGTAACAAGATACGAGTCTTAAATATTTGCGAACGCTTTATGTTTAGCAGAATCAAACACGAATAGAGTGGCGTTCCGTTAAAATACAAAAATTTATCGAGCATATCGAAATATCACTGTTATGGTCCCGTAGAGTTAAAATTAAAAATAGACCTATGAAAATAATTATTGTAGCAAAATACCAAAAGACAAAAAAAAACGCTGGATAAGATTAAAAACTTTTGATTTTAACATTAAAGGTATGAAATTTAATATAGAAATATAAAAAAAAACAACTTCAAAGAAATTATTGATTATATTGTAATAAAACGAACATACTTATTCAATTTATCAAAGAAAGAATTATGGTCGCAATAAAAAAAACAAAAAAACCATGCACAATAAGGAATAATTAGATAATTTTTATTTTAAAATTTAAAATAGTTGTCGAAATATATAGAACCTTAAATGAAATTAATATTGTAATAAGTACGTATATTAGAAAGGAAATAAATAATAATAATAATAATAATTCTATATAAAATAATAATTAAAAAGGTTTTAACTTATTGACACATAACTCTGAAAGGGGAGGTAGTAGCGAAATTCAAAGTAAACAATAGCAAGCAGAAACTGGAGCCAAGATTATTGGAGAATTTGTTTTAAGCCACTCGAGGCACTTGTAAATATTTGGTAAGCCTTTCTAAGGCCTTATGTTAAGAATTTCACCTGCCTTCCTGACGTAAAGATTTAATGCTATTTGTTTTGCTAGGTTAGCAACGGCGGGAAAATTGGATCTAAACAACTCCATTTTTCCATGAATAAAGAAATTCTTTGCACAACGTTAGCGTGTACACTAACAAAGGGTATATTATTTGCTTAAAATCTTTCAAATAGGCAAATGGTACTATGCTTAAACTACTATTTATTAATAGAATTATCTGTACAAGTATTATAAAGTCAAAGAGTTTGTTTGCTTGGTTGAACACGTTGATCTCTGAAACGGTCGGATTAAAAAAATACTTTTGCATTTGATACCACATTTCTTGAGGAAAGGAATATGATATATAACATGACGATATGATATTTAGAACTTGAGCAATAAGAAAGAAAGTTCAGGTGGGCGATAAAATGCGATTAGTTACTGGAACAGGGAGGTCTAAACCAGCGGGAGCGAAACCGCGGTCACATCTAGTTAAAAATATAATTCAACCTTGAGAAAACGAGACTAGATCAATGTTTTTATTTGTAACAGTTGAAATATTATGTAAACTAAAACTATTTCTATGAATCTAAATAATAAATATATAAATCAACAACAATGTTTATGAAAAATCATATCTATTAATATTGCTTGTTAAATCATAAAGCCAAGGCTACACGTGCTATCAATCAGTGAGGCGGCGTTTTTGAGCGTTTATGAGAGACAGACAGACAGTCGTAAAACTCTTGATGAGGCTGATTGAAACCACGTTTGGGAAATAATCCGAGCGTTCATAGCTTTGCTTTTAATTAAAGGAAATGTCTGAGGACATAACGCTTTGCAATAAACAGTCTTATACTATTACTATGATATTATATTTTTGTATATGACATCACCATTATAATTTACCAATAACAACATATTATGACGACGTTGTGGCGCAGCGGTAACGCCAGCGGTAACGCCTGCCTTAAACGCCACAGGTCGCGAGTTCGATTCCCGCTCGGAGCATAATATGTTTGTACTGACCATGCAAGCATATTTTCCGGTCTGGGTGTATTTGTCCTTGTCATTGTGAATGTTTCCGGACCCCCGCCACAGGATATTGAAGACCGTATATCCTAATGAAGACCGTTGAGTGTGCAGCGTTTATTATTATTTATTATTATATTATGTAATTGGTTAGAATAGAATGACTTTAAGCAAATCTTTGAAAATGATTTAAATAGAGAATGACATGTCAATGATGATGCAAATTCTATAAATCAGTTTTAGAACATAAATAGGAAAGAATTGAAAATCTGATTTAACTATACAATATTTAAAAAAAAAATAGTCATATTATATAGATAGATGCCTAGATAAGACAATTTGTTTGTTTCTTGACCAAATTTAATAAATAAAATTGTGTAATTTGACATAACCTAAGCAACAGCTGATCCTATAAAAATCAAGACTTGTTATCTTATAATTACCGTTGAATCGTTAAAAATAATCAGAAACAGCTGAAAACTAATATGCCAAAAAAATACCAAAATTGATAGCTAGTCTGCTTAAAACCAAAAACGAAATTAAATTAAGGACTTTGTGTCATAAACACGAAATTTTGAATATTGGAACTTATGCATATTGTGTTGAAGATCAAATGTACAGCAAAATTTGCATTTAACCACTTGGAACAAGAAACTACTTACTGGCAAATTACAACATAAAAATAAACCGCATTTTAACTGCTACTGAAGATAAATACCAGGTTTCTCCTGAACCGATACATCAGATCCTGATATTATGCTGTCAATAATAAGTTATCCTTACTTCGATACGGTTGCCGTATTATTAAAGTCAGAACGTTGATACCGCACGCCACATCTTTCTGCGGACATGTCTTAAAACCGCACGCGGCAATCATCATTACGAATCAATCGACGAAAGGCAGATGTGTAACAGTTACACTTCATCACTTGTCTATATCGTAACGTTATTTAAAGATACTCATGCTATTGAAAAATAAACTTAAAGTGTATATAAATAAAGATAATTTTTGCTTAAGCTCGGTTAAGTAGGAGACGGAACGTGCAAAGGGTTGAACTGAACTGGCTATCTCGAAATCATCGCGTGGATCCCTACATTTAGAATGTCACTTAATAGTGCACAATTTTGTTGGAAATAGCATCGATTGTGTAGGTGCATTCAGAGGAAAATGCTCGGCGAAATGGAAAATTTGTCGCAGCTATTATTCGCACTAGCGCTTTGGACGATTAAATTCGATATGCGAGTGAGTTTTAGGTAACAATCGAAGCCAGAAATGGTTTCAATCACAAAACCGTGTGTAGGAACTATTCGTACGAATTATTCTGACCAAAATAAATTTATGAACGAACATATGAACTTTACAGATATATTTTCTTTTTTTTTATTGTATCCCAATGAATATACCTATTTTAAGCTTCCAAATATAAATTATTAATAAAATAACCTAATTTCAAATGAAAATTACAGCTTCCGGGAATCGTCTCGTTAGTGATAAAAATGGCCGCAAACATCGTGTGGAATGTTAACATTGCTGTTCTCCCTTCAAAAAAAGCTTTCATTTTATCACATCAAAGTATCTTCTCCTCATAACAAGATCCTTTCAACAATTTTGAAGAATGTCAAAAGATTTATACATTAGTTGCTGCTTGTAAATTTGTCACATTGGCTTTGTTTTTCTAGGGCAGAGATGTAGGTCTTCTATTGTAAGACAACAGTCTTAAAAAGATTAGTCAAAATTGTCTATAGTCAATAAGAAATACCGTTGACAACGAAAGTTTACACGAATTTATTGTCAAAGAATATTTGAATATAATCTCCTTATCCAAAACATATCAACGAATGTAATGGATATACCTATCTATATTTTTACTAAATCTATTTACTTACAAAGTAGGGTCAAATAACAATACCTTATAAATCTAGAAATCCCCTTATGGTTCCGCCCACAACATTAATTAAACTAACCCTACATTATGCTCGCTAATGACTGTATCCAAAGAACAAATATAAATAAAACGAACCAAAATAAATAAGTAGTAAGGCAAGAGAAATTCATTAATACAGAAAAAATAACAAAGCCAGTTCGGAAATCTATTGAGCATATCAAAATAATTACAAATATTGATTTGAACTGAGAGTAGGATAATAATTATATAATATAAAATGCATTAATACCATAATGTCCTATATTTGCTAGCAATACCAAAAAAAAAGAAGACAGAAGTGGAAACTTTGCATTAATATGACGTAATATAAGTTTAATATATTGTTATCATCTTTTTAAAATATGTATTTTTTATGTTTAATATCTCTTTCTGTGTGAGGTATTTCGTGAAAAGGGACGGATGTGTGTAACAGAAAGCCGGGGAAGTGCGCGCTTTTTGATAAATTTAACCAATGAGACTGTTGTAGCTAGTTATAATTATATAATATTTATAATAATACACTACTGTAGCCTTACAGAGAGAGTTTTTAAAAATTAATATTTTTATAACTTTTCTTTTTCATGTAATACATACTGTGTTAGCCGTAGTCCATAAATGGAATTTAATGTTAATATGTATGTATATTAATTTTTAAGTTTATTTAAATTGTTATCATCACGTGTTATCTTCCTAATAAATTGGTGTCATACCGACAAAAGCATGTCGTATATCTAACCTGAAATTACATTAATGTTTTTCCTATACATTCACAGCCCTTAAATACACGTGGTATTGTTTTCTGATATACTTATACAAATGTTGCTACAAAACATAATAATTTGTCATATAAAAATAGTCGAACAGCAATAATTTGCTCTCTCTAAAAGATTTTGTATGACAATAAAAAATTCAGACGATACTTAAGCAACGGGACGGACAAAATAAATAAAGACACCGCTTTGTAAACACTTTGTCATTATGACAGGCGGCTTGGTGATATCTACAAAACGGCTTGAAAATGTGCCACTGTGGCGCTTAAGTATAAAGTTACAATCTTATAAGGGAACAAATCGAATCGAGACTCAGAAATCTTGTTCGGTAAGCGAGTGATTATTTTATTCATCGGCTTAAATGTTTTCGAGCGGCATTATCTTAGAAGACAAATTGTTTTATTGTCAGAATTTGAATGTAATATTTGCTTAAACACTTTATTTGTCTTGCTTCGTTTGAATTTAATGATACTGTCACTCAGACTTGAGTTAAGCTTGTCTTACTTAGCTTAAGCGAAAAATGGTCTATTATTTTTTCTAACTTTATAAACATAAAATATCATATAATACCATAAACACTAAAGTTGAGATATTGAAATTATTAAATTTTAAATGGAATTTAAAACGAGAGACCTAGTTTTAAAATCTGTTTAAAAACTGTAACTATGGCAAGAGATTGTGGGTGATTCATTCAGTTTTGTGCAAGTTTTGTACTTTGAATGGATAATCAGATCAGAAGCGTAGCTGCAGTGTACGAATGTTCAGCATTAATTGTAAGATTGTCGACCACTCGTCTGAAATAGATTCAATTAGTCACCGCAGCCTTTCAGAATAAAATTTCCGCTTTAATCTTCAAGACGTTTCATGAATTTATTAAATGTTTTGTACTAAATAATTTACTGTTTTATATGTACAATTAATTATATGTAGTCTTACTCTATTGAGTTGGCTGGCTTTTACAGTAAAAGTGCTCACTACCTCGTCATAGAATATCGACTTGAAAAGGGAATGTCGAAATTATTGTGGTTTGTTCGATAATCAAGAATACTCTTTATCTCCTTTCTCATCTTCTTCGTTTCCTGCATCTTTTACCTTCGCTTGGTCTTGGTTCAAACGTCCTTATAGTATAGTAATTGCTTATAATCAAACGGTAAATGCAGGTCATAACCTGGTTTTGTCTTAAATATGTAGTTTATAATGCACGCCACAATTTAGGTGACGAAAACTTTTCGATAATACTTAGACTTCTTTAATTATTTTTGAAGGTTTTTTGGATTGTTAAAGTGAAAGTTTATTAGATATTTAAAAAGTTACGCGACCGCTGTTATCCCAACACGTTTGTTAACAAAAAAAAACTGTCCGCTCAGTGAACCTAGATCATGATGGAATTACAAACGTTATTGCTTTGTGACTTAATCAATTATATGTTTTTCATGATACTTGCCAAGAAAATCTTTCGCAAACTTGTATTAATAATGTCAAACCATGTCTCAATCATTTAGTTTGCACGGTCAGAGTATACCTAGTTGAAAAGATATTTCAATTCTTAATCAACTTCGAAATACATAAATACTAAGCTTTATAAATTTAAAAATAATAATAATTCCGGATATAAACGACATAACTCTAGCATGATTATGAAAAAAAAAAACATGATCTGGTCACATATATTGTAGCATTTACTTAGGATATATGAATTAATATTTGAGTATTCGCTCAGAAATCAAAGGCAATAACATTTATCCCGAATATAAAATTATCATCAAATATGATTTTGATCATCAATTATATAAAGTTTTAATAAATTTATAATTGCTACCAAGCTGTCAATTAGGAATGATACTAATAAATGATGAGTCGTAAATTCTTTCATCTGTACATTGTCATTTGCTATAATTAAGGAAAGTATCTGGAAGCTGTAATTTCTCTTTGTGTCCGAACAATTTTGTCATGTTTAATTTCATGCTGTCTGACGTGTCTTCGCCAATTAACTTGAATTTCACGTGACAGATTTATATAGGAATCAGAGTGCTCTAAACAATGTATTTCTTGACTATAAGAAATGCTTGCTTCAATGTTACTTTTTGTTAATTTTATATTTTTAGGACTTTTGTATTGTCTTGGGCATGTTTTTAATTTTAGAAAATGACAGATTCGTGTGCAACCAAGTTGTACGACGCAAAGCCTTAATAATTTTACAAGTCCCGTTTTATTACATATCCTTAGAATTTTCATTAAATTATAATACATTTGATATAAAACTACCAAGCATCTAGCAAAAAAATCATGACTATAATAAAAACAACAATTTATAAAAATACGTTGTGTATATCGCTAATACGAATAAGTTTTGCTCTTATTCTAAATTAATTATAATTCAGTGATCAAAACAAAAATCTAGTTATATTAAAAAAACTATTTTAGTCAACGACAAAAATAGGATATCATTAAAATTCCTTATGGTCGTTACTTTATAATACGATTGTGGCAAAAAAGAGAAGTGAAATGAAACAGGGGTTTCGTGACGAAAGAATAATTTTATTTGATAATTACGTTATCAAAGACCCGTAATTCGTTTCACTTGATTCAATTATTTTAATTTCGTTGTGTCAGCTGTCTGATGAATAACATGGATAAGATGATAAAAAATAAGGAACTATAAGCCTTATCGCCTTATATAGATAACTTTTCATTAGTATTATAAATTAATGAAAAACCTGGTTTATTTCACGACTTCGCGGCTCGAAAGTTGATAAAGGACATAGGTTTGTTCTTTTTAATGAAAAAATAATAATAGTAAAATAATATTAAAAAAACTAGCTTTTATTTAAATTTTTTTAAAAAGAAGAAAATAAACTATAAATTGAATCGTGCTCATCAATTTATTAGTAAAATGGAAAAGTTTGTCACAAAAAAGGTCAAAAATGTATATAAGTGAGTGTGATTCAAGCTAGTGTTTCTGTTTAAAAAAACGATAGGATAGCTGTTCTATATATTAAATTTTTAATTTAGACTATAGTAGGATTATGAATAAATTGAATAATAAATATTTTTTTAGATATAGAGTAATCTTTTAACTTGTTCTGAAAAGGCATTATTTATGATGTTCATAATATTGTCACAAACCGAGCCAGTGTTTGATATTTACAGCTTAGATGCAGCCGATTAAGAAAAGCTTGGTTTGTATGGAGACAACTTCTTTAATAAGATTTTTTTTCACAATATTTCAGTGTAATTCTCGACTATTAAATTAAAGACTATTTAGATTTGAAAAAAAAAAGCAATAACTGTTATCCTCCCGAAACACTTTTAGTGTGAAGCAATAACACATTGAGAGAATAAAATGTCAACAAAGGCCTAACGATTATTAATAGTTGCATTGAGACAACAACCAGGACAGGCAAAGCTTTATCCAAAGCATTGTGGGGCGACACATACAGATATGCCCAGGCGGGAAGGAATGTCTGTATGATCAATACAAACATCTGAACATCGGGAATTAAACCCCATCATAGGCATTAATGATAATTTTTAAACTTGTCAAATGTTAATCGATATAACAATATGGAACCTATCATATTTATAAAATAATTTGTTTTGTAGTGTAAAAATTATTTGATAATTTTTCTTATTTATTTTTAATACAAAAGCTTACTTCATTCTTGTTAACCCAGATTGTTGCCAGCTTCCACTACACTCGCTGTAGCTTCACATTACAGCCGACTATGCCCTGAATACTGCATATTACTAACAATAGTAAAGTTATTATTCTCCCCCGGCTCGTTATTAAGGCGTTAATAATGAGCCGTGTAATGGGCGCAATGTAGTTATTAAATTTATTTGCAGGATTTATCTATATTAATCTATGTACATCTATAGAGATAAGGCCCGACTCACTCATGAGGCTGATTTTTTGAAAAGTGCTCTTTTTATAACTTAGATGAAATTTTTAAAACTAAGCAAGGGGTTGAAATTTTGTATAGGATGGGTCCGTCATTTTTGGAGTTGGAAGAATGAAACTTTTTTTAGGCTAATATTTAGAGATAAATAAACAAGTGTTTTAAAGTTTTCTGAAATTGCAACGATTCACGTTTGGTGCTCCGACGCTGACGCACAAGGAACGAAACGTAACAGTAAAGATACTGCTACTTTATGACGATATTCTGTGAAAAGTACTTTTGCGTTTTAGCCCAATTCAAGCCTTAAATAGTAATCTGTCCCATTAAATTAATAGATAAAATTGGTTGCTATCAACATGATACGTAAAAGAATATGAATACGTGAAATTCTCAATTCATTATATTTCTTAAAGATAATAATAGTACACAGTAGGTGACATTTAGGGCTGTGGCAGACTAGCGTTTTTTTTTCGAGCGTATAAAGTCGTTTCGGCATACGCTCTTACACACGCGTTTCATTTTGCGCGTCAAAGCGCGACCAACGGGCCTTTACGGGCTTATTCTGGCGTGTACGCTCGAACCAGTTGTAGCAAATGTTTGTAGCATACATTTATTATATAGAGCTTTGTATTACGCGTTTATGAGTTGCGCTTGTGGTAAAAGGTGCTCCTATACACCTTTACGCGTTTCGCAAAATGATTTTACACGCTCACGCTCGTACAAAACGCTGGTCTGTAACCGCCTTTATGTACACATAATTTAATGTAGATACTGGATAACAAAAAAGGTCTTCTTTGAAGTACTAAAAATAGTTCTCTTCAAATGTCAAGAAGGAATAAAATACACATATATTGTAAATTGGGTCTTATTATATTATACGTTATTACAAATAATAATCATGTTATAATTTGCATCATATAATATTTTCTAGTTAATTCAAGTTGTTAACAGAGTATTCTTAATTAACAACAATAGGTTTTAGCATTAATCCCTACGAAAGTAAGTATCTCTATCTTTAACGCTTTCACGTCTAAACAACTGAACCGATTTTGATGAAATTTGGCATAGGGATAGACTACAACTTGCGAAAGGACATAGAAATATGGGGTGAAAGTTTATATTGGCAGCCTTCGTTACTCACACGGGTAAAGCCGCGAGTAAAGCTAGTACGAATATATTCCCCTTGGTGCCTGGTCTGATACTACATATTGAATTGATTTTAATTACAAGCGCTAATAAATACATATTATACCCCTTTGCGATAAGAGATATAAATCTTAATAATTATTATTTAGTAAAGGCATAGACAACGACACTTCAGTATCGCTGCAAGCCGACTGAGATTTATGCTAGTGATGTCATAGGGCTGAATACTCAGACTAGTTAATGTGGAAATGGTATAAATACAAGAAATAATGAGAAAAAGCGTTCAATAAAGGTTTACCTCTAGTTTCACACAGCCATTGGCTTCTATAGAGATTAATGAGTTATAAAAAATGAAATATAAAAAAATATATATAAATTCGCTTGATCTATTAGAATATAAAGAGGCAATGGCCAATATTTTTCTTTAAAGGTAGAGTTAATTTAAATATCTCGTATATAATTTTTGCTTTTATATGCGAAGAAAGTTGATTTTTAAACAAATTCTATTGAATTATATAACGAATTTTTCAAATAATAATGAACTTTCGTTAATAGCTCGGTTCATCTGTAGCTTCGGCTATGTTGTGTCATCTCATATCATGATCAGGTCTTAACCAAATATTGAATGAAGTTTGTTTTTGGCCAATGTATCTGTGTCGTTTTGTCTCTATGAAAGGGCCTGTCAATAGTATTACGATAAAACTTGATATGTTAAAATTTATTCACAATATGTCTCCACGTACCATTTCTACTATTCCTATGATGTTCTAAGGTTATGAAAGTGTTCTACATTATTACAGCTAGTTTATTACTTAAAGGCTTTAATATGAGCATCTAGGAATAGTGGTCACGTCATGCGGAATAAGGTCAGATAGTGCATGACGACGTTATAGCCCTATTGTAAAAGCAGTTTTTTCATAAAACTGAAAATAAAGATAGATTAATAAAAGATAAAGAGTAGATTTATAACTTTCATTATATAATTTTTCTGCTTTAAACAGCATAGACCACATGAACATTCTTAATTCTATACTATTGTTGATTATTATTGTTGTTACGATACTGAGCTGTGCCGAACGAAGTAGCTTAGTTTAGTCACAGATAAGTTTAATCGTTCTACAGTCCGTTACACAGTTCAGACCTTGCTAGCTTAATTTTAAGCTAACGAAGCAAAATAAAAATATTTTTAAAATAAACGCAGAATATATAATTTAACTAAATAAGCAATGAAGCTTAGGTAATTTGGCTTGCATGAATAATTTGCTCTAATTTCTAGAACATTTCTATACTGTAACAATAGAAATGAATTGCAGATGAATCATTGTACTAGTACAATCAATCTTTCTGATAAGACTGACTATTTTATTAGGTATTGTGAAATAGGATTAGGTCATTGTAATCTGACATCAGAAGTAGTTTCCTTTAGTTAATGAAAATAAACGTAACAGAATTGCAAAACCTACTTTATAATATATTTCTAAATTGATTGGTCCAAGTAAATAATACAAAATATAAAGTACTACCTAACACTTAGCCTTTATTTAAAAGATAAAAATTTAGGCTCCTAATCATAAAGTTATTTTTATACATAACTGTTAGTTCATGCTATTTCAATCAAAAGTAAGTAACGGTATCGCAGAAATGGATACGTCAATAGATCAGGAGGTCGACTTCAAAAGATCTCATTCACTCATTTCCATTACCCAATGAACCTTGCGCGTCTGCCTCAATTCCATATGAGATTAAGGCCACTACTCCACCGTGACAGAACATAGCATTCTATCATTATTCAGTATCAAGGGTTTTTTTGTTTATTGTTATGTCTATTTATTATATACGACAATTATAGCGTATTGGGAGCAAGCATGCCCTCAGCCAACGGTCGCTTGGTACCGATGTTTGTATTTTTCAGTATCGTTTCAGTCTGACCGTTAGTCCTTATGGGTACTACTATCGTGCCTCGTACAGCACGTTAAGCTGTCGGTCTCGGTTATTATCGCATAAAATCTGATAATAATTAAATGAGTTATTGGTTCACCCTTCGGGTTGCAGAGGTCAGATAGCAATCGATCTGTGTAAGCCCTAGTGAATTGTGATATCCGGATAAGAGTAATAAGCTTAAGTAATCTTACTTAACTCAAATACTTTAATAATTTGCTTCACTATTACTAAAATAAGGCTTTCCAATTTTTATAGCTACCTTCATTGTTTTTACCATAAACCACAAATACCATTTGAAATTCAGTCAAACTTAGATTTATATTTATGATACAAAATTAAAAATATATCAAAAAATGTTTGCCTAATGTTGGATAACAAACCTTTCTCACCCTGATTTTTCCTGGTAGCCGGTGAGAGCTATTTAACTTTGCGAGCAAATAATGGTATCGCACTCCAATTTGCATGCTCTAATGTGAAATTCTACACTAAAGTTTTATTCCATTCAATGAATGATAAATAAAATAAGGCTGCATTTGTGGATAGAACGAAATAGAGCTGCATTCATGAATGCTCTTTTAATTATATTTCAGACGTTCTTGTGAAGACATAATGATAAATGCATTCAGCTTATATTTATCAAAACATACGTTAGTTGCTTATAAGCTTATTGCATTAACAATCTTTTGGTGAATACTTATGTTATACAACTCGTGTTTCGCAATGCCACTTGGGCATTTAACTGATTTTCGTTATAGACTTTAAATCTTTTCATCCATCCTTTACAATGTATGATATTTTATGCATATCTTTAGATTTATTACCTTACCCGCTGGTATGTTAGTTCATCTGTCAACCTCCTACATTTTTTTTCAAGAATATTAGCAATACTTTTTTTAAGTCATTACTAATACTTCTACTGATACTCTAAATACGACAATAGTGCAAGAGGGTCAGAATCGAACTCTCATCTCTCGCGTTAGCGGAGCGGAGTCGGCCCCTTAACTATTTAGTTATTTACATCCATATAATAGTTTATGTACAATACTAAGAATTCGGACATTGTTCAAAGTCACGCGGTCGAGTACCCACGCGTTGGACCTTATAGAAGCTACAACATAAACCTCCACAGTCCCATGTTCTTGAGACGCTAAAGGCCACTGCATTAGCCAAAGAAAATGGATAGTCGTCAACTATGAGAAGAAGAAAGTATTACTGTTCTATAAAGCTTAGGATTTCAGAATAATGCTTTAGTAAAATGTATATAAGAGTTTTTTTTTTTTTTCTCTTTATTAATTTAGGGACTTTTAACACTAATGTGAGAATGTCAGTCCCATCGTTCTCACATTCACATAATGGTTCAACTTAATTAAATATAAATCACACTAACAACTATAACTAATCAACTTACTTAAATTTAAACTTGTAAAGCATTTTAGCTGCATCTGAAGAAGGTGCAGCTAAAATACTTTGAAGGAATCCAACATCTATTATATTAATATTAAATTTTTTAATAAATTCTTGTCTCTTCTCCCTATTCCGACGACATTCTATCAGAAAGTGATAAATATCTTCCACAACATCACAAATCTCACAGTTAGGTGAACTTGAAATCCTCATTAACATTCTAAACTTATTTAGGGGAACATGGCCGGAACGAAGTCTGAGAGCAGTGACAATTTGTTGACGCCTTAATTTTAAATTATAAAACCACGGGACATGAGGGGGTTCACACTGTATACTTTTAAACCATATTCCTTTGCTTCTAGATCTATCATCGAAATACTCTTTAAAGTTTTTATGACATTCTTTTCTATATTTTCCTAACACTTCAGAATAATTTGATTTTACGTCTATTTCTTTTCCTGAGATTAATGCCTGCTTAGCTAAACAATCAGCCTTTTCATTTCCTTTAAGCCCAATATGAGCGGGAACCCACTGTATCCTTATATTAAAATTTTTCGACTGTAACATTTTTATTTGATTTAATATTTTGTAACCCAATGAAACCCCTTTACTTCCCCTAACACAACCTATTATATGTTGTATAGCGCTTCTACTATCGCAATAGATGACAATATTTTTACATTTAATACTTATAGCTACACATAGTGCCTCCGATATAGCTGCAAGCTCTGCAGTCATGATAGAGACGTTTCCCTTAATTTTAAATAATCCCCCAATGTCCCGAACTGGATCATAATATGCACAACTAATAGAAGATTTATTTTTGGATCCGTCTGTATACAGTGGATACCATTCAGTGTATTTTTTATATAATTCTTGTAGTGTATTTAGTTTTAAATTATCATTGCTTAAGTTAACTTTTGCACATTGAATGCCATCCAAATGACTTTTGGCAATATTTAAAATATCTATATTAGAGAGCCAAGTATCTAAACTGAACATTTCTAGTGGATTTGAGGAAGTTATGTTTTCATCTTTTATTTTTAAATGTGGACTCGGAAGTAAAGGTTTCTTTTTGTTAGTCCAGTACCTACTGCCTAATAATAAACTAAGTTTTGAAATACACTGAATAGTTTCACCTGATGCCCAAGATTGACATTTTAAGCAATATTTAAAAGAAAGATAAAGTCTTCTTAAACTGAGAGGTGGAATACACAGATCGCTCTCCATAACATGTATAGGAGTCGATCTTATGTATCCACCAATAATTCTCAAAGCTTGGTTTTGCACTTTGTCGAGTTTATCTGTGTGACTATTAGCACTGCTATGATACAAAAATGAACCGTAATCTATTCTACTTCTTATTAGTACCATATACAGCCAGTACGTACGTAAGTGCTCAGGATGCATACCCCATCCTGTTCCAGCCAAAACTCTAAGTAATCGCAAAAAAGTTACCTGTTTTTGCGCATATTTCTTTATATGCCTCCCCATCGCAATGATTTATCTAACCACATGCCCAGATATTTTATACAATCAACCGATTCTAAATTTTGACCATTTATCTTAATATTTACATTTACTCGTGTGTGACCTCTACTGAAAATGCATAATTTAGATTTTGTGCCTGATATTTCTAACCCTAACTTATTAAGTAAACTTATCAACGTATCTAAAGCTAATTGTATGTTCATAGTGCTAATTTGAATATTATTGTTAGATGAATATAACACAATATCATCTGCATACTGAGTCAAAAAACATTTTTGTATGGTGTGGCAGATCTCCATGGTAGCAACATTGAACAATAGAGGAGAAAGTGGATCTCCTTGAGCGAGACCTTTATGTGTCCATCGCTCATAATAGTAATCGTTTTTATTACTTTTTATTTTTAGGTGTCGTTCACTCAATAATACCCATAAATATTTACATATAAGGGACCCCACTCCTAAGTCGTCTAGTTTTTTTACTACACTTCCAATAAGTATATTATTATAAGCATCTTGGACATCTACAAAACATGCTACCGTTTTCATATTTTTTGTAAATCCTAATTGAATATCTGAAATAAGGCGAGCTAAATTATCCAAACACGATTGAGATTTTCTAAAACCAGTTGTTTTTGAAGAAAAAATACAATTCTTTTCTAAGAACCATTCTAATCGTTTATTAAGCATATTATGAAAAGTTTTAAGAACACACGACATTAGAGAGATCGGTCTCAGTTTAATATCGTATTCATTATTATTGCCGGATTTTGGAATGGGAATAATTTCTATATCTCTCCACTGATTTGGAATACAATTTGACTCAAAAATTACATTTAATAGCCTCAATAGAAATATCTTTACAATTTTTGGTAAATTAAATAGCATTGCATAAGATATTTCATCAACTCCTGGTGTACTTTTTTTAAGTTTTAATGTATTTTCAAGCTCCTATATAGTGAAACAAGATTCCAGTATTTCATTTTTTGAACTAAAACAAGGACTATTTAATGCCACGGAATTAGGTGTTAGTGATTTTAAAAGTTCTATATTTTTCTCTTCTGTTGTAAATGTTCGAACCCTCTTTACCCCTTTAAGCCATTGCATCTTTCTCCAAACAGCCGTTATGGACAATCTTTCGTTAAGACTATTGCAAAAAGTATGCCAACTATTAGTATATGCTCGTCTTATCATCAATCTAGCCTCAACAACTTTTTGTTCTAAAATAGTTAGGTTATTGGGTGTTGGATTCCTTCTTAAATTTTTGAGTGCTAATCTTCTCTCAGCAACTATTTTAGACAAAGACTGATTCCAATAATGTTTTGGAGTAAAATGTTGACTAGGTGTTGTACAAATTTTATAACTAGGTATACTAATTTCAGCGGCAATCAAAATTTGTTCTACGAAAAAATCATACATATGCTGGATATTATTAGAATCAAAAGTGTAATCTGTGAAAGTTTTCACTAATTCATCCTTATACATTTTCCAATTTGCTTTATCATAATTCCTTTTTTTTTAAAAATGTACAGAATCATGGTAGTTAAAAGAATATTTAATCAATAAATGGTCACTGCCAAGATTTTCATTAGTAACTTTCCAATTGATATTAATCGCAATGTCTGTAGAACAAAAAGTTACATCTGGTGAGGAAATTTGTAATAACCCATTAACAAGTTTTACCCGTGTAGGGCTGCCATCGTTAATAGAAACATAACCATTTTGAAGGGAGCTGTCAAATAATTGATTTCCTCTAGTGTCAGTTTTGTTAGCCCAGCTAGTATGCTGCCCGTTAAAATCTCCGGCAATAATTGTCTTGCTTGAAAACAATGAAAATAGATTATCCCAATTGGATTGTGTTGTATTAATACTAGAAGGACAATAAACTGAGATAACATTTTTTAAATTCTTACAATTTAGAATTTTGACATGAATAATTTCTATCCCCCTGTTACAAGTATTAATTAAACTAGTTTCTGTTTTTACAGACTTATGCACTATAATTGCAACCCCGCCATAACTATCCGACCTGTCCTTTCTGAAAACATTATACTGACTGATATTCAATTTTAATCCCGGACATAACCATGTTTCACTAACGATCGCTATATGTATTTTTTCCCTATTTAGCAGCAGTCCAAAGTCAATTAATTTATGCACTAAGCTTTGTGAGTTCCACTGTAATATATTTATACTAATATCTTTTAAGGGTGTATTAGCCATTAAAAGGTCCAAATAACTTATTAAGCACTTCACTTCTTTTTGGCAACTTAGAGAAAATATCACTTACTTCGTCTACCATCAACCAAATTACATCTAAAAACTTATCTTCGACATCTTTACTGGATAACAAAATCGTTTTTATTCTTTTGAATATCCGTTTAACTCTTGGAACCTTCAAATTTCTTCTACTCTCATCTTCTTCTTCAATAGTTTCTTGGTTACTTATATTTATATCATCCATGTTGTCGACCATTACCTCTTTTTCTTCGTTTTGTTTGTCTTTCCTCTTTGTAATGGTTTTCGTTTTGTTCTTTTTAACGTTCGATTCACCTTTTTCCTGTATAATAACTTCAGTCTCAATATTTTCTAAAGTATCATATAATTTCGGATCTACCTGAGGTATTGCTGTCACCACATCCTTGTATGTTCGTTTATGTGTATTCAAATTATTAGTCTGAATGTTATCTTGTGGAAAGCTTCGTATGGTATCGACTTCTTTTAATCCATCTGAAGTAACTGCACTTAATTGTAAGTAGTATTCTAATGCCTGTTTATATGTAACATTTTGCTCACTCATGAACTCTCTAATCTTCTTCTCTTTTAAAAATACGGGGCACTTTTTGTCTAGTGCCATATGAGGTCCCTTGCAGTTTATGCATACAAATTCTTCTGCATCACAATTTTGGTGCTCATTTCCACATTTTGGACATCTAATTCTTTTTGTAGGACATGCTCTTGTTAAATGTCCAAACTTCCAGCATCCCGAACACTGGGTTGCGGGGAAAGTGTATGTTTCTACTTTGAACCGACACCCGTATCCAAAAATATACGAGGGCAAAGTGGAACTTTGGAAGCTCAAACGGATACATGAACTAGGAACCCACTCATTATTTTCATTCAATCGGTTAAGTCTTCTCATCGATAAAATTTGCGACTCACACTCAAACGACTCCATTATTTCTTTTTCTTCTATATCCAAGTCTACATTTTTAACGACGCCATAAGTCACCCTAACTTGATTAGTCAAATAACATTTATATTCTAATTCTGCAATTTTCTTACAATTAATTAGTGACTCCGCATCCTTTAAATTGCTAAATGTGATTAATGCTCTGTACGGACCCTTATATTTTATTTTTAGAATATTATCACAATTTTCTGACCTCATTAGTTTAGCCATCCCTATTTGTCTGGGTAAAACCTGCTTCGATGATACGCAAACTTCGTAAGTCTCTTCTTCGTTTAATGAACTTCTATGGGTACGTTTTGCTTTTCTCTGCACTTTAATGAAACCATCATCTTCATTTGTACTTTCTTCACTTTCTTCTCTCTGCCTTTTTTCAGACCCACGTATTTCCCCTCTATTTGTATCATTATCTTCCATTTCTTCTATAACTTGTTGATCACAAAGATTATGAATCATATTAACCCTATTATCAATATCGCGTGAACACAACTCTCCGCTACTTAAGTCATCCATTTTCGAAATATTTCCATTTGAGGGTAGAAATAAAAACCTTTAAATCACTATGCGTACAATCTCGCACCGAACCGTGCGCTCGCTGCGAGTAACAGCACGCGACTAGAATATATAAGAGTTGCAACTTAAATTTATTTGAGTAACAAAGAAAATATTTCATACATTGTCTACATTTTGTCTATCATTTCACACAAAGCCTGAGAAGTTCTATAGAAAATCATAATTTTTAAATTGACTAAAATAAATATATTTAGATCTCTGTCTCATTGTGATCAAATACTAATAAGCTTTAGTTTTTTATTTAACTTACTGTATCTTCTCTCCTGTAGATTTTAGAATTGTATAAGATAGTCTTCTGTTTAAAAATAAACGAGGCATGGAGGTACGTCGCGTGATTGCGAACAGCTTTCAAGTAGATTAGCAAGTTGCTTTCAGTTCTTGGTTAGTATTGCATATACCTATATAGGCTAAGTAAAATTTTTCATCTATTCAATTTACAGAATTAAAGTTATAAATATAAGTTACGTTTTGGGTAGAACTTGCGGTTCATTACATTACTAAAAATCTAATCTTTTGAATTAGGTACTACAAGTTAGAAGTTGTATACCTGTTTGTGGTTTGTTTGTTTAGGCCAGGAAGATATTTGTCACGGTCTGTGTATTGCACATTTCGGTTAATGTGAAACACAGGTAACCATGGCAGAGCTTGCGGACGAGTAACTTTGAATTTAGTTTTGTACTAAACAAATTTTCGACTGAGGTTCCGTGTAAAATAAATATGTGATATTAAAAATTACACAATATACATATTGTCTATTGAATTAATTTTAATAACAATCTACGTTAGCTTTGAAGAAATGCGTTTTGTTTACCTTATAATTTTAATTCATTATCTAAAAGCAAACAAAGTAGATGCATTCCAGGAGATATTATCACATTATACTGTTAAATTAATGGTCAGAAACCTCGCTTAAACTCTGCATTCTGTTTTCCTTTATTTCACTGACTCCACGGAAATCTGTCAAGGGCCATTTGTTGCGAAGTTCACGCGTCATAAATCTTATATGTGCGAAGGGTTGAACAAAACAGTGTGTGGATGTTGTTTAAGCGCTATTTAACCAACCAAAAGATATATAATATGTAAATAGTAACATCTATTATAGATTTTAATAATGTATATAATTATATATAAAGATAATGAATTCAGTCTAAATTGAAACTTAAAGATTTAATAGGACCTAACTTTTGAATTAGGGAGGACTTCTAATGATAATTCAAAGCTAAAATTAAATTTAAATGTAATTTAAATAATCGAAGCGATACCTTTGAAACACATAAAATCTATTATAAATAAACAAACATGAATGATTGTTTTAATTAAAACGGCTATTCTATATCACCATAATTCTCCCATTTGTTCGAAAACCGTTTACACTCGGCCGGTCATTTACGTGTTTTTGCCCAATAAACTCGGTATTGTTTCGTCGATTTTGCATATGGAGCAAAAATTTCACCCTCAATTTCATATCGATATCTGGCTAATCATCGACGTGCTACAGCTGACTGATTAAGCAATTTCTCGCATCGCCAAACACAACCGTACCCACTTTTCATTACAATATACAGGACAATATGTAATTTAGCATACTTCCTCTTCTTTAATGTATTTTTTCTATTTGGGACAGGTATGCGTCAAGTGAGGGAAGCGGAGGTTATTATAAAGTCTAAATAAACACCGGTAATATTTATTTATAGTCTATTATCAAGATCAGAGGGTGAATTTTTTTTCATGTTGGACATGTGGAGTCAGTTTTGGTAGAGGCTAATTGATTCAATTTATTTTTAACCACTTTTTAGGGTTCCGTAGCCAAATGGCAAAACGGAACCCTTATCATTTCGTCAAGTCCGTCTGTCCATCTGTCCTTCCGTCTGTCCGTATGTCACAATCATTTTACTTGGAGACTATTGGCGCTATCTATACGAAATTTAGTAAATAGATGTATTCTGTGAACCGCTACACGGTTTTCTAATAGCAATCTAAGGCGATGTGTGAGGTATCTTTTGCCTATCAAAAGATACCTCACAAAATAATAAGGTTTGATTTTGTCGTTTTTCTTTATGTCGGTAGTTGTTGAGATATTAGCTTCTAAATTCCTAATAATTGTGTCCCCCCTCTAACTTTTGAACTGTGGGATTTAAAATTCTGGAAAAGTTTGAGCTTGTAGAACATCAAATGAACTTTCATCCATATTTGATTTGAAGAAAATACGTCAACAAGCTTTAGAGATATATAAATTGTTTTCATAACATTGTTTTTCATATTACTTTTAATAATTACTAAGAATTTACCAACTTATTTTGCGTTCAATTTTAATTTGTTATTATTTTTAAAGTCCTTAAGATTCTTCACCATCAAGCTGCGGAACCTTTTAGTTTTGACTGTGCGTGGTTCACAACGCACTTGACTGATAATTTTATTTAGTATGTAAGGTCAATTTTATCTTTACCTTTAGTTCCTGTTCGTGTTAGATAAGAGAACATGTTAACCCTTTAGTTTTAGCATCACAGACCATCTGGTGATATGAAATTGACAGATTATTTTAAGCACAATTTAATTTTTTTTTATCACAATATGACCTATAGATTAGATTAGCCCATAAAGAATCAACTATTCAAATTTAACAAAATCTCCCTTGATAGGTCATCGCACATGTGTTAGGTTCCTGGATTTACCCGTAGGAATACAATAGGAATTTGTAAGGTTCAGCTCCGCCCGTAGTTAATTATGAAGAGTAGTATCTGCTTCACATCTCCAAGTATCTCGAAATGGCTAAGGAATCGCCAAAATGCCAAAAATATTTTAATATAATCTGTTAACTTCAAAACATTTTAGGGGTCTTCATCTTAAATATCCTTAAACATTTTACATGTCTGACACAGTATATTGAAAATGATCCTTATATGGGCGATAGTAATATTCATAAAAAACATGCACCCAAATATTGGCTTAATCAATTTCCGGTTTACAAAAACGGCTTGGAGCCCGATATTGTAGCGGGATACTAGCCTCGGGCGAGGAAAACCAACTGCCGAGAATTCCAAAAGAAAATTAATTAAAAACTTAATTTCGTAATATTGGATTTTTGGGATTATCTTCTCTGTTTGCAAAATATTTCATTACTATATTCCTAGCTGTTCTCATAATTCTATTAAAATAGCGAGAGAAATTAAGATAAAATTTAGAAGCATGAAAATACTGAAACGCTTCCGAATAATTAAAATTTACTAGCTCTTATAGATATTTGATATATTATCAAAATTAAAATCTATCTCTTTTTACGTGAATATTATTTAATTTGAGATTTAGTTTCCATCGTCTTGTTTTTAAGCTTAAAAATTTCAAGGCTGAGAATTATAAATTTATAAAGATCAAACTAAACCTTTTGCTCAAAGGTTTTTATGTTTTAAGATTACTTTTTACGTAATCAATAAATTTAATAGGAATAATAAAATCATTGACTGCTATAAAATACTATAAAGCTATTCAAGACTGTCTTGAAAAGACATCTTAAGTTTCACTAAACATCGCATTACTCCTTTTAAGTAAATGCGAATAGCCAAATAAATTTTCTTCCTACATCCATAAATATTCATTGAATTCTATGGTCAAAATAGGAATCACGACAAAAATAATACCACTACTAAAATAATTGTTGCAAGGATCGCTAAACTTGAGCCGGCGAATCCCATTAAACTTTCCGTTCTGAAATGGTCTTCGCAGAATAATTTTCATGTGCATTGTCAAACCCTATCGGGCGTTCGGAATGAGACCGGCCAGTGCCGGAGCACGATATAAACTTTTGCCATTTCCGTATTTTGCATATTCCGCCGTGAATCCGCCATTTTATAAGAAGCAAGTGCAAGTGAATCGAAGGTAAACGCAAGAAGCTACTAAGTCTGAATTATCGCATTTATAATACTTAAGAACTGTATAGGAGCCGCTTTATAAAAAACCAAATCTATGAAATCCTTTATAAAAAAAAATATGCTATACTAGGTCCCAAATGAAACTCAGTATTATTATTTATGAAAATTCCATGTTCACTAAAAATGAAACATGGTACACATGTTTTGAATTTTTCCTAGCGAACTTAATAGTTTTCGCTCTACAAAAAAGGCCAGTGGACACAATGTGTAGTGAAATTAAAAATTCCTATAAAAGACGCATGTTTTAGAAAATTTTCATCGGAGACTTCGTTAATTGAAATAACAAACTACGGAACTGTATCCGACATATCGATTGACGTTTAATTTTAGTACATAAAAGAACAGCACCCTGCTTAAACAATTTATTTCTTTAAAAATACTAATTTCTAACTAATAATGAGGTGGGTCTGTGTTCTCCTTGTGTTTTATAGCAGGTTAACCTCCTTCTAATGGGATAGAATTTTTTATTGAACTTAAGAAAAGTAGCTGTGTGGTTTAAGATTTAGCAGAAATGCATGTTTAATAAACATTTCTTCAGTAATGAAACTAGCTACCTATGGTGGACTTTGACTTTTACAGATAAATAGAATTAAAAAAAAACGTCTGATTATATAAACTGCTTTCTGTAACATCATCACTATCCGCGTTAATTCTGCTTGTGTTTAGAACGTCCGTTTCGATCGGTCACATGTACCTAACTCACATACATAATATTTAGTTCGACTAAAGGGTATTTAAAAAACAAAAGCTATATTATAATATTATGACCACTTATTTACATACATACATTGAAAAATCTAAAAATAACTATTTTGGGTTTATTTAATTTTATTTATTGCTTAGCATTATTAGGTGTAACAGATTACATTCACGGTAGTCCATTTACTAGATTTAATATGCTGGTGGTAAAGCTTAAAATGTCCGCCTGTTTAGCTACCATCGTACGGTAAAAAACTTATGAAGTGACTGCTCAGTCAGTATGCTCTCTGGTGTTGCAGATGTTCATTGGCGGCAGTAATCACTTAACATCAGGTGAGCCTCCTGCTCGTTTTCCCCTATGACATAAAAAAATTCCATAACTAAGCTAGATACAGAAACTATAATCCTCAAATATATTAATTAAATTAAAGATTTGTATAAGAACTTCTGCCTCAATTAAAACGCAATACAAAAGTATAAGTAGTAGAAGTTTGTCGAAAGGACGTTGAAAATGTTTTTCCAATTGGAGTTCGCCGCCTGGTTTTATTCAAGCTGCTTCGAATGCGAAATGAAGTAAGGTATGGAATACCAACTACCTTCAATAAAAGATTTAAGTATTTTAAGACTATTCTCAGATACATCACTCACTTTTTATGAAAATCACTTAATATTAACACATTTTAGAATTTTCTTTCCTAATTTTTTCGTTTTTTCTGGCGTTCTCGTACCATTTATTAAGGATCCAATTTGTTTTATAAGTCTGATTACATAGCCACACATTTTTATGTGAATCAGCTAATTAAATATCACGTAATTGTCGATGATCAATATGTTTTATTTAAATAATCCTCATGGATGATCTTTATTAAAATAATCCGAGGTCATTATCTGAGCCTTATCACCGAGTCATAAGGTTCAAAATCGTTTGCTACTTTCTCTGTTTATTTCCTTGACGACTCGTGGGTTCTAGAAAGATGTGTTCTGGAAAGATGTAGTATAGGGTTCCGCGGAAGGAACTTTCTCGAATCCGTGTTCCGCGTTATATAAGCGGCCCGGCGCGTCGACTGAGTGATTCAGTTCGGTGCAACGAGCGAAGAAACTACAAGTGATACCAGTGAACAAGTGCGATAATTAGTGACCTCGGCTATTCTTTTGGACTGTGATTGACCTGTGATTTGGACCTGTGATTTGTGAAGTTCTGTTCTGTAATCTAGATCTCATTAAAGTCTTATTTAGAGCCATCAGGAGTTTGTTTCCAAATCCGCGAACCCCAGCCCGTAACAATATTATGTTTATCTAAATACTAAGGGACGCAACCTACGTTGAAAGTAAATAGTAGTAAGGTACTTTGCTTCCCCGTTCCTGATACGTATCGCAAAAGTCTGAAATACCTTCTACTGTCTTCTTCTTCATCCTAGCACTATTTCCGGTATTTTTATGTACCCAGGGTCTGCTTATTACTCTTATCCGGATTTGACAGGTTACTAGTTTTTACACAGAGCGATTGCCATCTGACCTCCGCAACCCTAAGGGCGAACCAGTAACTCATTAGATAAGAGCAATTTACTTATCAAGAGTTAACGATTATTATCAGATGTTATTGATAATAACCGGGACCGACAGCTGAACGTGCTCTCCGAGGCACGGTGGGGAGACCCACACTGACAAACGCCCAGACCGAGACAGAAATTTTAACAAACATCTGCCCGAGCGGGAATCAAACCCGTAACCGTCGAGACTAAAGGCAGACTCGCTACCCACAACGCCACAACGGTGTCAACGTTCCCACCTACTGTACTTTAAATCAAAACGGAAAAGGCAACTTCTAGGCAAGCTCTCTCCACCTTAGGTTGTATCATCACTCTATATCAGGTGTACTATTACAGATGAGGACTAGTAGCTGTTTACTTCTGTATAACATCTATCCAAGTGTAATCTATATATATATGTATATAAATGAATCCCTATATCCCTTGGTCACGCCATCACGCGTGAACGGCTGGACCGATTTCACAATTTTTTTTGTTGTGTATGTTATTGTCAGGAGAAGGTTCTTATGACAGAAAATATTAAATATAAAGTAAATTTTAATTTTAACAGTAAATACCAGATTTGTATGGAATCGACGGGTAGGGAAGTTCGTATGGAAAAAATGTATTACTTGATGTTTGTATACGGGTAGATAGTTTATAAGTGGAAGAACCAAGAGCGAAATTAAAACTCCCACGGTAACGCGATAAACGGAACAATTTACTATGCACCCGGACGAAGTCGGAGCGGGTCGCTAGTATTATAATAATAATCAACAAATTTCACAAAACTAAAACCGAATTTATTTTCAATCGAGCAGTGCAAACAATTTAATCGATGAAAATTAACTCGAAGTAAAGACCAACAAGCAAAAGCTTTTCAATATTAAAACTTCAAAAAACAATTCGTTTCAATAATGGCGCAGAAATGCCCGCGAGAAGCGAAGAACAAAATAAAGTATTTAGAGTTGAACGAAGCAGTTTATTATGAAAATCGCTACTCAAACAAACTAGGGATACACTTTATTACTTTTTATAAATTTCATGATTTATTACAAAGTTATCCATTAATTAATTCATAAGTAATCTCTAGAAACGCGTCACAATGAAACTCGAAACCTGAATTTAATGAAATTAAAATATTTCAATATAAATTGTTCTTACAATTTCTTTTGACTCCTAACCCAAATTCTACAACAAGGCTTCTCGGCTCGGACCTAAATTATTTGTATTCTGACCTTAAAAATGTTAATATTGAAATAACAGACGTAGTACCGGATTCAAGTAATTGTTTTAACAATATAGGGCCCAACAAAGCGTTATATTTGCACAAAACGAATTCTTTAATATAATTTCAAAGCTTAAGGAATGACAATAATTTTAATTCTTGATACGAATGGACGTGGGTGAAACTTTTGTGTGAATTTGCATGGTACGTTTACAAAGCTGCTTTTCTTAGGACAATAATATAATCTCGTACTGTATCACAATGCGATTTATGTTCACTTAAAACTACAATATGAAATACATTTAGTTGTACGTACATTAACATAATGAAAATATAGTAGCGAATATTTTACGTCAAACATAAAAGGTTTAATTTATATTTTTAAGTCTCAACATTTTTGTCTAGAAATTAATTTGCTGTAAGTACAGCACAAATAACGCATATCAATCGAATTCTACATAAAACAATATTAAAATAATCAATAAAATTTAATAATTTTACAGCAATAGCATTAATTATGTTATTAGGATAAATGGGCTGATTTGACTAAGAAAGTACTATGAACCTCAGCACGGAAAACCCAAATTCATCAATTTCCTTGCTCTTCTACCATTTAAATTCCCTCTGAATATCCCTTGATATTAATATCTGAAGATCTCAGAAGGAACCCATGAAGATGCCTCTGGTGCCACTAGTGCATATGTATTATGCCACAGGGTAGGCTATAAGCTTGTTTAATACTAAGGACATTCAATTCATGGCTTAGAGATCTAAGAATCGAAAAAGAATATTGAAATATATTAGAAAGAAATACTATGCTCTGTTAGGCTGAAATATGTATCTTAAACTTTGCAAATTTCACGACAAAATTGAACTCTTAGCATGAGCACTGATATAATATTTCATATCATTTTAGCGTATTATAATTAAAAAATAAATATTTTTGCAATTCAACTTTCCAGGCAAACAAATTTGTGGATCAATAGTTACTATTCTATCATAACTAATATATTTATGTAAACCAAATTATACAGTAACTTAACCCATGCAGAAGTTTATAAGTGAATAAACTTCGACAAAAATCTTTTCCACCCTTTTGGGTACATTGTAATTCGATAAAAAGCAAAGAACATCTCGTCAATATAAAACATTCCGTTCCCATAACATGAACCACAAAACACGTAGTCATTTTATTATGCCCTAACACGACCTCTCTTTTTCAATATAAGGCTAAACCGTAAAATTTTATTTTATACCGGTTACTTTGTTCATTGAAATACTCTTCGTGTTATGCTAATATTCAAGTATCACAAAGACCGGACGGTATTGTGAAGTCGCCTACAAATTTGAATAAGTATTTACAGTAAACAGGGCAGAATGCATTAACGTTGACTTAAATTTTAAAAACGTCGCATAGAGCGTTATGTATGAGCTCTTAAGCGCGTCTTGAGATATCATTAGAGCAGTTGTGTGTAGAAATACCATATCTACAATTAATTTAGGATTTCACACATACTAAATGTAACTTCTGATATGTGTGAATGTCATACACTCTAACAAAAAATTACGATAAATACTTATTTCTTAGTAATAATTAGGTATTCCGTCTAATAACACATTACAAATTGTATCTTCAGTAATCTCAGTTTCTCTACTACGTAATGTCCAAAATATTAATTAAAACAATTATTCCCAATCCAAAGTCATTTTTTCCTTTAATACAATTTTTTGTTATTGTTTTAGACAATTATCTTAAAATTTTGGAATTAAAAAAAGTCAGATGGAAAGGTCACCCTACATCAAGGACTCTGTGCAGATTAAGTCTTGGATTGCGTTTTCTTTAAAAATGAAAAGTTATTTTTTATCTTTCATTCTGATTTAGATGTGTCACATAATTTATGTCTTTTAATTAAATTATGTAAGGTGTTAGGTATATTGTTAAATAATTAAAACTAAATAATAAACCTTATTTAATATAAATATATACAAATAAATATTAATTTCAACACTTCGAATAGATTAAACTCAATAACTTGTTTCGAAAACCAGAAATAATTTCGCACATTATCCGAAGTGCTCCAAACTTGCTTAAATCAAGAGTAAACAACCGCTTGAAATAACCAAAACAATGTTATACATAACTTAAATATCAAGACAGTTTATTCACGGAAATCTCAACTATTCAAAACCCCCTTAGCTCTAATCTGAAAACGCCTTCAATGTTTATCTTGCCTAGAAACGTCTAGCTGTATCCAACGTAATCCTCTTGCATTCTGTTTGAACCATTAAAATGCATTAAAACGCATAACTAATAGGTTTAATACTCGCTTTTGCTACGCGGGTATTATGATGGTACAAATCAAATGATTACTTGGTCTAATATTAAGCTGCTGTGTTAAAGAGAGTCTTAGCTTTAACACTAGTATTAATCTTATATTAGTCGATTTATTTAAAAGGTAAATTTTATCACTTTATGATGTTATTTTTCATTTTACATACTTAATTCCATTTCACAAATAATATACAAAAGATTATTGTATAAGAATTTTAATTTATGCATTCTCTTTGCAAATGTATAAAGTGAAAAGAGTCCGTATTGCTGTGATGCAGATTTCAAACATTATTTTGAACTATTCATTTTTGACCACAGAAAATCTTCAAGGCATGATATTACTTCGTTTTTATTTTAATATTTAATTTTTCCGACATAGATATAAAAACAAAATATGTGTTTTTTTTTGTTGTGATAGGAAACAAAAGATATGACCTGAAAAATGTAATAGTAGTTTATTTCTAAATCGAAATGTTGACCAGATAATCGTGCGGTAGCGATACTATTACTTTTAACGTCTAAATTTATAATAAAAAAACTTTATAACCTACACAATAAAATGTCGAAACTTTTGGTATTCACAAAACTAAACGAGGTGTTGCAATCCGATCGTTAGTAAAACAACCGTGTAAACGCTTGTATCCCTGAAAGTAATCCACTTTATATTTAAAAGGGATGAATATTATTACAATATCAAATAAGAGACATGCAATTCGCAGAGTTCAATCCCGCACAGCTTAGCTGGATATCGAATTGCAAATGGCTACGGAAAATGTAGCATTTAACGCTTCGCCAACTGTGAAAGACTTCTATTCCATTACGGGCTTGTTAAGTCGAATCGTGTCGAAATTAAAATACTATTAATGTCATTAAGGTAATTATTAATTTGAACTCTATAGTATATAGCATTGTTGCAAACTTAAATGTAGAATACTATGAGATAATTTTTTTTTTCGTTCATAGTTTTCCAATGGCCTCCCGCTCCCCGCGTCGGTCTAAGGATTTTCCTATAGATCTTACGCTCTGTCAATAAGCTTTTTCCAGATATTGCTGGAATCATCACAAAGGACCTGAACGCCTAGAAAGAGCTGATAGGCTTGAATGATAAGCGGCATCATCTGGTGTCAGAGGCCAAGATTCTCTTTGGGTCAATGAGCCAGCGTAGTTTCGTATATATTCAACCCATCTCTGTTTGTGATAAAACTTTCTTTATAAAGCCTTTGTATTTATGAATATATATTTTTTAAGTAAATATTCTAAAGCAAGTCCATTTATGGTCCCTATTTTATTTGGGTGGATTGTTGCTAGAATATCAAGAATAAATTGTGTACGGCCTTGCAACGACGAATACTATAACAAGATTAGATTTCTAAAAATAAACACTATGAATGTCTGTAAAATAAAACTTATTTTATTTTTAGGAATCTTACAAGTAATAGCTCAATTTTAATAACACACATTTCAATTATTATGCCTTTATACTTTGGGCACAGATTTTTTCACGCATAATAGATAATTCCTAATAATAAAAATTTAATGATGTACAAAAATAATTAAATTATAATTTATGGATTACTATGTGGATCCAACATCGTGGTATAACCTTTTATTTTTTATTTATTTCACTAACGTATTATCCAGAGAAATATTCTAAAAACGTTATGCTCTTCTTCGTAGCGTAGGTTTTTTATTGAATGTGTACTGCTGTTGGCCCTGCTGGCCTTGACTACGTCACCGGGTGAGGGGGCCGAGTCCTGAGACCCAGTCGTAAAAAAGAGACGGTATAGCCGTTGGTGTTATCATTCTAGTAAGCGGACCAAACTTATCATTCTAATATAATAAATATCAGAGTTTATATATTAGTATGTTTATTGGCGTCGAAAAACGGGTAAACGGATTTTATCGAAATTTGGCACACAGGTAAATAAAGCTTGGATAAATAGGACAGGTTTTATCTCGGAAAAGGTTAGATTCCTGTGAAATTTGATAAATAAACACAACACACACTGGCCAGTGGCCAACCTAGAGTCAGAGTTATTCAAGTCGCCCGTATAGGACTTGACTTTTCAACTGCCATCAAATTGTGTCCTCCAAAGCACGGAGACGCTCAGTCGAAATACCACTGCGCTAACCCATCTAGTGACTGACAGCGCCTAAAGTTGCTTTACCCACCGATCGTTTATCGATCAGTGAGCGTCTCTATGGTTAATAAAAACATCTGCTTCGAGCTGGAATCGAACCGGTGACCTGTGGTTCTTGAGGCAGGTTCGCGACCGTTGCGCCACGACGCCGTATAGGTGATTGTAGATGTGCCATTTAAAATCGAAAAAAGAACTTTTAGACGCTCGTTACCATAGCAACTAAATTATCACGAGAAGCCGTGACCACAGCAAATGTTAAACCAAATTCACATTCAGTTTCGTATTTGTTATCATTATATAACGCCATTATGGTAGAAACAAACGATAATACTAAACTATTGTTATTTTTGCTTCACATAGCGTGTTCTCAGTTCGCAAAGAAAACAAAGTGGACAATGAGAAGCAATTGCAATTCAAGTAATTGGTTCACAACTTTAGCTATAACCATTCTCGTCCAGAGTTACACATTAAAATAATATCTGCTAGAGGATAGGAATTGGCCGCGAGATGGCGCTACGTCAAAGTTAAAATAAAGCTATTAAGAGTTCTGGCATTACTTTCTTAGTTCTTAGGATTTTTTAGTTTTGTTTTTATTACCATTTTCTATAGAGATTTCTTTACTTCTACGGTAGTTTACTTTTTAAATTAGATATGACTTTAATAATATTATTATGTACTATACAAGTTTTTATATAAACAGCATCATAATTATTTTATTCATCGTCGTTTTAGCGGTTTAAAATTATTAGCACTTCTGAATATACAATAATACATAAACTATAAAGACCTTGTGGTGCATCGGTAGCCTTAAGGGCCACAGGGCGTGGGTTCGATTCTCGCTCGTAGCACAGATGTTTGTATTGATCATGCAGGCATGGTTCCGGTCCGGGTGTGTTTGTCTTGGCCTTTGTGAATGTTTCCGGATCAACACAGGAAATAACTATCCTAATGGGAGCGTGTGTTGTTTTTATATAATTATTCCAAATAATAAATAATTTTATTTATTTATTACAAGATTTCGTGTAATTGCCGTGTTTGTTTATATATTTGGATATATTTTTTAATTTATTGAATTGAAAAAATACTGAAAATAATATTTCATTTTCAGTGCATAGTAACATTTTCACAATTCCCCAATTTAGAAATCTATAATTAGTATATTTTCAAACAAATTTTGAAAACGTTAAAATTTGTTACAAAATAATATTTAAAAGTAGTCTTCATGTTTCCGTAAACAAACAGTTAAATTCTAAAACATGGAACTGCTGTAGGCATATCTGTATCCCTCACTAATGTACTTATAAAATAATGGTATGATTCTGGGGAGATACGAAAGCAACGCCGGGGGCTCTAAGTAATCTCTGACCGACCCACTTGGCTTTATACAAATCTTTGTTTATACTGAATTATATTATAACGCCCGCAGAACCCCGATAAATGTTACGTTATAAAATAGTATTTAGTTTAATATTAAGTAATCAAAATTTCTATGTAGATTCCCCCTACCATGGTATAATTACGTTTTCTTTATTGTAGAAGCCGTAGAACCACAATGAGTGCTACTGTTTTGAATATGAAATTTATTATACTGAATATGGTAATTAGCTCTGATATTAAAAAAAAATTATAAATACATAATTCTTTTTGTGTACTACAATCGTGTGACGTTTGCAAAATAACATTTCTTTTTTTGAGTTACAAAATATATGTAATTGCTTTCGCTACTATTCACTACGTTTATTTTTCTTAAAACACCTACTCTTAAAAATAATACAATAGTAAAAATTTTGCATAGTAGTACTCATAAACAAATGTAAATAACTTGGTATTATTAGATTTATATCTGCATATTGCATAATATGTATCATCAACTATAGGCAGATACATCTACTGTACACTATATTTATACAATATATCACATTTACTATTAAGTGGTAGGCATTAATACTAAGTTAAGTCTATCGTATAAATGTTTCTCTGAATATCCACTAAATCTAAGAGGTCTTAGTTAGGAGCAATTGTATAATCTAGATGCGATGGTACGTTTCAAGCACAGAACTGAGAATCATAGAAATGATATAAATGTAATAACAAAATATATTATTTTGTGTTAGGAGGTTAATGTAAAATCACCGCCTAAAGAAGTAAAGAAACGTGATAAATCTGTATAAAAATATATTCCTAAATATGTACAAAAACATAATATGATTAATTATACAAAAAAATGTTTTTATATCTTTGGTATAAAATTATAGATTGTTTTTCAACCAAAGTATAAAGCGTTTTTATTTAAAACCGTATTTGACAGATTAAAATTATATTTAATAATTTTTAGCACTACTTTTTTAGTGAAGCTTTTATGACTTTTAAACGTAAACTATTCCAATAAAACGAATCATTTTCGTCCACGTTTATTAGTTAATTGTTATTTATTATAGCAATTATTATATAGGTCTTATAATGAATGTGACTCATCGCTATTTGATAAGTACTTTTAAAATTGTAAAATTTATTTAAGTGTTCGAGCGAGCGCTATGGGTGGCGCCATCTGCCGAGCTTACTCCACAACTTTATACGATTTTAATTAACTTCGGCGCCATCTCGGGTCGCTTGGAGAAAGACCACGGATACTGGATTCGTGCATGCCCTCTATGCTGGGGCCCATTCCGTCGACGACTTCTTACCTCGCATAACGCTGTAACTTGTATACGTAATAAACGCTTTATACTAGAAAAATAAATTATTCATTTTGGAGAAGAGTTTGGAACAATCCTGCCCACACATAAGTTTGGTTCTTCGCGCCGTATATCAAGCTTGCGTCATCGAAGAAGAATTTCGAGAGGACGACTGAAGCAGCAGCCATCCGTTCCCGCCATTTGCCCAGAGGACACGTCAACGTGGAAATTTCGAAAAAACGTAACGGTCAGGTCTTTGTTCCTTTCTACTCCTCTCCTAAATTGATTCGTATTAATGCTGTGCTATTATTCATTACAGTGATTCCGGTTCAAACTCCAAGCCGTTGGTATCTGCACGTGAGTACTTTTACATTTTTTCATAGACCGTCAAAATGCCAGATTCTATTCCTAAATTACTTACTGAAAGTGTTAATAATCTTAAAAAACAGAGAGGAAATCTTAAAGGTAGATTGACTCAATTTAAAAAGTACATAGATTCCTTCGAGGGTAGTTTAACTACATTGCAGGTGGCCGAAATAAAATTAAGAATTCAAGCGGCTACTGATATTTTTCACAGATTTAATGATATTCAAAATGCGATTGAATTACGATTGTCCGAAGAAGAAATGTCTAGTAATTTTGAATACTTAGAATCATTTGAATCTTTATATTTTAATACGATGGCTATTGCAAATTGTTTAGTGAATAGTGCAGAGATTAGTGACAGGTTACAGAGTGCTCACGAAGATTCATATCCGCGGAAACCGTTACACGTTAAATTACCCGACATTAAATTACCTGTTTTCGACGGATCGTATGATCAGTGGCTCGAATTTAAAAATTCATACGTTACCATGATTCATAAACGCACAGATTTAGACGAAATTCAAAAGTTTCATTACTTACGGTCTTCACTAAGTGGTAGTGCATTACAGGTGATCAGTGCTTTAGAGTTTACTCATAGTAATTACATTCACGCGTGGGAGCTTCTAGAAATTCGTTATCATAACCCTAGGTTATTAGTTAACAATCATATGAAAGCGTTATTTAATATTGCCGCTATTAAACAAGAATCGTCTTCGCATATTAGAAAACTAATTGACACCGTATTACGTAATTTACGCGCACTCAAAACTTTAGATGAACCTGTAGAATCGTGGGACACTGTAGTAATTTATTTAATCGTTACTAAGCTAGATTCTACCACAGAACGTGAGTGGGAGAATTATAAAGGTGCGATTACCTCGAGTTTACAAAATAGTTTCAGTTCAAAGATCAAATTGGACGATTTGTTATCGTTTCTTAGGAATAGGGCTGATATGTTAGATATGGTTACTTCGAATCATACAACATTAAAAGAAAAACCATTGCCTATTGAAAATAAATATCACGTTTCGAATAAAAATCGTAGTCATGTTTATAGCTGCACTTCAACAAACAACGATAACAATTATACAAAGAAATCTTTTAATTCTAAAAAATCTATTCGCAATTGTACATTATGTAATCAAAATCATCCACTTTATACGTGTATTACATTTTTAAATTATTCTGTAAAGGACAGGTTAAAATTCGTGGAAGACAAAAAATTATGTCGTAATTGTTTGCGTTCGGGACACACTATTGAAGATTGTCTATTCGGTCCGTGTAAACAGTGTCAGCGTAAACATAATAGTTTGTTGCACTCAGGTAATAATTATATCGAGACAAATGCGTTTGTACGTAAAGAGTCAACGACGGCCGCGGGCGTTACGCACACAAAGACAGCTACGACACTGCATTCATTAGCAGCAAATTCGAATAAATGTAATTATGAACATATTGAAAACGATTCGTTTAGTTCAATGCATTCGGTTTTGCTTTCTACGGCCTTAGTGGAGATTGCTGATAGCAATAATCGTTTCCATACAGCTTACGCATTATTAGATAACGGAAGTCAAAACAGTTTTATTTCGGAAAAAATGTGTAAACGATTAAATACGCCTTTTATACAGTCCACTCTTCATATATCGGGTGTAGGACATTCAGTCATGCAGTCGACTCGTTCATGCGATATTTTTATGCGATCAATAGTAAAAGACTATTGTACTAAGTTTCGATGTTTCGTCTTGCCGAGCATAACATCCAGTGTGCCCTCGAGAAACATAGATCCTAATCTTATACGTATTCCTAATAATATACGACTAGCAAATTCAAATTATTGTGTACCTTGCGATATCGATATACTGATCGGTGCAGATATATTTTGGGACCTTTTAGAAGTTGATAAAATTCGTTTACCAAGTGGGCCATACCTACAAAATTCGAAGTTAGGATGGTTACTATCGGGACCAATTTACACTCGGAACTTGCGTGACGACCAGGTCCAGTGTAATATCGTTCAGAATATTGATACACAACTTCGAAAATTTTGGGAACTTGAAGAAGTATCCACGTCATCTGATGTCATTCTCACAGATGATGAGCGTAAATGTGAGGAGTTATTTAATAATACGACTAAACGCGATGTAAAAGGTAGATTTTTGGTTCGTATACCCTTAAAAAAATCGCCCGAATCACTTGGTGATTCTTATACGTTAGCACAAAAGCGATTTCTTTCTCTTGAACGTAAACTTGAACGTTTACCTGAATTTAAACGTATGTATTGCAATTTTATGCGAGAATATAACGATTTAGGGCACATGTCAAAAATTCTCACATGCAGCCAACCTAATTTTTACTTACCGCATCACGGCGTTATTAAAGAAAGCAGCACAACTACTAAATTAAGGGTAGTATTCGATGCAAGTGCTAAAACTAATTGTAATCTATCGCTAAATGATATCCAGTTACCTGGACCTGCGTTACAAAACGATATTTTTTCTATTTTATTGCGTTTTAGACAGTACAAATATGTAGCTTGTGCCGACGTAGAAAAAATGTTTCGACAGGTTCTCATACAACCAGATCAAAGGTCTTTACAATTGATATTGTGGCGAGAGAATGTTACAGATCCGTTAGATACGTATCAACTGAATACGGTGACATACGGAACCGCCTCCGCTCCGTATTTAAGTATGAGGTGTATACGACAGTTAGCGTTAGATTGTAAAGATGACGTCATCGCACGTATTATTCTTGAAGATATGTTTGTTGACGATTTAATTACCGGCGATGATGACTTTCAAAATTTAATCGAAATTTGCAAGAAAACATCACAAACTCTGCAATCAGGATGTTTTCTGTTACGTAAATGGACTTTTAATTCAGATATATCTCAAAACGAATCAAAGGATAATTTTATAGGGGAGTATGCGCAAACGAAAACACTCGGATTAGGTTGGTACAATCTTAGTGACGAGCTATATTATACGACCAAAATTGATGAAACTTTTAATGAATCAAATATAACTAAACGTTTGATATTATCGGTTATTTCTCAAATATATGACCGGTTAGGTCTTCTTTCCCCGGTTATTATTATCTGTAAGATTTTATTACAAAAATTATGGTTAAATAAAATTGATTGGGATACCCCTGTATCTCACGATATTGTTACGACGTGGAATCATTTCGTACATACATTAAAAACATTAAAATATATTCGTATTCCTCGTCTAGTAAGAAGCGATCATACTCAATATACGGAACTCCATATTTTTTCTGACGCATCCCTAAACGCATACGGTGCTTGCGCTTATGTAAGAACCTACAGCGCCAACACGAATGTAACCGTTCACTTACTATGTGCGAAAAGCAAAGTCGCGCCTTTAAAAACAATTAGTATACCTCGTTTAGAGCTCTGTGGGGCACTAGTGGGGGCTAAATTATATAAAAAAATAATTAATTCACTCAGGTTACAGTTTACTAAAGTCTATTTCTGGTCAGATTCCACAATAGTTATTGGTTGGTTAAAAATGTCACCTCACTTACTTAAAACATTCGTTCAAAATCGAGTGACACAAATAAATGAACTCACAGGCGATTCCGTATGGCTACACGTTAATAGCAAAGACAACCCAGCCGACTTGTTATCTAGAGGTCTGTGATTTGTGGTGGTTCGGACCATCGTACTTACGCGATTTAAATTATTATTTTGAACATAATAATATTAATACTACGGATTTATGTGATTTACCCGAGATAAGGTCTAAATCAATAAATTTATTATCTACACAATCTTTTGATAATTTTATCGACTTTAAGAAATATTCTTCCTTTAGTAAATTAAAACGAATAGGTGCATACATACTTAGATTCATAAATAATACACGCGTACATGTCGAACGTAAGCGGACTGGCGAAACCAGTTTCTTATCAGTGAACGATCTAAACGAATCCCTGCGCATGTTAGTACGATTGGCGCAAGAACAATCATTTCCTGACGTTTACCGTAGTTTATTAAATAATGTTCCTATTAAAATAAATAGTAAACAGTTTAACCGTATCTCTGGACTTAACGTGTTTTTAGATAAACATAAAATAATTAGAGTTGGTGGAAGATTGTGTAATTCATCAAGTTTTGACTATGAAAAAAAACATCCAATCTTAATGTGCAGTAAACATCATTTAACGTATCTTTTGTTTCGACATGAACATGTGCGATTAATACACGCGAGTCCTCAGCTTCTCTTGGCTAATGTGCGTGAGTCTTGGTGGCCATTGAGTGCTCGAAATTTAGCAAGAAAAGTAGTACGTGAATGTGTTTTGTGTACACGTTTAAAAGGTAAAACTTTAACCCCTATAATGGGTAATTTACCATCTCAGCGCTTAGACCCTGGTTTTCCTTTCATACATACAGGTGTCGACTATGCAGGGCCAGTGTTCATATTATCCCGAAAAGGGAGAGGGGCTCGTCTTACTAAAGCCTACATATGTTTATTTATCTGTTTTACTACGCGAGCTATACATCTGGAGCTTGTGACTAGTCTTTCCACGAATGACTACATATTAGCATTAAAACGTTTTATTAGTAGGCGAGGTAAGCCTAAAGTAATCTTTTCTGACAATGGTAAAAATTTTGTTGGTGCTGCGAAAGAATTTCCTTTATTTTTAAAAAATATTTCGAATGAAATTAAAAATTCTACTGCCAAAGATGGCATAGAATTTAGCTTTATTCCCCCATATTCTGCGCATTTTGGAGGTTTATGGGAGAGTGGGGTGCGATCGTGTAAATACCATCTTAAACGCATAGTAGGTAACGCTAGATTAACGTATGAGGAATTTAGCACGGCTTTAATTCAAATCGAAGCCGTCCTGAACTCCCGACCTATGTCACCTCTGTCCACAGATCCAGCAGATTTCACTCCTCTTACCCCTGCCCATTTCCTCATAGGCCGACCGTTGACAGCTCCACCATCAGACGACGTGACGAGTGAGCCGACAACAAGGTTGACGCGGTACGAGAGAGTTGAACAGCTACGTCAACACTTCTGGCAACGCTGGTCAAAGGAGTACGTAAGCGAGCTTCAACTGCGTAGTAAATGGAAGACGAGCAAAGAAGATATTGCAGTTGATAGTCTTGTCCTTATCAAAGATGACAACCTACCACCATTAAAATGGCGGTTAGGTCGTATTATACATATATTTCCAGGCAAGGACGGCGTGTCTCGAGTCGCTGACATCCGTACCAGCTCTGGAACGATTCGACGCGCATCCTCCAAGATCTGCCCGTTACCACTTCACCCCAAGGACATCGAGTAACATTGTGTTGAAAGCCACCAAGTCGGAGCTTCCAAGGCCGGGAGTATGTTCGAGCGAGCGCTATGGGTGGCGCCATCTGCCGAGCTTACTCCACAACTTTATACGATTTTAATTAACTTCGGCGCCATCTCGGGTCGCTTGGAGAAAGACCACGGATACTGGATTCGTGCATGCCCTCTATGCTGGGGCCCATTCCGTCGACGACTTCTTACCTCGCATAACGCTGTAACTTGTATACGTAATAAACGCTTTATACTAGAAAAATAAATTATTCATTTTGGAGAAGAGTTTGGAACAATCCTGCCCACACATTAAGCCAATTCCGATTTACGTTATGTTCTGTGCTACTAAAAATACCCTTGCACGTGCACATCACGTGACTTCTCGGATTAAGGCAGCCGTCGGATAATTAACCGAACAAAATACAATACACGATCAATAGTGCTTACAGTAGTAATGAACTTTATAGAGTATTCATTATTTTAAAAATAAGTTTGTTAGGAAATCCAAAACTTATACGAGTACTATTAATATGTAAAAAGCTTTTTATATTGTGGTAAATCCGTTTAACGTGTTATACGGTAGTAGAGCCATGCTTCTCTCAGCACAAAAGGGACGGCTCGACCGGGGCAGTACTATCCTCTTACAGAAAATCGGCGTCAAGTATGAGGTACTGTTGCGTTTCGTGCGATGAGTGAGAGCGCCTGAGGCCCAATATCCCACCCCCTCTGTTCCCTTCCTTTTTTTCCCTTCTCATCTCATCCCTCCTTTTCCTTGGGTTGGCAACGCACTTGTGATAATAGAAATATCGCGTTCATAGGTTGCGGTGACTGCTTACCATCAGGCGGACCGTATGCTTGTTTGCCAACCGTCATGACATAAAAAAATACATTTATTGTACATAAATTCTAAACATAGTTTCCGAGAATCTGGCTCATTTTAATTTTATAAGGTGATGGTATCTTCAACTTCGATATCGACAAAAATTATGTAAATCGTGGTTGAAAACAAATCTGGGTATATGTAAATTCTCACGATTTTAACTGTAGACGCCTACGAGTCATTCGACTAATAAAAACGCAGTAAAATTGTTTTTATTTGTACCATACAAACAACATTTTATTCTGAATGAAACTATTATTACAACAGTGAAACGTTTATTGCTTATTAAAAGTTTAATATTATCAAAGTAACAATAAAATAAACGTGTATATCTGCTTAATAACCTCATAAATAGTTTACCTATTCTTTGACGGCGGACATAAACTAAGATATGTTAAACGCTTTGTTGACGAAGATTGCAAATGAATCTTACTTTTCCAATACGTTATACGAATGCCAAACTTCTTTACTAATCATAAGGTTCAAAGTTGTTTGAAAAAAAAACTGTATAAAGTTTTTCATATCGCTCAGACGGAAAACATTGACAGAGCGCTTCACCCGTCATAAAGGGGAAACTTTACAAATCTAAGGATTTCTTACGCTTTTAGGGAAATATAATATATTTATCTGTCCCTTGACACATGAGGCCTTACATGAGGGATTTGTATCGGGTTAATGTTTTCGATTATATTCCTCGAATAACTTGTTTAAGAAGTAGCGAAGTTGGCCATGTTGAAATAATTTTGTTGTGTATGAAAATGACTCAACTGAGAATACCTTAAAACAAAGATAAAAAGTTTAGTCCGTAGAGATTTTTTTATAGTCGAGATAACTTTTGGACGGTATTTTTAACAAATATAACTTGTATTAATAAATAGGCCGTATTGTTGTTGTTTTAAGCTCTAAAGCGTAGAAAGAAAAAGTGTTTAAACGCGAATCGTTAACTTTTGTTTATTGACGCACAATATGCGAAAAAAATTATTTAATAGCCTCCCCGTTTTTGAAGTTTGTTAATAATAAAAAAGCTATGAAGTTACTTTCCTAATAATCAATTTTAAATCTTCTTCTTCTTCCTAGCATTTTTATCTACCCAGGGTCTGCTTATTACTCTTATCCGGATTTGACCGGTTTCTAGTTTTTACACAGAGTGATTGCCATCTGACTTCAGCAGCCTTAAGGGTGAACCAGTAACTCATTGGATAAGAGCAAACTACTTATCAAGAGTTAACATTTATTATCAGATGTTATGTGATAACAACCAGAAACCACAGCCTAACGTGCTCGCCGAGGGACGGTGGCCAGACCCACAATGACAAACGCCCAGACCGAAACCGATATTTTAAAGATCAATTCGAGCGGAAATCGAACCCCCAAAACGTCGAGGCTAATGATGGACTCGCTACAATACGCTAAAACGGTTTTATACAATTTTAAATATTAGTATTAACATCAATTTTAATGCTACACTATCAAAAGTACATCGAACGATAATATCAAAACCCTTTTCTCTACATATCCGCGACGTCAAATTTTACCACATTCTATCGTAGGGGTTCACTAGGCGCCGTCTGGAAATGAACTCATAACACTTTTATGAGCGACCGAGCCCACTCCATAGCGTAGCTTACTGAGAGGCAATAGAGCTTACTGAGATGAAAAATCTCTTACATGTTCATATACATCCATTTATTATGGAATAATAAATGTTCTATTCGTTATAGGTTTCGACTTTTTAAATCAGAACAATTTTTCTTATCTTATGTCGAGTACACTCCAGACAGATATGGAAAAAAGTATTAACTAAGCCATTTCATATATAAAGTATCGTTAATGAGTTTCATATAAACAAATTTAGCTTATTGTTGTATTATAATGTTTGTCTGATTCTTATAGTTTTGTATGTAGGTTAGTTGGTTTAATTTTTTTATGTGACGTTTGTCACGTTTGGCAACCTCGAGCTGTCAACCTCGGACATTCTTGAATCTCCTTTGCCCAGTAATTTCATTCTATACAGTGTTCTTCAAACCGAAACACAGTGTAATGCTTTACGGTAGACCTGCTACCTACCTAGCTGGCCTCTTGCAATAAAAGGCCTACCACCAGTGTAACGTTAAAAATAACTTTTATTTTAGTGTGAATATAATCAATACTGATATGTCTGTAAAAGTTTACTCTGTGCCCACACCACCTCCGAAGATATGATAGCTATTAAAACGTCCGCCAACCGCGCAATCAGACGTTTTATACCGACACTGTCATCTTAATTAAAATCTACTATTTATTTTGCACTTTAGAGCTATTAAGAATGTTGGGCGGACGATTTTTGTATCGTTTTTTACCACCAAACAGCGCTAATAATATTTTATTGATGCTTCGAAATAGCAAGTAGTCTGTTAATTTCAATTAGTTGATGTTGTAGACTTTTATATTAAGAGTAAATATATAAATACAAATAAAAAATGAATATAGAGTTTAAATTTTCTGTGTCCAGTTTTGTGTCAAGTGTTCAACCTTAATACATTTAATTATGTATACATCTTAGGCTAATAAATATGTAAATATTACTGCCTTAAAATAATAATAAATAATCTTATACCTTTAAACGAGCAATTCATGTATATATATATAAATATATAATCTAAACTCAGAAACAACTCCAACGATTTTCATGAAATTGAGTATGCTGAAGGTTTCGAGGGCGATAAATCGATCTAGCAAGGATTCACTTTTAGAAAATGTCGTTTTATCCATTTTTTCCCGCTTCGAGTTCAGATTTTCAAGTTCTAAGAAGAACTATAATTGGGAGTCCTTTATCAAAGCATCTAATTATTGTTTAAAAAAAAAGAATACCGAGCAAAGTTCGGTCATCCAGGTACCAACTTTTATCGGTTAAATTTTCGTTATGATTCGCTGGTAGCTATGGCAGGTATTTTGAAAAAAAAAACAAAAATATACAAAATTAGTATGAAAAACACTTACAAATGAAAAAAAATTGGAAATAAAGATTTTTTTTTTTTAAGGTATAAGGTATTACTAATATTCCTGTTGTCCCTCCAAATAAGCTCGAAGCTTGCGCTAGGAGTGGGTACGACAATAGCCCAAGGGGGTCAGGATCGAACCCGCAACTCTCGCGTTAACAGAGCGGAGTCGGCCCTTCTACCGTTGAGCTATTGAGGCTTACTTTGTCACTCGTGTGAAAAAAGCCATATAATCAAATTCATATAGTAGTTACCGCATCAGAGTCATACAATTCTCAGTTTTAAAATATTTATAAATGAAATCACGGGATTTTTAAATTGTTTTCAATGTAAACGGACTTAAAATATATTCAAATGAATTTTTCTCGCAACGTTTACAGTAAGGTTAAATTGCGCAATAAATTGATACACCGCTGTGCTGATACCAATAATCGTTTGTACTTGGTCACACCTATTAAAAACGTTTACAACCAAAACAATTCTCATAAAATTTATTTATGAAGGTTTATTTTTTTTTATGCTATCACTACACTTTGTTATTATTTAGTAGTCTGTAACTGATCTAAGGCCTTATATGACCGACTTAGAATTAAATGATTTTGAAGTAAAACTACTTGGTGGCGATTAATTAAATGGATAAGAAGAATAATATTTATTTAATTAAAGTTGTTAGCATTAAAATAGTATAAAATATTACAATACATAATTATTATGATTTATTCTTTTATTCGCTAAAAATTAACAAACAGACCGAAGCGTAATCTGGTATTTATATTGAGTAAGTATAGAAAGTATAGATTTATTTTAAGCATTAAAAGCTATCATACAAATTTTTCAATAGTAATAACTAAACTCATACAATATACACTACACTCAACGGCCCCCATTAGGATAGCCATATCCTGTGTTGGGGGTCCAGAAACATACACAATGACAAGCACAAAAACATCCAGACCGAAAAGTATGCACAAAATTAAAGCTGTTGAACGGCGTTAAAATATTCATCAATTAGTTCAACGCTTGATAAATTACTGTTAGCTAGTAATAAATGTACAGTTTTGAAACAATTAGATCAAAATTAAGATGTGGACGCCCCCGAGTGGGGCAGTTGTTGTAAACATTTCATTTTTAATAGCCAACAACGCCCCTAAGCGTCCGGCGTGGAAAAACTGTGACAATTTGAGGGAAACGGTAATTTTTCACGTTGCCACGATAACGTTGCGGTCAGGTGTAAGAATGATTTGTGGATTTGGTTCTTAATGGTTGACAGCCGCTGACCGAATGACGCTGGACTTCAATGTGTTAATGTTTTGAAATTTGTTTTGTATTTTTTTATGAAGTTTAAGATTTTTGGAAATGTTTATCGCATTTTACGTTGTTTATATTTGCTGTCATTATCGAATGATATTTTTTGTTACATAATTATCTTTCGTGGAAAAAATTCAGTATCATTTGTAATAACACCCTAAATAATTAAAAATAATCAGTTATGATTAGTAATAATACTATCGTTATTAAAATGAAACGATCGTGTTCATGACTCATAAATAAAAACTCTGTTCCGCTGTACATTGATAAATCATTTCTATAATTATAAACTTAAAGCGTAGTTATCCGATTATAGTAGCTATATTTAAGTTTGGAGTCATTACATTCGCCAGTTTATGATCGCCGTTAAAACCATTGTAGAACAAGCAAAGTAACAAAACAAAGTGTAATGTGTAATAAAAGGAGTACAAAAGCTAGATTCAAACGCGAAACGCTTGGCCATAGCGCTTTTAATTGGGGGTGGAAATTGTGATTAATGTCATCTGATAACAAGAAAGACTGGCACGAAAAGAAAATATGAAGCTAGGCGTAAGTTTTTTATAACATTAGAGTTCCGTGACTGATGACTTCACTCCACGATTGGTGATCACTGCTTCTGCGTAAGAGACTTCCATTTTCTGTCATGGAAAATATTTGTACTGAAAATAAGGACAAGGTGGGATTAAATATATAATGTTACATATGTATAGGGGATATATTAGATTTAGTCAAGTGTCAATATTATTGCAAACAAATTTTGATTTAACTCGCATAAATTATTCATATACCCACATTAAATTGACATTTTGTTACAAAGATTCATTCGATCAGTGACCGTGGTGGAGTTCACATTAACGTAAAAGTCATTTCAAACTAATTTGCCCGTGAGCTGTTTGTAAGACATACAAATTTACTAAACTTTGCGATGACATCATGCCTTATGATCAGCAATTTTAAGGTTTGTTTAGTCCAACCTTAGATACAAACACATAAAAATGAAATACTTGAACAAAAAGTCGAACAGTGGATTTCACACATTTAGAGTAGGCTAGATATCGCAAGCAGTCCTACCAAATTGGGCGAAAAGTTTGTGTTATGCACAAACTGGAACTTTATACTTTGATATTGATACATTTTAAAATAGCGATATATATATGGAAAATACAATATTTTAAAATATATCAATAGTCCTACACTATTGTTTCTTATTATTTTATAAAAGCGTATTAAAAAAGAACTATATGATAACTATAAACTACGGAATCCTAAACAAGGGCTAGCGTCCAAAACCCACATACATTAACCTAATTCGTTTTAATTGACCAAACTAACCATTCGCAAGGGCTTCGTAAGTGGGCTTCAAGTTGATAATTTGTTTATTTTCAGTAGGCGTTAATATATTCGTTTAGGTAAGCGTTTGGCCTCGCGTCACGTGACGAGGAAAGTGAAAGCAGCAAATATGTCACACGTCAACACCTCACACGGTAAACACCCCGTATGTTATAATATTGTTCCCTTAATGCGCCCTTTAGGCAACAAAAATATAAGAGTACATACGTGATAGACAAGACATTGATGTTTTGATTTTTAGGGTTCGTAGCCAAATAACAAAAAACCCTTACAATTTCATCATGTCCATCGGTCCGTATGTCCGTCAATCTATCCTTCTGTCATAGTCATGTTACTCGGAGATTATTGTCTCTATCTATAAGAAATGTAGTAAATAGGTGTATTTTACAAATTGCTACATTATTTTAATTTACTAGCAGTGCCCGCAGTATCGCTCGTCGTAATGTACTTACTTGCTATCCCGGACTACCATCTAAAAGTTGTTATAATTTTTATTCGTTATAAATCTATTATTTCTAGTAATTTTATACGTTCAGTTTTATTACAGTATTTTCCATAAATTATTATTTAAAGAAGCACAAACAAGAAAATTCAATTTATGGCGACGTGCGACGCCTGTAAATAATGCATAAATTATATTATTACCACTCACAATCATTATTCGCAGAACATAAATAATATTTGCAAGAATATCGAAAATATTTTAGCGACATTACTTCGTAACTAGCAAAGCTGAAGTCACGACATGAAATGTAGGCTCTCCACTAACGATACGACATTTTTCACGTAAGACTTTTTGCAAGTTACCGTTTTTTAGAAATAAATAGGCTCTGATAGGGGACGATAATATGCCCATAGCAATTTGGACAGCTACAATTAAGGTAATTCACTGATTCATGTTTTCGACCCCTAGTTTTTTGTGTTGCACGTATCGATAAAAAAGAATTACTAGTGATTATCTATTATTTCTTTTAAAATAAAAGAAAACAATGCACGAGCAGCCAGAATGGTATATAAATTTGTTAGTTACAAGTCGCAAATTTTAGTTTGTAATTAGTTAGTTTACCTCGAGGGTGGCATTATCTTATACACATAAAACACTATAATAAATAAATTATTTAAAAAAAAATTAATGAATGGGCGGCCTTTTTAAGGCGGCATACATATTGTCGCCTAGGTCACAAAAACTAGCAACGGCCGGCGATATGCTAAGTGACCGGAGTTGATAACCGGCATATGGTTGTATTGCACACAGCCTTACAACTACTTCAAGGCACATTTAAATATTTCATTGTTTTTTATTTAGCCCGCAATGGCCTATTTTTAACAGGGCAAAGACCTCATTTCGGACTTCAGCTAGTTTTTGTCTAGCTTATCTATGAAATGTTGCCAAGATTTTTTTCATACGGATGCAAATAATATTTTCTTTGTGGACACATATTTTTCCTTAATAATCCTTTGTTGAGCAATCTTGGATTATATAATAAAGACATTATGTCGGTTATATTATAACACTAGCTCTATCACGTTGTTTTTCTCACGATATAAAAAAAATGGAAAAATTATTTAATTATTAAATATTTTTACTGCAGTATTAGCGAGCGTATAATTAGCCCTAATAACGTTTCTTTTGCATTTATCTGAGTTTGGATGTAGTTCTAATATAAACAATAGTGCTTGCTATACACATATATCTGGACAAATTAGTATAGGAGTGATAAATAAGCCTGTCTATATTTTTAAATATAAACATGCTTTTAGAATCCTTTCTTAAAATGAACAGACAAACATTGGCCTTTATTTTTGTATAGATAATTAACACTGTCATAATTCTGATCACAATTTACAAAATTATATGAATTTTTCAGTTACCACGTAAATAGAAATTGTTCAAATAATTCATTAGCGTGAACCGCGTGATGTAATGAGCCCCTCATTTAAATATCTGCACTTTTTAGGCAAAGTTGGTTGTGTTTTGACGTTAATCATGACATGCTACACATTTTTAATGAAACGGAAAAAATATGAGCGATTACTCCGATATGAATTCATGCAAACTCATATAATAAAATAATAAAGCACTTCAAAAACAAGGAAGTTATTATTCATGTGATTATTTTGTGTATAACGCGAAATCTCAGTGTTTGTGAAATGATTTTGATGATATTTTTTGGTATGCATCCAAAGTGTTTTCATGTTAATTTTGTGCTGATCGGAATAAGGACTCCGAAATTATTGAACGGACCTCCGGGAATACACTGTTCTGATTATGACAGTGTTTAATACAATTGTTTATGCGTATACTTATCGCTTAAGCCTATGAAAAAACAGTCCTGGGGATCTACCATGAACTTAGAGTAACAATTCTATTAGTTAAGCGATTTAGATCTTATATGACCATAATGTATAAAAATTTATGTTATGGTACGAAATAGCGATGCAGCTCAGTTTCAGGTCGTCATTTCAATCGTAATAAATATATATAACTTAATTGTACGTTAGACAAATGTAATGTGATTATATTTGAAAAGAGTAACTATAGTGTAGAGTTTCTTTCCGTTTATTCTCTGCAGAATCTACCTTCCGAATCGGCGGTATCTTCACTTAGACGGACAAAACAGACTGTATATTTGAAGATATAAAAGTGCTTAAAATCTTATTTGAATAAAGAATATTTTGAGTTTGTGTTTGAGTTCATGATAGGCCGTCTGTTGTGCATAGAATTGTTGACAAAATTTGTATAGAAAATAGTCATAAGGCGCTCCAGTTTTTATGCATTTCTGATTTTATTCGTTGGTTCATTCGCGCTACTCTTGGTCATAATTTACGTAGTAGCGGTTCCATGTTTACATTGCATTTAATTAAAAACCCGCATTTTACGTGGCTTCTACGGAAAAACAACGATGTTATGAATTTACATAGTATTTTCTAACAGAATTTGCGGTTTGTATTTGTATATCCTTTTAAATAATAGCTTAGCTTAGCTTAGCGAAACTATTTATAAATATAGCCATTGAATAAAAAACAAAAGAGAAATTAGATATATTTTATAAATAGACAAACGGAAAGGAGGCTCAATTGATGTTAAGCGATTACCGCCCCAAATAAAAATTTGCAACTCCAGAGGGCATGCAGGTTTTGACGACCTTTAAGATGCAACTGGTTACGCTGACTGATCTCGAAAAGGGCCTGCCGAGCAGTCATTTCATAAGTTTCTCACCAACGTACGGTGGTAGCTAGCCTGACGGGATTTTAAGCACTACCACCAGTTTTGTTTTCTGGATGACCGTTGTGTCATATTGTTAGCCTGCTTTCAGTCTCCATAGTCGCAGGTTCGATTCCCGCTCGGTTTGATTGGATTGAGATGTTTATTATAAATATCTGTTTTGGTCTGGGCGTTTGTTTTTTGGGTTTCTCCACCGTGCCTCAGAGAGCACGGTAAGTGGTTGGTCTCTGTTGTTATTATAACACCTGATTCAAATCGTTAACTCTTGTTATGTAATTTGCTCTTACTAAATGAGTTACTAGTTCGCCCTTTGAACTGTGTTGCGTGACCTTTGTGTTGGGGAAGTCAGATGGCAATCGCTCTGTGTAAAAACTAGAAACCCGTCGAATCCGGTGAAGAATATAAGCAAACACTGAATAAGGGCCGAGAATAATGCTAGTTTTGATTCTTGACCAGAATAATACTAACAATAGAATACATACTTGATTACTTGATTCTCTGAGTTGCTTTTTCCGGTATTAAATTCAAACACAACTTCAATTTTAAGTAATAGAAAATAAAATTAAAATTAAGTTAATTCAATTTTAAGGTCAATTTAATAAAGGAAAATATAATTCAAATGTACTTCCATTAAGTTAATGTTTTAGAAACAGTCGGCGCTTAAATCAAGTTGATAACAGACCGCGGTATATTGTCCCAGGATTAAATGCCGTGTTACTTACAAGGCCAGGAATATAGTACTTGGAACAAAAGGTTATTAACCCCTTTATACACTATCCTTAAATAATTAAGTAAAGGTGAATGACCACTATATACCATTTGAATAAAATAGGTACAGAATTCACTAATGGACAAAGATTTGTTAAAATTTTAAAGTAAAGAAAATACCAAGTACTAATACCATTTTTTTCAGAATTTCAAAATTCGGTTTTATAGATGATGTTTTTCTTGTTATATGGCATTGTCACCAATTAAATTTAAGGTTGAGGTGGGATGCATCTTCTACTGTGATTTCTTTATTGTAACATTAGGGATATTATATTATAAATTATTTAATTTTTCGATAATTTGGAAACTTGGGTATTGAGATTTCTATTTCAAAGTAGACATAATTTTAGAACGTCTTAGTATATTTTTAAAATTCTTAGTTTTTAATTTTAAAACTATTATATAACTTTTGAGGAGAGCCTAGCTATACATATCGGTTTTTTTTTTCAGAAGGCCTTCATTAAAATAAAGTATTAACGGCTGAACAAACATCGCGTGTGCCCTTAGATAAGGGTGTCATGGAGCTGTCGACAGGCGCCCGACTAACTCATTACGTTATTGTCCATCCGACCATAGCACATAAAAAGTATTAAAGGAACTCGTCTTTGTTCTTATTTCAGTTCGCCGTCATATGAGTTAGCTCTAGCACTTCGACGTTTATATAGCTTTTCCTAAATTAGTTAGATAGTTTGTTTGTTGGAATTATTTTCTTGAAGAAATTATTTTGTGGGCTTCGTTATCTATTATACAAATGGATTATATAGGAATGTCTTGACTAATTTTATTATTTGTAGAGCTTTGCTTCTCCCTCCCTCCCCTCTTAAGCACCCCAGGTCGCGGGTTCGATTCCCACTCGGAGTGGATGTTTGTATTGACAATGCAGGCACGTTTTTCGGTCTGGGGTGTAAATGTTCCCGGACTAACCTTAGGGGGGCCGTTGAGTGCGTAGCGTTTATTATTATTATTATTTCTTCCCAGCACGAATGGGCGGGCTAAACCGCGGAAAAACTACCCTCTGGCAGCTTCGTGAGAGCAAGGAAGGCCCAATCTCCCAGCCCAACAGTTCCTTCCTTTTTACCTTCTTATCCCTGCCTATTCATTGGCAACAAACATGCGATATTAGAAGTACTTATCGCAAACGTTTATAGGTCACATTGACTGCTTACCATCAGGCAGACTTGTTTGCCATCCGTCATGATAAAAAAAAAACTGATATATTGACATTAGCCTTCTTTTCAGCCGTCTTTTCTTTAAAAGTTGGAAAGCCATTTTATTTTTAGCATAAATAGATTGGCTAGGATGAGGTAGAATAATCCTTTCATATAATATCGTCGTGAAGTAGCAATAAATAAATAATAAATAAACGCTACACACTCAACGGCCCCCATTAGGATACTAATATCCTGTGTCGGGGTCCGGAAACATTCACAATGACAAGGACAAATACACCCAGACCCGAAAATATGCTTGCATGGTCAATACAAACATATTATGCTCCGAGCGGGAATCGAACCCGCGACCTGTGGCGTTTAAGGCAGGTTCGCTACCGCTGCGCCACAACGTCGTCATATTCGAACTGTTTTGTTTCGTTCCATGAGTGAGTGAAATGCCGGCTGCCTAATCCACGCTCGTTTTGTTTTTGCCTCATTCCTTCCCACTTCTCCTTGTCCTTACTTCAAGATACAATATAATAATTCCGTTCTATTGTAATAAAAGTAATCTAACTCATCGAATATATAAATGAGTTGTCATGTAATGTCGTGATTCATACAGACACATAAGAGTTCGTAATATAGAATATTGAAATAAATTAATTGTGAAATATCGTTATGATAAACCGGGTCAAAATTTTTACGTATTATTTACTTAATAGTTTAGAATTCAAATTAATGATAAGCCAAAAGCATTATTTTGTTCATATTTTCCAAGATAACCACTATCAATATTGCGTGACGCATTAGTTCTAAAACACTTTCGTTTTTAGAATCGACTAAAATTTACACGAAAACTTGTTAGTCATAATTATTACGATAACAGTTCGTAATAATCTTTGGTGAAATGTAATTAAAAGGTCTCGTGAATTAAATTAAAGAAAAACACTCAATAGTATAATCGCTTTCGGTTCGCAAACTGCGTCGTTTAAAGTCATTATCTAAAGTCACTGTGGATTGGAACAAACATTTGAACATTACTTCAAACTAATCTATCATTTATATTTACCTTTTGTCCAAGTATAAAAGCTGTTGCTTTTGAATTGCAAATTCCAGAAATTAATGTCTCGATTCAACTCGTTGTAGCGTTTTTTTCATTTCAGAGTTCCGTCACAAAATCTGGAAAATTTAATGTTATGAAATTGGGCGTTTTTATGAAACTGTCTATCGTAAGCATGTTTCTTAGAAAGCGTTTGACGTGAACGTGAGACTTGAACTTTGAGATAATAATGTATTACGTAGACTCGCAAAATTTTTCACGGGTTATCAATTCACAGCAAAATTATTATTTTAAAATATTTTTGAAAAGATTAAAAAAACGTTTTACCAGCATATTATATGTTACTTCCAAACTAAATCTGGATGCAACACATTTTTCGACTTGCAGTGTTACTACTGGTTATTTTTTAATATATACAATTCATTTTGTATTAAGTTTAACATTTCCTAGTTTTATTAATTTAAATGCCGTGATTATAAAATTCATAAAAGGTTCAGATTAATATAATCACGTTCTTTGTGATTACGTATTATGATCTATTTCAAGCGACCCAATTTTCACGTCGTACGGAATGGAAAAATAACAGCAAACTAATTGGAGCACTCCTGGTTAAACCCCTTTCATTCAGTTTTCAAGTTATCGGGCCTAATTTAAATGGTTTGCTCCATCGTTATTTTCCATTGCACTTGTTGGGAAATTTCAAGTGAATCGAACGCTGAAATAAATTGTTATTGGAATGATAAAGTTTGTTAACAGTTCACGGTTTTACTGGAATCGTGCGTTACTCGGAACTCGTTTAACTATTCATTGTGATAGTCATAAAATATGATGGTAAGCAGTCACCGTAACCTATGAACGCTTGCGATACTTGAAGCATCACAAGCGCGTTGATAACCCAAGGAACAAGAGGGAAGGGGTGAGAAGGGAAAAAAGAAAGTGGGAGATTGGGCCTCCGGCGCTATAACTCTTCGCCCGAAACGCAATACTCTTACTTTACGCTGATTTTTAGGCGTCGGGATGTGACGACCCCATCGCCCGCTGTTGGGATAACCTCTGTCACAACAGAGATTATTCCACCAGTACAATCAGTCACACTGGTGGTAGGTCTTTTGTTGCAAGAGGCCGGCTAGGTAGGTACCACCGCAGTGTCCAATATTCTACCGCTAAATAGTAGTGCTTAGGCACTACTGTTGTCCGGTTTGAAGGGCATTGTACGCTAGTGAAATTACTGGGCGAACGAGATTTAAGAACTAATATCTCGAGGTTGGCAACGCGCGAGTGGCACCTACTAATGGTGCTGCAAGCGCTCATAGGCTGCGGCAGCCACTTACCATCAGGTGGGCCGTATGCTTGTTTGCCAACTTCTAACATAAAAAAAAAAAAAAAAAAAGATTTTCTGTGAGAGGGTAGTACTTCTCCAGTTGAGACGACCCTTTTGTGCTGAGAGAAGCATGACTCTACTACCGTTAAAAAACAACAGTATTTTAAAAAGAGAATATTATACTTTTTTCACACATTGACTTAAAATTATAAAAGCTCACTCACAAAATATGGTCCGATAAATACTTACCTAAGTCGCCTCATTAATAATAGTATAGATTTTGATATAATTTTTTGGTATCGTAAAACATTTTCTTAGTAGCGCTTATATTGTAAACTATCTCAAGTAAAGCCTGATTCAGGAAGGTTGGTAAACGTTAGCCATTTGTTATAATGCTGTTATCAAAAAGTCGACGTTTGAATGAGATCGCGTGCGGACGGCTCGCGAGACTTTATGAGATTTAGTCGGAAAATAAATTAGCTGCGACGGAAAAGTTTTCGGTAAATAAGAGGGGAAATACGTGAACCGCGAACCATTCTCGAATATTCGGATGTGGTATTCAGGTATAATGAAACCATTTTTTCCATGAAATTAATTTCGTTACGCTATGCGGAGCAGCAATTTACGGAAAAATAGAGCAATCCATTATTGCATACTTGAAATTTTGCTTTCATTAGTTATAAAAACGAGCAATAAATGAATTACTTCTAATATTTCACTCAACTAGCCAACAATGTGAGGTATTTTCTTAATTATTTTTCTTTTCTAGATTGAGGTCAATTTTTTTGTGTTCAATTCCTTTATTTTCGTACATCTCCGTGTAACCGTTGTCTCAGGGCCAACTTAAGTTTGTACGTCTTAATCGCCGCCAGCTAACTGATTACAACCCGAACATTACTTTGAATGTCATTTAATAGCTTGGCTTTTGAGTTCGTATTTCAAAACTTAATATTAGATATCTTTATATTTCTAATAATATTTTCAATGAAAGGTTTTTTTTTTCAAGAAATCCAAAGATGTTGTTCATATAATTTGAACAGCAGAACTTGCAGCTCCGGAATCAGATGAAGCCAGGGCATTATATAAAGTGGTGTTAGAAGTAGTTAAGTGTAGATAATATATAAGTGAATAATATTGTACGTTTTCTATTCAGAAAACAACCCTCTTAAAATAAAAGAACTTAAAAAGCATCTCCTTACTGTTATCTTCATGAATGGATCAGCTTGACCGGAGTAGCATTACCTTTATACAATACCTAAATATAGCAATACTTCATATTATGTACACCAGGTAATGCTTTGTTCTATGAATGCGAGAGCCAAATGTCTAAGTTTCCAATTCCTCTCTTACTTCGTATTCCTCACCCGATTCTCTCACCACTTTCCCATGGGTCTCCAACATGCTAGTATTTTAAAACTATACGCTATGGTATAGCGCTGACCATCAACCGAGCTAAGCATACAATTGTTTCCAACATGTATAGTATAAGAAACACCAATCCTTACTTCCTTACTAATATCATCGTTACTAATATTCTAAGCGAAATTAGCTCAGTCTCTCTGTCTGTCTGTCTGTCTGTTTGTCGCGCATTCACGCCAAAACTAATGAACCGATTTAAATGACATTTAGTACACAGATAGTCTAGAGCCTAAGAAAAGACATAGGCTACTTTTTAATACGCAAAAAGGGATTAAAAAGGGGGATGAAAAGTTGTACGGAAGTATCGTCATTTGTAGAGCTAGAAGCTTGAAACTTATTTTTTAGGCTCTTGATTCTTGATATAAGTAAATATGACAGTCAAAGTTTGTAAGAAAAGGGAAGGGTGGTTCCGAGTTTGTAATAAAAACGATATTCACGCGGGCGAAGCCGCTGGCAGAAGCTAGTTTTATATAATTTTAATTCCAGTGCCACTGTTTAGAGATGCACTCATTAGTGTACTGTAATATTACACATTCTACTTCAATTCTCCTCCATTGTAAATTCCATTGAAATGCATGTTTCTGTATTCATTCTTAATCCTACTTCCTATCTTTTGGACACTACCCCTACAAGTGCCTATTTTAAATTGCATACTACTCATTACCTCGGGTTATTTGCATTTGAAAACAAAGCAGATAACATTTTCTTACGTTGATGGGTTTTCGTACACAGGCTGTCTTGTTCTTGTATAGGTGGGATGTTATAATCATGTTCGGACTGAAAACAGCACATTTCAACTAAAAATTATTTTTAATTTAATCTTTAGTAAGAAAAAAGAAAAAAAGAACTTAAAACATTAAAACTATGAATCTATACAAATAAATAAAATGGAAGTGTCGTTTAGTGATTCCAAATAACAGGTTTTCACTAAATGCATATGAAAGTATTTCCGGTACTTATATAAATTGACTGTCTGTCTGTTTGTCTCAGACTGTCGGAGTCTTTGAAACGACTGCACCGTTTTTAGCGGGACTTTACTGGCCGATAGCTGATGTTATAAAGAGTAACTTAGGCTACTTTACTTCGCAAAAATAATTATGGTTTCGTGCAGTAAACAAAAATCGATACACCTCGCGGGCGGAAACGCGGACGCACCTAGTAATTAAATAAAACTGAAACAGTTATAACTATACATTATTTTAAATTAAAGAGGATTACTTATACAATAAATTTGTTACTAAATATTAATAATATCGTTAATTCAGACAACACTTAGCTATTTTATAAGCCTTTCTTTGTTTTAAATTTAAATTCACAAGGTTAATTTAAGTAACTAATTTTGTTTACGTTTACCGTTTTAAAAAAAGCTATACGTAGCGGAGGGGTCATTCAAATTTAAATTTCCGCTCTCGACAAATCCCTAGGGGAGGGCGTCTAGAGGGGAGCAAGCGCTAATAAAGTAAATTAAAGATTAATAATATATTGTCTAAATATAGGTTTTAAGGGATATGCGTATGCAAATTTGTTAGAACCCCTAGTGAAATCGAATACAGCTGGGTTATGTTGCTTGCGGACTTATTGGAGGGAAGATTTTAGGAATCCGTAATAGAAATATTTAAACCTTAATACATTATCCTTTTTAGAGTAGTTTTTATTAGAAAAATATCACAAACAAAAGAAAATATAAAGTGTTATTAATTAACAAAATTTAATGAAGGTGAAAGGCTGCTATTCGGTTCAGGCAAAAAACTGTCAGTTTTAAGTGATCAAATATTTCACTCTCATTTCGTAAAATAAAATTCGTCTTCGGCACCCAACTATGAGATGCTTGATTGTGATAATCCATCAACCTAATTCCCACTTTTTTGTGTCTAACCTGTCCAAGGGCTTCGCAATTTAAGCATAAATGAGCATTAAGTATATCAGACATTTGGTTGAAAATTGGATGCAATTTGTGTTAAAAATATGTTCTTTTTGAATTTGATACGAGTGACCACCAACAAACACAGCACCTGTAGAATGCGACTATCGCGTGGAGAGATATAAAGCCCACACCGTCCAACACTTTTTAGGTAAACCGAAAAAATCCGGCGACGCTATTTTAATTGACGTCGGACGCCCATTAAAAAGAGCCTTTTCTGAATGAATTATTCGGAGGCTTTCGGAATGGGAAATATTCAGTAATATACTCACGGTAGCGGTATGCAAATAATTCTTCGTCGCATTCGAATTTTGGAACACGCATGTGCTATAAATGTATATTAAATGTTAATAATTTAAACCTTTTATTGTATTGTAGAATCGAAATTGGTATTGGTATTATTAATAAAAAATGGATTTTTGATAGTCTTGTTTTTGTCTATAAATAAACCAGTTAGACCCGGAAAGTACACTATTACTAGTATAAAGCGAGAGTAATAAAAAAAAGCAATATGCAATAAGGAAATGTTGTATTGTTTTATTAGACATTTACAAATAAAATGTAGTACTTGAACGTCTAAAGCTATATTCTAAGATATTACCAATACATGTACCGAGTTTATCGACTAGAATTAATAACCAGGCTGTATTTCCCGTATAATTTATAGCATAACAAATAAAAGCAGATTGTCGTTTTTATTATTATTCATATATCTAGTCCACCATACAAGAACTGTAATCTCGGGTTGGTATTAAGAAAGTTGTCCGAATCTTAAGCGAGAGGGTAACTAAGTTTGTACGTAATATTGCGTCTACAAAAACTTTAAGAGCAATGATAAGTTTCACGTGTATCCCGTCCCCTTATTACACCCGTGGTCGTTTCACGTATGATTGACATTTATCCACTAATATCATATAGTCTGATAATTCTCAGTAGCTCAACGGTAGAAGGCCCGACTCCGCTTCTTTAACGCGAGAGTAGAGGATTCGATCCCGACCCCATTAGGCTATTGTCGTACTGACTCCTAGCATTAGTAATGCCTTGAAAAAGCAATGCTAATCTTCTTTAAAAAATATATCAAGCTAACTCCGGAATTATTTTTGGTACTCTTTGTTAAAAAAAATTCTTCAAGATTAAGGCAACATTTTAATTATTTTATTTTTCATTTTTATTCTAAATATAATTTGGGGAATGTTGATAGAAATTTTAGAGGTCTTGTTACTTACATTAAAATATTGAAACTATAACTATAACAGCGTATCTAAATGATTAATCCTTGACTGAGATAAACTTTAAAGTGAGCCATTTTAGTTACTTAACTCTTAAGTAGGTAGTTAGAGAATAAATGACTTCTTACGTTGGAATAAACAAATAAAATACAAAAAGAATTCAAGAAGTTTCTAGTAACAAAGTTAACAAGAAGCAATAATTGCGTCTTCCTTTAACTAAAGTTGAAACTTGCACCGTTCCACGCATCGCACCCATTTTGTCCAACCCATCTGAACCAGAATTTCTAAGCCGAACTTTTAATAGTTTTTCTTTATTCAATCAACATATTTTCGCTCTTGGACACTTCTCTCGTTTGCCAACAATTTGTTTCGGTACTTTTTTCTCTCGTTGGAGATTCACTCACAACGTTCCTAACAAATTTGGTCTCGAGGGTGCTTTAAAAAGTTTCCACTTGCTCTGATTTAGTCTAGACGGAATATTTTATCGCTGACTTTGATGATACCAACTTTATAGACACTGGATAGTCTTTCAATATCATTTATTACCCTATTATATTTTATATTGATCAAATTTTATGAATACTTTCTTCATTCATCACATTGTACTAAATTCCTCAAAAATCGCTTATAACGCTTATTTTAGCCTTACGAAAAAGTTCCTACTATCAATCACGGTATCATGGAGTAAAAGTCTTTCATATATATCAGTTCCGGCAATTGTCTACGCTAATTATCTGCTCCACTTTCATTCGTCACGTTCTTGGTGTCGCTAATGTGCGTAAAAGTGTCAACATCGAACTATTTTTTTTTTTTGGAAAAAGTGATAAAAGAATGCGTGGGATGTTCTCCATTAAAGTATAAACGAGAATTTACTAAAACATTTTTTAATAAATAAAAATTAACCTTAATAGAAAAAAAAAGTTCTAAAATAAATAAATATTGTGACCAGAATAGACAAAGAAGTGAGAAGACATGTGTGATGATAATGAAAATCCCCAAGTAATACTTGTAAATATCCAAGCATAGACATCTGCACATTCAGCGAAATATGAAGATAAATTACCAGGTGAAATACTGCAATCGGAATGGAAAGAAGTAAAAATCAGCGTAGAAGCTATTGCGGGCTCGTGACTGTAATACCAAATGAGTAATTTTGAGATTCTCTAGATGCCCGCACAGCGAGGGAGCAAATGTCAGCGTCTAATAGCATTTCGAACATGATAGCGACGCGAGCGTAATCGAACTTAGTTTAACAAAAAGTCTCGTCTCGTTATTTGCTTTTGTACTGTTACAGTACAATAGTTACAAATACAATATAAAGTCTAATAGTTCCAACGCTAAGTGTAGTACGTAATGCTTAAGATTTAAATAAATAAATAAATAAATAAATAAACGCTACACACTCAACGGCCCCCATTAGGATAATTATATCCTGTGTCGGGGGTCCGGAAACATTCACAATGACAAGGACAAACACAACCAGACCGGAAAACATGCCTGTACGAATAATACAAACATCTGCTCCGAGCGGGAATCGAACCCGCAACCGTCGAGGCTTAAGGCAGACTCGCTACCCACAACGCCACAACGGTGTCGATTTAAAAGTGTATTTGTAATTTGAAACTTTTCAAATCCCAAAATATAGTTACCGTCTTGCCGTTGCGGTAACGAGTTCGTTTACCACTTTAAGCATATATTTGTATTTCCCATACATACATATTTTTTTCAGTGGAAGGGTCTAGCGTTTGTTTCTCTGGTTAAAACTATGCGAAAGAGCCTGAGATTAATTAAATTTGTATTTTTATACATCATCTGAAAAGACTTTTTGATGGGCAATTCGTGGCACTCATAAAATATTCATCAGCTAATTAACAATACTTTCCCTCTTTTTGCCCGGATTTGATAATAAAAGTGGGCTGCTTGAAATAATTATAAGTACAAGAACGAACAAATTGAATTTCTTTTTTTTTGACTTAGATAAGCAACTTGCCGTTTCGAATTGAATTTTTTTATCAAAATATTTCCCTACTGCGTATAATTTAATATGAATTAGTTTTCCAATTATAGCTCAACGAGATTGTCTATCAAGCTATAATGTACTAATTACATATGCTTTGCATCAAATTAATATATAATTAGGTACAATCAAATACTAATTAATTACCTATATATAATAAAGCGAGGATTTCTAGATAGACTATCGTTCTATTGTATTGCATTTAAGGCGGATGGGTCAGTTTCGATTGAGGGAATTGTTTTTATGATATAGGTATTCGTTTTGGCTTGAGCGTTTGGTTCTTTTTGAGTCAGGGGCTTACCATTAACTCTTATTGCGATTCAAATGACGATCAAATCAATTCAATTCAATTCTGTCAGTAAATCGCTTCAGATTTTATATAAGCATAACGTATAAATACATATGTCATGGTACAAAATAGCGATGTAGCTCAGCTAAGGTCGTCATTTGAATCGCAATAAGAGTTAATGGTAAGTCCACTGGTTGTTATAACACTCTTGGTTAGACATTGTTGTCTAACGCAATCAGTTTAATGATAGATGTTAGCTGGTAATAGCTTTCTGTAAAACAAGTAATTGTTAATAGCTAATTTAGGCTAATATAAGAGTGGTTTCAATTTCAGCTTATAATGCTAGCGTATAGGCTAGTTAACAAATATAAACGTATGCGTATAGGCGCGCTTTTATCATACGCGCAACTCGTACGACCGTTGACAACGAATGGTTTCAAAAATGATAGTCTAAAAAAAGTTTCCCGAATCTTTAAATAAAAATATAAATTGTGCAAGACATTACTGGTCGACTTTAAGCCCTCCCGATGGCAGTCCCTTTTCATGGAGCGGGATGGCAGAGCTCAGAAGGCGGTATAAATGTCAGGTCAACAGTAATACATATTCCAAAAAAACAGCATTATTGTATTGAATTATTTTTATTGAAAAATCTATCCAATTATGTAAAATTATAACACAAAACCACTAAAAAAAATACAAAATGAAAGCTATTCAACCGATTACGCTTAATCTTTTTTTGAATTATCTATAGTGCATCAGCGAAGATTTTTACTTTTTTTTATTCCCATGTGTATTCAGAAAGAAAAATGACATGAATAATTTATTATAATTTTAATGCATATAGTTCTTCAGTGATTATACGGAAACATTTATAACCGTATTATACTTTTTATTCCTTGCATTTAAAATATTATATGGCTAGAAGCAACATAATTGTACTTTGAAAATATTTTCTTCGTGATCCTATTTTAAATTAAGCTTTGTTTATGCATAGAAAATTAATTGACGTTCTCGCCCGTTATTAGTTCCACGTCATACAGCCCTGTTACATTTAAAAACGCATATATTTGAATATGATGAATGTGGCCCGAACATCTGTTTTCTGACGCTAAGCAAATAGCGGAACAGATTGTCACGAAACTAACAAATTTCATTACAAAAAATCACGGGTTGAAGAAAATGATTTATAAAGTTATTTCGGATGCGGTCGGTATGTTTATTTAAAAACGCTTTAGGTAACGGTTTTGAATTACATCGCTACTGACTTTTGTGTGGTGTTAGTATATTTAAGATATCAACTTACGTAGCTCAAAAATGTCCATCTTTGAGCCGACAAATATATATTTTGAAAACCATTTTGTCATAATGGTACAATTTTCAAATACTTTAGTAACAAAGGCCATTGGCTAGGCAGTTGGTGCGTATGATTTGCGTTTGAGTATGCTATGCGATATTTTCGCGTTTTGAAATAAACTTTTCCAATTTTTTGCTGGACTGTACATATTTTTTGACGATCATATACATTTTGGAATGATTCGACCAAGGACGTTATTCAAGGAATTTTATTAATGAAATGCCTAATAATTGTTCTTGGTGTGACGATCTCAACATTACACTTTATTTAGATCTCTAAAACAATGTATTTTCTATAATATGAACCTATTTATGGACGGTCACCCATCCATTTACTGACCGCACCCAAAGTTGCTTAACCTAAAAATCGTTTGCCGACCACGTGACTATGTGCAACGTAATACTAAGTATGGACATACCCCGAAAATAATATTTTTACAAAATCAAAAATTTATAAAATTTTGTATGAAAATTTCCATAGAAAAGGAAAATGTATGGAAAATCACGGATTCAGGTGCCGAATGTCATTGCAGCTGTTTCACATATATATAAGGGTGTGGTGTCGGCGAAGGCGTCTCCGAGCGTATGCTTGGTGAGTGCCCGTCAGACGTCTCTACCCCCGCGTATATGTGGACGGTTTACCAAGGCGGTGCGTTCGGGCGGCCATGCTGCTAGAATGCTAGTTAAGGTTTCCGATCTTCGTATATGGTTTTATACATATTATTAATGGTGATTGGTGATGCATGGCAAAGAATATATATATAAAGTATATATTAAATATATATACAATAATTAATAAATAATGACGGTATGGTGGTCCGTCTATGATTACTGGCAAAGAGATCTAATATGAATAATATGATCTATACATGTTAAAGGCAAATTTATATCGTTGAAATATATTGAATATAATTTATTATTATAAATTAAATATTTAATGGCGGTTTGTGGGTCCGTCAATTATGAATGTATATATGTTTGATATATATTAAGAAACGAAGTTTACTTCGTTTCTGTAATATTATGTGATATTGTAATTATGAATATAATAGTGAAAGTAATGCTTCGGCGCAAATATTGTTTATGTTTCAGAATCTAATGGATTATTTGAAACCTAAGAAGAAGCGAATTCAATGAAGATTTAAAAGTATGCGTTGGGAAGAATTTATGCGTCATAACTAATAAATAATTATATTTCAGCTGTATACGTGTATAATGTTTTGGCGAGTTGTAGTTGACCCGATACTCGAGTTTGAGGCTCTGATGTGGCCTGAGTCATGTCTATAGTGTCCTTAAGCGAGGCCCGAGGATTTTAATCTTAGTTGACCCGATGCTTAAGTATGAGTCTCCGATATGATTTTGGTCATGTCTATAGTGTCCTCGAGTGAGGTCCTTTGACTTTGCTGATGTGATGCTGACATGAGGTTGACTCTGCGGTGCGATTTATATCGATGCAGTAGTTTCCTCAGGTCCATTGCGGAAGCGGCCCCAGTGATACAGATTAGAATTGCTGCGGTGGTGCGACTTAGGTCGATGCCGTGATGTAGTTTGGTTTGTTGCTGAGGCGCTGAAATGTTATACATCGTTTGTAGCAAAATGACTCGTCTTCTTATTAGAGACGCCCCTTAGCTTAGCAATAGGGATTTTTATAATTGACATTGTAGCATGTCATACTATTAGGGCAACTGGTTGTTTCTCACTTCGAGATAGCTAACTAGTATTAGACAGTGTGGCCTGCTTAACCCTTATCATGCGTGTTTATCACGTCTTAAATAATAAACTGGATTCGGATGTATGTTTGAGTATTGAGCTAAAGGGTACCTTTGCGTGAGCAAGTGCTATGGTTTTAATGATGCAAAGCTTTAATAGGAAAACTAAATATATCAAAGAATATTAGTTGTAAGACAATGCGATTACGAATACGATATAAGCCCACGAATATTAATTATAAGACAATGCGATAATTTGAATAACAATTAGGTAGGGTTAGGTAGGACTTAGTTTTAAGGAATTGCGGTTGTGATATTATAAAGAATTGAATATTATCAATACTATATGACCCATATATAGTGATAAAAGAAATATACTTATAAATATAATTATTAATGAATTTGCCTACACTACGGTGAGGTTATTATAAATACTATATTACACATATATAGTGATAAAAGAAATATACGTTATAAATAATATTATTGATGAAAATACCTTAACAAAGGTGAAGTTTATGATAAATATAAACTCTATATTAACCATATATAGTGGTATGAGAAATATACGTTATAAATGATATTATTTATTATTATTGATGAATTTTACTTCACTAAGGTGAGGTTGACGATTATAGCATTGTGCTTACAGAATGCCGCCTGGCGGTTTAATGTTCGAATACATATCTGAACCAGGGATTTATTCCCTTATATATAATGACCAGGGCTTGTCCCTCAATTATTATGGCGTTTAGCCTTCTCATACAAAAATGAATATGAAATATTATGTGACTTTGGTCTTAATTGATACTATTATAAAATATCAGGGCTTGATCCCTTTCTATGCTATGAAAATAGGAACAATATAAAAAGAATAAATCTTGCGTCCCGATAACGAAATCACTATAAATATAAATTACCAGGACTATGTCTTTTTATGTTATAACAATCAAATTGTGTGTCGCAGGCGCACTATAAATAGCCTATCCCTTACCCGGGAGGGCTCGTAGCTATGGTTGGAGCCCACAGTCGGTGGCGTGTGCGGGGCCATCGATCTCCCCTCTTCTTTATATTTTTACTATAGAGTTTAAGTATATAAGAATTGGAGGAGCGGACTACTTTCAGCTACTCGTAAGAGGTGTTGAAAGTACAGGGATATATTTATTATCTCACCATTTTGCCTTTATTGGCTTATATAAATAATTTTATTATGATAATCATATGACACTAAAATAATTAAACTATATAATAAATAAGATATCATTGTTTTCCATTGTCGAATTGAACCTGTTGCCTCTGATGCTCTAAAAGAACTCGGGTTATTACGATCACAACGTAACGAGGGTCCTAACCGCTTAGACGATACACGTGCCAATTTCGTAGTTTTATGCTATTTATTTTCGTGCATTTAATTATTCCTTATTTAAATATATTTTATTTCTATATTAGATATATAATGCAAGGTAGGTTTAGTTACAATTTGGTGCCGTAGTGCCCAGGATGGTACTATTATTATAATATTAAATGAAAAATAAGTAATATTTTGATTTTTTGAGCTTATAAAAGATTATCATTCTGATAATTATATCAAAATTACACAATTAAGGCATTTCTATCACTGTAAATGGAATATATTGTGATAAACTTCAAATAGATAGTTACTATTTGGAGTCTCCAACAAGGATAGTCAATACGGCTGAATATTTAATTTATAAAAGTAGGCAAACGCCTACAATTTGCTGTCCGTGAAATGGAAAGAGTTTGAAGAAGTATACGGGTTCAATGTGGCAGTGAAAATGATAATGCTTAGTAATGAATTGTTTAAGATTATTGGAATTATGACGTCTGGGGGTTGTCAATTCTAATAGTTATTATATCGGGGGGTTGTTGGGAGTTTTGAGTTTTGTAGTTTGGGGGTTGATTAATCTGGGGGTTGTAATTAAATGTAAGATTCAATACTAAGGAATATGATGGTAGATATTTGTATTGATCATGAATTAAATTGATCTGTTTGACTTCGTGCTTTTTATAATCTTGATAAATAGTTTTATTTGTCATTAAGATTGGTTTTCCTAGTTTGTAAATTCTATTCCGACAAGCTTCATAGAATTTAGGGGGTTGAATGTGACGATCTCAACATTACACTTTATTTAGATCTCTAAAACAATGTATTTTCTATAATATGAACCTATTTATGGACGGTCACCCATCCATTTACTGACCGCGCCTAAAGTTGCTTAACCTAAAAATCGTTTGCCGACCACGTGACTATGTGCAACGTAATACTAAGTATGGACATAACCCGAAAATAATATTTTTACAAAATCAAAAATTTATAAAATTTTGTATGAAAATTTTCATAGAAAAAGGAAAATGTATGGAAAATCACGGATTCAGGTGCCGAATGTCATTGCAGCTGTTTCACATATATAAGGGGTGTGGTGTCGGCGAAGGCGTCTCCGAGCGTATGCTTGGTGAGTGCCCGTCAGACGTCTCTACCCCCGCGTATATGTGGACGGTTTACCAAGGCGGTGCGTTCGGGCGGCCATGCTGCTAGAATGCTAGTTAAGGTTTCCGATCTTCGTATATGGTTTTTATACATATTATTAATGGTGATTGGTGATGCATGGCAAAGAATATATATATAAAGTATATATTAAATATATATACAATAATTAATAAATAATGACGGTATGGTGGTCCGTCTATGATTACTGGCAAAGAGATCTAATATGAATAATATGATCTATACATGTTAAAGGCAAATTTATATCGTTGAAATATATTGAATATAATTTATTATTATAAATTAAATATTTAATGGCGGTTTGTGGGTCCGTCAATTATGAATGTATATATGTTTGATATATATTAAGAAACGAAGTTTACTTCGTTTCTGTAATATTATGTGATATTGTAATTATGAATATAATAGTGAAAGTAATGCTTCGGCGCAAATATTGTTTATGTTTCAGAATCTAATGGATTATTTGAAACCTAAGAAGAAGCGAATTCAATGAAGATTTAAAAGTATGCGTTGGGAAGAATTTATGCGTCATAACTAATAAATAATTATATTTCAGCTGTATACGTGTATAATGTTTTTATGAGTTGTAGTTGACCCGATACTCGAGTTTGAGGCTCTGATGTGGCCCTGAGTCATGTCTATAGTGTCCTTAAGCGAGGCCCGAGGATTTTTAATCTTAGTTGACCCGATGCTTAAGTATGAGGCTCTGATATGATTTTGGTCATGTCTATAGTGTCCTCGAGTGAGGTCCTTTGACTTTGCTGATGTGATGCTGACATGAGGTTGACTCTGCGGTGCGATTTATATCGATGCAGTAGTTTCCTCAGGTCCATTGCCGAAGCGGCCCCAGTGATACAGATTAGAATTGCTGCGGTGGTGCGACTTAGGTCGATGCCGTGATGTAGTTTGGTTTGTTGCTGAGGCGCTGAAATGTTATACATCGTTTGTAGCAAAATGATTCGTCTTCTTATTAGAGACGCCCCTTAGCTTAGCAATAGGGATTTTTATAATTGACATTGTAGCATGTCATACTATTAGGGCAACTGGTTGTTTCTCACTTCGAGATAGCTAACTAGTATTAGACAGTGTGGCCTGCTTAACCCTTATCATGCGTGTTTATCACGTCTTAAATAATAAACTGGATTCGGATGTATGTTTGAGTATTGAGCCAAAGGGTACCTTGCGTGAGCAAGTGCTATGGTTTTAATGATGCAAAGCTTTAATAGGAAAACTAAATATATCAAAGAATATTAGTTGTAAGACAATGCGATTACGAATACGATATAAGCCCACGAATATTAATTATAAGACAATGCGATAATTTGAATAACAATTAGGTAGGGTTAGGTAGGACTTAGTTTTAAGGAATTGCGGTTGTGATATTATAAAGAATTGAATATTATCAATACTATATGACCCATATATAGTGATAAAAGAAATATACTTATAAATATAATTATTAATGAATTTGCCTACACTACGGTGAGGTTATTATAAATACTATATTACACATATATAGTGATAAAAGAAATATACGTTATAAATAATATTATTGATGAAAATACCTTAACAAAGGTGAAGTTTATGATAAATATAAACTCTATATTAACCATATATAGTGGTATGAGAAATATACGTTATAAATGATATTATTTATTATTATTGATGAATTTTACTTCACTAAGGTGAGGTTGACGATTATAGCATTGTGCTTACAGAATGCCGCCTGGCGGTTTAATGTTCGAATACATATCTGAACCAGGGATTTATTCCCTTATATATAATGACCAGGGCTTGTCCCTCAATTATTATGGCGTTTAGCCTTCTCATACAAAAATGAATATGAAATATTATGTGACTTTGGTCTTAATTGATACTATTATAAAATATCAGGGCTTGATCCCTTTCTATGCTATGAAAATAAGAACAATATAAAAGAATAAGTCTTGCGTCCCGATAACGAAATCACTATAAATATAAATTACCAGGACTATGTCCTTTTATGTTATAACAATCAAATTGTGTGTCGCAGGCGCACTATAAATAACCCTATCCCTTACCCGGGAGGGCTCGTAGCTATGGTTGGAGCCCACAGTCGGTGGCGTGTGCGTGGCCATCGATCTCCCCCTCTTCTTTATATTTTTACTATAGAGTTTAAGTATATAAGAATTGGAGGAGCGGACTACTTTCAGCTACTCGTAAGAGGTGTTGAAAGTACAGGATATATTTATTATCTCACCATTTTGCCTTTATTGGCTTATATAAATAATTTTATTATGATAATCATATGACACTAAAATAATTAAACTATATAATAAATAAGATATCATTGTTTTCCATTGTCGAATTGAACCTGTTGCCTCTGATGCTCTAAAAGAACTCGGGTTATTACGATCACAACGTAACGAGGGTCCTAACCGCTTAGACGATACACGTGCCAATTTCGTAGTTTTATGCTATTTATTTTCGTGCATTTAATTATTCCTTATTTAAATATATTTTATTTCTATATTAGATATATAATGCAAGGTAGGTTTAGTTACATTGGGCAAATTATTTGCATCAAGCAGTTGAAATTCATTGTCGTCGTTGTCTCAGTTGCCAAAGATAGGAAAGGACTGAGGAGCGGGAAAATAAAGGTAAGGTGGGAGTTTCAGTTTTGGAGTGAATGAAACGCAGGTTCCCGGTCGAAACATCCAATTCATCTTATAGCATCAAGGCTCTTCTACTAATAAATAATTTTTGTTACAGAGTCTAATTATTTAATAGGAGAGTAATAAAAGAGTTTATATTTATCTTACTGGATCCACGACGAAAAGTAATTTTCTTGGTTCGTGAGTGTAATAACAATTTAGTAATATCTTATAAAATACGTGTTATTCTTATTAAATGTTATGGTTGTTCTAACCATTTATTAGTACAGTATAATGTTATATACTATATACATAATTAGCTCTGGATATCCTAAATACCTCTATAGTAATCAAGCTATGACAATATATTAACACTAGATGGCCCGGCAGACGTTGTCCTGCCCCGAAAAAAAAAGCAGCGCCCTCTATCCGACTCTAGAAGTGACACCGGTGGAAGTTGTTGATTTACTAATATGGCTATTAAAAAATAGGGGTTGATGGTTGAAGGGTGAAAATTGAGGATTGTATGTATTTTTTGTGCCCCATCATATCAAAATAAAAATTAAAAATTTTGTTCAAAAAATACTACTACCCTGAACATTAAGGGGTATGAAAAATAGATAGTAGCCGATTCTCACCCCTACTGAATATAATTATAAAATTTCATAAAAATCAATCAAACCGTTTCGGAGTATGGTAACTAAAATTGTGACACAAGAATTTATATATAAGAAGAAGATTAAAATTCCATATTCCATTAATTTTGTCTCGAAATAATGTAATCGTTTAAAATTTTTTTAAATATTATGTTTGTATAATTTACAATAATTATTTATAACAATATTTGGTCCATTATTCAATAACAAATACCCGGATGGTCTTCTTCGGAGAAGTATCTGGTTACATTCAGCTGGTCTTGTAAGCTGATAAAATATAAAGCTAGCATTGCAAATATTATTCTTACTTACATACGTAAAATAATGTAGCATATTTTGCTCATATTGATATTGATTTCATATAATACTAGCTGCGTCCGCAGCTAAGCTCGCGTGGTGTACCCATTTTTAGGGTTCCGTAGCCAAATGGCAAAAACGGAACCCTTATAGTTTCGTCATGTCCATCTGTCCGTCCGTCCGTCTGTCCGTCGGTCCGTCCGTCCGTATGTCACAATCATTTTACTCGGAGACTATTGGCTCAATTTATACGAAATTCACTAAATAAGTGTATTCCATAGAATAACAACGCACAACGATTTTGTAATAAAATCTTAAAATATATAAGAATTAAGGGTAGCAGTCCATACATGTAACTGAGTGTTGAAAAAAAAATTCAACGTATGCCAATGTGTGAGGTAACTTTGGATAGGTCTTTTAAAATGATAAGGAGGAGGAAGTCAGTAGTTGTTGAGATATTAGCTCCTAAAGTCGTAAAAATTGTGTAACCCCCTCTAACTTTTGAACAGTGGGATTTAAAATTCTGGAAAAATTTGAGGTCATAGAACATGAAATAAAATTTCAACCACATTTGGTTTGAAGAAGATAAGTCTACAAATTTAAGAGATATATAAGTTTTTCCCATAACTTTGTTTTTCATATAACTTTTAATATTTACTCTGAAATTACCAACTTATTTTTGCAGTCGATTTTAATTCGTTATTATTTTTAAAGCACTTAAGATTCTTCATAACTAAGCTGCGGAACCCTTTAGTTTCAAATGTGCGTGGTCCACAACGCACTTGTCTGTTAATTATTTTTAATTATTATTGTAAATGCGAAAGAGAGTTTATTTGTATTTTTGTGACGCTTTCACTCCTAAATCGCTAAACCAATTATCCGCTCCACTTTCGCTCTACATTTAGTATATCATTAATATTTTAAGGTTTCATAAAAGGTTTTTAAATACAAAAATGAATAAATCGTAAATATTTATCGCAGTAAAATTATAAAATAAACATGTATTGAATTCTGGAATATTTATAATATAAGAATACCTATAACGAGTTTCACACTTTATGGTAAATCGCAGTGGGATACTTGTTTAACTGCACTGAAGTGACAATACTATTATAAAATGTAATTTATCATTACTTTTGAAAGAATAAAATAACAATAAAATACTTATAAATTTACACAAAAATAAAACGTCTGTGATGATTTAAATCCCTTGGATTTTTATTCCGACCACAAAGGCCTTAGCTAAGTCCGGGTTTTTTTTTACGTTTCAAAACAAATAAAGGTCCGACAAAAGGAATTTCGAATGTGTATTGAAATGTACAAATTCGCAAAGAGTGTACCGGTAACCGTTTCTATCGAATCGGTTAAAAAAATATCGGTCGCCTGCCGTAACTAAGGAAATTTTTATTTCGTTTTTATTTGAAACTAGCTGCGCCCACGGGTCGTCTCGTGGTGTACCGATTTTTCATAATTGCAAGGAACCCTAACAATAAGCCTAAGTTCTTATAACATGAGCTATCAGTCAATGAACATTCCGTTAAAATCGTTCTGTTCAGAGATTAGCCGGACCAAACGGACAGACAGAGAGACAAATACAAATGAAATCGAACAATAATTTCAAGCCAATAAGATACAATTCCCTCTATAATTCAAAATTTCATTGAAATAAAGTAAGAAAAATATTTGAATTCAAAATATTTGAATTTGGAACGTAAGTAAGTACATCATCAATAGATACATTTTATATGGAACTTTAACTTTATAGAATAATCGCCTTAATTCTCTTTGAATTACAGACGAAAATCCTTTGCATATATAAGAATTATGTATAAAGTTTATATATTATTTTTGAAAATTTAACATTAGTCTTTATAGCTTATAGTTTAAAGATCATTTTCCAATACATTTATTGAGGTATTTTCTATAATTTTTCTTGTGGGGAGTGTTAGGTTTTATTTTCGTTACGGAATTTCTTGATTTGGTCGCCACGCTCAAAGACCGCGATAAAAGCTATGCGATAGCTTAAAAATTTTTTTTTTTTTTTTTACACATTTTGAAAATTGATTTTTTATGTAACTACCGCATATACTTATTGTAAACAATATTAGCAATGCTTTTTTCAAGACATTACTAATATTCCTATTGCCCATCCAAATAAGCTCGAAGCTTGCGCTAGGAGTGGGTACGACAATAGCCCAAGGGGGTTAGGATCAAACCCGCGATTCTCGCGTTGAAGGAGCGGAGTCAGCCTTTCTACCGTTGAGCTATTGAGGCTCGGAAACTTTTATATGCATTTAATAGTAAATCAAAGGCTTAAATTCTAGTCAGGTTTTTTTTCAGTTCAGACAGAATAATAAATCAAATATTTCAATATAACTACTAAATAAATATGTAAGCATGTAAAAAATTATCTCCTATATACTACCAGTTATAAATTTTAATAGGCACTACAAAAAATAGTTTGAAAATTTTCTCTTTGCATTTTTTTGTGATATAATTTCGTCATTCTGCTTTCCTAACATTCAACCGGTTTAAAGGCTTTACAGAAAAATCCCGTTCTAAAGGTAAAAATGAAAAGCTCGTTATTCGACCCAAATTGTGTACATAGAGCCAAGCTAACCGTAAACTTTCAGCGTTTTAACGAGTAATCTGAAAGTTAATTTCTGATAAATTGACTGAGGTCTGGAATTATTACATACAAATCTATATCAATTTTGTGTTTTGTCTCTAACGATTATAGAAAAACATGTAAACCACAGAAATACTTATGTAATAATCATATTAAGTACTTATACTACTACCATGTTACCGACAACTCTTACGGTATCTCTTAAGAGCAAATTTCCAAACTATTTAACTTACATAACATGTGATTATTTGTTTATTTTTTCAAAATCCACACCTCTTTACCAATATTATAAAGCTGATGAGTTGGTTTGTTTGGTTGAACACGCTTATCTCTGTAACCAATGAATGGATTTGAAAAATTATTTTTGCATTTGATAGCAGATTTCTTGAGGAATAGGCTATGTAACATCACGATACGATACTTAGAAGCCGAGCAATAAGAAAGAAGGTGCAGTCGGGTGATAAGATGCGTTTAGTTTTTAGAACAGGTCGGTCTCACCCGATGAGAGCGAAACCGCGGACACAGTTATTCAATCGTAAAATTTAGGCGCAAAGCCGCGGGTACAACTAGTCAATTGATTGTTTATTAACTCTGAAATATTTATCATATATAATGGATGTAAATAGTCTAACTAATAGTTTTAGTCGAGTATGTTTGCTTTATCAATTTATCACTTAGAAGATATTGAACCTAAATACTCCTAGGGCTTTTGTATTTGCATAATCATTAAGTATCGGACGTAACGGAGCGGCGCCGGTTTACCGCGTGCTTAGACGCCTTAATGTGTTTGTAATAAAGTCCACATTACTCCGATAAACGTTTCTAACGGCAATATTTCGTATTAGTTCGAAGGCAGATCGTTTCAGCAAATTGCCTCTCTATATGCAGAAAGCGGCCAAGCCGATTTTCATTAACTGCTTAGAATCGCTCGTCCATCTAAGTATGAGTGGTCTTCAAATAAAAATATCCAATCACTTCCTATATTAATTCATGCAAAGTTTTTAATTATTTTTTTTGGAGATATTTATAATAATCTACAGATTTCTAGAACGTATATTAGCTATGAACTTTTATTCTGTTCTTAAAACGGCAAACAATTTTTTTTAATGTTCTTCAAGAATTTCAAGAATTCGATACTTTTATATATTTAAACATTTTTTTTATAACCCCGGGGGGCAAACGACTCTAATCCACCTGACGGTAAGTGAAAGTGGAATCCAAAGGTGGCTAATATGGTTGCGGAAGGCGAACTGCATCCTCGACCTGCCTAACCGCAAGATGCTTCACGCCTAGTTAGAAGAACCCCAGGTTGTAAGACGACTGTTGACGACGACGTTGCATTTTGACGTGCTACAAACAAAAGAGTTGGCAAAATTCTTTGTTCGCGATGGAATCGATGCCACAGTTACGCGGCAGAACAGGCACATGTAGTTCTTGAACGATAAGGAAAAATAATTCCTCTGAACACTCGCTGTTGTATAATATAAACTTCTTATATACTTAATAAAATTATTACAATATTTTTGAATTTAGGTTCTGTTTTCATCTCATTATTTCACTTAACCTACGACTTAACCTTAATCTACAACTACTTACGCTTTGTAATAATTATTCATATTCATACTACATATTTTATTAAAACTTTTACTATTTGACTATTATGAATAAGGGTTTATTTATTTTTACTATTTTATTATTATGAATTAAGGTGTCTTTGAAAATCAGTATTGGGAAAACTCTGGTCGCCCAATGTATGCTGAATGGCGCACCTTTTTGTGACACAGCATTGTCTTTGGAAAAGATATCATAAATTTTATTTAATTATTATTATTATATATATTTTTGGTTCTTTTTTCCTATATATAATTTTTTTTATTTGGTTTTTTTCTTTTTGTGTACCATCAAATTATGTTATAGTAGTTTTGTAAGTAATTGTTAAAATTAATTGGTTTTTATTTGTTATTCTTTGTCTGTCTTTTCTTTTAATAACCTTCTTTCTTTCTTTCTTTTTTTGCTTTCTTTCTTTCTTTCTTTCTTTATTTCTTTCTTTCTTTCTTACTTACATATGAAACTGTAACAAATAAAAAAAAAGTACAATATCAGGGGTGAAGTATATGTACATAACATATGTATAGAGAGGAATGCTTGTACAAAATTCACACAATAAACCGAAATTGCATTTCTAATTACTCACACACAATTTATACAGATACTAGAGAAACTGAAATGACTCCTAAAGTACTTAGGGATTTAATTAAGAAAATGCGCTTTGGGTGGCCGGCGGTCATTTAAAGGCACTTGACCGTGGCTCGGCTTAACTTGTAAACTGTGTTTAAGCAAATTATCCATGCAAAATTCCTCACTCAAGTATTAAGAGACATTAAATTAGTTTAAGCTATTCAGACCGGGACTTTATTGCAAGCCAGTAAAGAGTTGTTTAAAAAATGTTTTTCGTTTATGTTGTCTTAATTTTTTTATAATTGGGTTTTTCTAAAAATAGCTACCGACTTGGAAAGAACTACAAAAATAATGTACAAGTAGTAGACCCGGGTAAAATGAGTTATTCTGTAATATATAATATATATTTCCAGAGTCCTTCTTTAATCAGATTTAAATGGCACCACTAAAACGAATAATTTATCCAACAAAATAGAACCATTAAAATCGTCTTCAGATTACGAGTATCCTATTATGTAATATTATAAATGTGAAAGTTTGTGTTTATATGTTTGTTACTCAATTATCCAAAAATGGCTGAACAGATTTAGATTCATCTAATTGGTATACAGATAGATTGTTGCCAAAATTAACACATAAGTATGATACTTTTTATCCTGGAAATGGAATCTTGTGAGATAAACTACCAACGAACTACAGGACTCAAAAGCCGGTTTAATGGAATCTAGACTTAATAATATTCAGATTAACATACATACATTGAAGGCGTCGGGATGTGACGACCCCATCGCCCGCTGTTGGGATAACCTCTGTCACAACAGAGATTATTCCACCAGTGCAATCAGTCACACTGGTGGTAGGTCTTTTGTTGCAAGAGGCCGGCTAGGTAGGTACCACCGCAGTGTCCAATATTCTGCCGCCAAATAGTAGTGTTTAGGCACTACTGTGTTCCGGTTTGAAGGGCATTGTACGCTAGTGAAATTACTGAAACGAGATTTAAGAACTAATATCTCGAGGTTGGCAACGCGTGAGTGGCACCTAGTAATGGTGGTGCAAGCGCTCATAAGCTGCGGCAGCCACTTAACATCAGATGGGCCGTATGCTTGTTTGCCAACTTCTAACATAAAAAAAAAAATACACAAACAATGCTTAGCTAATTTTAATGTTTTTTTTCGCAAAATAATTGAAGGCAGAAAAGTTCGTATTTGGAACGATTAATTTCTATTGCAATAAAGGTGCGTTGTTAAAAAAGTATCGCATAATCAAATAAACCAACGGAAACCTGTCTTTGAAGTATATTTAAAAAATACCTAAACTTGTTGTAGCAATGTTGTAAGTGTCGATTATACAACATTTTCGAACGTAACCACAATGTTTTATAAACATATTGCCCATTAAAAATTGCCATTACAGCGTCTAGCCATTTTAGTTGGGGCTCATTGATTTTTAGTGTACTGTCTGATATCGTTAATGTCTTTTTAGCTCATTGAGTTTAACTTAAAAATAAATAAATAAATTTCATGAATATAGCTCTTTAAAACTTAAAATACTTTCTAAGATTGTGTTATGTAACTAAAATCAAGGTAAAGTGTACTAATACAGGTGTTTATTAAAAGATAAATTCCTCCCCAATCTCCCACCACTCTACTTCCTTCCTTTTTTCCCGTATCATCCTTTCCTTCTTGTATCTTGGGTTGGCATCGCGCATGTAATACTTCAAGTTCACTACTTTAAGTTCATTCATAGGTTGCTGCTTGCTTATACCATCAGGCGGACCGTATGTTTATTTGCCAACCTTTAATTACTTTAATTATTTCCTTGTTATAAATACAACAAACTCTTACGATAACTGCAAAGCAAACAGATTGATGTTTGTTACATATGGTAATAAAAGAAATATTATTTTTACTAACATACGAGTATAGAATCGTTTTTACGCTAAATTGTTATAATTTTTACAAAATTGTCAATGGTGCCATGTGTTCTGTAACCTCTAGCGGTTTTCATTTATCTAATGTGTATAATCATGGTATTGTTGTGTGTATGGAATATAATAATAAAATATTTAACCCGCTCGTGCTACAACATAAGGCCACTCTACGTGGCTCACGGCCCCCATAAAGTGGAGAGCCGGTTTTATTCGTGCACATCAATGGAGATCGAGTACTTATGTCACACCTCTCAGCTAATTTCACTGCTAACACAATACACCCCTAAATCATGAATGAACATGAGCCTAGGGACGGTGGGATTAAATAAAAAATGTTGAATGTTACTTTCTTATATTACTACGGTTTTTATTAATGTTGATACTTTTCTTTTACTTTGAATATGATATAAAAAAATAAAAAAAAAATTTTTTACTAGTCAATCATAATAGTCAAAAAAATTGCACTTACAATTTGCTTTGTATTGTTTCTGATTTGGATGCTATCTATGAATGGACTAAGCGACAGGAAAAAACTTCTACAAAAAAACTAGTACAATCTAAACTCTGCCTAATTTTAGTTTAACGTATAATTGTTTTATTAAGTAGCTTTCCAAATATTTATGAAAAAAAAAGCACTTAGCTATTATTTGTAGAAAGAGTAAATATATTTTTAATTAAAAATAAAATTCATACCAAATATATAATATGGAAAATAATGACTTATTTTTTTTTAATTGTCAATGTTATTATAGTAGTTAGTTAAACCACGCCAATATTTCATTCTGAATTCTTTTAATAGTGTTACTTTAAAGATAAAAGTTTGATACGCGAACAACACCAGATGTTGCGCTCTCAGACTCTTCAAAGTATGTCACTAGCAAAAAACGTAAGGGTGTCAGACCACCAACAGAACTAAAGTAGTAAATCCTTGTAATCCTCGGCCTCGTATATTATGATTGTCGGACTTAAGCCCACTGTATCACTAATACTTAACATGTGGCGTGGGACATATATCATGGGAGTCTGATAGCGTTGGAAAAATAGCGTTTAGATTTTTCGCAAAAGATTACGCATTATTTATCGTATGGAAGTAATAATAATAATAATAATAATATTCTTTATTGTACACATACACACACAGGAAAAAAAAAAAAACAACAACAAAAAGTTTTACACGACTAAAACAGTAATATGCACAATCAGGCGGCCTTATTGCTAAAGAGCAATCTCTGCCAGGCAACCTGAGAGAACAGAAATAATAATAAATTAAGTTTAGGAAGGTAGGTGGTGTACAATAGATAAGACATAAATAAACATTTACAGACACAGATAAATATAAGTATATACATAGATAAATTAAGTAATAAGTAAATCATAAAATAAATAAAATAAGTAATATTATGTTGCTTTTGTGTCTTGACTCTCTTTAACTATATAAGTAATTTTTCTATACATGAATATACTTACGTTGCGATTCTTTAAAGGTCACTGTGACAGACAAGGTATTCAAACTTGTAATGGCAAAAAACACTAAGTCTTTTGTTTAAAACTGTTAAACTTGTAACATTGCAATCACTTTTAATTCTATACTTAAATATGTAATACTCTCTCAAAGGCATTTAATTAACAGATTTTGTCTTTTATTTTAGAAAGCAATCATTATTTATTTGAATATGATCAATAGTTACTTTTAATCAGATGAGAAAAAATATTTAAAAAATTAAAATTTTCTCTGACCAAAATATTAATGAATATATTACGTTAGCCCAGTTTCATTTTCTTAAAACTTTTTCATTAGAGGAATTAATTTTAATTTTAAATTAAAAACATCAAGGTCTTCTTTCGAATAACAAAAGTAATTTTTCCCGCCTCCAGCGACCTGGTTGCACAAGGATGTTTTTAATAACAAATTCCCAAGTTAATAAAAGTGTAAACAGAGGTCCTGTTTAAACAACAATGTTCGACCAATGGTACCGTGCAAAATTAACCAGAGATATTAACAATTTTAGAGGTAAAAGCGTTTATTTTTAATATATTTTATGTATACTAGACCTTTCCATTTAGGTAATGAACGGTCACGATTAACCGGGGAAGTACATTGACTTAAAATAACATGGACCCTCAATGCTGTTTCGATTCGATCGATTTATTTTCTCCACTCCTCACAGAGACATTTATTTTGATCATAAAATTGGTAACATTTGTATGTTTACTTCTTAATTTTATAATAAAATCCTGCCAGCGGCTTCGCTCGCCTAATACCGATTTTAACACAAACTTCAAACCCCATTTCAACCCTTTCAAGGTTGAATTTTAGAAGATGGCTAAAACACTTCTTTATCTATAATTCTTCGCCTAAAAACAAAGTATCATGCTTCTAGTTACAAAACATAGCGGAGATCCATACAATATTTCAACCCCCTTTTTAACAGTTAATGGTTGAATTTCGAAAATTCCTTTTTTAGTGCTCGTTTACATTTCAAAAACAACATCCGTGAAAAGATTCAGCTGGTCCTATAGTTTAGGCTGGGCGTTATCATCATCATCATCTTAGCGTTATATCCCGGTTGCGTCCAGAGCGTTCGCTTTGGAGCCCGGGGTCCGCTAAGGGTTTAGACTGGGCGTTAATATGCCATAATGTCAGTCAATTCTCCTCTTCTTATAATAAATTATAGTATATATTATTAAAAATAAGAATAAAAATCTTTTCTAGCTTCACTGTCCAGGTGCTATCAAGACCCTTTGTGCTATTATTATACCGTGTCTATGAAAAGTTTTAAGCATGGTTAAAATAGGGGTGATATTTTGTGTTATGTTTAATATTATAATACGTTATTCAACTGATGTTATTTGATATTTCTATTTATTTTAGCGAAATTATATGACATTAAAACTCCACGCCGTCGGTAGTGAAATTAAGATCTACAATTAATTGAATGTTTTATATAACAATAGCAGACCCGGCCACGTGTTGCTGCGGTAATAGAGAGTTTAGACTTTTTCTGACATTAACAACAGTTATCGTCACATTTTAAGTATCCACCGAATCATGAATTACTATTTTGTCTATTGGTGAAAAATGTAGAAAAAATTGCAGTTTTTAGATTTATCGCGATTAGATTGACAGACGTTTGACTTTGTTTCATATTATGTAGTGATTTTTTTTTTGGACCCAATAAAGGTGATAAATTACACAACCTGCCTAAAAGAAGTTATCACAGCTTCTTTAAGAGACACAACAAACACATCATCTTGATTTACTACCTGAGAACACGGTAGGAAAGAAGGTAGATCCCGAGTTTGTTTCGCCGGTTCTTCTCGGGTAGAGGTTTAATTTTGGAGCCGGTAGTAGAATCTTGACTTTTAACAAATAAGTTGTATGCTTTTTACGTTGAATAAAAATATTTGATTTTGATTTTGATTTAGATTTTGATTTAGAAGCAGGAGATATATTGTAGAGTCTGGACTCAAATAGATTGTAAAATTTCGATATAAAGTTACAAGAAATTTCTATTCCTTTCACAATATTTCTACTACTGGTTTGGTATTTCAAAAAAAAAAAAAAAAATTAATTTTCTTAGACAGGCTTATGGCTTATCTCTTTAATACGCTTTTTTATCTAGAAAAGAACTTTTTCAATTGAATTGTTCTCCTAGTTTTAGACACTTTAAGAATCGATAAATATATTATATTTCTATAGCAAGCTAAATGCATGCAATTAATTTTGTTTGTTATGTTTTAATAAATCTACATTAACAGGCTTATGAATCTAAGTTATTACAAAAAACACAATTGATTTTGATATTTCGAAGCACTGTTATTACTACTAAAATATATTCAGAACTAGCTAACAATTTAACCCCTTAAAGCGGTGAAGAATCTCTTGTTTATGCAGCAGCAGTAGCAGCAGTTATGTACTGTGGCCTAAAGTTAACGGTGTTTGCTTACTTAGTTTGGTTATTCACAATAATATTACAGTATTCTATCCTAAAATTGATGTATTATATAGACCTGAAGAGTTTTTTGTTTATTTATGCGCGCTAATATTAGAAATTATTTAAAAAATATATTTTTACGAGAGCCTGTTTATTGATTAAAAGCTGTTTCCTTCGAATAAATGTAATATTCACATAATAACTGTTATGTATTAATAAATTGGATATATATGTAATGAGAAGTAAAACACAGCGTCACGTACAAACATTATATTTCAACTGACTTTTTATCTGCATACCCTACAATAACGTCTACCAACATTTAAAAATGTTAAAAACACTTTTCCGAATCTAAAGAAAATAATATTGTAATGCTTACTTACAGTCATAAATGTTGGAAATGCTCTTAAATATTTGCAATGAATAAAAAAGTAAACGTTATCAAATCTTGTTAAAATTTACAAGCTCTACGGAAACCAATATTAACAATTAGGAAAAAAAAGCAAATTGCTCTACGTCTTGTTTGAACAAACCCTTTCGAAGTTTGCGTTTTGAAATTTATGCACCCTCTCCATGGCTGGGGCATCAATAATAAGTGTAGGTTACATGCCCCATTTGAATGCTTCCTGTTGATTTTGAACATAAAAGATATAATCTACCGCGCTGGTGTAAAATAACCGTATTTTTCTTTTGTGTTATGATTCGGAACCCACCCTAGCGTACAGACGGGCGCCCATTCAGATTTTCTCTCGATGTGTTTTTTTAGTGTGTGGTTACGATGAATAATAGCCACTTACCTAACGAAACCCGATACTTTGATATCATTTGTACGGTTATATGAAGCTGTAAACATTATTTAAGTTTAAACTGCTCTAAATTGGTAAGTTTGAATTTAATGATTTTATTATATTTTTAACAAATAAAATAAGTATAAAGGTTGTATATACTCAATTCTTTTAAGGCGCTATACACTAATGACCCCCATTAGAATAGTAATATTGTGTCGGAGGTACGGAAATATACATAACGACAAGGACAACACACCCAGGCCGGAAAACATGTTTGTATGGTCAATACAAGCATCTGTCTCGAGCGGAAATCAAACCCGCGATCTATGGCGCTTGATGCATGTAAACTGTCGCTGCGCTATAACGGCCGTAAAAATTTTGTATTATAAAAACTCATTTATAATTGTCCCAATTTATTATGCGTAGACTCTATGTGCATTTTATATTTATAATCGCTCAGCGGTTTAAAAGGCACGATTCCGCTCTGTTTCCGTGAGAGTTGCGGGTTCAATCCTAAACCTTTTGAGCTATTGTCGTACGCACGACCAGCAATACGAGTATTATTGAAATTAATTAATACGAGTATTATGATTTGAAAAACATTGGTGCAAAAAACAAACAAAATGCAACATTTTTGTTACATGAAGTTTAAAAGCGTATTTGAAGCACACCACTAAAATATACTACATAAACATCAAATACTAAAACATTGTCAGCAATAAAAATAATATTCATAAATGTTACCTCGCACTGTAATATTAACATTAAATAGAGATTCAGTAAAGCTCTAGGAACTAAGCGTTTAAATGTATTTACCGAAGTAGCACTTAGTAAATGCAGTGAATGCATGCATAACAACGTGTTAGCCGATTATTACGTGTGAAACACTTGCATAGAATTATGGACATCTTAAAAGGACTAGAGAAATACTCGTCTGTCTATCGACACTCGGTAGGCTAAGAAAGTATGGAAGGATACACTGTAAATGTATTGTATAAATGTTATTAATCCAAGTGAAAAATGATTGTTTTATAAAATCAATTAAAATATAACTATATTTGATTTTTTTACAATTAATCTGAAATGTTTTTTAATAAAATATTACGGTAGTAGAGCCATGCTTCTCTCAGCACAAAAGGGCCAGCTCGACCGGGAAAGTACTACCCTCTCACAGAAAATCGGCGTAAAGTAACAGTATCAAAAAGTACTGTTGCGTTTCGCGCGATTAGTAAAAGCGCCGGAGGCCCAATCTTTCACCCCCTCTTTTCCCTTCCTTTTTTCCCTTCTCATCCCTTTCCTCCTGCTCTTTGGTTTCAAAGCGTTTGTTATACTTCAAGTATAGCAAGCGTTCAAAGTTTGCGGTCACTGTTTTTTATTTATGTATTAATATTTTTAAATTGATTCTTGGAACTCTCGCTTTGTCACATAGAAGCAATTATATTTTTATATATCAACTACTTCTTACTCCCTGACAATTTGGGGATAAGCACATACAGATCATTTCTCATCAAAATGGGTTCATTTGCTGTTTCTTTAGTATGAATAAATAAATTCCAACTTCCAAAAATAAGATTCTGTCTCCATAGCAGCTTAACCTAAAACGGAACAGTGAAGTGCGGTATAAGTAATTATTACACAATATTCCCGGAATCGCTATTTGCGATGCTTCCTGTTCCACTCAGGGGCGTCTTAATGTTTCAATATGTTTACAAGTGCTCGTGAATATCTGAGAACCTATATTATATAGGGATTACTTATCTATGCCAGTGTAAATTAATAAACGCTCTACTGATTACTTAGATTTTTAAAGTTTTGAAAATAATTAATTATTATATAATCATTATATATCTTATAATTATCTTAAGATTGCATAGATGTGAAATCTATGTGAATGATTGTGACAAGAGTTGTTGTTGCGAGATTTTTTACATTTTTGTTTTTGACGGGATTATATTACTTAAGTTATGTCTGAAACAAACTACTGGACTGAAATCCTATAGAAGAGCGGGATTTACTAGTACAAGTATTGTCATACTTAAAAGAAGGTCTCAAAAACGTTTTTAATAGTGATATACTTTTGGCATAATAAACATTTTTTCAATTTTTATTTTCAAGAGTATTGTTAATAGTTATAACTATCACTTCATATTATAAATCAAAGTCCCCCGCCGAGCCTGTCTTTCTATGCGCGATAAACTACTGAACGGATTTTAATGGAGTTTTCACCACTACACAGTAATTCACGAGAAAGGTATTAATAATATGACAATAATTATTAAAAAAAAGTTATTTGTTACCATAGCACCGCGTGGCCATGTCGGCTAGTGTATGTATATTATTGTATACATATATTCGTCGTTTGTTTGTTGACCAAATAGTTCTTCTAGTAATTGTTTTTTGTCAGATAGGGTAAGCGATGATCTGAAAAAATATTTCAAAAGTACAGATTGATACACTTTAAAATAAAAATAAAACTTATTACCAGCAATCACTATATCCATATTATGTATTAACCTTTCGCAAGCTTGGGCGTTTGAATTTGATTTTATTTATAGCGTAACATTTTTTGTGGTATGTAGATTCAGATATAAAAGTATCTAATGTGCTTTTTCTTCCTAGCAATATACCCGTTATTTAACCAGGTTCTGCTTATTACTACTGGATTTGATGGGTTACTAGTAAAGAGGGCCATTAGCTCTTATTGCTATTCATATGAATACCAAAACTGAGCTATATCGCTATTTCCTACCATCGTCATCATCAGCCTTTTTCGGTCCACTGCTGGACATAGGCGTCTCCAGCTTTACGCCACTGAGCACAATCCTCGGCCACTCTCATGAAGCTCTATATAACAGATAGAGCTGGAGAGCTATTTCGTTGCATGAAATATATATTTATACATCATGCTCATATACAATCTGAATCGATTTTCTGTCAGAATTGAATTGGTTCAAATTGAATTTGTACTAAAAGTTCATGGTTAGCGCGGGTTGTATCGTTTTTGTTCAGCTAGTTTCCAATTAAGTACATTTCGGAAGCAACACTTACGAAGTGTTACTGAGGAAGTAATAAATAACACTCAAAGTGATTATCGCAAATTGAGAATTCAGCTAAGTGTGATAGCACGTGTGAAGTGTTTCAAACACGTGCTAAGTCAAGTGGCCAATTTCTTGTGTGTTTAAATATTGATATATGATAAAGATACTTGTTTATTTTTTTTCTGTGTGTGAAATATATATCCTTTAAGTGGATAATGACAGTGACAGCAGTCCAGAGTAGCTATTCGGGACATGTATCGTCGGCGATACAATTATAATGTTAAAAGAGAGCTTAAATCTCTTTAACAACTAAATAGATTTAATTATTTCAGCTCATCCATTAAATTATTAAAGAACAATACTTCATCTTTACCATTTAAAGCGTGCATTTTTTTTAATAATATTAACAATACCTTTTCAAGTCTTTACCAATTTTGACTACATTGTGGCGCGTCGGTAGCGATCCGGCGTTAAGTGCCAAGGTCGATTCCCGCTCGGAGCAGGTGTTTGTATTGACCATACAGGAATGTTTTGCGGTCTGGATATGTTTGTCCTTGTCATTGTGAAGGTTTCCGGACCCCAGACACAGGATATAACTAACCTAATGGAGGCCGTTGAGTGTGTAGTGCTTATTACCAATAATAATAATACCCCTCCAAATGAGTTTGAAGCTTGCGCTAGGAGTAGGTATGACAACAGCCCAAGAGGGTCAGGATCGAACGTGCAACTCTCACGTTAACGTAGTCAGCCTTACTATGTTGAGTTAATGAAGCTTAATATTTATTCCTAATAATAACCATGAAATATGCGACGATAGCAATCCTGTTTTCAGCCACGATGATTTCCGCTCTGAAAAGATTTATATATTTATAAATATCTGCTTCGGTCTGGGCATTAATTGGACGCAAATAAGCAATAACATGTCAACCCACACGAATGTCATTTCTAGAAAAACGCGTTTGAAAATTTTGAACAACTTGCTTTATATGATTTTTTTAAATGTATTGGTCAAGTTTTTGGCAATTTCAAGATGTATGTAAGTTATTTTACATATTTTCACATAAAATAAGCATACAAACTGCATATTTCGTATATAAATATAACCTAAAACGTTTAAAATAATACATAAATTGCATGATTAAAAATGGCTTTTTAGAAGTTTTAAAGCTTAAAACCCTATAAATATTAAAGAAAAATGTTCTTCAGCTATTTACCAATACTTCTGAAAGTTATATAAACTCAGTTTTTTCAATTTTTGGGTTGACATGGTATTGCTTATTTGCGTCCAATTGTTCTTGTATGTCTCCCCACTGTGCCTAGGAGAGCGTTAAGCTGTCAATCCCAGTTGTTATCTGATAATAATCATTAACTCTAGATAGATGATATGCTCTTATCCATAGAGGTACTGGTACTTAAGGTTGAGGAGGTCAGATGGCAATCGCTCTATGTAAAAACATGTAACTCGTCAAATACCACGAAATAAGCTAGTTTTCAATGCTCTATTAGCACAGCTCCAAAAAAGTTTTAAAAAACTATAGGACGCTTATGTAAAAGAACCTATTTGCAAATTCTCATGTTAATATACCCATAATTATAAATATAAGTAACTTGTTGCTATGAACAATGTAGCTTTCAAGCGTAAAATGTATCAACAAAGGAGATTTCTCAGTAGAGAAAGCGTAACAACATTATGTAACAAGCTACCAAGCTCAGTGGGGCAGTGAATACTGCTTGTACACTTGTTCGAGTTGCCTAACTAGCCCTTATTACAAAGTTGCTATAAGGGTCTTTCCTAACACACGTTTCAGCTTGTATAATATTTTCGCAATTTGATAATATGTATTATTATTATATTTACTGGTGGTATGCCTTTTACTCCAAGAGACCGGCTGAGTAGGTAACACCGCAATTCAGTTATTCTACCGTAAAGCAGTATACCGTTTTTCAGTATTATTTCCGGTATTTTATTTATCCAGGGTCTGCTTATTCTTTACCAGTTTAGACGGTTACTAGTTTCTAAGTAACTAGTAACGGAGCGATTGACATCTGACCTCCGCAACTCTAAGGGCGAACAAGTAACACATTGGATAAGAGCTATTTACTTATCAAGAGTTAACGATTATTATCAGATGTAATGTGATAACAACCGGGACCGACAGCTTAACGTGCTCTCTGAGGCATGGTCGGGAGACCCACATGGACAAACGCTCAGACCGAAACAAATATTTATATCAAACATCCGAGCGGGAATCAAACCCGTAACCGTCGAGAGTAAAGACAGACTCGCTACCAACAACGCCACAACGGTTGAAGGACACTAGCTAATTAAATTACTAGGCAAATGAGATTTGAGAACCAATATCAAGTGGTTGGCAACGCGTGAGTGACACCTACAAATGAATGGTGATGCAAGCGTTCATAGGCGACGACAACCGCTTACCATCAGCAGAGCCGTATGCTTTCTAGCCAACTTAGTCGCATAAAAAACGATAATATAAAAAAGTTTGGCAATAAAATATGACTGTAATAATAATAATAATAATAATAATAATACTTTATTGCACACCACATACAAAAACATATAGACATGAAAATATAGGAAGCAAAAATTATGCACAAAAGGCGGTCTTATTGCTTACAAGCAATCTCTTCCAGACAACCTTTATTGTTGTGAAAAAGTCATAACTGCTGGGAGATAGGGTGGTAGGACGGTGTACATAGAAATATATAAGTTATATAACCAAATACTTATATTAAATAAATAAATAATAAATGACTGTAGGGACCCTTATTGACATACAGAGGTATAAATAGGTAGTACATTATATTTTGTTTTCGATATCACTCGTCGTATATTCGGCCCGTACAAACTCGTTTCTGTCTACAAATACATATTAGTAAAGTTATAATTTGTCCTTTGTTTCGGTTGCTTGTGTTCTGTTGACCGTTAACTGCAATTAACGCTTGGATGAGTAGTACTTGTATTGTATTGAAGAACCGTTTACTTTGAAAGTACATAGTAGACTCATATAAGCTTGCAAATTAACTTTATTTATGAGGAACAATTATTTTGTATTTTAATAAGTGTCCCTTAATCATATCTTCATACCTGGAAATTAATACAATTTTTGATAACTATTTATGTTTTTAATTCATGACGGTTGGTAAACAACAATACGATCCGTTGATGGTAAGCAGTCACTGCAACCTATGGACGCTTGCGATACTTGAAGTATCAGACGCCCGTTGCCAACCCAAAGAACAGGAGGAATGGGATTAGAAACGAAAATAAGGAAGGGATCAGAGGGGTTGGGAAATTGGGCCCCGGCGCTGTCATCGCACCAAACGCAACACCACCTATTGATACTGTTACTTTGCACTGATTTTCTGTGAGAGGGTAGTACTTTCCCGGTCCATTTGTGCTGAGAGAAGCATGGCTCTACTACCATAACTTTGAATTGTTCCATGATTTATATAGTCTGTACTAACAGAACCTAAAGAAGTTCTCATACAGGGTATCGGACGTACAGAAACATTATCCGCACTCTTGTCATTCGGTGAGAGGGAGCGCCGAATTTTTCGTATCAGAGTAAATATTTTGATTTAAAAAAACTGGACATATTCATCCTTATTTAAAAAAATCGCTTTCAAATAATAACTCTTTGTAGTAAAATTGTAAGTTTATACAACTGTTTCAATTATATCTATTGAAAAAGCATAGTTTCTATCACAAATACCGATACAATACAATGCTTTAAGCATTGCCGGAGGATAAAAACAACAATGCTATCAAAGAACGAGGGGTTCTTGACGAAACTGAATCTATCGTTAATCCGAATAAGGAGTTGTCTTCGTGTCGACACGATTTAAACCCTTACCTCACATTAATACAGGCCCGAGGCGTGTGCATATATGTATATGTACTGTATGGTAAATAACGTTGAAGTATTCCATTGAGTCCTTGCCTAGAGCGTTTGAACATCCGGTACTAATAAACAAGACAATATTCAATAGACTCATCCATAGCACACATTGTATATTAAATTCCGGTGTCTATTTTTAATTCCTCTCCTCTTGAGTAGCTTGACTTATTCTGAATTCTGACTCCATCATATGGAGTCAAGAGTACAAGCGAGATTCAAAATGTCTTTTAAATTTTAAATATATATGAAAGATCTGTAGCATTACAACTATTGTCTTTTCAGGTAGTAAATTATGAATTAATATGTCTATAATAACTTATACTTTTTATGTTTAGTGATGACTAAAAAAGGCATGGGCGTATAAAGAATTTAATCTAGAGATCCCTTTTACAGAGACCAATTAACTAAGGCTAAGTAGCATGTAATAGAATCTCTAAATGATTAGTTTTATTGCTTATAGATAACGATTATTAAAAACAACTTTTAATTGGACTATTAATATTAATTTTATTGCGTTACTAAAAAAAGGAATTGATAGGAATTTGGAAGATACGCTATAGATAAATTATATGATTAATTAATAAGGTTACCTCAGTCAAACGGCTCGTAGGCTAACACTAGTGTAGTTTATAGGATATCAGTGTTTGTTCCGTGGTCCTCTGTGAGCGTATAGGCATGTTGTATTAGCTTTTTGGCATAGCTTCGTACGAAGCGGGTAGCCTGTTTAACGAGCCAAAAATATCCTTTCTAAAACTTTATTAAATTCCGTTAGTTCGTGTGTTGAAATTTTTGTATATATAACTAAATAATTTGAAACATTAAAGATGTAAAGATGTATAATGTAGAAGTATGAACACAGTCAATTATATTGTAACGAAGAAATAATAATAATAAAAATATTATTATGATTACACAGGACAAACATAATGAATGTTTGTGAAAACATTTATAAAACAAAATATGAGCCTCAACTTGTAATATATTCTAGGCTCAAGAGCTCAAGACTAATTCCTAAACTATTACAAATAGTCTTCAACTACAGATATTTCTCAATGATGATTATTTTATATTATGACTGCAACTTTGACAACTTTATACTTTGACTTGCAACTGCTACTGCCACTAAGTTGTCTCAACTTAGTGGCAGTAGCAGTTGCAAGTCGTCACGTTTATTAATGACGTATTAAAACTTTTGAATTTAAGTATATAAATTTTGAATGAAAAAGCTACAAATTTATAATATATGTATGTAATAATTAAATTTAATATCAATCGTAATGCTTTCTGTAAAGAAATTCTCATATGAATCACAATAGAAACTCTTCATTTTATATTAAAATATATACAAATGTTATATTATAGTGTGTATATGCCCAAGCAATAATAATATACGTACATTGTTAAGAGAGCATTCCAGTACTGCTATGCTATATCGCGCTACTTGAATGATTTTATGCATAATAAATGCCATAAACTTTCAATTCAAAATTTAAACCAATTTTGGTTTAAATTAATGATAAATCACGAGGATTCAATGCTGACTCCATCCTAACGGTGCCTTTTGTAATGCCTGGCAAGGGGTTAGGAAGTCATCGGGAGAGAAAGTAGGTCTTCGTGCGTATTATAGCTGAAGGTCTCGAGCGACGGTATAAGAGCATCACGACGTAGAAAAGCAAACCTGATGTCTTTATAGGTTAAAGCGGCATTGGTCGCGTTTCTGTGTTGAGTATGGGACAATAATAATATAACAATTTGTGTGGGGTGGTTGTTATATTATGCATTTTATATCACAGTGTTGGACAGCATTCAATGGAATGAAGTCATAAGTAAGGCTGGAGCAATATCAAAGGATTGCGAGCGCTTTGTGCCTCTTGAATTACTCAAATTCAGTATTCCCAATAAACTTTCCTGAACACGACTTTACAATTATGTATCCTCTAAGTTGACGACTGAAATTATCTCTTAACTCATCTCGTAAAGCAATAGAAGGAATCAGACTCGTGTTTATTGATATAATATTAAGTTATTTGAATTTCAAAGGCTCTTTTTTACGCGTCTACAATTTTATTAACTATTATTTTAAGGGGTTTGTTTAAGTTTAAATAATAAAAATTAATTCAAATTAATCATGAACTATGATATACTATATTTATCAATATAACAGTTTTATACAAAATTCTTAGTACCTAGTTTCTACTATATAACGATGGCGGCCAAGAAACTCACATCAAAGTAAGCCAGTAGGTTAGAGTCAGAATATTTGTACTGCTGCAACCGCACAGTATTAAGTAAAGCTATTGAAAGTTAAGCTATTACAACAACTGTTCCAATATTAATTATTAAAGAATCTCTTCTATTACTTTTTTTTTGAATACAGTTTATCTGCACCTCAAAATAAAATATAAATAAAAAATTATAACATTTTATTATATATTTCATACATAATGCCGGACAAAAATTTACTTTGAATTTTCTATGACATATTATTCTATAAATTGACACTGTTGTGGCGTTTTGGGTAGCGAGTCTGCCTTTAGCCTCAACTTTTGCGGGTTCAATTTCCGCTCGGACAGATGTTTGCATTGATCTTACAAATATAACAAAGTCGAATTCTCTGTCCCTATTTATGCTTAAATCTTTAAGACTACGCAACGAATTTTGATGCGGTTTTTTAATAGATAGAGTGATTGAAGAGGAGGGTTTATATGCATAAATATAGTGAAGAAAAAAAAATTGAGGTTTCTATTGTGATGTCGTAAATAATTACATTTAACGCGTAATAATAATTATTACACGTTAAATGTAATTATTTACATTTAAAGGGTAATAATAATTATTACGCGTTAAATGTAATTATTTACGACAGTAATAGCGCAGTATATAAATAAATCAAAACTACTGGATCGATTTTAATCATTTTTTTCAGTGAATGATATAGGCTATTTATTTTATAAATAGAATAAATGGTTATCATTTTACTAGAATATCAGGGAAGTAATAGCCACTTTCATTATTTTTTTCGCTTATGGTTTATTGAGCATACTTTTTCCAGGAAAAAATACACGAGAAAAATTTGTTAACAAAGTCATTGTCGCAACAAAAAACATTGTCGTGAAAGTTTCTCTTGAATCTGCGTGTTTTTTCTTTCTCTTCTATCTCATATCCTATTCATTAGATTTCATTTGTCAGCGCTTGCTGCTTTGATGAATTATTCAGAACAATTTGTTGATACCGATTCATCTTAGAACTATACCTTTCGAGCGTCCCGGGCTGTTTTCTAAAGCCATAATAGAAATCGATTTGAATATTTATTTTGTATTTTGCTTTGATAAATTTTCTCGGATAATAGCGTATATTTTATCTCTATTATTTCTATGTATAAATAAGGAAGGTCAATTTTGTTACTTAACATAGTTTGTACATTAGTTTGTATATAGCAATAACACTCTATTAATGTTTCACTGTTGGACAAAGACTTCCTTTCCTGTTAAAGAGATGGTTAATCCACTAGACTACTCTACTGCGGGTTGATGGACGTTCTTATACATATCTCAGAAGCTTTTCCAGATTTTCTCAAATTGTTTTCTTTCACCGTAAAGCGCCATACGATTCAAGCACATTTGGCTACAAAACTGTTAGCCCAAGACCTTCGGTTGATGCCTACACCATCACCACGGGAAACTATGTATATGTATTTTTCTTCTGTATACATGTATTATGTATTAATATGTTATCTCTATGAGTTAATCTAAAATACTAAATAAAACCGTTCCATTTGACATCTGACGACTCGATTGCTCAGTAGTAGTGCAACCCGTTTTTAACGCAGCATTTTATGACGATTTATTTTGCTTAAGTGAATCCTACCATTTTGAAAAGTTCAGCTGTTAGTCTGAAGTGCTAATAATCACTAACCCTTGTTAGGTAATTGACTCGAATTATATTTGCAACTGCGGACTTACTATTTACTCTTATTGCGATTCAAATGAAGACCAATATATATTTTGACATATATATAGTAATACGTCATGCTCATATAAAATCTGAATGTCAGAATTGGATTGATTTGATCGTAATTTAAATCGTTATAAAAGTTAATAGTAAGCCCTCTGAGATTGTGGATTTCAGATGGTTTTCTTATAAAGAATTTATAAGATTTCCTTTTTACAGCGAAGGCCGAAATACATACAATGTTATGATACACAACAAAATATTCATTAGGAAAGAAATATACTTTTGATCCCAATCAGAAATCCGTAAGAAAACATCTATTCTTTGTGGAGATTCAGGGCAACCCTATGGGTTTACGTTGAGATATTTCTATAATCATTCGAAAAATCCTTCATCGGACTCGTGCTTTTGTTTTTGATCTCGGATATATTTATTTGCTTCAAACAAGACCAAGGTAGCCTTTCTCTAAGAAGTAGTCTTATATTTATATACTACTATCTACAGATGTTATTTTTAACTTGAAAGAACTATAGAAAGGTTTTTTAGCCTGAAATCCTATCTATATTTATAAAAATAAATAAATTGTAGTGTGTGTTTGTAATTCTAAATCAACACATTTTTACTAAACGCGTATGAAAGTATTTACGGTACTTTATAAAAAAAAAACTATTTTAAAAATATTTCTCTTTATGTCTGTCTGTATTTTCCGGCTGATCTCTGAAAAGGCTGAAGAGATTGGGACTTTCACTGGCAGATGGCTGATGTTATAAGGAGTAACTTAGGACTTTATTTTAGAAAAATAATTGGAGTTCCGTGAGATAAAGACAGTCAGTACACCACGCGAGCGGAGCAACGGCTGCAGTTAGTTTAGTGTAAAATTTTACTTTGAAACGAAATTAGAGAAATCCATACAAAATCAAAGATAGTTCAGCATAAATGGGATAACTTTAACCTCCTCTTGCATCTCATATTAAGTGGACACCAATAATTATCTTACTTAATAATTTTAATATGAAAGTTTATATTTGGATGGTTGGATGCTTTTTACTTGGATGAAACTTTGCAAATATATAATTTATTACCTGTATTGACAAACCTGAGGGATTGCCAAAATCAAACAACGGGACGTATGTAAATGTAGTATAGATGTTTTAGGACATTATTTACTCACACATGTTTTATTTCTCTCTGGACCAAATTCTGAAGTTAATGCGGGTGAAGTCCATGACAAATGCTTGTAATGAATTAAAAAGAAGCTTGCTAATTTTAATTATTCATTGAGTTATGATTTTTAATAATTTAGTAAAGTCCTCTGTACAATTTACTTTTCATTATTTCACTAAGATAAGCGTATAAAAAATATTTTTTTATAATAAAATATTCCAACCATCAAAGCCGGTTCCAGTAAATTTATATATCCGTTCACATCTAGGTTCTTAGCATCAAAAATATTCGCTACATAATATGATTCAGAAAAACATCAGAAAAGGCAGTACAAGAGGCCTTTGGATATGAACACGTAAATTGAACTCAATAGCATATCAAAGGACTCGTCAGGGATCGGTGAGCCCACGTTTCGGCCTACCCTGCTTTATCCCGGAGATTTCATAGGCACAATATTTTCAAGAATCCGTGTTCACTTATTATTCCTATTTTCCAATTTATTGAAAATATTTTTGAGCAATTTCAAAAGGGAAAACTTTCTAAATTTTTGCCATTGTAAACTGATTTTATTTCCGGTTCCATGACGCTTGGAAAATAATCGAAATTCCTCAAGTTCTAACAACTAATTATCCATCTATCACTGATAATAAAACTCCATCAAAATTGCCTCAATTCGTTGAAATCGTTTACCACATATAAAGAAGTCCATTTATTTATTTTAAATATTATTTTGCGCATTGTATTCATACTGTTGTTTTATTACAAAATTGTGACACAATCACAAGTCACACTGTCGCAGATATTATTGACATTAAGCTATGAAAATAATATAATTTCAACGATACAATAATTTTCCATTTCCAATTATTACAATACCCAGAACACAATAACAATAAACGCCAAGTATATTGAGTGAGAGTAACGTAAAATTTTGGCACAATAAATTCGATAAGCTGGCCGTAATTAAACATCATCGAATCAGCTGTTTAACTGGTCTTCGGTATTTAACTGGTCAATTATATAAATTCGAATTGGAACGTCATAAAATTGGGAGCGGCAATAATGAACAGCCGGCGCAGTAAACTATGTCGCCGTTAATATCGGGCGTGGACTTATTGGGCAGTTAGCGCTTTGCCCGCTTCAGTCTGAACTGAATACATCTAGTACAGTCAGCAGAAAATTTGTTAAGTGAAAACATGATTTTCTATTTCAGAACGTGTGGGGTTACCGAGCGCGTCTGTATATCATCCCCTGGCAAGGACCGTGATTCTTAGGATTTTATCAGAATGAGAGCATAGCCGGGTGCACCCACTGATCTGTAAACGATCGGTAGGTTAAGCAACTTTAGTCGTTGTCATTCACTAGATGGGTGATCGCATAGTGGTATCTCAATTGAGCATCTCCATGCTTCGGAGGGCACTTAAAAAGTCGGTCCCGGCTGTAATCAATTCGGCAGCAGTCGAAAACTCAAGTCAGAAGCTTATACGGGTGACCTGAACAACTCTGACACTAGGTTGGCCACTAAACACTCGATAAGAAGAAGATCTGAATGTAGCACTTGCTGACCGACGGATTTAGCCGACAACGGGAGCGTATCCCGACATGTAACTTTTATGCATGTCTGCCGTAAGTCTTATCTAACGTGATGTTATCATAGGATCCTGCAGGACGTTTTTTCCTTTTTTAATTTTATAAGAGGTATTATCATTAAATTTACATTTTTCTATTTGTCTGTACAAGCGGATTAAAATATTATACTGACACAATTTTAACAATACATTTACAGTATACTTTAACGTAAAAATACGTTTTTTATTTTATTTCAGATTCCTTTAACACAATTCCGAACACATGTTAACGCAAAATTATGAATATAAGAATTTTATACATTTTAAAACTTTTTATACATGGCGTAAAGTAACAGTATCAGTGGTAGGTACTGTTTTTCGTACTATGAGTGAGAGTGCCGGAGGCCTAATCTCCCACCCTCTGTTCCCTTCCCTTCGCATTCTATCCTTCTTATCCCTTGGGATCGCAACGCGCATTTGACTTTTTATGTTATAAGTTGGCAAACAAGCATACGGCCCACCTGATGGTAAGTGGTTGCCTGAGCCTATGAGCGCTTGAGGCACCATAAGTAGGTGTCACTCACGCGTTGCCAACATCGAGATATTGGTTCTTAAATCTCCTCTGCTCAGTAATTTCACTAGCGTACAGTGTCCTTCAAACCGGAACACAGTAATGACTAAACACTACTATTTGGCTGAAGAATATTTGACACTGCGGTGGTACCTACCTAGCCGGCCTCTTGCAACAAAAGACCTACCACCAGTATGACTGATTGCACTGGTGGAATAACCTCTGCTGTGACAGAGATTATCCCAACAGCGGGCGATAGGATCGTCACATCCCGACGCCGAAAAATATAATAAAATAATATACTTCAAGTTTCGCAAAAGATCATAGGTTGCGGAGACTGGTTACCATTAGGTTGACTGTAATTATGCTTGTTTGCCAGCTGCCGTAAAATAATAATAATAACTTAAAAAACAAAAATTAAATAAAATAAAAAAAAACAAGATAAGATATTTAAAGCTTTTTTTTAAACCACAACGACCGTATGGATTATCAGATACAAAGCGGTTATTATGGCTTATATACACAGTAGGAATATCAGTAGTAAGCTGTAGTAAGTAATACTGTTATTTCATGACGATACTCTTTATGAGACAAGAACTTAACCATTAGAGGCGGCATATTTTCTGAAACATTAAGGCATTATTCATAAATAAAAGCTATTACTCGAAAGCCTTCCGGAATATACGGAAATGTCAAGTCTAATATGTCTTCATAAATGTGAAGAGTAACCTATGATAGTGTTAATATCTCTGAAAGCAAGACTTATTGGTCGTTTGCCGTTCATATGGGATAAATGGTTTGAGTACCGCAGAATGACGATACTTACTGCTATTACCGAACAAAATTAAAATTTAAGATTTGGGATGTGTATGTACTTCCAGTGAACTCACTAGCATATGATTTGTCTTCAGAACAACTTAAATACAAACTCACAAGTGCAGTGAAACTTGACTTTATAGAGCCTGTCGTAGTGACAGATAGCCTACGTAATCATCGTTGGTGTGTGGTTGTATATTAGAGATGCTTAGCTGGATTTAAACTATAGCCTTTGGTTAAGTCTAACTTTTCAATATACCAGGTCAAATAGGCACATTGCACAAAAATTTACTAGGACATTCATAAAAATCTGATATTTTCAATGCTTTCTCATGTGGGCCTATTGTAAAAATTCAACAATATATGAAAAAATGATTACTGGTTTCATTTCGTTTAAGAATGTCTTTTTAAGAAGTAGCCCACTAAAGGATATGATGATAAATGTTAGCAGATATTAAAGACAACCTTAAGTTTTTTTATTCTAAAGGCAATCTTAAGTTAGATACTCGTACTATGATACATAGAAATGTCAAGCCTAATATGTCTTCATAAAACTACACAGTAACCTATGATAGCGTTAATATCGTTGGAAGGAAGACTTATTGGTCGTTTGCGTTTCACAGGATAAATTGGTCGGGCGACACAGACACAGTATATCAGTCTGCTCTCGTTAACACTACGGAACTAAGGAGACTTTCTGATACAAATATTTTAGTGCACAAATTGATTACAGTATATAAATATCAATTTTTAAATTTTCGGAACGTAAAAGTTTGTAAGTATTCAAAATGAATGTGATTGAAAATTAATATAACTGATGTGCTGTTTTAAAACGTAAACGAGCACTAAGGAAGGATTTTTCAAAATTCAACCCACTTCAAAATTAAGGAGGTGAAGAAGGGGTTAAAAGTTCGTATCGAAGTCTGTCACTTTTGAATCTAGAAGGAAGAAACTTTGTTTTTATGCAAACAATTAAAGATACAGACTAATATGTTTTAAAATTTTCTAATTTGTAATAAGGTTTGGTATGAGGGTTAAAACTGTTATTAAAATCGAGAAGAATAAAAATAATTTTGATTTGGATTTTCGTTACTGCGACTGTTCCAGCGGATGTATTCTACCTCTTGATTGAGCTTTAAGATTTTTTTTTTTCTATGTTAGAAGTTGGCAAACAAGCATACGGCCCACCTGATGGTAAGTGGTTGCCGTAGCCTATGAGCATTTGCAGCACCATTAGCAGGTGCCACTCACGCGTTGCCAACCTCGAGATATTAGTTCTTAAATCTCGTCCGCCCAGTAATTTCACTAGCTTACAGTGCCCTTCAAACCGGAACACAGTAGTGCCTAAGCACTACTATTTGGCGGCAGAATATTTGACACTGCGGTGGTACCTACCTAGCCGGCCTCTTACAACGAAGGACCTACCACCAGTGTGACTGATTGAACTGGTGGAATAATCTCTGCTGTGATAGAGGTTATCTCAACAGCGGGCGATGGGGTCGTCACACCCCGATGCCTTTAATTATCCCCTTTAATTATATTATCACCAATACAATAGACAAAATTTAAATTATTTGAAACGCCCATTGAAATAAGCTTATTATAAGCGGATAGACAATTAAATGTTAAAATACACTCGGTGAAATTTGAAAGCGTCCAAAAATTATTAAAATCATGAATCCGTTAATCTTATAAAGAAAAACTGAACGTTTCATCCTAACGTAACAAAGTCGAAGTTATCCGACTGACCGGCTAACTCGATCCGACTCTATAATATTGAATAAGTTTTAATTAAAAAGCCCGTACCGTCGAACTTCGGACACAATTAGCAGGATTTGTCCCGGATTCCGTTGATTCAGTGCAGTTGACTCTAATATTGTTCCTGTGTAACAACAATACAAGTGGAAGGAGTTTATATTACTAACTCATAACGAGGATAGTTGTGGGTTCATACTGTATGTCATAATAAGTAGTGAAACGATAGTACGGTTCATAACCTTAAGTTTCCTTTTAGGGTTCCGTAGCCAAATGGCTAAAACGGAACCCTTATAGTTTCGTCATGTCCGTCTGTCCGTCCGTCCGTCTGTCCGTCTGTCAGTCTGTCCGTCCGTCCGTCCGTATGTCACAGTCATTTTACTCGGAGACCATTGACTCTATCTATACGAAATTTACTAATTAGGTGTATTCCATGAACCGCACAAGGATTTTGTAATAAAATCTTAATATATATATGAATTAAGGGTAGCAGTACATACATGTAACTGACGATTGAAAAAAAAATTTCAACGTATGGCAGCGTGTGAGATATCTTTGGATAGTTCTTTTAAAATGATAAGGAGGTTTGATTTTGAGTTTTTCATTAAGCCAGTAGTTGTTGAGATATTAGCTCCTAAAGTCGTAAAAATCGTGTCCCCCTCTAACTTTTGAACTATGGGATTTAAAATTCTGGAAAAATTTGAACTTGTAGAATACCACATGAACTTTCATCCACATTTAGTTTGAAGAAGATAGGTCTATAAATTTAAGAGATATATAAGCTTTTCCCATAACTTTGTTTTTCATATTACTTTTAATAATTACTATGAAATTACCAACTTATTTTTGCGGTCGGTTTTAACTCGTTATTATTTTTAAAACCGTTAAAATTCTTCATAACCTTACCATCACCCATTTACGCCTGTTATCTCGATTTATCTGAGGCATTTGACCTGGTTAATTACGATATCTTATGGCAGAAATTAAAACTCACTGGCACGCCTGAAGAGATAACAGGATTTTTAAGTTTTGGTATAAAAATCAGGTTACTGTTGTGCGATGGTCAGAGAGCTACTCAAGGTCTTACAGGTTGGAATGTGGGGTGAGGCAGGGTGGCCTGACCTCACCCAAGTTGTTTAATCTGTATGTGAATGCCCTAATACAGACGCTCAGTAGCACTCGTGTAGGATGTCATATGACGGATTCTGTTTTAATAACATTAGTTACGCAGACGACATGGTTCTGCTGAGTGCATCTGTCTGTGGGTTAGCAAAACTGCTAAGTCTTTGTGACAACTATTCCAGACGTCATGGCTTAGTCTGTAACCGTAAGAAAAGCGAATGCATGGTCTTTCAGGCCAGGGGAATATCGATTCCATCTATTGTACCTGCTATCAAGTTACACGGGGTTCCACTAAAGAGAGTTGAATGCTTTAAATATCTTGGCCATGTAGTATTCTATGACTTGAAAGACAATGCCGATATTGAGAGAGAACGCAGGGCTTTGTCTGTTAGGGCAAATATGGTTCGCAGGTTTGCTCGTTGCTCAGTGCCAGTCAAAATAACGCTTTTCAGAGCTTACTGCACCACATTTTACCCTAGCAGCCTGTGGGCAGACTATACGCGGAAACAGTACAACGCCTTGCGTGTACAATATAACAATGCTTTCAGGATGCTAATGGGTATGCCTCGTTTTTGTAGTGCATCGGGGATGTTTGCCGAGGCGTATGTGGACTGTTTTTATACCATTATGCGAAAGCGGTGCACATCGTTGTTGCGCAGGATTCTTTCCAGCTCAAGTTGCGTCCTGAGAGCATTTGTTAATAGAAGTTGTTTGTATGTGAACCACTGCTATCGGATTCACGTGCTGACAAATTAATCCTGTCTTAGGTTAAATAAGTTTTAGAAATTACTAACAAATAGGCGTAAGATACTTGTATTACTAACAACATATGATCCATTGTTGATCGAAATAAAGTTATTATTATATATATTATTATATAACCATGCTGCGGAACCCTTTAGATTCAACTGTGCGTGGTCCACAACGCACTTGACTGATAATTTTTTATATAACTTCATAATCAAAGCTCTCCAAACATTTTAGCAATGACGGATGAACTACTGTTATTTAAGAAAATTATAATTATGTATAGTAGTATCGGGATAAGCCAGGGTCACGTCTAGTAGAACATAATGATGAAACATGCTATAGCTCTGTAGTAGCAAAGAAGTTTTAAGGATTATTCTAAAGTCCTCTTGACACCAGCTTTAAACTTCATTATAGCATATAGTCAAATCCTCTTTTTACTTGTATTTATAAATGTTGTAATATATGTTACAGCATGTTTCGTAACTATGTATACCATCATGTAAATCTTAACAGTCTTAAGATATTATTACAAAATGATAAATCTTTCCTTTTGTACGTTATGTATCAAAATATACTATGAAATAATTCAACCTTCGATAGCATGCGACGCACGCACGGGACACGATAACTAAGCACGTGACCGCTCGTTATCCCTTCACTTGGCGCCACATTAAGGTATATTTACGTCATATTCAGGTAATTTATATTCATATAAAAATTTTAATTACGCATTCAGTTTCGTAATAAAATAAGATGTTATCCATATTGTTAAAATATAAATTTAATTAACACCATAAAAATGTATATACATAATTGGTGGACTTCGCCTATACTAAGTCTAAGATACACAATAAATCACAGTTGATAGGCTGTATTTAAAATAATTTCATAGCAGGGTGCGCAAACTGATCGGTAAACGATCAGTGAGTTAAGCAACTTTAGTCACAGTCACTCAATATTGGTGATATTGATGGGTGATTGCATATTGGTATTTCAACTGAGCGTCTTTATTTTTTTTATGTCAGAGGTCACAAACAGGACAGGAGGCTCACCTGATGTCAAGCGATTACCGCCGCTCATGAACATCTGTAATACCATAGGACATGCAGACTATACGCTGGCTGACCTCGAAACGCGGCTGACGAGCAGTCACTTCATGAGTTTTCGCCAACGTACAGTCGTAGTTAACTAGGCAGACCTTTTTTTTTAAGAACACCCACCAGCAATCCATACTTCGAAGTGCACATAAAGAGTCAATCGGTCTGTTATCAATTTGATAATAATCGATAAGTCAAGTTAAAGGCCTATAGGGGCGATCTGAACAACCCTGACACTAGGTTGGCTACTATCCACTCAATAAGAAGAAGTCATAGGTAAATAAAATATGCACTAAAACATTTGATTATATTTTAATACGTTGGCTCAACAACAACAGGTAAGCTAATGTCGTTTCGTCTATATCATTACTAACAATAAGTAGCGATTGCTGATAAACTAAGCCATAACCAGTTCAAAAGTCAACACGACCGCGACTTTTTAAATGCTATTTCAGTCTATGTTAAAGCACGTTTTATAAACATCAATAAAGCCTAATTTATTAATATAGAAACACTTTACAGAAAACAGTTTGTCTATCATGTTTGGGCTCTTGGTGATCTTGGGTAATCCAATGAGGTATGTCAGTCAACAGTTACATATTATATAATTCATACCTCATTACAAGCTTACCCAAAAAGTTTTATTAAAATCAGCTTAGTCTGAAAGAAGTCGCTCTGAGAAAAATAGCATGTTAAAATTATTTAGTTTTGTCCTCCAAGTTTCGTGCAAGTTAGTCCCAAGCTGCTTTGCTGAACTTTTAAAAGTCTGTAGACCTGTATAGTGTTTTTAGACTCCTTTACCACTAGTGGTGTAAAAAATTGCCATAATAATAAACGCCACACACTCAACAGTCCCATGTTAATAATAATCCCTGGGTCCGGAAAAACTCACAAGTACACTCACCCAGACTGAAAATTATTTACGTTCGAAACGGTGTATGTATTAGTTAATACAAATATCTTCCATGAACGGGAATCGAACTAGCGACCACTGGTGTTTAAGACAGTCTTTAAAATGACCGTAGACATCTAATTAAATGTTTTTAAGGATAAATTCCTTAGCCAACATTTTGCTTTTAAAAGCCGCAGGGTTCGTCGTGACTTATTATTTATAGGTGAATTTATTAAAATAGGAATATTCCTATTACATATGTAATGTTTTATATTTTTCACTGTTTATATTATTATTGCTTTTTGCTGGCTTATGCACATATAACTAAAATTGTCTTTTTTCCTAATATTTTCTTAATCTAATGTATATTGTATAATATGTATATTCTTGTAATTATAAAAGTAACTGTTAAGCAAAGGCCTCTTCTCCTGTAAACTAGAAGGATTTAGAATTTTTAGAAAGATTTTCCACCAATTTGCTCCCCTGCGGATTGGCGGATATACATGTTTCAGATTTTATACCAAGAAATATGGTTTCCTCACGATGTTTTTCTTCACCGCTAAGCAGATGATTTTGAAAAACACACTTGAAAACTCAGAGGTGCTTGCTCGGATTTGAACTGGTGACTTTCGGTCAAAGTCTACGTTTTCTGTCCACTGGGCCATCTAGGCTGTTGTTATTATAATTATGACTCTATTTATGTATTTATTATTATTTAAAATGACATCAAAGGGTTTTATAGGCAAACAAGCTTGTTATTATAGAATGGCACGCAAAAATGCTGTTTGTCAAAATTATAATTTAATACAAGGTATTTCAATAACAAAATTTATCTAAATGCGTAAATATTGTTTTAAAATAAATATTTGCTAACGTTATTACACGTGACGTAGTTAACACGAAACGCGGCTTGTTAATACAATATTAATTAATTAAGCCCATAAATGGAAACTGCGTAACAAGAGGTGTTAACTTTAGTTACACGTCTGCAAGCTAACTATACCTAACAGTTTCTATCGCTTTAATATTATACTAACGAATCAACTACTCTCTAAATGGTTAAGATAATGAAGTTTGCCAACTCTTTTCTTTGTCGCACGTCAAAAAATGGAATTCTTTACCGGCACACGTGTTCCCTCATTCTTACAACCTGTGGTCCTTCAAACGAGGCACCTTGCTTGTAGGCAGGGCCAGGATGGCTAGTACAGTTCGCTTTCTGCAACCATATTAGCCACCTTCGCGTGTGGATTCCACTTCCACTTACCATCAGGTGGAGTAGAGTCATTTGCATTCCAAAAAAAGGATTTAAAATTAAAATCTGCCCCTAACCAGTGACGTTCTCAAGGTGAGTTGGAATAACAGTAACACACAAAAAAATCACAAAAATGTTATTATAACGGAACTTCTTGTCATTGAAACAATTAACAGACCCTTCCATTTTGTAATATTAGTACTTTTTAAAAAATTCATGACAGTTGCCTTTTAATATTATACATGCGGAAGAAACGATATCTATCTATATGTTGTTTTTGTTTACAGAGATAAACGAGATTGAGCAATGGTATAGGCTAAATGTTATTTGGGAAAAAGGATAGAAGGCGGTGAAAAGAAGGTTAAAGGTTTATTCGTTTTCGAAAAATAAAAATTGTTATTCACACGGGGGAAGCCGTGATCAGAAGCTAGTACAACATAAAAGTTATGTTAACTGAATAAAATTAAGAGCTTCATCGCTAATTACTCGCATTCAAGATGTTTGAATGTTGGCATTCTTCAGCTGTGGTGAGAATACAAGAACGTTAGAATCATTTGAAATCGTAAAATGATATGCTATTTTATATTTCTTAAACTATGTAGTAGTAACCAATATATTGTAGTAACAAAGACTTTAGATTATTATAAATGCCAAATAACTTTCACTCCCAAATCATTGAACTGATTTTGATGACATTTTATACAGATATAGACTAAATCAAGTTCAGAAATAAGCTTGAAAGAATTGAAATGTACCCTATTTAAAGGATTATATGGTGAATCAATTATTTATATATATTGCATAATATAGAAAGGTTACACGGTGAAGCCGCGGGTAGAAGCTACTTTAATATAAAATTCAAATAATCTTCAATAGCTTTAATTGCGTCATCTGTAGCCACGGAGCTGCTTATGAAACACACGCCCTGAACCATTATTAAAGCCATTCTCATATCGAGGTAAATTATTTGAAGAAAAATGGCTATATTAGCAAATTCTTAGAAAAGCATTGCTAATAGTCTCCATAAAAAAATAATTCCCAGCCATTATGAGAAGGAATTCAAGAATATGGGTAGGTTACGGGTCACACTGCAGCTTACTTGTTTATTTCTAGAGACTTGCGTGCAGCATTCGTTTATTTTACGGCGAATAATTACCTTGACATTTCGATTTTTCAAAATAACACATATTAATGACTAGCTATTGATCATGCGTGCGTATACAACCAAAGCCCTATATTTTTCTGTCCATCATATAGAATTGCTACACTTAAAATTATATACCACATTTTTAAATTCCACAGTAAGTTGTATGTTTTATTTTAAATATTATTGCTACCTTCTATAAGTGTAGACTATAATTAGGTAGGTAGGTAGGTAGGTGACTTATTGATTGTTGTCTCAAACAAAATATAGTATTTTAAAATTCTGTATTACTAAGAGATCAAATTGGAACATATTGGACTTATTTTTTTGTTTTTCTATTCATTTTAAAATATTCAGCGTTATAATTACTACTTCTATATCCGAATCATCTGCTTAAATAGCATATTCTTTTATGCAAAAACTTTTGCTCGTTTCAATTTATTTCAATAATAATTTATCCAGCAGTTTTATATCAAGATTGTCTTGAAATATTAGCCATATAATAAATAACGGGTTAAAGTTTTTATCTTCAACCTCGAACATCAATTTTTCATTTTCTCCTTTAAAACATCTCCAATCAACTCATCAGCTCTGGAGCTGTTTAATTTTTCTTCTTAACAGCTAACTTTTAATTGCAACATAATATAATTATGAAGTTTCTTTCTTTGGTTAACAGAAACAAGGCTTTTTATGCATAGTATAAATGAAAAAATAAATGAATTCAGCCTGAATTATTTTAAGAATATTATATATATATTAAGGTTAAAATATTTCATTGTGGACATTTTACTGCAAGAGGGCGGCTAGGTAGGTACGACGGCAGTGTCAGGTATTCTACCGCAACGCAGTAGTGTGTTTGGCGTTACTTTATGTTAGTTTGAAGGACACTGTAGCTAGAGAAATTACCGGACTATAAAAGAATATTTAGAATTAATATAAATAGCAGGTGGGCTTGCGCCAACTTAGGCTAGTGTAAAAAACATGCTTGTAATTATACACAGGTCATCGTTTTTAGTTTTTCAGTCGAACTAGACGACTAGATTAGCTAGATGGCGAGATTAGCTTCCATGAGATTAAAAACGTCATCAATAGACGTTACAATATTATGTGTATATATTTTCTCGTGTTTTGCAAATCAATTTTTAAATATTAACTAAATGTTTAACAATATTAATTTTCACAAGTAACCAGCATCATCTTCGATTTCAAGCTTTAACTAACCGCCGCATCCAACTGATCAGCTTGACAAACTTTGCTCATTTCAGCCATCACTCATTATTACAAGAGCGATCAATCAATCTTATTTATGGACAATAATTTTACAGCATTAATTAGGTTTAATGTCTTAGTACCTGGTTGACAGAGCTATGCTCAGTTTTTTTTTGTTTTTGGTAAATCGAAAGTCGTTAAGGGTACGGTAGACTCGATTGAAACCTTACCTGGATAATAAAATAATGATTTCGACAACAAGTTATATCCGCAAAAATTGGGATTGTTGAGTATTTTGTTAAATTCTAATGGACGGATTACTGTCAGTCAGTGACATATAATAAATTAAAGAAAACGTCAAATGTCATTGTAGAAATGTTTGTCATTTGATTCAATTCAATAAATCCTTGTTGCCATAGCAACGCGTGGTCGGTCAAGTGCGCTGTGAATTTATTTATATATTTTGACATTTTTAATTTATTTGATTGATAATAGATGACGTGTCGACAACGGCCTGAAAACACGGACAAAGCCACATTTTCTAAAAATAAATCCTAGCTAGATCGAATTCCTCGTTTAAAGGTATTAGATAAATACTAAGACTTCTCCATAATTCGAACATCGTATATTCTTAAGGCCTGCAATGCTCTGCGGTAACATCAGGTAAGATAAAGCCGGTGCAGACGAGAGCCGACGGAGCGGAAGCCCATAAACCACAATGGTACGTTGATGAAGACGTTCCCGTCAAATTGGGCCCGTAGCGAGGGTGAAATTAATAATTGCTATGTGGGATACGTTTCGTATTGTCTTTATCCTTTGTGTGTAATCATAGAAAATGAAATGGGTATATTACATTTCATTTTAATGCGGTAAATAAAAAATCACAGACAGTTTTGTCTCGGCAGGTAGGATAAATTAATTCAATCAATATAAAATTGAAATAAATTATTTTAACAAATAGCGGAATCAAAATGATTTTCCGTAGTGCGAGCTAAACTTGCTTTAAAGATTGTCTCGCGTTAGACACCCTTCTGTGACTAAATTCTATTGATCAATACAGATTTGTTTTGGTCTGGGTGCTATCTGCATGAGTCTCACCATATTGTCGCGTCGGCCTTAATATCACATAGTATATTTTGATACTAGCCTCTAACTCTTGCTACTTAATATACTTTAACCCAAAGAGTTATTTGGCTTGCAGAAAAAAGCAATCAATCTGCGTTCGTCTCACCTGTTAAAACTAGGATTAAACTAATAAGCAAAAGACGAAAACTCAATTGCAGAATGCCTTATTAAATTGTGTAAGCACAGGATCGGGATGATGAATAAGTCCAGCGACAAATCGAGACACAGATCTGTCAATCTTTGTACGGCTAGTTTGTATTGTCGCCGTCAGGTGATTATCACGGACAGACGGTAATACTTTCAAATCACGTGCAGGGGTGCCTCTAATGAAACAATTAGGTGCCTCGCTTTGTTTATGGTAGAGAATGCGATGGTTACAGATTACGTAATGAGATAAGTGTATTAACGTTTTAATATTACGAATTTTAAGTAACGGCTTTGATAAAAAGTTTTAACAAAGAATATTTATTACATAAGTAACATTTGTTTAAATAATCAATTGGAAATTTAGTATTTTAAATCTAATGTTTAAAAGTAAGGGTTTTGTGCATACTTTAAAAAATGTAAAAATAATTAGCTTAGTAAATAACCAGGTTGAATTTAAGTAATTTATTTTGTCTATAAATGACGACTGTTTTAATGGAGGCGAATCATTAAGTAATGGCCTTGAGTAGTAGATCCATGCTCCCAGCAAAAATGGGCGTGCGTGACCGGGGAAGTACTACCCTTTCACAGAAAATCGGCTTACAGTAACATACCTGCTGCGTTTCGTGCGAAGAGTGAGAGTGCCGGAGGCCCTATCTCCCACCCCCTCTGTTCCATTCCTATTTTCCTTTCTCATCCCTTCCCTCTTATCCCTTGGGTTGGCAACATGCTTGTGATACTTCAAGTATCGCAAGTGTTCATAGGTTGTGGAAATTGCTCACCATCAGGATTGTATGCTTATTTGCCCACCATCATGAAATAAAAAAAAAACTAAATATAAACTATAGTACAATAGTTAAAGTAAGGCGTATTTCATGCAGCCTACCTACAAGATCTCGTTAATATTTCGGTCATGGTTATTATCACAAGGTTCCTGATAAGAATCGTTAATTATACGTAGACAATTTAGAATTTACTACTAACAAATAAGCTGCTGAATTGACAACCGCTGTGGCGTGCTGGTAGTAAGCATGCTGTGAGCCTTGACGGACTCGGTTTCGATTCTAGCGGAGCAGATTTTTGTTATAAATATTTGTTTCAGTCTGAGCGCTTGTCCTTGTACGTCTCACCACCGTGCCTGGGTGAGCACGTTCAGCTCTCGGTTCCGGTTGTTATCATAACATCTGATATAATCGCTTATTCTTGATAGGTACTTTATGCAATGACTCATGGTCAGATCAGGATAAGAGTGTAAGCATACAATGGGTAATACCGTGAATAACGCTAGGAAGAACAAGAAACGAGGTACTTAATCGCGAAGGTTAGATGGCAACCTCTCTGTGTAAAATTGGTCTTCAGTTATGGTAACTGAATTGTTATAAAAGAGACAAACGATATACAAAAAAGATTCGTATTGTAAATACTATTCATACAGTTATTAATATGTATTCTTTTATTAAATTGATTAAGGCAAAAGAGAAGAATTTGTTGTAGATTTTTGACTTCTTCGTGAAAGTAGTAGTAACGAATAAACAAAATAAGTAATAATAACTTTTACAGAATAAAAACCACAATTTCAAACATTCAATATTAACATATTCTGAGGTTTCTTTGCGGACTTGTAAAGAAAATTTCTTACAAGCATAAAGGTTTAATGCAGAAACGCATTATAAATGTACCACATATAACAAAGCCTAGAATTTAGCATGCAATCCCAAAATTTACAAGAGCGTTCTTGACATTCCTCAAAGAAGCTGTTCTTGGTCAGAAGGAGGGAAAAGTAACTAAAATATATATGTTAATATAATGAATTGATATTAAGACGACCATTGTGGCTGTTATTTGTATTTATCTTACAAATATCTGTCCCAGTCTGGGTGTTTGTCCTTGTGGGTCTCCCCACTGTGCCTCGGAGAGCACGTAAACCTGTCCGTTCCGGTTTTTGTCATAACAGCTGATAATAATTGGTAACTCTTGATAGGTATTAAAGTACTAGTTCACCCTTTAGTGTTCTACTACTAAAACTAATAATCAAATTCGGATAAGAGTAATTAACAGACCCTGAGCATAATTCCCAGGTGTAATACCTGTGAATTCCTAGGTGTAATACCTGGGAATTATGCTCAGGGTCTGTTGCTAGGAAGAAGAAGAATGAATTGATTTTTAATATCATATTTTTCTTTGTCCTTTTTTATTACATGTCCTTATATTTTAGAGCATGTACAAATTACTTTTTTCACATGTAAAACAATATTTATGAGAGCACTACGGTTTTCGTCTAATATTTTAATGTAGCAGACAATAGACTTTAATTCATTTAGTAACTCTTTTATGTAGAAATGTATACAAAAAAAACATTTCTTTATAATATATAAAGAGAGCAAAGAGAGTTTGTGTGATAAAGGATAATAAATCCTTGATCTTATTTATAAAAGACATTCAAAAAGAAGCGATCGCCTTAAGTCTATTTTGTTGTAAGAATAGAAAGACTAAAATATTACAATGAATTGATTTCGTTACTTCTTTGTTGTGATATCCAAGATTTGGTTTATATCTTTCTGTTAATTTTGTACAGTATCTATCTATAGCTTTATAAGCTCGCAAATAATTTTATGATAATGTCTCAATTAATATTTGTAGCAAAATATATTCTTATAATAATTATACCGATATTTTAATATCCTTACTTCATCAAATAAAAAATCGTGACATGTTTCACAATCCAACTTGTTATAAACTAAACTAGTTAAGAACAAGTTATTACAGTACATGAAAATTGCATTTTAATAGCACCCTAACGAACATGTGGCGCGATTCGCGGGCCAGGACTTGAAAGACTATAATACAAGTACCTGCGATTATAGAGTTATAATATTAATAGACTTGGTCATTATTTATTTAAAAAACATGGACTATTTCATTTGGATTCTCAGACGGAAACAACTTTGTCTCGAAGACAGGCAGCTTAGTTTAAATGTAATACATTGTAAATTATAGTTGTAATTAAAGAATAAAATAATAGTTTACCAAAAATTTTTTTTTCCTACAGCCTTACATGATTGACACTAATCTTTCTGGATTTTTGTCAAACAAGACTACTATTACTCATACAAATAGCTAGATCACAATTAATATCTGGGTATTAACATGAGAAAGGATAAAACTACATTTACCATTGCTGAAGCCTTTATTATTGGACCATTCAAAACTTTTTCGATGAAAATTAATTAATATACCAATTTGACGTGTCTATTTTTGTTTAAATCTTGATACCGGGATAATAACAAAATGTCTGTAAGGAAGGTGTCTTATGAATACTGACTACCACCCCATGTAGCGATTTAACTTGTCAGAGGAGTAACAAATGGAGACCGAGCTTCGGAGATAATCCTTCCTTCAACATTTAATTATGATAGTCGTCAATTTGGGGGATGATTTGCAGATCAAAATAATTACACGAGTGTGTCATACGCTCGTATAACATTATCAAAGTATAAAACAGGATTATAATGACTTAATACGAATGGGGGTTGATGAAGGAATATTGTTTCTTAAGCAAACCAATTATTATATAACCTATTTACCTTCATAATTAATCGTTTAACTAAAAAAGAAAGATGTTTTTACTTCAGCGGCTGTATACTATTTTGTTGATCCTACTGGGTTATATAACTTTGTTATGTTTCTTGTGTTTTTTTGTGTCATAGGGGAAACCGGCAGGAGGGTTAATTGATTATAAATACCACTCATAATTTAGTTTTGATGTTTTTTATAGAACAGTTACTCGACCTTATATTTTATTCGAAGCCCAAATTTAAAATCAACACGAATGAAGTCGGGGTACATGCTAATCATTAAAAGTTTTAAACATTTCTTAGCAAAAACATAGAACAAAATTTATTTAGAAATTCTGCTACTTATCCAAAAACGTTTTGGTTATACGACGAAGTTCTAGACAAACATTGTTCAAAACGTTTTAGTATTTCATTACATTAAAATTTCCCCGACAAATCCAGTCACGGCTGTTATTTGGATTTATTTAACATGCTTCAGATTTCAAGTCATTACTGAGTCAAATCTTTTGTGAATAAGATACGAATGTGTTTGATCTGAAAGCTTTGAGTTTCGTAACTCAATTTTCTATATCAAATATTTCAACTAGTTTTTTTTTCTTAAATTATATTCCAAGAATAATATTATTTGACAGAGAAATTGTTTTTAACTTTTGAAACAAAATTAACTTAATTCAGAGAATTTAATACGAAGTTTTATAACAGACTCAATTTAATTTTAAAATATAATATTATTCTTTACTTATAGTAAAAGTATTTCATTTCAACTAGTCTCGCCTTTAGTTTTTAAATATTAGCGTAATATTTTTTTTAAAAGATTTTTGAATATCGTAACTGATAATGAAGTGCTATGAAAGTAAGTAGTGACAGTAGTTTTAATAAAATATATTGCACATAAAAAAGATGAGTACTCCGGCTTGAAAGACATTGTAGCTAGTGAAATTACAATGAAAAAGAGATATTTCAAGAACCAACATCTCAAGGTTGGCAATGCGTTGATGACAGCTACAAATGTATGGTGTTGCAAGCGCTTATAGGGTACGACAAACGCAATCAGGTGGGTCGTATGCTTGCTTGTTAGTCGCATAGAAAATGTAGTTTTGTTTTTCATATAATATCTTCCATAAATGGATCGAATGGTTTTTAAGATATAAGAGTACATTTTCCTTTATTGAGTACAATACAATTTCAACGAATTGTTCTATTAATGCGTCGAGTTTCAATTGAAATCGCAATTAATCTACTATAATACCTCAGTATAGCGTTTAATTAAGCCTCGAACTAATTTTGAACATCGAATTAATTTATTTTGTTTTGGGATATAACTATGATACTCATTCCGTTAAAATTTTGTCTCATTATGTCAAGTAACTTTTTTTGAACGAAAATTTAATTAGAAAATAACTACGTTTCAAGATATAATAAAAAAAAGTTTTGAATAAATAAAAACAATAGGAAAAAAATGTGTTTTTCTGTTGTTTTATATTTAATTTTAATTTATTTTCATAGGTCGTGCTATAAAATTAGAATGGGCGCCAAAATGAAAAATATTTTCGCCATAAAAAACTAAAAATATTACGTCACAAAATGAAACGGTTTTTAAAAAAATACTGTAACAAAGATTGAGTTAAATCCACCGTCAATTCAACAGTAAAAAATGCTAGCAGAGATTTTTAATTTTCAATAGCCCGAAGGCGGCACAACAACCGTTGAGATATACAATGTTTTTTATCGTTTAAAGTTTTATTACTACACAATTTATAAACTTGCGGCGAGTTAGATATAAAAAAGAAAGTAAGAATCTTAATTATTATTATTTTTTATTATATAGAATATAATCTTATCATGTATATGAATAAATTCTTGATCATGTTTTATGCTTAATAATATTTTTTTATAATAATTAATATATTTTTTTCTATAACAAGAATTTGAAGATATGACAGAAAAGTCTGCTTATATCTGTGTAAGTTTACCGAAACGTTAAATTCAAATTCCAAAAACGGATAAAATTTGTCGTTATTATGTCATTATCTTATCAATTTCACTATTTAATTATAAATAATCATTAATCAAAACGTTGACATTTAAATAGAAGAGACTTAATATTATAATTTTATTGCACGTCTGTTGATGTCAAATTAAACAAACCCGTCCTTTTTGAAAAATAATAGCTTAAACAAAACCATGCTGAATTACAGCTGGAAGGATATATAAATTTATTTATTTAGAAGAAAAATTTAATGTTTCGGCTTTACAACGCTTCAGCTTGTGACTTGTTCCAAACAATAAGAATCAAACAAATTTTGGAAAAACATTATTTTGCGATTCCAACCTCTGACTTTATTTAACGTTTTTTTTAAATCTCGTTCTTTGTAAACTTAACTGCCCTACACCTGATAGCTTGAGGGCTAAAACCCTTTGTATTACCTTAATGTAATGCAGTAGCAAATCACAGCTTTCTGTGGAATTACAATGTATTTAGGGGTCGTATTTTTATAATAACACTGCAGAGATGAACCTTTTATTAATGAAAATTGTTAAGCGAGTATTATTTCAGGAAAAAAGTAAAATAACAATTAATTGTTTGGAGTTATTCTAATGGTTAAAGGGCTAAGGCTAAGCATAAGTAACAAATAATTATTTATTTTAAAAGGTTGTAAACACGTTTTGTTATATTTATTTTATGCTACTTACATTGCATAATATTATGGTAACAGTTGGTATGGTAATAATAGTAATTAGTTTTTATAAAACTGGAAAAGTCTCATTGAAAATCAAAGTTCTTTTTTCTAGAATCTTCCACCTCTTTCTGTGATTAAGTTTTGATTGATTTAATAGTTGATTTTTCAGACCTATATGAAGGTCTTACACACTCCTGTTCATTGTTTGTATCTTTGGTTATGAAGTTTAAATAATTTTGAACTAACCAATGCTCTCTTTAAAAGTAAGCATTATAATTTCTCATTTCCAAAAACCTAACTTAAAAATTTGTTTGAATTTTTTTTGATGCAAATAACTTAAAGCAAAAATCTAATTTTTTGTTTTTCAATAAAGCCTATTGTATTTAGGAATATATATAATGTTTTAAAAATATAGCACGCTTATTTTTGTTAAAAGTGCTTAGTATTTTTAAATCCTTACCTACATTACAAAAAATCTCTTTATTTCAATTTAATTTAAATAAGATCTCTCCATCCCTATTTTATCCGTAAAATTAATTACAATTTTAACGTTTAAAAATTGAAGGACTTGGTTTAATTTTTAATATAAAAAAAAAAACGCTAACCCATCCCATTAATAAAGATTTTTTAAAATAAAAAGCAGTTTTATGTCGAAATAAAAACAATGACATATTATATTCTCTTTGAAAAGAAGCGTCTATCTAAATGTATATATATATATATAATTAATACATATATTTATTTCGGTATAATTTTATTGTTCCTATACACATATATACATAATTATTTCGTTTAAGTCTCCATTAGTTCAAGCAATAAGCATTTAATTTTCTCCGACATTTCTTACTATTACTTCTTTCTTTACTATAAAAAGTAGGTGCTTAAAATTCCATATCTTATCCTTGTAATTTTATTGTATCCGCAATAAAGAGTAAATAAATGAAATACGTAATTCTACAGGATATCCTTCGTAATAAATAAACATAATCGATCTAATAAAGAATTTTTAAACGCATAAATTTCAAGAAAACCCACAAAATTAAAGTTTTAGTCTTCAAAGTGTAGCATTCGTACGGTTGCCGCCGGGCGCCATATAAATCGTTCATCATTAAAATTAATTTCGAGTCCATGTTACCCGCTAAACGTTCCTTATTCATTTCATTTCCTTAATTAAGCAATCTGTTTACAACGAGCCAATTAATTGGTATTTTCATTGTTCATACCGTACAAATTTTAATAACCTCTCCGAAAATGTCTGCTGAAATTTTAAATTTGGAAATCCGCCATTTTATTACCGTCCAGTTGTAAAACGGTAATCAATCATCGTGCGTTTTATGATTTCGCTTGAAAAAAGTGAAATTAAACAGTTTAATAACACCGGTTCCGCCTTCTTTGTGCGATTTTTTCATATTGATCAGAGTCAACTTTTTATTATAAATTAATTTATAACCTTATCTTTGAGACGAGAAATAGAATAACCTTTCAATTTGTCAACTGTTTTCTTATATATTTGAAATTAGATTACATTTATTCCTAAAATTGTTTTAATTGTGTACAAAGTAAAGTCTTATAAACGATGATGAAAGGTCATCAGATCTGGCATAGGGGTACCGAACCTGCCTAGAAAGCCGATGGACATGGGCTTGTTCCCGTGTTGTTTTTGACCTAGGTACTTGTTCTGGTATAAGTTGTGCAAGCGTTGTGTGTGATTTCCGATGCCCAACCCAGGATATTACTATTCTAATAAGGGTCGATGAGTGTATAGCATTTCTTATTTACTAAAAAAAAATAGCTTAGTATTTTGCAACATAAAAATGCCCCTATATAGAACAGCGGTTGCATGTGACCTGGCTATTTATAACTGTGGGTGAGAGCCCTTAATAGACTGACGACAGCCAAATGTCACACAGCGTTTATTTGTTTACGTTCGCATGGTCGCGTGATTTTATTATTTCATATTCTATTACCTTCGCGGCTTACATTCACTTATATTACTCTGCCAAAGGTAGTCAACAGTTATCGAGATAGTAGTCTTCTATTAAATTTTGAATAAGAAAATTCGCTACCCGTTCTTTCAATGCATTGGCTTACTAATTAGACAATGTTTCATTTACAATAAACAATTTTCTACCCGTTTTAATGTTTCGATGGATTTCAATAAAATATGAAACACGTCTTCCTCTCAACAAATATCAATTCTTTGAAACAAGGTTTATGGTAAATTTGAAGTAGATCGGAAGGAATCGCGTTGTCCCATACAAACTTCGCCCCCTTTTTCAACCCTTAGAAGTAGAATTTTGGAAAATAATTTCTTATCCGGATGCCGTTATACAAATAACAAACCTGCCAAGTTTCAGGTATCTACAATCACCGGTTTAGTCTGTGCGTTGATCCGTCAGTCATTGAAGTTATATACAGATAAACATAAGTAAACGAAAATATTTCAATAAATATCTTTATATTAAGTACTCATTAGATTTCCATAGTCTCTGAATGGTCTCTCGCCGTTCAATCAGGTACAATGACAGGATATTTTTCTATAATTTCATAACACACAGATGGAATTTTATCATAAAATAATAGGCAGTAAACAAAGACCCTTTGTCAGTTGAATCCGAGCATAGGCTCGCGTGCTAATATTTAATCCAGTTTAACCTATAAAATACACTCTTTGTTAAGCCAATTAGGTTGATCTACGAGCGTCGAGTTGATATTAAGTATTTATAGGCCATTGTTTCATAAAACGCTCGAAAGTGTTACCACTAATGAAGTGAAAATTAATGTCATTTTATTTTTTACGAGTTGAGTTTTATTTACGCGAGCGATCGTGGAGTGATAGTGCTCGTGTGTGCTTTATACTTTTGGGAACCTTTTTAGATTTTTAACGCAATTATTTTTATTATTACTTTTTTTTTTTGGAATGTGTATTACTGGCCCTACTGGCCTTGACAGCGTCACCGGGTTGGTGGGGCCGAGTACAGAGACTCAGCCGTGATAAAGGGGCAGCCCTCACGGGGGCTTCAAATTTGATTCCGTCCTTAGGGTGCCTCCTGCGAAGCCGAACCACGGCTAAGGACTTCATCGGAAATGGAGGCAGGCACGCTATGAGCGCATTCTATACGATAGACTCACCCACGGTGTGAGCGCGACGCGACGTGCAAAACAAAGGACCTCGTCCTCGCCGGCGAGGACGGTGTTGTGTTCGTGTCTGTGCTGTGTAAGGGAATTATTATTACTTACTATTAATGTCGTAGTAGTTCAGCTTCGACGACCTTTTTGGCAAGTTAGTTGTCTTTAGCCTAAATGGTCGCGGTTTCGATTCCCGCTCGACGGATTTCTGTATTGATCTTACAAAGATCTATTTACCACCGTGCCTCGGAGAGCACGTTAAACTGGCGGTTCCAGCTGTTATCACCTACCGTCTGGTAGTCGTCGTAAGCTTTGATAGGTAATTTACTCTTATCTTCTTCGTCCTAGCATTATTCCCGGTATTTTATGTACCCAGGGTCTGCTTATTACTCTTATTCGGATTTGACAGGTTACTAGTTTTTACACGGAGCGATTGCCACCTGACCTCCGCAACCCTAAGGGCGAACCAGTAACTCATTGGATAAGAGCAATTTACTTATCAAGAGTGAACGATTATTATCAGATGTTATTGATAATAACCGGGACCGACAGCTTAACGTGCTCTCCGAGGCACGGTGGGGAGACCCACATGGACAAACGCCCAGACCGAGACAGAAATTTTAACAAACATCTGCCCGAGCGGGAATCGAACCCGCAACCGTAGAGACTAAAGGCAGACTCGCTACCCACAACGCCACAACGGTGTCAAGGTAATTTACTCTTATCTAATGAGTTTATGGTTCGCACTTAGGGTTGCAGATAGCAATCGCTCTGTGTAAAATCTAGTAACCTCTTAAATCATGATAAGAGTAATAAGCAGATCAGGAATAATGCTAGGAAGATGAAAAAGAACACTATTTAGTAAGAATTTAGTAGTAGTTCATCTTTGCTATTTTCGGCAAAAATTTTAGACGCAGATACCACTTCTCATACAAATATTGAAGTCAAGTACCTATTGATATTTGTCCTGTTGCGTTGCGTGACATGAATGTAACTGCTGGCGGTGGTAGCTTCCCTCTCTGTCCTCTTTAATTTCCTCCACCTTTCTGCTTTATTATTACGCTCATCTGAGGTAAGGAGGAAGAGATTTTGATGGTATATATAGATTACAGTAACTGCTTTCCAACAGGCTGGCCGTAAGCTTGTTATTCATCTTTGATAGTCTAAAAAGTAAAAAATATTGTTGATCACGAAAAACTAAGTCTTCGAACACTGCCTGTTCTATGATAATCATAATATATAAATACCGAACTGTAGATTCAAACATAAAAGTTGTATTGATAAGTAGATAGATTATATGGAATTTACATTCTTAAGAATAGTTAATGACGTCATACCTACATCATTACATCAATCGTATTCGACTTGTTTTATCTAGGTATGCCTATTTTATTGCGATAACATGAAATAAATAATTTAAAAAAAACGCTTTACACTCAACGGCCCCCATAAGGATAGTGATATTCTATGTTCGGAAACACACACAAGCACGATGAAAAAAACACACCCAGACCGGAATGCCTATATGTTCAATACAAACATTTGCTCTACTGGAATCGAACCCGCGAAATATGGGGCTTAAGGTCCTCACGTCACAATATTTGAATGAAGTAATAAAAATAATTTATATTTCATTTCTTTTAGGAATTTATTTCCGGTATAGGTACACTTTTCGAGGCGCCAGCCTTTTTTTGTAAGACTTAAATGTATACACTCAGTAACTCTATTATAGTATTCTGCTAAAAGCCGATAAGCTAATACTGTCCTTATTCCTTTGATGTTAGAATTAATGTGGTGTGTGTAATTTTAGACAAATTTTAAAACTCAAATGAGCTTGCTTAGGAAGGGTTGTATGGTCTAAGTTAGAAGTGTTAAAGCGTTGGTTAAAATACAAATAAAAATATATATGTTTTGTTTAAAAATTGAACATAATATTATTTACAATAATAACATCTAACCATTTACAAATTAAATAATTATATCATTATGGTAATAAAATAATTGATTTAAAATAAGACCGAAGCATGATTGAGGTGGTTTCCAAGTTAACATAATTATATTAGAGGTTTTGCTAACATAATAGAAGCAACAATAAAATATAACACTGGTATCAGGGGATCTATCATGAACCGTTATTGATATTTAAATTACGCACTAAACTGAGCCTCGCATCGTAATTTCGTTATTCGTACCATGACTTCTTACTAGCGATTCAGTATTAATCAATAAATTAAGTTAATTAGTTACAGTTACTTTAAATTTATTTTAGAACGTTATGTCCCGGATTTACTACGTGAACATGACCTGGATTTAATGACGTCGCAATAGAATTGTATACTAAAAGTTCATGGTAGCAACGCGCCTGCATGCCTTCTGGTGTTGCAGATGTTCATGGGCGGCAGTGATCACTTAACATCAGGTGAGCCTCCTGCCCGTTTGCTCCCTCTTACATAAAAAAAAGCCTCCCAAAACTTGATGTAAATCGCTATAGTTGTTCATTTGGACCATAGTAAAATTCGTCCTACTGTCACCGAATTAATGTCAATCACGTTTATTGGCGGATGCGTAAAAACGGTAGCGGCTCAACCCGACGCGTCAAACTATAAATTTCGACTCTAAAACACTGATAATGATCAGTCCTACCCTCAAATTTACAACGCTTTGGTCAGCGGTTTTATTGAAGTATTTCCGACTTAATTAAAATATCTCTTTCACATTCTTACTGGCTTCACCTTTTTAGGACGGTCTTTGAGATTTGAGGAAGTTATTAATTTATTTAAGTACGCTCTATACAGTCTAATTAATTAATTTTGAGTAGCGATATACAGCCAGCTATGTGAGTAAATATTTTCCTCATCTTGTTTTAGAAATTATATTGATAATAATAATAAATACTCTTTATTTGTACATCATAATACAGATAAAGAAAAGTAAGCTACAAATTTAAAATGCACAAAAGCCGGTCTTATCGCTAAGTCAGTGATCTGTACCAAACTTTGATAACTAGCTTATACCCGTGAAATCTTCGCTGTAGAAAACTGACCAAATTAAAAATCACTGTATTTAAATATAGCTGAAACATGTGCCAGATTTTATCTTCAACTTATAGTAAAAGCTTGTAGACACCGTTGTGGCGTTGTGGGTAACGAGTCTACCTTTAGCTTCGACGGTTGCGGGTTCGATTCCCGCTCGGGCAGATATTTGTTAAAATTTCTGTCATCCCACCGTGCCTCGGAGAGCACGTTAAGCTGTTGGTTCCGGTTGTTATCACATAGCATCTGATAATAATCGTTAACTCTTGATAAGTACATTGCTCTTATCCAATAAGTTACTGGTTCGCCCTTTGGGTTGCGGAGATCAGATGGCAATCGCTCCGTGTAAAAACTAGTAACCTGTCAAATCCGAATAAGAGTAATAAGCAGACCCTGGGTAACCTGTATAATAATACAAGAATTGCTGCACGTATATTCTTTTTCTATCGTAAGCCCGAGCCCTAATACCTTCGACAAATTTCACATGTGAATCGTAAATAATTTAAAATCGTATCTGGACGACAAGACGCAGTGTCGCGTAAATCAAGATTAACTACGGGCATACGGGCCGTACCTCAGAAAATGTCTACAATAAATCAGGTGGTAAATAAGAAAATCGCCCCGACTAATTCAATATGACATAAAAGTGCCATTAGAACGTGTAGTGTTTTTTTTTAAATGCCGTTCCGTACAACTCTCTTGGGCAATCATTAACAAGGATGATGAGATATTTTTAATGCAACGATTGTGGAAAACATGAGTACCCTTTTCTGGTTACTCTGGCTTCCTGGAAAGGAGAACCGGGTTATGTGGGGTTCCAGTACAAGATGATGGCGTCATGGGGACCCACTAAAACCTCCTCGGTGCGTTTGTCAAGTTATGGGAACTCTCGCAGAATGAACCAACGCGACCTAACAAGCATTGTACTTCGCTCGTGGCTAGCGAAGCTCGGACCCGGGGGGACGAGATGAAACATGAGTAGCAATGAGTATGGTGTCATTGTGGGTGTTTCCGATGATTGGATAAGAGACAATGGTGGAGATGAAAAATAAAGAAGACAGAGGTGGTGGCGTTTGTAGTCGTGTGGTCTCCGAAGCACTCGCTTTGGGAAAAGAAAACTCAACATATGTGGAGTTCGAGATGTCTCATTCGTCCCAACAATACCAAGATACTGCTGATACAGAACTAGGCGTTTTGTTTTATCTGATACATCAAGCAACAGCTCAACAGGTGTACATTATCATTTCATGGAGGATGAATTATTAAAAGCCAAGTCATATTTACCGTGGAGACCAGATTTAAAGTTTCTCTATCAAATAGAAACTTTGTAGGGATTTAAACTTGGAGATAGTGGTATTCATGAAACAACTCCGTAGATAGAGCAGTTTTCTTACTTCCACAGTCAGCTTTAGTACGGAATTTGTTTCTTTTCCAGTTGTTAACGGTATTAAGTTATTCAATGATAACAAGGCGAGTTTTAAACGTTGCATATTTAAAAAGAACTTTCGTTAATGTATTTTTATTTTTGTTTAATTTCTTTCTTTCTGGTTTAATCGTTTTTATGTAGTTTTTAGTTGCAAACTGAAGAATTTTACTTAGCAATATTTCGATGTATTTTTTTTGGTTTTAAATTTTTTAAATTAAAATCAAATATCATTTGAAAACCGAACATCTAATATTTATATGAAGATTTGAGATTCTTGACTTTTATTATTTATAATGTTTAAAATAAACTTGTGAAATAACTTATATAGTTACAAGTTTATGTTATGTTCAAGTTGTATCCTCTTTTTTTAATAAATAAATTAAACGTCACTGTTTAGTATTGATAATCGTATATTTTTTAAATATTATAATATTTATATTGTACAAATACGCGTAAATCAAGTAAAGGGCGGTTTCAAACCAGCTTTTTATACGAGCGTTGACGCGCTCATAAGGTCATATAGGGGCGTAATACAAATCGCTATAAATATGCTATTTACATTCGCCACCACCGATTTGAGCGTACACACCGGAATACGCTCGTGTACTCGCGTTTAGCTTTTTAAAGTGCGAAATGAAGCGTGCGTATGCCGAAGCGACCGTATCCGACGGTCCCTAGGTACATAAAAACATGTCCAAAATGAGGCTTACAGAAGCGCAAAAAAAGTTTACAAATATATGGTTTATGGTTTGAGATCTTTATTAGCAATTCTCACAAGAATAACAATTAGATTTTCGGTATAAGTTCGAGAAACACGCTAGTCTGAAACCACCCGAAGTCTACAAATAAACTGAATAATGAAAACAGCATTATGTGAATTCGAAGTACAGAGATAATTCATGTTAACAAACAGCGCTAACACATTGGACAGTCAGACTTCCAGCGACCGGTATTTTGTAATGGATCACTTAATTTCGAAAACCACAGCCGTCTCGAGAACAATAAGGCGCCGGAAATTAATCGTTTTCGCTCTTTGATTGATTTTTTTACTTTTCGATACACAGCGAGATATTATAGCTTTATTATGTTCAAGTCTTTTTATTAGGTACTACTGGACTGAATAACATATACACTGTTTTTGTTAATTTACATCGAAAAACCCGCTAATTTTTTTTTATTATTCATGACGGAGGGTACACAAGTATACAGTCCGCCTGGTAGCAAGCAGTCACCGTAACCTATGAATGCTTGTGATATGCTTGAAGTCTTTGCTCACATGCTCGTTGCCAACCCCAGGATGAGAAGGAAAAAAAACGGCACAGAGGCGGAGGGAGATTAGACCTCCGGGGCTCTCACTCACCGTTCAAAACGCTCGACGTCGATTTTCTGTGAGAGGGTAGTACTTCCCCAGTCGAGCCGGCCCATTTGTGCTTGCATGGCTCTACTACCATTAGTACGTACTTTGTGAATTAGATTTTGTTATTTTATTTTTCAATTTGATAACTAACAATTTTTTTCTCGACTCAACGATCATTATTAATACCAAATGCAATTATTTAAACTATTTTATTTGAAAGTTTTTGTAGGGTAACTTTTTGTTGATTATTTACGTACTCTAGAATACCCTTACCAATGATCCGCATCGCTTAAGTTCGAAGCCATTATTTTAATGGCCAATCAATATGTTCCCTACAGTTACTCAATATTTCACGTCGACGAAGATAAACTAATTAAGCCAGTTTGAATATTTGCTTTGTAAATTGTTTGATATAGATCATTAAGACGGGTTGTATCAATTTTCTCATGTTTGTCTTTATATGTTTAACATTTACCCTACATTATCTAATAGGCTTAAGTTGAAAATATAAGAGAATCGTAAATTATTATATTAAAATAATTAATAAAGAACTAATAACTAGACACTTTTCAACTAGGATGCTAAACTTATGAACGATATTGTTTACTTATATCACTGTCCGAAAGCACAAATATTAAAGCCATGAAAAATAACATTTTTAAAGGGAGATTACAAACCTTATTGTAAACTCAAACGGATTAACCGTTTATTGACTATTGAGTACTTAGCAGCTTAAGGCGCGATCAGTTAATGGATGGCTGACCGCATGGTGATATTTCAATCGATCGTCGCTGCTTCAGGCGGCACTGAGACTTGTAAAAATCTGCCCTTGTGGTTATCAATTGGCTAATAATAGTTGAATCAAGTCAGGCAACGTGAACAATTCTCATATCTAAAAAAAGTCGATATCACAAAAAAACTAACAATTTTCCAAAAAAGCCAAACTCAGTTTGTAGATTTTTGAGAAAAAAACGTAATCTGTGTACCTATAAATTTATAATTTACACGGGGCCTTACTAGCCTATATAATAAAATGTATTCTTAAGATTAAGATTAAGAGATATTACCATAAAAATACACTATACTAGTAGTAGATATTTAGTGATTTTTTTTTATGTTACACGTTGCCAAACGGCCTGATGGTAAATGGTTGCCGTAGCCTTGTAGCACCATTAGTAGGTGCCACTCACGCGTTGCCAACCTCGAGATATTGGTTCTTAAATCTCCTCTGCCCAGTATTTTAGTGATGTATTAATAAAATCGATTCGATTATTTTTTTTCTAAATTGATTTTAAAATAATGATGCAATGCAAAAATATAAACAATTACGAATTTTTTTATCAAGATATCTTAAAGAGGACTTACTCCAAGTCATATTAGCGAAAATATTTTCCTTTCTGTTCCAATTATAAATGAATAAATAATAAGCAAAAATTTCAAACATAATGCGAACTTCATCTTGGGGAAGTGGCCAACTTTATAATTTATAACAAAAATACGCCGCTTCTAACAACAGAAGGCCAATCAAGCATTCAACGAAATTCCGAAAAAAAAAAATTAAAGCGACATTGTTATCAGTCCTCGAAGACACAGATGTCCTAAACATTTTAAGTTTTCTAATAACACAAATGGACTTTCCCACTCGCCCGAGCCAGTGATAATATTATTTCATCCCCCCTGAATTGAATCGTCTCTCTGTCAACTAGCCAAAGTTTCACCCGGAACATTTTTATTTACTTTTTCTCTGGCACGAGAGAAATAAAAGTCTTTCTAAAATATACATTTTTCATTTTCATTTTTGCTACGGAAGCGAAGTGATATCTCTAATAATAGTTAATTTCTTTTTAATTTTTTTATGTTAGAGAAATATTTTATCATTGAAAAGTAGGTAATAATTACACAACATACTAAAGTAGGTGATATCGTGTATAAACTAGTCTTCTTCAAATAGAAATGCGTTAAAATTGGAAGGTGATTTATATTCAACGTGTTTGACATCAATCAATTATGATTGTAATACATTAAAAATAACTAATTACATAATACATATTTAGAATTTTAATAATATATATACATCGTTAACCAAAAATTTTACCGTTATATTTTAGACTCAATACGCTTCATACGTTTTCATCATCATTCATTTCATTTCATTGATTCTTTTTCTAAAACTGTCTGTAACAGTCGCGCTAAAATTTTTAAACGCGCTAGAATCTGACCAACTCAAGCCTCTTAAATTAAATTCTAGCCTTCATTTATCAGGAACACTGTACCTATGTACCCAGTGGACTATTAAAAACGGTGAAAATTTTCTAGAAATTACCCCTTGTACACAAACTGAACAAATTTTATCTTATAGAATCACTTTATACTTATACGGAAATATATACATGAATTTATCATACCTTGAATTTATTTAATATTAATTTATTAATATTGAAGTTTACCTCGTTATATATATTTGAAAAAGAGTTATGAAATGAAAGTAGGTAATAATACGTTGTCCCATATTCTTTAAAGTTCTTTACTACAAGTACTAAGACTTCAGTAGGATTTTACTCTGAGACCGTAGATCCCTGCATGTGCATACATTGCGTTACGCTCTACTGAAACTCGTAATTTTAAAATACTGTCCAAGGTAACAGGGACAATACAAAGCTTTATCACAGACAAAATAAGAACGAAAATACGGTGGATCGTTTTGTATTGAGCTAGCAGTGTCCAGCATAAGAGAAAAAAATAAGAATCCACCATGTCTGACCATTTCCGACGGCTATTATTCTGTCTCCCTCTATATCCGTTTCCGCCTGTCGCGAAAACAAAATACTGCGGAGAAAAAACGAGAACATTGCGCATTTCGAAGTACCCACCGATTCATTAAAAACAGCGATCCCATCATTGAACAATAAGAAGATTATGGTCCTATAAGTGGCTATTGAATTTTTTCACATCCGATGAATGGACCCCATTTTGTTTAATATTATTGTGAGCTTAAAATTTGATCTAAATTTTAGAACATAGAGCAATTGGAAATAAGATATTAGTAAAATTTTTAATCATTCGGTTTTCTGAATCAAAAAAATGGCATAAATACTTAACCTGTTTGAGAGATACATAATTATGTCGTGACTGCAGGTTAAAACGACAATAATACACATAAGCAAATACTGCTTTCAATAATATTTGAATCAAAGTGTCACTAAAAGCTCATTATGTGTATGTCCCTAATGAATTCTGTTTGTAACATTTGATCTGTCAGTAGCTAGAAGCAAAGGCCGTAGACTGATCTCACCTGGCTTAGTGTCCGTCTTCCGATGACAACTAAGACATGAGGATTAATTTCCGTGCTTAAAGGAACCGCCGGTAATGTACAGAATTAATTTGATAATTATGAATAAAAACAATAGGTCTAGATAACAAATTTGATTGAGAAGTAGACGACTAAAATTTCAAACAGAAACACTTCTGAGTTTTGCAAGAATATATTGTGGGGTAGCAATTGTTGGTATTCGTAAGGAGGTGGAAAATATGCATTCCGACAGCAGGATGAGAAAGGAATTTAAGATAATCATCATAACACATATAGGTAAGTAGATGGATCGTCTTTAAACATAACGAAGATTCTAATTATTATTATTCTATTGCAATTAAATCACCTCTTTAACATGGCATATAATTACGAGATGCGTAAAAATACTAGGTGCTATCTGGTGACGTCACCAAAAACACGTTATCGCAGTTGTGAGTTTGGGTGAAAATAAAAATTTCTCAATTTATTTCCTCATGAGCATTTGTAACAAACAACTGTAAGTGAAAAGTTCGATGTTTGGCTTTTAACATAACTCTGAAAAAATATCAATATAGATGTGTTTAAAAATGAGTTTTGTTTGCAAAGCTCCCAATAGTCGTTAAGGGAAATTTAAAATGACATTGTAAATTATATATATAAATCATGGTCATATTTTGAAACATAATATGCATAAAAAATAGGATCGATTTCGAACCCACCCTTAAAACCTCGATGTATGGAAATCCACAAAAGCTCGATTTAGAAGATATTATCTTCCCTTAACAACCACTTTTTGGAACCAACTTCCGCCGTTCTTTCCGAACCGATACGACTTGTGAATCTTCAAGAGGAGAGCCTATTCTTTCCTTAAAGGTCGGCAAAGCACCTTTTTTTCGGAATGTGTATTACTGGTGGCCCTACTGGCCTTGACAGCGTCACCGGTGGGGCCGAGTACAGAGTCTCAGCCGTGATAAAGGGCAGCCCTCACGGGGCTCAAATTTGACGGCAACCCACCTGAATGCCCTATGGTGTTGCAGATGTTTATGGGCGGCAGTGATCGCTTAACATCAGGGGAGCCTCCTGCGCATAAGACCCTTCTTCAATTAAAAAAAAAGAATATCAAAGAATAAATTCTCATAACACGAACAAAACAAATTCCTGTACAGTACATTATAGTATCTTCTTAATCAACAATAAACTAATCCATCTGTCTACTAAATAAGTCATAGCTGACATTTTCTTCGTTTCCAACGTAGAAACGAGTCAAAGGAGCAGAACTCCTTAATTGCCACATAAAACAGTCCTCACCCTTTTAATCATATCCAGAGAGCAATCTTCCGGCCGGGTGGACGTGGATCGTAGCCTAATACTAGTTACCGTAATAAAACACCTTTATAACTATGGGTTAAAGGCTTGATTTGCTTGACAAGAAGACAATCTGTTATCGGAGAGCAATTTCAAAACTCAGAGAATAACGACGCTCTATCATATTACAAATTCGTTTTTGATTCGTGAAAATCTAATTCGGAGGTCTTAATCTTTCATGTTTTTGCTTTAATGTTACTTCCTTTTGTAAAAGAAAAACACAACTATAAGTAAATATTATTTATAACACTTGATATTGGTAATAAGTATTTTCAATTCGTTAACAAATCTGAGGTAATAGCAAATTGATATGAAACTTCCAGAATGTTCAAATACCAAAATTCTTATTCAACCTTTTGCTAATCTGGGAAAAAGAATAGGTCTTACACTGAATAATAATAATTACAGCGATATTAGTGAAAATATTAATTGTAAAATTTAAATAATTAATTTGTGAGAAATTATCCTTACTTGTCATGTCAAGCAGTAACCGCAATAAGCTGTAAGAAACTTTTATTTTCTGCAATATAAAATACAATAATTATTCTTAACACATCACTCTTATTTTCTCTTCCATCTCTTTTATTACCTACATGTGTAAACGAGACAGAGAATCTTAATCAAATAAAAATTCACGCGTAATGAGGACTTAATGTCGGTTTATTACACACCATAAAGTCGACTTACCATTTTATCATGCAAGGCTTTACTACAATGTACGTCGAGACATTCATATATTAATAAATATTAATATACCGTATTACATTTATGAGGCCTAAGAGGTGGAAGCAAACAAGAGGCAAGTGAATATTTATAACCTGACGTGATTCCGATGTTAATGCTCAGAATAAATAATGTTTTAAGAACATTTTTTGTCACTTTATTTAAATTCAAATAGCTATTGGATTTTATTGTAAATATATATTGTAGGAAGCGAATTGGTTTTGCGTACATTTGTTGTCGTATCGCTGTTAAAAATAATAGGCAATCACGGCAAACAACTCTATGTAGAGCAAATTTTAAAGTATGACATTTTTCAATAAAGCTCTGGGTAAAATTAAATTCTCAAATTAAATTATGATTTATAAGATGTTTTTGGATTTTTTGGATATGATTAGGTTGATTCTCGGAGCAGTTGAGTGAAGACGCAAGATTTGCATTGCTCTAAACTTTTGCGTTTTGATTTTTGTTTAATGACTTTACTCCACCTGATGGAAAGTGACAGTAAAATACAAACGTGAAGGCGACTAATACAGTGCTATCGACCGAGTGACGTGTATGCTAGAACTCCAAACTCCCACCTCCTGTACTTTTACTTCCCTTATCCTCCCCTTCCCTCGTCTTAAATAGCAACGCATGGTGATACCACTAATTTTAACATAATCAAAAGCATCCATCTTATAAGTGTAGCTAACACTACACCATTTTGAACAGTAACGTAACCTATTTATATTTTATTGATTATTAAAATGACGCCGCTAAACAAATAAACAAAACTCAGGTCGTTTTTGACATAAAAGTAGTAGCTACAAAAACATCTTTAACACACAAAAATAGTAATTCAAACTTCTAAAGAATAACGACGTTATTCGTAACTCGGGGAGTAAAGAAAGTAAACTAAACAAAAATAAAAGACTAGGGCGGGTTCAAAGTTTATTATCAAAGGGCCATAATCCTTGAGAAACGAACTTTATTACGCCTGAGGACGAATCTGAAAAGTAAACAGCTCGAATATAATACGCAAAATGTATACAAATTAATAAATAAATTCGTCAGCTTGTTTATAACATTTTACAACTACGTATTTCGAAATAATTTCTAGAGTATGTCGTAGCTAGTTTTAAAAATTTTATATAATATTATTGCCTATTAATAACTGCAACCTTTGCGCTTTAACATTTGAATAGCCTGTATTACATGTACTCTAATATATTCTCAATTCTCCTTTCCCAAAGGTTGCCTGGGAGAGATCGCTTTTAAGCGATAAGGCCGCCATTTGTACTCCCATATTTTTTTTTTTTCTCCTCTTCTTGAGATTGTGTATTTTTATGTGGTGTACAATAAAGTGTATAAATAAATAAATAATCAATATCGATTAAACCGCGTAGCGTACAAACTTTACACTAATAAAACTATATTTATGAACTCCTTTCGCAGTCTTTCTTAGTTGCTAAAAGTAATAAAGCAATCCTTTGATTTCCAAATGCCAGAAAAAGACGTCTTCTCAAGTTAGTACGAACGATTAGGAGTTCAACGAGCCTCGCTGCTATGTGATAAAGAGTGCATTCCAAGAGGTGTAGATTTTCCCTAAGGTTTTCTTTAATACCAAAGACGGAATTCATTTATGAAAAGTAATTTAGGTAATTTTAGTTTTTGACCTTTGAACTTTGGTGTACGTTTCTCGGCATTAAAGTAATACGTATTACATAATATGTGTTTTGTCCACGTGGATTATGTTAACATTAAAGACTGATCGCTGAGCAGGAAAATTACTTTAGATATTACCATTATGATGTACTAGCTTATGCCTAAGGTTTTACCCGTGTTAAACTATGGTTATCAGAGCAACTGTTACCATGGCAACAATCGTCCAACAATGGAGACTTTTTAAGTAGTAGGTAATTTTTAGTTAATAATATTTCTTCGTACTATGAGTACGAATCGTACCATGCATAAGACCTGAACTACCGAGGTGTAGCTTGTCTTCTTTATTGTCCTCCTCTCTCATTTCCTACGCTTTTAACGGTAACCTGCCTTAGTAAGCCTTTTTGCGAAATGTGTATTACATGTTGTTGGCCCAACTGGTTTTGATGAAGTCACTAAATGTAGGGGACGAGTTAAGCGGCCTGATCCCGATTAAAATTTAATCCGTTCATAGGGTGCCTCCTGCAACACCGAACTACGACTTAGGACGTCATCGGGAAGGAAATCGGCGCTCCGTGCTTTCTACTCGATGGACTCACCCGACGATGTTAGCGCGCCGCGACTTGCGAAGCAAGGACCCTTTTCCTCGCCAGCAAATACAATGTTATGTGCGTGTCTGTACTGTGTATAGAACATTGTGTAACCGAAACCCTCCGTCAGGGTATTTCAAGACGCCTTTGGCTTTGGTCTCTCTGTATTAATCTTCTTCTTATCGATGGGTTAGTGGTCAACCTAGTGTCAGAGTTGTTCAGGTCGCCCGTAGGCCTCTGACTTGACTTATTGACTGTTGTCTAATTGTCAACAGCCGGGACCGACTTTTACGTGCCCTCCGAAGCACGGAGACGCTCGATTGAAATACCACTATGCGATTACCCATCTAGAGACTGACCGTGCCTAAAGTTGCTTAACCTACCGATCGTTTACCGATCAGCGGGTGCACTCGGATATGAGCGTCTCTATCTGTATTAATAGTCACTACGCTTCGATGATACTAAAACAAGCGTTTATAAGCCGCGGTTAGCGTTTAGTATCAGGCGAGATGATATCAGAAGATAAAAAAAATAATAAAATAAAAAGGTTTCATTATTTTATTTTCATTTAATTGTTACTCAAGTAACAGTATATGCAAAACATGAAATTAAAGCAGTCTTCGTGACGACTTATCAAGTAATAATTTATGTAGTTGTAACTGGCATAATTATGCGCAAGACTTATAAATTTAACAACGATATCTGCCAGCCACATGCCAGTTTGATAAGAAGTAGTAGCAATAGAGTTTTCTACTTACTTTACTATAATAATGTTGTGTTCCCAACAAATATTAATGCCTTTGAAGTATGATATAGTTAAAATAATAAAAGTGTGTATTTTTATAGAAGTGATAAAAATAAAAATGTTTAGATTGTTTAGTAAGCCTGTAAGTCAATTCCACTCAAAGAATGTGTTGATAATTTAACTATTAAAAATTAGCAGTCAAGTGCGTTGTGGACCAGGCACAGTTGAAACTAAACGGTTCCGCAGCTTGGTTATGAAGAATATGAAGACCATTAAAAATAATAACGAATTGAAATCGACTGCAAAAATAAGTTGGTAATTTCATAGTAATTATTAAAAGTTATATGAAAAACAAAGTTATGGGAAAAACTTATATATCTCTTAAATTTGTAGACCTATCTTCTTCAAACCAAATGTGGTTGAAATTTTATTTGATGTCCTGACTATTTGACGTCCTATTTTAAAATTTCATTACAGAATCGCGGTTCATAGAATACACCTATTTAGTAAATTTCGTGTTAATAAAGCCAATGGTCTCCGAGTAAAATGACTGTGACATACGGACGGACAGACGGACGGAGGGACAGACGGACATGATGAAACTAATAAGGGTTCCGTTTTTGTCTTTGGCTAAGGAACCCTAATAAGACGTGTAACTTTTCCTTTTAACCTAGGCAACCTTTTTCTTTAACTTCAATGATCTGCTATGTGCTATCAACATCAAGGGTTAATATCCCGCTGCGTCACGATACAAAACACAGCAATAACACCTAATAAAGTTTTCCGTTCTAACGATAAGCAATAAAGCCCTCTTCAACAAACAAAAAAAAAACACTAAACAGAACATTTACCATTCACCCGCGTGACGAGTAATAGCGAGAAGGCGTCAAAAGATATGCAGATGTATCTTGTAATTTAACTTTTATTTTTCTTTAAGGCAAATTTGTTCAAAGCGCTGACGTTTTTATGCTAAAATATGGAGATATAGTCATTAGCAATTTTTACTTTAATGAGAAGATGTCGCCTTGGTCCCAATGGCTGCCCCTTGCCCCGGCTATGGTCAGCAAATTATTATCATACGAATTTCTTCATTTAACACTTAAAAATCTGTGTTTTTAAAGAATAAATTATACATGATTCTTCATTATGATATATTTAGATATTTTAAATACCAACATTCTTTAATATAATTCGGGTACGAAATTGGGTAAAGCGGGTTTTTAAAGACTTAGATGGCTATAAAGTTCTTTGACTTCTTTTAGAGAATAATTATTATAAAATAGATTAATTTATGTAGGCTAGTGCTTGTCGAAAATAAAATTAAAGCAGACCCTATACAATACAATAATACATCTTATTATATAAAACAATAAAAATATGATTAAAATTGATAAGATAAATATAATTAGTGGAAATTTTAATCATCATTGTCAAGCCACCTCCAAGTATACAAAGTTAATAATTACCGTGTTTATCATGACTTTTTAAACAAGACAGAGTATTTCATTCAAGTCATTGATACACTTTCCAAAGCACAGAAACGCTCACAGTACCTAGCATGGCGGTAACCTATCGAATGACAGACCGCTGTTCTGTGTTAGGCATAAAATGCACTCCAAAACAATATGATTTGAGATACAATTACGACAACATGTAAAACACATATATTTTAAGCTGATAATTAAAGTTTAACAAATCTGTGTGACCATATGTGGTTAAAAAACATACGACCGATCATCTGTTAACAAAGTTCTCTCACGCGACCGCGGCATTTCATATTATTTTCGTTCCTGTCACTTACGGATGGTATTTTTGGACGCTCATTGTTATTATAGCATCCTCAACGCATGACGGCGTCCTCTTAATTTCCAGTAATCGAGGTACTCTTTAGCGATGGTCCGCATCTGAATAAACATTGCTTGTGGTGTGATTAAAGACAGATGTGGAAGTGCGACAATTGTAAGACATTTTGCGACATTTATTTATCATGTTCTGATACAGATTATGAAATTATATTAAGTGGTCTTAATATTACACAAACTAGATTCGTAATATCTATGTTGTGAACTTGAAATGGATTTTATTTTAAAATGTTAATTTTTAAAGTGAAACTTTTATTATACTTATTACCTAAATTTTTTGGTTTGTCTTCAGCATGTCGGATTATAGCTGGCAGTGGAGCTTCATTTATTTTTATTTTACTTTTTACTATTTTTATTTTTATGTACGTTTGTATGCTTCTTTGTATCTTTGTTCACATGCATGTTTTTTATTTAGAATTATTTTTATAATTATTATACTTTTTATATGCACGTATCTTTGTTTCGTTTTCGTTTATTTCATTCTTTTAAATATTTTTATAATTATATATATTTTTCAAATTGTTTCTTTTGTTTTTTTCAATTAATATTAAGAACGCATTTTTAATAGTCTAAATCTAATAATAAGAAAGTTTAAAGTTTCACTTGCGTCCCGGTTTCTTATAACATAGTTTTTATTATAATAAATAATTTTATTGTATAGCAAAAAAACCATTCATGTGCAACAACTAATAATTTTTGAAAATTAATATTATAGAAAATATATGTAATTGTAGGAAGAAGTCGATAGTTTGTTGTACGCCTTAAAATCGGGAGCCAGTAATCACATCGATATATCAGAAGCTGAGCTGTCTGCGGCAATCATCATCTTTGGAAAGGAAGTGAGTAACAAATCTGAAAATTATCCGCATCATACATAAATTATATCAGAATTTATTAGCAGTCTTAACGTAGGAGAAATATTTATTGAACAAGCAAACTACAAAATCAAGGAGTTTATTCACCACATGAAAATACGAGTACGTAGATGAAGTATTTTTATAATAAACATGACATTATTAGGGTAACATTTAAAGTCCATTTTATTAACCAATATCAATATAATAATAATAAACGCTACACACTCAACGGCCCGCATTAGGATAGCCATCATAGCCTCAACAGCTCAATGGTAGAAGGGCAGACTTCGCTCCGTTAACGCGAGGGTTCGTTCCTGCCCCCTTGGGCTATTGTCGTTCCCACTCCTAGTGCAAGCTTCGTGGGGCAATAGGAATATTAGTAATGCCTTGAAAAAGCATTACTAATATTCTTTATAAAAAAGTAATGATATCCTGTGTCAAGGGTTCGGAAACATACACAAATACCAGAAACAACAAACCCAAACCGGAACACGTGCCAGTATGGTCAATACAAACATATGACCCGAGCGGGAATCGAACCCGTGACCGTTTAAGGCAGGATCGCTACCACTACACGCCACAAAGTCGTTAAAATATATTAGAAAAGTGTAGCGTAAAAATAAGTACAAAATCGCTTAGAGACATATCTAACCTTCCACAATTCGTAGAATGTTGATAAAACTTGATAGAGTAACGACAGCACACATTAAAATAAACAATGCAGTAATCTGTATCAACACATTAACAGTATTTATGTATATATGACTCATTTATTTATCACCGAAAACTAATAGGGCTACCAATTTAAGATGTTACTAAAATATATTTTTTTTTATGTTACTAAGTTGGCAAGCAAGCAGTCCACCTGTTGGAAAGCGGTTGCCGTAGCCTATGAGCGTTTGCAACATTATAAGTAGGTATATTGGTTCTTAAATCTCCATTGCACATTAATTTCACGAGCCTACATAGCCCTTAAAACCGGAACTCAGTAATGCCAAAGACACTACTGCTTTGCGTTAAATATTTGACTGCGGTGGTACCTTCCTAGCCGGCCTCTTGCAACAAAAAACCTATCACCCATACTGATTGCACTGGTGGAATAATCTCTGCTCTAACAGAGATTATCCCAACAGCGGGCGATGGGGTCATCACGTCCCGAATTTTTTTTAAAAATATTATTATATGTGCTTCATTGTTACAATACAAATTATTTATAAGGTATTAAAAATATATCGTTTTTAAATCGTAATAACTAAGCTGTAAAAAATAGCATAACACTATATAGACATTTTAAGGTTACAGCAAAACATGCTTCTGCCTGCGGCTTCGCCCGTTTATAAAACATTCACATAAAGCTTACATACTTCCATACAACTTTCATCCCCTATTCTCTATTGTTATTTTACACCCTTTAGTGTAAAACTTTTACTAACTTTGAATATCATATTTATTTATATCGAATCAACATCCTAAAAAATAATTCTCAAGCTTCTGACTGTAAAAATTACGTTACCTTCATACAACTTTTCATCCTCCCTTCCAACCCCTTACAACCCTTTTTTGCATTAAAAATGGCCTGTGTCAGGCTCGAGACTATCTGTATACCAACTTTTATTTAAATCAATTCAGTAGTTTTAGCATGAAAGCGCCACAGATAAACAGAGTTACTTTCGCATTTATAATATTACTAAGGATTTACACAACCCTATGGATAAATAACAGAATACTAGTCTTATCCAGGAATTAGAGTAGTCTAGCACTTTACGTAATGACTGATTTCATTAAATATCCAAAAAGGTACACTTAACTCCTATACATTCTGATAAGAAAGTACATTAAAATTGTATTAACATTCACATCTAAAGAATTTCTCATAAATAAATTGTAAAAAGTGTTTTGCAGATTTTTTTATACAATCCAATTTTGATTTTTTTTTATTACAAGAAGAATTTTAAGAAGTAAGAAGACAATAATAATAATATTAGTTTCTTTTCTTATCGAACGAATTATTGATTCGCCCATAAAAGGTTGAAGAAATGATTCTTTAGAACAACTCAGAAAGAAAAAAAAATAGCAGTCAAGTGCGTTGCGGACCACGCACAGTTGAAACTAAAGGGTTCCGCAGCATGGTTATGAAGAATCTTAACACCTTTAAAAATAATAACGAATTAAAATCGACTGCAAAATTAAGTTGGTAATTTCATAGTGATTATTAAAAGTTATATGAAAAACAAAGTTATGAGAAAAACTTTTATATCTCTTGAATTTGTAGACCTATCTTCTTCAAACCAAATGCGGTTGAAATTTTATTTGATGTGGAATAAGCTCAAATTTTTCCAGAATTTTAAATCCCATAGTTCAAAAGTTAGAGGGGGACACAATTTTTACGACTTCAAGAGCTAATATCCCAACAACTACTGACTTAATGAAAAAAGTCAAAACCAAACCTCGTTATCATTTTCAAAGACCTATCCAAAGATATCTCACACGTTGACATATGTTGAAATTTTTTCAACACTTAGTTACATGTATGGACTGCTACCCTTAATTCTTATATATTTTAAGATTTTATTACAGAATCGTTGTGCGGTTCACAGAATACACCTATTTAGTAAATTTCGTATAGATAGAGCCAATGGTCTCCGAGTAAAATGACTGTGACATACGGACGGACGGACAAACGGACAGACGGACATGACGAAACTATAAGGGTTCCGTTTTTGCGATTTGGCTACGGAACCCTAAAAACACCCTAAATATTTGACAACAACTTACTTTTGACGGTGACTGAACAACAGTACGGTTTTCCTAATATTTACTCTAGCTTATGGACTCTTGCCATATTAGAATGATACAGCGCTTTGCCAACACAAGAGGGTACGAAAAGAAATGAGGAATGCGAAGAGCAGAGGTAGGAGTTTAGGCCTCCAGGCCTCCTCCATATTTTCGCACGCAAACATTATCAGTAGATGACCGTAATGTCTTGTCGATTGAGCTGACCCATTCAAGCCATATACAACAAGAATAATGTAGATATTTGGTTTAATGTTGGTTCTAAAGATTCTTTCTGCATGAATCTGTGGTCAGAGTATTATATTTACATATCTAAGCTTATTCATCCTTTCACTCAATTAGAGTTGTGTACTTGGGATATTCTTAGTTATGACGATTTGCATATGGCAGAGAACTATAAATAAATATGTCATTCTTTCCGTAATGTTTTGTTTGAATCTTATTTTGCTATAATAGTAGGTAAGAAGTGATAATAATAATAATAATTAACACAACCCACTCAAAGGCCCCTTTAGAATTGTGATAGCCTGTGTCGTGGGTCCGTAAACATACACAATGACCAGGAAAAACACAACCAAATATCTGCTCCGAGCGAGACTCAAACTCGCGACTCGTAGCGTTTAAGGCAAGTTCGCTACCGCTGCGCCACATGGTCCGATAGTCATTTTGTAACTCTATTTTATTTTATATTACTAAAAGTAAAAAGCATAAAACTAAAATATTAACCTAATGAATATAGTATAATATATATTATTAGAATATTTTTGAACGTCTTTCAATATACGCTTCAAAGAACATCAAACGCCTTAGTACGTTGGTTTTCAATTACATCAATGCTTTTATCGTTCAAAAGTGTATCTTTTTACACATAAACAACTTTTGCTCAGTAAAGCGTCCGAGCTCAAATCCGACGGTATCAAAGGCAAAATTTGATGTCAAAATGTTTAAAAAGTATATAGGAAACGGTACAGAAAGTTTTATGCGAAATTTAATGTTGAATTTTTAATAGTATACAATGTCAGAGCGGATGTCGCTTATTATTAATTTTATACATTGTATTTGTAGAAGCTAGATTTATATTTCTTCTACTCAAATTCATCGAGAAAGTGACTCTTTTTAAGGAAAAGGTATAAACCTTTATAAGAGAATTTCAGATGAGGCTAAATGTAATATAATTATAAAAAGTTAAATGTAAAACTTTAGCTTTAGCCCTAACTATTATATATACGATAGTGTGTTTGTTTGTATGTAACGTTTTCACGCCGTCACGAGAAGTCGATTATGATGAATTTTGGTAAAGATATACATAGAATTGTTGAGAGGGTTATAGGCTTTTTGTTGCGAAAACAAAACTTAAAAGTGTCAAATTAATGATGAAAGTTTTTATGGATTAAAAATTATTATTCACGCGAGTAAAGCCGGGGGTAAAAGTTAATAATTAATGATACTAGTATCCACAGTTTTACCCGCATTAAATTTAGATATATTATGGCTATTTTATATAATATAGCATCGTGCTGTCGCACCGTATCCTTGTCGTTTTGCATACTTCCCTATTGCAGTTTACCAGATTGACTGACGTTAATGACTACTTCTCCGCTTCTAACAGTTGTGGTGTGACATTATATAGCCTATAACTTTGCTCAATAAACTATCAGTCAAACGAATTTTTTTCAATCTAGTATTTCCTGGCATTATTGCGCCTTCTGCCAGCGGCTTCGCCCGCATGTATAGCGAATTAATAGAAACTCTAATCAGTTTCAAGCTTTCCTGTACCTGTACCAGTACCTCTCAAATGACGATACTTTCTTACAACTTTTCATCCCCTCCTATCAACCCCTTACAACTCTTTCTCGCATTAAAAAGTAGCCTATGTCCTTTCTCAGGCCTTTCTCAGTCAAGAGACCGAGTATCAAATTTCATTTAAATCGGTTTTGTCGTGAAAGCGCAACAAACAGACAGAGACACAGAGTTGCTGTCGCGTTTATATATTTATTTATTTATGTTAAAAGTTGGCAAACAAGCATACGGCCCACCTGATGGTAAGTGGTTGCCGTAGCCTATGAGCGCTTGCAGCACCATTACTAGGTGCCACTCACGGGTTGTATATATATATAGATATTGGTTCTAAAATCTCCTCTGCCCAGTAATTTCACTAGCGTACAGTGCCCTTCAAACCGGAACACAGTAATGCCTAATCACTACTATTTGGCGGCAGAATATTTGACACTGCGGTGGTACCTACCTAGCCGGCCTCTTGCAACAAAAGACGTACCACCAGTGTGACTGATTGCACTGGTGGAATAATCTCTGCTGTGACAAAGGTTATCCCAATATTAGTAAGGAAGTAACCCTTTGCTTCCTCGTCTCTGATATGCACCGTTAAGTCCTGGAATAGCCTCCTGAACTTTGCCTTCCCTACCACCTACCTTCAAATCAAGAGTGATTAAGCGTCTGCTAGATAAGTGCGCTCCACCTTAGTCTGTGTCAACATGTAACATCTGGTGTTAACAACAGCCAAGCGCGCTAGCTTATATATTTAAAAGAAAAAAAAACAATATACTCCGTTTTTAAATTCATTTTAGATTTATCTTAAATTAAAAATATTGTAAGTTTAATTTTAGTATAATCAAAGCTAATAATAGTCTAGCATTGCCAGGCATCGTAGGATGTAGTGGTAATACATTTAGTTATTTACCTTTGTTTGATTAAGTGATAAAAATCTATGTTTTAGTTACATAGCTCAAAGCTAACAAAATTAATATTAAGAACACCATAATTTCCTATTTTGATAAAAGATAATCACGAAAGAAATTCTTCCGAAAGATTTCTTTTTTCTTACAAATATTAATGGAACGGAATGAGGTACAATAGGAAATCCGATATAAGTGGACTGGCGTATGTTATTTTAGACATCTCTCTATTTGTCTTGGTTCGTTTCATTCGCGAATCGTGCGATATTCCTTGATTTCGTTGAAAAATTATAGTGCCGAGGACCGAACTTATATAAACATTCTATCATGTTTTCTTTCCGACTGTGATTTACTTTGTTCATATTTTTGTTATGAAATGTATTCTCAGATCTTCTAGTTTTCCTTAATAGCTTTTTCTCGAATGTTTTTATATTAATAAATGTCTTTATATTAATACGTGAAGAATGTTCCGGTAGTGAGTGAGAAGCCTCAATAGCTCAACGGTAGCAACGGCCGACTTCGCTCCATTAACGCGAGAGTCGAGGGTTCGATCCTGACCCCTTGGGCTATTGTCGTACCCACTCCTAACGCAAGCTTCGAGCTTATTTAGAGGGGCAATACGAATATTAGTAATGCCTTGAAAAAGCATTGCTAATATTCTTTAAAAAAAAAAAAGGGTGTGAACTATGGCACACTAGTTTAATATAAATAAATAATAAATAAACGCTGCACACTCAACGGCCCCCATTAGGATAGTAATATCCTGTGTCGGGGGTCCGGAAACATTCACAATGACAAGGACAAATACACGCAGACCGGAAAATATGCTTGCATGGACAATACAAACATATTATGCTCCCGAGCGGGAATCGAACCCGCGACCTGTGGCGTTTTAGGCAGGTTCGCTACCGCTGCGCCACAACGTCGTCATGGAGAATATACATAGAAATATATATAGAAATAATATGGAGAAGGAATGGGGAAAGTCGTAATATTTGTATATACTTAATAAACACATCAAATTATATTACTTAAATATAGATTGCTTACATTCGTACTGGCAATGTCGAACATATGTCTGTCATTTTATTCGTATTAATAATCCTCTATGAAACGCCGTACGATTAGATAGCAGGTCGTTAGTATTAACTAAAATATTTTGGAAATTTTTAGTAAAGTTATTGGTTACTCGTTCTAAACTCTAGTTTATAAACAAAATTCGTACCGCTCACCATCAAGTAGACCGTGGGCGTATTTAACTTCGTCGTAATACAAAAAAGTTTCAGTTAAAAGAAAAGCTAGGTAAATAAGAAATACTAGCTATGTATAGAATTAAATCTTAAAACAATATAAATGAATGAATTCTTAAAGAGAATAACCCTTAAACAAAACCGAAAATCGGAACTTTATAACTAAACCAGAAATACATCAAGCAAATCAAAATCGATAAAATTCTGTTTAAATAATCTCAGGTCAAAAGTCTTAAAGCGGACGTATCAAATTCTCAAACCTATACATTAATATCCGGCGAACGCTAAACAAAGGGATTTAAATACCCCGGGTAATATCTAAAATTACATATAACAGTTACATCGTTCCGCCATACCGAACGAATCATCCCCTATAAATTTTAATTAACGCATTTGATACTCCCGACCCACTGGCTTTTTCGAATAAATAACGAACATTTGAGAGTTGCTGACGTATAACGCGGCGATAAAAAATAATGATGGTATTTAATTGTTTTAAAATATATGTTTTAATTTGAATTCAATATGTGCAAATGTCTTTGTTTCCACGAAGGCTGAGCGGAGGCTGTATTAGAAGGTAGAGTGTATTAGTTGTGGGTTGGATTGAAATTATATTTTATATCCATTTTAATGTATGCATTTATAAATATCATTGTCACATAGCCGTTTATGCAAAGATTTTAAAATTGAACTGTTTTATGCAATCATTCGCCATGTCGCATATTTATAATTAAATAGTATTAAAAGTTAAAATTAATTTAGCTGTTCCTGCATTTTTCTATCGCAAGAATATGAATTTCGAAAATTCAAAGGAATTATTTAATTGCGTTTCAAAAACTAATCCCAAAAAGTTAAGCCTCGTATAAACTAAATCTCATATAATCGTAAAAGGTAATATAGTTCGTCTACTCCTTGTTTCGGATTATAATTAATATGATTTAGAATTCGTCTCCCTGGAGCTTTAACAAGGAAATTATGGGTCATTTTGTATAACTTCAAGGGCCCACCTACGGGAATGATGAATCAAATAAAGGCCCACCCGTACTTCGAAATAGTTCATGTTATAACTTTGGCGTTTCACATTATTAGCGTTCATGTCGTATTATTTTTCTTATATAATTATCAAATACATAAAATTATAAATTGAACATTCAATACGTGTAATTAGTTATATTAAAGCGGCAAATATCACCAGTTCGGTAAATATAGCCCAATAAATTCTGGTTGTAATAAATTGAATATGTCGAGAGGGATCTGAAAAGTATGGACGTATGGATGTATGATATGGAATTTTAGAGAAAGAAGTCCAAAGATAAAGTGATATGGAAGACTATCGTTGAGGAGGTCAAGACCCACAAAGTAAGTACATAAATTCTAACTGTACAACAGATTTAAAGACGTGAATGTTTTTCATCTATAGCAATATTGTATTCTTGAAATAAAGTTATTTAAAATAAATTATGAACAGTCAATGCTTAAGTTATTTTCATAGTAAATGTGAATAACGTTGTGACGATTAAAAAAATCGTGCGTGTCAAACGCACCACATGTGAAATGCCATTAGAAAATGTTGTGACTGATATCTTATTAATTCTTCAAAAGAAATTATGATTTTTTAAGGGTGAGATTAACTCCTTGATTTATAAATGTAATAATTCTTTATTACCTAAAGTCACGCTCGTATAAAGCAATAAAAATATAATGAATTTATGAGCAAAGAAATTATTCTATAAAACACCTTAGTTTTATAATCAAACGTTTTCTTTTATTTACCAATTATGCCTTATTTATGAGTAATAAATTAACGGGTAAAATAAATTTAGGCAAGTTCCTCGTTTTACTAACTTAATTAGGCACAAAGGAAAACGTAATAAAATACGATATCTATGTTTTCTTATCATTCTTATTGTGTTATACATACAGAATGTAACATTCTCATGTCTTATGAATACTTATGAACCACTTTACTTCTGACAGATTTATTAGAACAATTTGTACATTAACCGCCGATATAGCCTGATCTGATTTACCCCGTGTAACACAAGACACGTGACTGCGTCAGGGTAACAATGCAAAAATCACTCACATCGACACACATATCACCGTAATCTATAAGGAAATATAGTCTTAATTATAGTGAAATTTGAGGTATAGATTTGTTTAAATAGTTTTACTAAGTTACGACCTTTTATTCCGAATGATACAGGAAGCTAGTGACGTAACTAATATCGGGTTGGAAAGCAAGCTTGGAAGTTTTGATGTGGCGTATTAGCTTGCAAATACAGAGCCCATACAAAACACTTATTGATCGAATGTTATACTGCAAGTTGCAAACTTGAATTTATGGGTGTGCAGTAAGTAAGAGCTCTTTCAAAGCGGTTACTTCGCGTTGTTTATTGCCCGGCTTCGTCTCAGTAACGTCTTGCTTATGAATATTGATAACGGAGTTGCCTTACTGAAGTTTTTAAAACAAAGCGCTGTTAATAACTAAGTGCGAGTTTCAACGTTTCATAGTTGAGTTGCTTTAGGAGATTCTTCTGTAAGCAATTGAGAATGTTGGCTTAATGTTTAAAGTTGTATATTGGAGTTTATGAAAGTTTTACTGTAATCGTTTAAAAATATCTAATATAGTTCTTAATACTACTAATATTATAGATTCATTAAATAAAATACAACAGAAATAATGTATTTGTGTAATGGGTTAGAAGTTTTGTAACATGATGGCTTTTATTTAAACACTACACAATCTTCCTTTAGGGATTTCCTGTGGCGGGGTAATAAAACTAATATCTTCTCGGAGCGACAATCAAACCTGAGACCTGTGGTGCTTAAGACAGGGTCGCCACCACTACGCCACAATATCGATAAAACCTATCACATGGGTTTAAGTATTCAGATAATCAATAAGGCAAGAAAAAGTATAGATTATTTACGTAAACCAATTACGGTGTTTTGAACACTTAAAAAAGTCTTTGACAGTAATGAGATGAGACCAAAGTATGTTGAAACGCCATCTAGATCTAAGTGGATATGACATAAAATATTCGTCTCTGTGACATCTGCGTCGATTCTATCACAGATACTATTAAGCTTATCTATTGATCGCGGCATAATATATTCCGTTACAAGCGCCCTTGTTAAAGTTAGTGGATATCTGACTCCCTCTTGATGTATCCTATAGCTATTTCATTTGATCCTCTTGGTCTCATCAAATATTTAGGCCGTTTAAACTTGAGTGAGACGTTGCGATGGAAGTTGGCTGCATTGACTTTCAAACGTGACCTGATCTTGTTTGGTTTTATTTATTTATTTTCATTTTATTGCTCCGTAGCTATGGATGGGTGCTCAATTGAATTATTTTTTAAAAGGAACACTCTAAAATTTGTAGCGAGAAGTTGAGAGAATGATGTCTTTAGATTTCCCTTTGAGTAAGTGTTTGAATGTACAAGCTTAGTTAGTTAGCGTAGTAAATCAAATTAAAAATAAAGATAATAAAAATAAGTGTCGAACAAATTAATCAAATCAATTAATATATCAAAAAAACAGAACTGATATTTATTTTATTATTTTAAAATATTAAGAAACCAAAATTACAGTTTATTATTTTTTGTAGAATATAATAGAATAGTTTTTGTATAAGCTCGCTTCTAAAATATGACAGGCAATAATACGACAAAACCTTTTCAAAATGTCCATACATAAACCAAAACGCTTTCAACGCTCACCAAACGCAAATCTTAAAAAGACGGCAAACCTGGCTATTGTTGACTCGAGTCAACGCCGCTATTATCATCGCTACATTTGCATAGTTTGGTACATATGAGGGCCAATTTGTACCACGCCGTGGCCCCAATTATGTTTTAAAACAAATATAGGGTTCACTCCGCCCTGAGGCTTATTAAACCTGTTTCGAACTCGTCAATTTTACTCCAAGTTATTCTCGACGGTCAGTTTGTAAACTTTTCATAAACTCTAATCGGTTTGAGGTGCGCTTGAAATAATAAGTTAATTAACTACTTTAAATTGAACGCGAGAGAAGTTTTTAATTGATGAAAATACTATTTAAAATTTTTCCTCTCTAAGAACACGTGTAGGTAGGATTAATGATTTTACTACGCAAATACAAAGTAAAATGATTCTAATACTTCTTGTATTACTTTTATTAATTTATCCAACTATAAACAATACATTATTTGTTGATTTATTGCGCCTTAAGTAAAACCCATTAAAGAAACTTTGCGTACACATTGTCAGGGGTACTGAATACTCTCCCGACCTCGGTCTTCCCCACCACCTACAGTGTAAGGTACACTGTAAAATCAAGAGTTAATAGGCATCATCAGGTAAGCGCGCTCTACCTTACGCTGTGTCAACATTTATTATCAACATCAATTTACTTACAGAATCTACATTAACGCCAGCAAAACCAAGAGTAGAAATAAGTTACGTAAAAATTCTCAAAATCCCTAAGTTTTTAATGAAAGTAATATGAAAACAAAAACGTTTTTAAGGAAAGTAGGCCAGTGATAACTACTTACTATTTCAAGCGGACGCTTTTCCGCAATTTCGTACCGCCAAATACCTCTAAAAGTTAATAAAAGGTGCAGCCGTATTCACTTGCCTCATTAAAAATATCACACTGCGAATAAAAATAAGGCTGGTCCGTATAAATAACTACGACCTCCATATAAATCTTGGTTAGCAGGTATATAGGGCTGCCACAAATTTTCGCTCGCTTAACAGACAATCCAAATTACCATATACCCGTGTTTAAATGTTATGAATGTTTACCGTGTTGGAATTAAAGCAGAAATTTTAAAAGCCAAATTATTATTATTATTGTAACACGTGCGGCTTAATGTGTGTGAAGGCACGAACGGATATGCGGTGACACAATTTTATTACAAGTGAATGAAGTGAAATATAATTCATTCTGATGACAGGAACTGTTCCGCCATCCCTGATCGGTAGTGGCTACCCGCAATGAATACTCGAGTTCTACCTCAACTGTAGGGTGGAAATATACTGCAATATGGGAATAAAATCCTGGATTTAATCTTCGCGCAAGTCGCCGTTTAATCTTGCAGTAGATATGGCAGGGGTAAATAATAAATGTGTAATACGCAATCACGTTAAATTGCATTGTAGGGGGACTGGACTGTGTTTTAGAATAATGAAGGTACTGGACTACTCCTTGCTCTCGTCATTTGTAACCCGTTTGCATAAATAAGACATTAAAGGGGTAACACAAGTTACCTCTGAAGAAAGTTTACGTTTACACAAGAAAGGGCTTAGTCGGTCTGTCTTGAAAATAACATTTCTTTTTAAAATAAGAACAAAAATCCATTACCGTAGAGGTCGAATATCTACAATTACATTTTCTTTTTAGACACCAAACTATCAGATTACTGGAATCTATTCTAATTCTTATCTGAGTTCAGAATTAAGATATAATATAAAAAATCGGCAATGCCAGGTTTTCTTACAGCCGCCATTTCTATATTTTTTTATTACAATTTTTTGCACTGACAAAAATTTTGGTAGATACTACTTGTTATCAAAAAAATATTATCTATCTTAACAAACTGTACAGTATTATTTTAAAAAATTAAACTCAGCCATTATCCTATATAGATCTATGCATTAATGAGTATAAGACGTTTATATCGAGTAAAATGAGACTGCTGTTTGTTTGACTCGTAGAAGAGATTTTCAGTTCACTTCATTAGGAAGTAAAGCTTATTTAGACAAGTTAATAAGTATTACTAAGTCGTCTTTACGTCGAGGGAAGTCTTAAGCAAACCTATTAGACAGTAAGCTAACAAAAAACAGGATCGGAAAAGAAATAATTGCAACGAACTCTTGGTCCAAGTTATCTAAAAGACTTTTCTCGATACAAAAGGAAATAAAAGCGTTTGTCCTTTGTAAGATCATAGACTTGTTTCTTTCTCCGTTTCTTGAGTTTTCTTGGTATGTTCCTAAGGTCTCTTTTATACAAATGACTCAAAAAGAAGATAATGTTTTTAAATGTATCTCTATATGTTTTTTTTCAAGAATATTCACAATGCTTTTTCAAATAATCACTAATGTTCCTACTTCCTCTACAAATAAGATCGTAGCTTGCGGTAAGAGTAGGTACGGCAATAGCCCAGGGGGGTCAGGATCGAGCCCACATCTCTTTAACGGAATAGATTAGGTTCTTTTACCGTTTTTTTTTTTTTTTCGGAATGTGTTTGCTGTTGGCCCTACTGGCCTTGACAGCGTCACCGGGCGGGTCTTTAACCGTTGAGCTATTGAGTTTTATAGCATCGTGTCTATGTCTATTTCTTTAAGGCACGCCACCGAAAACCGAAACGGCATGACGTGCCATTATATTAATCGTTTTCAAAAAATTGACATCGGGTTTCTAAATTTTAAAAAGGCATCTTAATAAAAACATTTACAGTTGTAAATTTTTTGCTTTTGTATAAAATTAAAGTCTCCGATCTTTCTTCATAAGTATAGAAGAGTCAAGTTGGCAAAGATTTAGAGTCGCTTGGATGCATATGCGTACAGACAATAAAAAATGGGTTTTCTTAAGTAAAAATTTTGCAAAGATCTGATAATAAACTTTTTCTTAGCACCATTCCCGAAACTATAAGAGTATTTACCCAGGGTCTGCTTATTTATCTTGTCTAGATTTCACAGGTTACCAGTTTGTACATTAAGCGATTGCCATCTGACATCCGGAACTCTAAGGGCGAATCAGTAACTCATTGGATAAGAGCAATCAGATGTTGTGTGATAACAAGCGGGACCAACAGCTAAACGTGTGAGGTATAGTGGGGAGACCCACAAGGACAAACGCCCAGACCGAAACAGAAATTTGTAAGATCAACACAAACATCTGCCCGAGCGCGAATCGAACTCGAAACCATCGAAGCTAAAGGCTGATTCGTTACCAACAACAGCACAACTAAAATAAAATAACGCAGAATATAATCAAATTCTACATACGTCATATTCTACTGACGTGTGAAGTTATATATATTTTCCTATACAAAACCTATTATATTCTAAAAAAACACTTGATGTTATTTAAATTACTATTAATTTTCAAGATGCCTCAAAACACGTCAGTTTTATTTATATATAAATATATTAAATGAACAAATCATTACATACATTATCAGTTACAACATTAATAATACGATAACGAGGCGCAGATGTGTAAAATAAACCTAACTACCAAAATGTATTCACCCACGTGTTTTTAAAACAATACTCTATTTACCACCTACTGTTCGACACTGGTGTTTCGATACATTTTTATTCCTGTCAATAGTGATTGGGTAACAGTAGATTTACTGTATATGTTTCTTTATCGACAGTTGTTATCTGTATAGGTTTTTAGGGTTCCGTATCCAATGGTGCCAACCCTATTACTAAGGCTCCTAATATGTATTTCTCGCTGCAACAGCAAATACTAAAAATAACTAACATACTCCGGAAACACACGAAATGACAAGGACAAAAACACCCAGACCGGAAAAAATTCTGTATGGTCATTACAAACGTCTGCTCCGAGCGGGAATCGAACCCACGACCTGTGGTGCTTAAGGCAGGTTCGCTACCACTGCGATACCACGTCGTGAATAAATGTTTACAAATGCAAGGAATTTAAGACTGTTGACGTTTTATGCCGTATCTCATGAAAGTAATAGATAATTGGTTAGAATTTTTCATAGATTGTGTATTTTTATCGCACAAGAAACTTAATAGTATTATACATCACTACGGAACCCTTTATATGCCGAAGCAACGCGGACTTGGCCGGTTTTTACAGAAAGATTATATTTTATAACTCCTATCATTCTCACGCGTAGGTATGATTTATTTCATTTTATAACTAGCGATATACACTGGTCTATGTTATCTCCTGATTTCATTGACAGCATTAATTTTGAGATTAGATGTGTGCGGTGGTTCCGAATACATTCGTTTCTGTCTGAATAGATCATTTTTAGTACTGAAAAGATAACAGCAGACTCTGGACATCTTAAAAAACTTGCAAACAAAACTGTACTAAATAAATGAGTACGATCAGCGCCGACTGAGTCCATCGTGTAGAATGCGGTCTTTGCGCCACCTCAATCTCCAATGACCTCCTTAGCCTTGGTTTCGCAGGAGGCACCCTAAGGACGGAAACAAATTTGAGTCCCCGTGAGGACTGTCCCTTTTTCACGGGCGGGTCTCTGTCTTTGCCCCTCCCCACTCAGTGACGCTGTCAAGGCCAGTGAGTCCAACAGCAATACTTTATGATTAACACTAAGCAAAACATAGTATTTTGTTACAATCCATTATTGGTGATCAATAAGGTTCTCTAACGAGGAAGGGAAATGTATGTGTCAAATTGTTTTAAAGTTCCGTGTTTAGAGAATTTAAGGTATAAAACGTAAAAAGATATATCAGACGTCGTCAGATAAGCCGAACGTGTGCGGTACAAGCTTTTAAAAGCGCAGTGCACATTAAAAAACAACAACAAAATTAAGGATCACATTACAGAAATCCATTAGAGCAACCAATAAAAATAGATCCCGACTTTAATGCTAGGCAACCAAATTCAGTCATTCGTATTTAAACCAATAAAACGTCCTACGTCGATTGTGGAGATAACGCAGGCTTAGAGTTAAAAAGTTTGTAATGAAAAAATCACGGCTTAGACGGTGAAGAAGTTTTATTTGTTAAAAGCCTTTATTTGTTCAAAGAGATTTGTTTGTAGTTTTTATTTTATTTTACTAAATCATTGCATTAATAATCTAGGTAAAATGGATATAATTGTACTAGTCATAAAAATTATAAATCGATCGATAATATTGTGCCATACTGGTGATTGCACAATATTGCTGATGTGTGACGCTACAACTGAAAGACTTTGCTGTGATCTAATAATAGGTTGGGTACGCTTAAATTTTACTGTACAATTATATTGAATATTATATTGATCCGAGAGCAACCAAAATCAAGAGTGAAGTGCAAATCAGACCTAAACACTAAAGCTTCCTTGCCACAATAAATTAAATATATATTTTTGTGGATTCCTTATAATTCTGTTTATATTTTAATTGGACGTCAGTGTTGTGACAATAATTGAAAAAACAATAACACGACATCAACTGGCGGCGGTAAACAAATAAAAAATTTAGTTACAATCGATTCAGAAAAACACACAAAAAAAAGCAGATTACGCATAAATACGGTCTTTATTATTAATTTTCTCTTTTATAATAAACTAAATACTATTATCACTATCGAAATTATATTACATAGAACGTACATATAATATATAATATAATAAAAATGAATAAAAACAGTTTGGTCAGGGACCCCCGTCAGGAACAAAGTTCCTTACGTTTTTCTTCAACTCCGAATGTAATTTGAAATAATATCTCTATATTTCAATAGCTTATATAAAAAAAGAGACGGGGCCAGAGCGAGAGTGAGAGAGAGAGAGATTCGAACCCGGCTGCGCACTCCCTTCCTGGTGTGCTCATTTACTTGTAGTAGGCTCGATACACACAGGCACACATACACAGCATACAGCATTTCTTTACGTGACGATTTCTACTAAATCGCACTACCCGTAAGCCGTGTTAAGAAACTTCGATCCAATGAAACACATCACAATAGATTAGTACAAATATTTATAAGCTACGTTAACTCCTTATTTTGTAACTATATTGTTGTTTATGATTACGACACACTGATTTAAGTCAGCACACATAAACTGTTAGTTTACAATGCATCCTAGTCAGGATTTTAAGTAGCATCGTAAAATAAAGTCATAAGTATAGTCATAATGCAATAGTCTTTAGCTAACTCTTGTAAATAGCTGCCACGCACTATTACGATAATATGAATCGGTTGTAAAAAAGTAATATTTTCAGCAACTAGAAAATCTTTTTTTTTTTTTTTTTTATGTTAGAAGTTGGCAAACAAGCATACGGCCCACCTGATGGTAAGTGGCTGCCGCAGCCTATGAGCGCTTGCAGCACTATTAGTAGGTGCCACTCACGCGTTGCCAACCTCGAGATATTAGTTCTTAAATCTCGTTCGCCCAGTAATTTCACTAGCGTACAATGCCCTTCAAACCGGAACACAGTAGTGCCTAAGTACTACTATTTGGGGGCAGAATATTGGACACTGCGGTGGTACCTACCTAGCCGGCCTCTTGCAACAAAAGACCTACCACCAGTGTGACAGTGTGTGAAATCTACAAACATTAAATAATAAGGAAAGAAAAAATAAATGACAGCAAAAATATGTCAGCAAAAATGGCTACAATATTTATGTGCTATATATCAGTGTACATACAAATAAATAGAATTGAAGTGTCTGTTTGCAATTCTAAATTAAAATCTCATTGGATAAGAGCAAATTACCTATCAAGAATTAACGATTATTATCAGATGCTATGTGATAAATCTCCTCTCTCCGAGGCACGGTGGAACACTAGGATAAACGCCCGGACCAAAACGGATAAACGCCCGGACCGAAACAGATATTTGTAGAGATCAATACAAACATCGAACCTGCAACCCTCGAAGCCAAAGGCAGATTCGCTATCAGCACGCCACGCCACAATGGTGTTTTCCACCCCAATAGGTTATGTGAATATTAATTGCTGCATCAAATTGTCTAAGCAAATTGCAGCAAAATTGTATGTAACTTTGTTTCAAACTGTCTTTGCGCCTTTTAAAGAAAACAATGACATTTGCTTTGCATTTCACTTAGCATATATACTTCGATACAAGACGGTCTTATTCTGTAACACTGCAGTTTTTTTTCAATAAGATGCATTTTATAATATACATACATAGGTACGTAGATTTCTTCTTCTATTGTAATTTTACCTTTAAATACTATATATTTAATCCCATTTCCACAATTATTATTGCTTTTTGCAGGCTTAAATGATAATTTTTTCGAGGCATTAACAGCGTATTTGACTTTCAATTATGCAGCTTTGCAGAATTTTTACACTAACTAGTGAATCTTGTTATAGATATTTCTATTGTGCCTTGCAATATTGTGATCAGTCAGCTTCTATCACATAAATATGATAGTAATAGTAATTTAGAAATTATAAATAAATAAACGCTACACACTCAACGGCCCCCATTAGGATAATTATATCCTGTGTCGGGGTCCGGAAACATTCACAATGACAAGGACAAACACAACCAGACCGGAAAACATGCCTGTACAATTAATACAAACATCTGCTCCGAGCGGGAATCGAACCCGCAACCGTCGAGGCTTAAGGCAGACTCGCTACCCACAACGCCACAACGGTGTCGAACCGTAACCTCTATAAAGTTAACTTTTTTATTTAATCCTTAAAATTGTAGGTAGCAACGTTTTAGGAAAATATATAATCATTTAACGAGTCTGTCATAATTTAAGGTTCAATTTTAAGATATGCAGAATGTATTTACACATTCTCAGCCCCGACGGAGGATACAATAGTTTAACAATTGCCGTGTACCACATACCGTATACTGAACTGTAAACGTTGTAAGTGATACTATTAATTTCACATTGCACTAATCAGAATAAGGACGCGCATCGTTAAATCGAAAGATAATAAGAAGACTTAAGAATCAACATGGCAACGCCTACATCAAACATAATGGCCTGAACAAGATCCAAACTCAAGATGGGGTACTAAATTAGCCACGAAGACTTTTATGGGCAGCCATTTGTGAATGCTGACAGTGAATACTGCATAGTAACATACGAACAAGACAGCTTACATCTTTGACACCTAACAGTTGATTGCTTTGGGTGATGAGGAAATCAATATTTTAGTACAAATGTCGTCGGCTTGGTGATAGTCGTTATAGAGAAAAACATTACGCCGTAACAAAAAAAATATATTTCCCTTTTTTATCTTATCTTATCTAATATACTTATCTATTAATCTTTATTTTATATTTTTGTTTGGTTATTCATGTGGGCGCTGACTGACCTTGGCAGCGTTACCGGGCCGGGGTTGAATACTGAGTCTCGGAGCATTGTTTTTCCCCTCATCATCAGGGTGCTTAGAATGTCTGCCTTTTGTCGGTTTATCATCTCTATCCGTAGATTAAGCTTCTAATTAGGAGATTATAATCGGACAAGGTTTGGTCAAAGTAGTTTTACATTAATCTCTGAAAATATACAAATGTATCACAAAAGAAAGCCCGTGAAACGGCGATATAAAAGATATTAGAACATTTTTCACAAGCAACATAATTTATACAGTCAGACGGATGTTACAAAAATTATAACGTACCAAATTTTCCGTCCGTTTCTCGTTACCTTTAACTGTCTGTTAAATAATGATAAAAAAGGCTATTATAAGAATTGGAACATTTGGTAATTATATCTTTATTATTTCCTTTATAAAAACAAACTTTGTAGAAACAGGTCAACTGTTAAATTTTATGTTGATTGGTTCAAATAACGGCAACAAATAATCGGAAATAACGATACCTCCCAAAAGTATTTGATGTGCGCTTGTGAGACGCATCCATGCGTTAAAATTATTGGGCAAATTGATAGAAAATTCCTTTTGATTGGTATTATATTATATAAAAAAATCTTGTATGCTTTCCAATGTTTGTTTTGTTTATGAAATAATAAATATTGACTGAGCTGAAAAGTAAGTGATGTGGTAAAAAATAAATATTCGATACATATTATATTCAGATTTCTTTGATGCTTTTGGTCTCATTAGTTTACAATTCAATTTTCTTATTGGTTATTATTTACTCACTTAAATTTAAATCAAATATATATAAATATATTTCATAAGAACAACCAATTACTAAATTAAACAGCATTATGTTACGGATTTTTGTAATAAATTAAAACTTAAATTTTTTTATTGAAATTTCACTATAAATTTTTAATCTAAAACTACCTACAGTATGTCAATATAGGTACACTTAACCCACAACCTTAACCAATACGCCTCTAGAATGGTGATATCGTGAATTACGACATGTCAAAAGAAATATCCCATTAAAACAATTACACTTTAGCGATGACTGGTTAAAACGTCATAGATATTTATATCGTTAAATAGGCAATTAGTCTGCGTACGCGCACACAAAATGGCGCGCGGCGGTGGGTGTGGTCAAGTGCCGGATACGGATTGGCGCTTGCGTTGTCACAATTAGCATTTTCTTGATAGATGTTAAGATAGTTTGTGTAATTATATATTATTTGTGGTCAAGGAACTTGGTTTTTATTTTTAATAAAGCCAAGCTTGTGATGGTGGCCGTAAAGATAATGGCTACTGTCGCCTAGATACACCATAATCGTGTCAGATGTGTGTTGTAAATCATCCTAAATGAAAGGAATGCACAGAGGAGGAGATGGAAGAAAAGGAAGGGGATAGAAGTGGGAGGGTGGCTCTCAGCACCTTTGGCATCATCTCCTAGTCGTCAAAGTAAAAGCAAAAGCATGAATAATGCAGTTAAACACTAATCATACAAACCTGCTCATTTACGAAACAATAGGGCTCTACTGTTGACATCACTTTGATTATGTCTATTAAAAATTAAGTATTTTGGAGATATTTCCTACCTAATGAATAATTCCATTTTTTTATTTATTTTACTTGGTAAGTTGGCAAGCAAGCATGCAGACCATTTGATGGTAAGCAGTTGCCGTAGCCTATGAGCGCTTGCAGTACCATTTGTAGGTATCACACACGCGTTGCCAACCTTGAGAAATTGTTTCTTAAATCCTTTGCCCAGAAACATCACTAGGGACACACAGTAATGCAAGACACGCAACTACTTTTTGGTAGCTTTGTAGGTGGTAGTACCTAGCCGGCCTCTTGCAATAAATTCAAATTATGATGAAACGTCAAATAAAAGTAGGAAAAAATGTAAACACATTTTTTTACTTTTATTTGACGACGTTGTGGCGCAGCAGGTAGCAAACCTGCCTTAAGCCCCACAGGTCGCGGGATCGATTCCCGTTCGGAGCATATGTTGTATTGACCATATTTTCCGGTCTAGGTGTCTTTTCATTGTGTATGTTTCCGGACCCACGACACAGGATATAACTATCCTAATGGGGGCCGTTGAGTGTGTAGCGTTTCGAGCGTTTTTCATGAAAAGTTCGCTTCTATTCCCTGACACTGGTAATCGCGATTTTCACCGAATCCGCGGGTGAGAATGTCCTACTTTTCTCTCTAGGTACGTAAAATACTATTTTCTCACAGCAGATATATTATGAGAGCCGACTTAATTTACAAGGTTACGACAGCACAAGTCACCGTACTTTTAAGTACGTTTTCGTGAGAAATAATTAGGAATTTTCCCACAAAGAAAAATCAACTTTTAATTGAGTAGTTACTATTCATAAGTGTGAAAAGATCACTTACCCGTAAGGTTTTTCTTTAGAGCCAAGGTGTTAAAACATTTCAACTCGTTTTTCTCGCCTTAGATACCCAACACTGCGTAAAATATATAAGTAAGATGGGGTTTATGTATAAAACTAATAAAATAGTGTTAGTAATTGATAATAATAATTCATATTAAATGTAATATAATCTTTTAAATTAATCATTCCTGGTGATTAGACACTGAAGTAATCAGTTTCAAATATTAAAGTTAGGTAGGTATAAGAATTTCTAGATAAATACTTATAATCTATATAGCCTGTACACATATTTATAGCCCGCATTTAAATGACACCGTAGTGGCGTGGTGGTACCAAGCATGCATTTAGCCTCGACTATTGCGGTTTTGATTCCCGCTTGGCGCAGATGTTTATATTGATCTTAAAAGTTAAAACATATCTGCTTCGATCTGGGCATTTGTCCTTGTGTGTCTCTCTATCGAGCCATGGAGAGCACGTTACCGGTTGTTATGGCATACCATTGATAATAATCGTTAAGTCTTGGTAGGTAATGTGCTCTAATCTAATGAGGTACTGGTTAGCCTTTATGATTAAGTACGTCAGATGGCAAGTACTCTGTTCAAAAACTAGTAACCACCGGTGAAATCCGGATAATAAACGGATAGTAATAAGCAGACCCTGGTTAAGTACCGGGAAAAATGCTAGAAGGAGAAGCCTGCATCTAAATATCTAGCGATCGATAATCGATACCACGATAATCAATCACCTTAATAAAATGTTTACGTTGTTTATAATTAATTGCAAATTTGATTGAAAGTTGATTATAGTTGATTTTCGTTTACTTTTTTTTTAATATATAAACGCCGGAGGGCAAATAACTCCACTCCACCTGATAGTAAGTGGAAGTGGAGTCCACACGCGAAGGTGGCTAATATGGTTGCAGAAGGCGAACTGTACTAGCCATCCTCGCCCTGCCTACACGTGTGCCGGTAAAGCATACACATAAATTACATAAATATACCTCATTGCTCTGCAACATCGTGTCTAGTTAGTCGATTAGGGGTGCGATGTCAGTTAGATAGGAAAAATTTTATACAAAAACTAGTTACAAATCTAACTTCTAACAAAAAATGAAAGTTAATACATTACTAAATTCAAATGCCTTACTAAAACAATATTTTGCTATTTTCAGTCATAAGCTTACAATTTTACATTCAACAAAAACGATCGAGACTAGAGCATTTATTTTTTGTGAGTACACGGCCATTCATCTACATTTAGAATTTATTAACAAGCAACAATGCGCCTTAAACAATTGAGATTAATATCACAATGCCGGAACGAATGGCGATAATTCGACCATAGATGATAGGCTTGTTATAGCTTTCCAAAAACATGGTCCAAACGCTCAAGGCGGAATTGATAATTTACTTGTTCGAAGGGCTATCATTAAGTCGGTTGTAGAGAGAATGATTGCTGGTTTCGGCCACATATTTACCGTGTTCTGACCACGTCGGAGACTTTGGTAGAAGAACAAACAATATCTCGACTCGTTAAGGAAAAAAAATTGTCTGTGAATGGTTATTACAGGTTCCGTGTTTTCGGCGCCGTTTCGGTCTGACTTGTTTCGCCAGTTTGTGAACATGGGAATTTTAAATTTGTTTATCTAGTTTTAAATGTATGTAATTTTATATGCAATACTGATTTCAATACATTAAATTACTATTGCTTCGTTAAATATATGAGTGGAATAAAAATAATAGTATATGGACGCAAATAAGCAATACCATGTCAACCCACACGAATGGAGCCGGTGGTAGAATCTGACTTTCAACAAATAAGTGTAATGCTTTTTATGTTGAATTAAAAAAAAAAAAAAAAAAAAAAAAAAAAAAAGAATGTCATTTCGAGAAAAACGAATATGAAAATTTTGAAAAATTTGCTTTATATGATTTTTTTTTATGTATTGGTCAAGTTTGTATACTTATTTTCACAAAAAATAAGTATACAAACTTCATATTTCGTATATAATATAAACCCAAAACGTTTAACATTATACATAAATTGCATGATTAAAAATGACTTCTTTAGAAGTTTTAAAGCTTAAAACCCTACAAATATTAAAGAAAAATGTTCTTCAGCCATTTACCGACACTTCTGCATATATAACTCAGTTTTTCAATATTGTGGGTTGACATGGTATTGCTTATTTGCGTCCATTTATGGTGAAGTAATTTCAATAGGGTTATTCATTACCGAAACATTTTCAAAAAAAAGTTCATTAAAAAATACGCTGATGTCTAAAAAAACTTGATATAAAAAAGGTGCAATTTTCCAAAAAATCCATCTGTTACATTAGGGTTAATTTTCTCGATACCACTCTTTCTGCTACAAAACTTCTTAATTACACTCAAAACATTAGCAGTCTCCAATGGTATAGTAAACTAATAACCACGAATTCGAAGACAGTTTTTGCCAACGTAATGATAACGTCATTACAAACATAATAACAGTAATTTAAAAATCAAATGCAACCCCATTCGTAGAATCGTCTTATTTCCTCTAACAGTGCATGAAATTCTTAGAAGTCCAACATTAACATTGTGACTATAAAAATAATTAAAATCGTAGTTAGGTTATAATTTAAAAAAACCAACTTAATGTTATACTTGCAACATTTAACTTATCTAAGCAAGATAGCTTTGAATAATAATAATAATAAGAAGAATAATTAAGAGAATAATAAAATCGATTCTTGTACATAATAATGAATAATATAAGAAAATTTCAATAATTTTACTGAATTCCAATAAATGTTAAATCGACACCTGAATTTATTAACATTAAATATCTATTATTTACAGAAGCACAAAGTATCAAATGATATCAAAACGTTGACATTGTCTGACACTTGTCATTGTAGAAACGATTAACCTTTTTGTAATGATGATTGTGGTTCCATTTCGATATTATTTCCTTTACAATTTTCGGATAATAACGATGTTATTTTATGTCATATGTCCTTGAAATAAGGATTAGAATCAAGGTTTGATGCAGCTGTTATTTTTTTGATGGTATAATACAACCGCGAGCTTCCTGTAAAGCGAAACCATGATCGACCCTGTGGGTGGTTCGAATTGTATCAAGTTCCTGGTTGACGTCTTTTTGTCAGTTGAGAATTATTCGATCAATATAGGTGCATGTAACATATTCAAGGTTGCGTTAACATTTATATATGACATACATATACTTTTATATATAATATACATTCTTCTCACATAGCTCATCAATAATAATATGTTAAGAATCTTCTTATAATTCGGTAAAAACTTTTTTTAAAGGTTATTGGCAATGCCATTTTCAAGATACTTCTAATATTCCTATTGCCCCTCAAAATAAGCTCTAAGCTTGCGCTAGGAGTGGGTACGAAAACAGCCCAAGGGAGTCAGGATCAAACCCGCAAGTCTCGCGTTAACGAAGCAGAGCCGGCCCTTCTACCGGTGAGCTATTGAGGCTTCATCTTCATCAAAATATTAACAACCTATGAGGTTAAAAAACGTACTTAATACTAATACAAAAAACATTTAATTCTAAAATTGTTGGAGTAGTTATAGTACTCTAATTTATGGAACGTCATTTTGAAAGAACGTCATTTTAAATAATTTATTGCATCTTTGTCATTCGTATGCTTCATATGAGTGTTGCATAAAAGCGACGGAACTAAGGCACAAAGGCTCGCGAAATCTAATATTATTCCGTATTGTAACGATCGCCAATCGCAAGAACTTGGTCTGTTAGTGTCGCCTATTGTTCGATTTCTAAGCCGAATATAATAACTACAGCAAAACGATACAACTTAACGTTAACCATCGGTAACACTATATTAGAACCTTATTGTCTAGATATAAGGACTAGTATAATTGTTTAAGGTTTTTTATTAACTTTGTAAGGAATTGTCGAAGAACAGTTGAGTTGTGGTCGGAAGTAGTTATTAAATTATAAATTTGCCTTTGTGCAGCTGCTCCAAAATATCCATTAAACGACTATTTTTACTTAGCTATGCTACTATGGTACTTAATTTTTATAGACACTTAAGTTACGTAATATATTGCTTTATATTCATATCATCATATCAAGATCGATTTGCTAAAAGGCTAGCAGCATTTCCTCGATTTAACGAATATCCCATTCTATGATAATAATAATTATAATACTTATTATTATTTGTTAAAATATGAGTAAGTCAATAAGGCATACGAAATAAAATTATTAGTATTACTGGATCATCATGTTTTGCTTTATTGGCGTGCAAGAATCCGTAAGGAGCAACCACATTCCATTTTTTTAAAAGATAATCACTACATAGTATAAAACAAAGTCGCTTTCTCTGTCCCTATGTATGCTTAAATCTTTAAAACTACGCAATAGATTTTGTTGTTTTATATGTATAATAACATCATTTAAATAGTGGAGACAAAAAAAAATTTTTTTGAGGTTTCTAATGTGATGTCGTAAATAATTACATTTAATGCGTGCGGGCCACGGGCAGTAATGAATAAATCAAAACTACTGGATCGATTTTAATCATTTTTTCAGTGAATGACATCGGCTATATATTTTAATATGTATATGTAATATGATAAAACAACAATGTTAAACGTATACAATTCAAAAAATTCAAGGTCAGAAAGGAAATAAATAAAATATTCAATAGAAGTTAAAATTTAAAACGTAATTTATACTGTAATCACCTTTTAAAAACAGTAAAATATATAGAATGCTCTTTTCAAAAGCAAAGTGAAAATAATTTCATATGCAAGTAACACTCAAAGTTTGTAGCTCTAAAACGAAGTGTACAATGACACAATGTCAGTCATTCATAAACGTTTGCTCTCCTGTTAGTAAACGGAAGTTGACTACACCGCAACCAACACTGTTATCTCGTACTAACCTTTGTTCCTTTGTAACTTCCTCTGATGGTAATGTGTTAAGTGTTGCATTATTATGGTAATGTTGACTAGCTAAACTTTTTAAATTATATTGGATAGATTAAAGCACTTGATTATAAACGTCCGCCGCGCCGTGCCCTGATGTCGTGAAACTTATTAGGCATTAACGTGATGAGGGGAAAGTATGAGAAATCAAAAGAAGAGGATACAAGGCGTTAGAGTTTGGGCAAATAGCGCTTACATTTGTCAAAGGCAATGAAACTGTTATAGATATGTTACACCTGTGCTGCTGCACGTGCTCAAAAGCGACCTTTCGCATAATATTTATGCGAGAGGTCGCTTTGCTGGTCGACTATAGCTCATTTAAATCGAGCTTCAATTACTTTTTTTTAAGATAGATTTTTAAATGTAGACCGCATCTGTCTTCTTCAAATATTAAAGTAATATCGTTGACTTGTTCAGTATCCTAAACTAGTTTCTTGATTACGTAATCTTTAAAGAACATATTTTTAACTGTACGACGACATATGAAACAGTTATACTAATATGTGATAAGAAGATAAAAGAAAACTCGCTGAACATCAACTAGAACTTAATTTGTCAATCTTTTCAAAACAACGATTTTCATACATCATTCATTTTTACAATGTCATTCAATCTTTCGTCAATGGAAAATCTGTTATACCTCAATACAATAAAGGAAAGAATGGATCTGACTTTGCAAACGGTCATATACTGGTTGACTAGATTCGATCCGAGATTGTAGTCCATCCATCAAGCCGAATGTCAAAACTAATACGAAGTGTGTCCCGCGAGAGATTCCCAATAGTGGTGGTGATGATGATGTAATCCACTATCTGCGATGCTATTTCTATACTATAAAGATCTAAAAATAATCTTGGTCCAAAACATTATCATTGCAAAATGTTAACTAGGACTTTTTCATAAACTAACGTAATCACTAACTAAACATTTATTGAAATTGCCATACAAGTGATAGCTTGTTCGATCATTCCATACCATGGAAAGATAAAACCAAATAACTAAGCTTCATACTCAATAACATAGTTACCTTTGAAGCTCATATCCGCAGGGCACGCAATAAAGCCGCGGAATTTTGGAACTGTATGGGATGTTGGGCAGACGCAGTAAACTGTCCCTTAGAAATAAGATGACATTATACAAAAGCTGTATACGTATCATACTGAATATATATCATAGATAATTAATCAAATACAAATAATTCAAAACCGTTTCTTACGCATGGCCTGTCTGGGCCACCTCTGCACCATTCTCCCCCACCCTCTCGGTGACGCTGTAAAAAAAATTTATAAGGCGTATCAAAAATGTATTGGATGTGCTACAATTTTTATTATAGTGGACACACAACCTTAAGCTATGTGTGTTCCGTGAGATCCCAATCGTCGTTATAATTATGCGTTTCGATGCAGCGACGTCATCCGATTAAAATTGGCAGCCGATAGGGGAAGTTATATTAGATTGAAGAGTCAAGTCAGATTGTGTTCAAAACATGAAGCACGTGATAATATCTGTTAATTGTATTCTATGAATAGGAAGGCCAAAATTGAATGATTGATTTAGTTTAGTGCAAGGGTTTAACAAGAAATCTATGTCATAGCAAAATATTCAGCAGAGTTTATTCCACTAATGAAATGAGTCACATTGGTAGGTCTTTTGTTGCAAGAGGCCGGCTAGGTAGGCACCATCGCAGTGTCAAATATTCTACCGCCAAGCCGTAGTGTCTTAGGCATTACGGTGTTTCGGTTTGAAGGGCACTGTAGGCTAGTGAAACCCAGTAATTTCAGTTAAATAAGTTAAAGTTTAAAAAGAAATTTATTAACCAATATTTCGAGATTGAGAATACTATAATGGTGTTGCAAGCTCTCATAGGCTACGGCAACCGCTTACCATCAGGTGGGCCATATGCTTGCGCGCACTCTTAGTAACATAAAAAAAAACGTAGTATGAGTCACTTTTACATTTAATAAAATATATGACTGTAAATTTCCTGGGTATTAACTTTTAGGAACTTGCTAACTGTTTATATTTGAGATAGTTCATAAATAGACTCTGGTTATTTATTCAACAGTTTGTTCCATTAAATGAAGTACTTAAGTTACTGAAAATGAAGAGTTGTCGTATCTATATAAAGTGTTTATTCTCAGTAACTCACTAATTGAGTTGCACTATAGTTTCACTATGTGTCACTAGAATAATTTTAAGAATACTAAATGTGTGTCAAATTAATTTTCGCTTTTGTTAAGTTCGTGTTAACACATTTAGACTTACTTGTTGAGTTTTCTTTTCAGTCATTTAACGTTATATATACGGTTTTAGTGAGTCATGGATGTTAACGTTGCTACGATAATTAGTCCAAAAACTGTTCTAGGCGTTACGTAAAGTGAATGTGCTTTTAACGAATCGCAATTCAGCAAAACGATGTGAAAAAATAGATTCCGCTATTTAATGATCAAGTCAATTTTGCATGAAAACATTCAAATACTTTTTTTTGTAATTGTTTCAATATAATGATATGTGGAAAGCCCCATTTGATTGAGAGCAGTAAAGGATGCGGTCTGTGTTTATAGTAAGAACTATCTGTACCCGCGGTTTCACCCGCACTTATAGTGTGTCTATCGTGATGCTAAAGAACAAATTGAAGCCTTAATAGCTCAACGGTAGAAGCACCGACTTCGCTCCGTTAACGCAAGAGTCGAGGGTCGATCCTAACCCCTTGGGCTATTGTCGTACCCACTCCTAGCGCAAGCTTCGAGCTTATTTGGGGGGCAATAGAAATATTAGTAATGCCTTATAAAGCATTTCTAATATTCTTTATAAAATAAAAAATAAAAAATTATTACCATAACAAAGGTTATTTATAATCAGTTGACCTTTAAAGATAGACATATGCTATCTTGGACTTTATTACAACTTTTATAGGGATCATTAATCTATTTTGCGTAATTTCAACTGTCTCGCTCGCTTAAAAGGAATATTTCTTTCCCGTTTTTGCCAATTTTTTTTTGATGCTCCGCTACTATTGATATTGATTGATAGCCTTCTTTAGTAAATGTACTATTAGTTCTTGAGATTAGCAAACAAACAAGCTCTTAAGCTTTATTACATTTGTACAGAAAGTGGCATGTGATGGTATGAAAAAGGGAGTCAAGAAGAGCAGGAAATCAAACGAAACACAACAGTACAGATATTATTTCAAGTCAAAAATAATAGTGTTAGAGTTCACTTCTACAATCTAGTCAGCTTTGCAACACATACATAAATAAGCAAATTCAAATCATTTAGTCAGAATTCCGCTCGGACAGATGTTTACATTGATCCTACAAATATCAGTTTCGGTCTGGGCGTTTATGCCTTCTCCCACCGTGCCTTGGAGAGCACGTAAAGCTGTAGATCACATTTGTTATCACATAGAATCTGATAATAATCGCTAACTCTTGATCCAATGAGTTACTGCTTTGTCCGTATGGTTACGAAGGTCAGATGGCAATCGCTCTGTGTAAAAATTAGTAACCTGTCATATCCGGACAAGAGTAGTAAGCAGATCCTGCGTAAATACTCTTATAATACTGGGAATAATGCTAGAAAGAAGAAGAAGATTTGTTTGATCAGTTTGTGACACCTTGAAATTTTGTACATTTTAATTTTATTGGTACCTTTGTATTTTAATGTATTAAATGATGTAACAACGCTTTGAACAACAAAAATAAACTTTGTAATCCTAGCTTTCGTCTGCGTAAAGTCAGTAATTCTTTTAAATGGCTAGGTATTCGCATTTACAATAAAATTCCAGATTGTTTATTGGAACTGCCAACAAGCAAGTTCCAAATGTACATAAAAAATAAACTTATCAATAAAGCCTATTATTCGTTAGAGGAATATTTTTCCGATAAAAATGCTTGATGACTCTTAATATTGCTGAATCTCATTCAAGAACCAAATTTTATACGAGAGAATACAATTGTAAAAAAAATAAATATTTGAAAAGAGTAACTGTCGAGTTTCTTGTAGGTTCTTCTCGATAGAATCAACCTTCCGATCCGTCGGTAGCGTTTGACTATTCAAAAGTACTTTTTAAAAGTCTACTTGAATAAAAATAATTTTGATTTGATTTGATTTGAATGATTGAAAAAAAAAAACAGTTATTGAAAAATATTGGTCTAATTAATGGAACATTATAAACATTAAATTTGTTATTAAATTTAATATTTATTTTCAATCTGTCTAATAACAATATTATATTGATGCGTAAATTGGAACAATGGAATATGATCGGAACACGATAGCGCAATAATATTGTGATTAACTTATGCAAATATTATTTCATGATCAATTCATTGTTGACAATAATATTGGAATCTAGTTTACGTCGAAACGGTTATGGCGTCAAAACACGGCCATTTATTGAGTCTATTAAGCTTATATTATTCTCGTATATGACGATATTATGAACTGTATGATTGTAAGCGTGATTGAAATTTTAATTGTTATTATAACAGACAAAGCACTAGTTAATAAGGTAATAAAGTATCAACAAAACTTGAACAATGTTATTATTTCAAATATATAATAATAAATAACTCATTGGACTTTGAAAGTTTGAAAAGTCATAAGGCTAATTCTAATATACAATTGAACAGTATATTTTTCTAAGTTAAATACCAACTAGAATATTCTGAAAATTATTTATTCTGAACTTTATTTATTTCCAATAAGAAAATCAGACTGCTGATTGGATTTAGTAATGAATGTGTAATGTATCAGCAGTAGAATGAATGATGAAATTTGGCACTAATATTTGTTGTTACCTAGATTCAAATATAGGATACTTTAGATCCTGGAAAAATGTAAAGTTCCCCCAAGATAAACGATAAGATGGATCTTATGGAATCTTGACTACTTATCTTGACTACTTATATAGTCTACTCGGACTAGTATCCGCTAGTTACTAATATCGTAATACTTAATGTCAGACATTAAACTTTTATCGTAAAGTAGAATAAGAAGAAAACCATTTTATTCATAGCGAACAAAAAATATATTTTCCAAATAATCTTAAAGATAAAAACTACTTTTCCAATACAAAGTTTAATAACAAAACTTAAAACGTGATTGATAACATTAGGGGTAGATCCGCCGCCGGTTGCTACGTGATTTTTCACGTAGATTTCGTAATAGTGGAGCCATGCTTCTCCCAGCACAAATGGGCCGGCTCGACCGGGGAAGTACTACCTTCTCACAAAATATTGGTGTAAAGTATCAGCGCTTGGCCTAGGTGCGGGAAAAATGTTAATTTAAGATCTAGAGGGGATCAAAATGACTGACACCGTTGTAGCGTTGTGGGTAGCGAGTCTGCCTTTAGTCTCGATGGTTGCGGGTTCGATTCCTGCTCGAGCAGATGTTTGTTAAAATTTCTGTCTCGGTCTGAGCGTTTGTCCGTGTGGGTCTCCCCACCGTGCCTCGATGAGCACGTTAAGCTGTCGGTCCTGGGTATTATCAATAACATCTGATAATAATCGTTAACTCTTGATAAGTAAATTGTTCTTATCCAATGAATTACTGGTTCGCCCTTAGGGTTGCGGAGGTCAGATGGCAATCGCTCTGTGTATAAACTAGTAACCTGTCAAATCCGGATAAGAGTAATAAGCAGACCCTGGGTACATAAAAATACCGGGAATGAACCAAAATGACTAATTTCTTAAATAGTTATTAATTAAATTGTACAAAATGCATTATATTCGTAAATTTCTCAGTTTTTAGCAATGTCCAGGCAGAGGCAGCTGCCTCCCCTTGGTCCCACATCGCTATGCCTATGAGTATCAGTAGGTACTGTTGCGTCTCGTACAATGAGGGAGAGCGCTGTAGGCCTAATCTCCTCTCTGTTCCCTTCCTTTTTTCCCTCTTGACCCTCGGTTGGCAACACGCATGTATCACAAGCGTTCATAGCTTGCGGTGACTGTTTATCATCGAACGGCCATATGCTTGCATGCCAACTGTCACGAAATAAAAAAAAAAATCTGCGAAATATCTCATTATCGGTCCAATTACAGTTAATATTATTATCTTAGCATCAGCTTTGCTATTGACTTAACTTTTATTACACTTAAGCTGTACATAGAAACTACTATTATTAAATTTTATCTTTGTAGTAAAAGTTGTACATCTTATTTAATCACATTAAGATGCTGCGAACATAGTGCTGTAATAAAATGCTGAATGCGCTTTATTTATGTTTTATAGTTAATTATCTAGTTGAGTAAATGAACAGTTGTAATAGTGACTTATTAAAATTATCTTAAGTAATTTAACGTAAGATTATGACTAAAAGACCGTTTATACTGTGATTTATTGAATTACAATGGACAATAATGCTTCAATATTTTATTATCTCAATGTTAAATCCTTGTTTATCTATCATTTTTATTTTATATTGAGCATATCTTAAACTAAAATGTACATAAATATAATATTGAAAATGTGTAACTTTTTTAGTAAATTATTTATTCATGTCAATGATATGTTTATACTATTTTCGGGTCTAGTATCTAATTATACATAGGTATAAAACGTAGATGAATTATAAATAATTATTAAAAATTATTGTATAGGCGTCGGGATGTGATGACTGGTGTTGAGATAATCTCTGTCACGGCAGAGATTATTCCACAAGTACAATCAGTCACACTGGTGGTAGGTATTTTGCTGCAAGAGTCCAGGTAGGTACAACCGCAGTGTCAAATATTCTACCGCAAAGCTGTAGTGTCTTTGGCATAACTGCGTTTAGGTTTGAAGGGCCCTGTAGGCTAGTGAAATTACTGGACAAAGGAGATGTAAGAACCAATATCTCGAGATTGGCAACGCGTGCATCGAAACAGATGGTGTAAGTAAATGTTTTTTTATCGGTGATAATAAGAAATCCTTATCAAGCTTATTACAAAAATATATCATTAAAATAACAAAGTGAATTGCTCAGAAATAATATTTTACGTAAAAAAATGCCTAAGCGTGTAAAATGTAAAAAAAAGCGTAAAGCTTGTAATCGGTTTTAAAAATCTTACCTTGTATTCTTATAAGAAATGCCAATTAAGTAAAATAATTTCTTATTAATGACCTTTTAAATTTATAATTTGTACTAGAACTTGTTTTGGCTAGTTAATTATTAAATATTTAAAGAAGGTGTGAGACAAGTAATTAAATTTATGCAACTTCTGAGCCAAATAATTCCTTTATACATTTTTAGTGTTAGAAATAGAAGGTTAGTATAAAAAACCACTACAAAAGAATTCCGATAAGAACACAACACCTGAAGCCGCGTTTAAAAATGTTTCTACTCGAACTATATAATAAATTCGTTATTTTTACGTTCACCGCAACCTTAAGCGTAGAGCTTTTCCTGTGGCTTACGTTTCGTTAATTTGTAAGAAGAATACTTTTTAAAAGATCGATAACAGTATTTGTTTTCGATCGTATTCGCAGTGGTCCCATCTATAGTGTCTTTATTCGGGGGTTCGAGAACACGTAACACTTGAAACTAATTTATTAGCTTCAAGGCTTACCAAATAATATTTAACGTTATTTACCTCCCGGTAGCCTATTTTTTTTTGGAATGTGTATTACTGTTGGCTCTTCCGGCCTTGACAGGCTCACCCAGTACAGGGACACGGCCGTGAAAAGGGACAGCCCTCACGGGGCCTCAAATTTTATTCCGTCCTTAGGGTGCCTACGAAGCCAAGGTAGAGTATTCATTCTAATTCTAAGTGTTAAGAGAGATGTCAAATGACAGTTACAACTGACAACTGACAACTAGGAACATATAAAATATAGATTTATAATAGTTAATTTATTAATTTATGTTGCGCCAGAGCCAGGTAGCGGGCCGCCTTACTGCGGCTATCGCCTATAGAGACTTTGTGTTTTTGTATTATATAGTGTAATGTTTAGTGGTAAGTCAAACTCTGTAGCTCAGTCGGAATTATTAAAATGACACACACAGTGTAATGATGGTAGGCTATATAAAAGCCAAAAGTTCATATCTCTCGTTGCCAAAGCCTCCCTGTTGTACCGAGAAATGTAACCGATTTAAAACACAATCAGAATACAATACTAATTCCTAGAGTAGCAAGAATATCACTGGCAAATTCTCGTATTATTCTAGAAAATATACTGGCGAAATTATGTGGAAAAAAAAAGAAATTTCAATACATCTCAAAAAATTCGTATAACAGTTGATCACATTACTAAAGCGATTATTTTTATTATACCAGTACCATTACATACTACGAAAAGAAATGGATATAGTTTTTTAGGATCATGTACACCCTTGACAGCCATTTTAATAAATAAGATGTCTATCGATATCCTTTGATACTCCAGAGTCTCATTGACTAAGCAATATAAATATAGTAAGAATGTAGTTTATTTCAACAAATATTTCATGAAAATATGCGTCTTCTTCCTAAAATTTTCCTACATTTTAATGTAATGCGCTTATTACTATCTAAGGTAATGGTGACACCTTATTGATAACAATGGTGGTGCAGCGGTAGCGACTAGTTCGCTACCTTATGCGGCAAAGGTAGAGGATTCGATTGCCACACGGGGCAGATGCTTGTATTTATCATATTGGCATGTATTCCGGTTTGTTTGTTTCCGGTTTGTTGTTACTTGGGTTTGTGTGTTTCCGGTCCCCTCCAGGATATTGCTTTCCTAATGGAGACTGTTGAGTGTGTTACGTTTATTTATTAAAAATTATATAAATGTTGTAAAGAGTAAGCGATTATTATCAGACGTGCGATAAAAACTGTGACCGAAAGATTAACGGTCTCGCCAAGGATGAGTAGACTAACTAGGATAAGCCACAATCCTCAGTACAATACAGGTAATACGAGTACATACATCTGCTACAAGCTGTAATTAAACCCGCGAATATTTGCGTCAGTAATAGATTTCAGCGGTTCAGAGAACAGAAATTCATACAGATTTCACATTTAAAAAAGAACATAATATTATTTATTGAACAAAATATTTTATCTTCATTTTCATTCGCTTTGACGATGTTGTGGCGCAGCGGTAGCGGACCTGCCTTAAGAGCCACAGGTCACAGGTTTGATTCCCGCTCGGAGCAGCTGTTTGTATTGACCATACAAGCATGTTTTCCGGTTTGGGTGTGTTTGTCCTTGTCAATGTGTATGTTTCTGGACCCACAACACAGAATATAAATATTATACTGTCTAGTAAACGTTGAGTGTGTAGCGTTTATTATTATTATTCACTACACAGTCATATTCTTCGTAGTTCCATATTACCGAAAATGTCCGCTGCCTAAGGATATAAACTCAGGTCTTCTCCTTCCTAGCATTATTTTCGGTACTGAGCCCAGAGTATGCTTGCACTCTTATCCTGATTTGACGGGTTACTAGTTTTTACATAGTGATTGCATCGGACCTCCGCAACCCAACGCAAACCAATAACTCATTGGATGAGAGCAAAGTACTTATAAAGAGTTAAAGATTATTATCAGATGTTATGATAACAGCCGTGACCGATATCTTAATGAACTCTCCGAGGCACAGTGGAGAGACCCACGAGAACAACCACCCAGACCGAAATAATATAACAAACATCTGCTCCGGACCCTCTTAAGGTTTAAAGCAGGCTCGCTACCAGCACGTCACAACGGCCTTCAAGGGTATAAACTATGTTTAAAATAGAAAAAAAACTTGTTAAATATAAACTTTAATTGAACTTCCTCTCTTCACTACCACATTGTTCTTTGCGTAATTTTTTTTTTTTTTTATGTTAGAAGTTGGCAAACAAGCATACGGTCCACCTGATGGTAAGTGGTTGCCTTAGCCTATGAGCGCTTGCAGCACCATTAGTAGGTGCCACTCACGCGTTGCCAACCTCGAGATATTAGTTCTTAAATCTCGTTCGCCCAGTAATTTCACTAGCGTACAATGCCCTTCAAACCGGAACACAGTAGTGCCTAAGCACTACTATTTGGCAACAGAATATTGGACACTGCGGTGGTACCTACCTAGCCGGCCTCTTGCAACAAAAGACCTACCACCAGTGTGACTGATTGCACTGGTGGAATAATCTCTGCTGTGACAGAGGTTATCCCAACAGTGTTAAATGTAGTGATAATCACATTAACACTAGGAACAAACATAAATTAACGATGCCAGTTACTAGACTGTATAAAATTAGTAACTCTTTTAAGGGTAACTATATACGGTTTTACAATAGGATCCCAGAAAGCGTTAAGAAACTTTCTATTAACAAATTTAAAAAAAAGGTCAAAGGACGTTTGTGTGGTAAGGGCAAAAAATTACAAAATTAGTGATTACCTTGAGGACACCACACCTTGGGAATGAGACAGTAACTCAAGGCTTTTCAGAAAACATAATGTGTAATGTAAATTACTTTGACATTAAAAATAATAATAATAAATAAAAAAATATAACCCCTCGAGTTTGTTGCGCCAGCTCTTCTCGGGTAGAGGTTTAAATTTGGAGCCGGTGGTAGAATCTGAATTTCAACTTATATGTGCAATGCTTTTTACGTTAAATAAAAATATTTGAATTTGAATTTGAATTTCAAATGTTCAAAGTGCTTACTTCGATTCCAGTAATTAGCGTGAGTATCATACCAGTGATATTGTATTAACACGAGATAGGTCTGTATGTAATTAGTAACATTCCCGCTATCAGAGATTAATATGTTCAAGTACTTCTCATATCAAGGCTCGACACCGTTGTGGCGTTGTGGGTAGCGAGTCTACCTTTAGTCTCGACGGTTGCAGGTTCGATTCCCGCTCGGGCAGATGTTTGTTAAAATTTCTGTCTCGGTCTGGGCGTTTGTCTGTGTGGGTCTCCCCACCGTGCCTCGGAGAGCACGTTAAGCTGTCGGTCCCGGTTATTATCAATAACATCTGATAATAAGCGTTAACTCTTGATAAGTAAATTGCTCTTATCCAATGAGTTACTGGTTCGCCCTTAGGGTTGCGGAGGTCAGATGGAAATCGCTCCGTGTAAAAACTAGTAACCTGTTAAATCCGGATAAGAGTAATAAGCAGACCCTGGGTACATAAAATACCGGGAATAATGCTAGGATGAAGACTTCTCATATCATGGCTGATTATGTTTATGCTTCAGGCTTATTAAAGCAATCTATTTACGTAAAATTTATAGTTATTTTCATATCTCAATCGGAGTTCTAATCTATCTAAATCTACACATTTAAATAAACTTGAAGTGTCTGTTTGTTATTCGAAATTAATAGCTTGTCCCTAAATGTATATACGATATTTATATATATAGAACAATTTTTAAAGTTTTTGTCTGTTTGCCTGTTTTTTTTCGGCTGAACGTATTTTATTGGACTTAAAATGTGTCATTACTTCCTAATTTCACGACAAGTAAAAGTTCAAATTGCTAAGTATTTTTCTTGTGCAAATAATTAAAATTAAAATATATTATGTTAACTTTGACATAATTAAGTTTTTACTCAGATTACTATATCAATTAGACTAGTGAAAAGGTTTTTCTTATATCAGAAATTAGTAAATAAATGCAAAAAGAAACTCAATTAATTTCTCATTTCGTTTGTAAAATTCATGTAAAATTATATTTCACGTAATTAAGCTTAATTAAGATTTTGCTTTGAACGTAAATATTCCGCAAATGAAAGACATAATGAGTATCAAAACTTCAGTATAATTTTATTACGGTTTCAAGATATCTTTGTACATTTTATACAAAACAATAATTTTTATTATGACTAATAATTACAATTCAAAAATTACATTTATTTGCAAATTCATAATTATTAATTCTAATATCACGATTTAGCTTAGTTATTATATAAGATTTCAAGCAATAATTCCAAACGATAACATCGCGAACATATTTTATATACATTTATATATAGAAAGCACATAATACATTTGACCGTGTTAATCGTAAACAATTTTAATGACAACACAATAATATCTTCTTGAAATTTCTTAATACTATCTAAATTAAACACATAAGCATATTATACCTACTATAAGACCAGAATAATCATATAAATTATATTCTTGTATCAGGTAAATGCCTATAATACATATAAAGTAACTGATAAATGACTTTAGTAGTATGAGTATTATTATAAAAGAATGGATTAATTGTGCAAAATTAAATTGTATTTTCTCAGGGTTCCGGTCTTTATAATTAGAGTCCTTGTTCCACAATAAATCACATAAATCGACTAACAATAGACGCAACTATCACGAAAACCAAAATAAGCAGAATAAAGAACATCCTCCTTTTTAATTTCAAACTTGGTTAGTTACATCTTACATCAATTTAGTGAACATGAAATTTACAAAAATATCTTAAATTAATTGGTGTTGTTTTACAGTGAATGCTATCTAAAATATATTTCACATTCATAAATTTAATAAATACAAGTATTAATTATTTGAAAAGTGTTTACCTTATCAGACTTAACATTTTCACACAAACTTTGTACAATATATTGTAATTTAACATTATCGTCATGTGACTTTACCTTATTGACAAGTCCTTTACGTATGTGAAAATTGACCAAAGTATATATTAATATACTCAGTTATTTTATATACAATAAAAGTAATATTATATTCGAAAGTGCTATTAATGGTTAAGTGTAATAAATAGGAATAATATAAATGCATGTGTTAATGAAATGTTCTCAGACAAAATAAGTACGACCCTTAGCAGCGGAATTTGTAATAGAACGAGGTACTGTGGGAGATATATCTTCTACCCTAGAATAGACATGACCGCTACTTGGGGACAGCCTAAGGTCATAATTAAACCGGGGACATGCCCTGTTGTCGATCGACATATAACTATTGTTCGAATTGTTCCCTTCCCCATACGTGTTTTCAGACGAAGGAGAGCTTTCATTCTGCGATGTCTCTCCATCGTTTCTCCTGCAATATTGCAGAGAATTCGAAAAATTCTGCTTTGAGCAACAATCGTTTGTGACCGGCATTGTAGTGTATCTCAACGTCGGGGTCTGACGTAATGACTTCTTGAATACGCTCTTCTCTGAGCTCTTTACCGTGATAATGGTGTCGGTTGAATTAAGTAAAGAGATGAATTTATCCCAGAAGCGGGGATCGTTCCACGATATATTTTTAAACTTATCTAATACAAAACAGAGTTCGTCGTTTATTTGATTATTATCTACAATCTTTATGAATATTACCTTATTCAAATCGCTACGATTCAAGGACTTTAAATAGCTATAAAACATATTTTTGAAATGGAAATCACAAAGATCATTGCAAATAAAATTAGTCGTTAATACGATTAATAGACGCTTTGACAATTTAGAAGATTTTGAAAAACTATCTAGTGTGAGTATATTTAGAGTTGATTCGTTTAGAGCAAATTTCTTTGAAGACATTTTCCTGAACTCTATCTCTGACATAATATTATGATAAATAAATTGATTATCTTTGGTATTACATATCACATAGTAGTCGTATACGTGATTTGGATTTCCATCCAATACGTGGTCGACGTTTGGACATGACTGTTCTTTAAATAAAGGTACACCGTAATTAGTGTACAACCAATCACTGACATCGTATCTAAAAGCATAAAATATAGCCCCGGTAAGGCAAATAACAACAACTATAATAATAACACCGCATACGACTGCAAATAAATTATCAAAGAAAAATAAAGATTTTGGAACGATTTCGTTTTTAGAAACAGTCGGATCATTTATAGATCCCAAATATTCCTTACAGTGGCTTAGCACGGAAGCAATCGTTATTTTAGTAGGCTTGCCTTCAGTATCAGTACAAAGCATTTTTTCTGGGTCTCCTGGATCCCGCCGAAGCCACGTATCTAACTCAGCTATACTTTTACAGTCACAGGAATATTGATTGCCTTCTATTGAAACATGTGCTAAGCTCTTGGAGGACGATGCTAGCAATTTCCAGGGGAAAAAGTTGACGAGTTTATTATCATCAATTCTTAGAACAGATAATGATTTCAATGTTGAAAACGTATTATTTGCAACATGTACTATTGCATTATGATCTAAATATAGTTCGTTTAAGCTATTAAGATGTACAAATTCATCACCCTTTAACTCCACTAATTTATTATTTTCTAAATGCAATACTCGCAATGAATCAACCCCTTTAAACGTTTGATTATTTACTTCTTTTAATTTTGTATCATTTAAATATAATACTTGCAATTTCTTTTTACCAATAAATATATGATTTCCCAAATAACTAATATCATTTCCATCTAAATATATTTCAGTTGCATCCATTGGAATTCTTTCCGGAACTTTAGTGTAGCCGGCGTTCGAACAGTCGACAACGTTTGCGTTCCACGTTATATCGTGGTAGCATTTACAGTTATTTGGGCAAATCATTTCACAATCACAAGCAACAAATTCACAACAATGGCAAAGAGCAAAACAATGCCTTTCATATGGGCACAGAAAATCAGAAGGTGACATATCTATTATCATTTTTTTCTCTTTTACTCGCGAATGAACTAATGAACAAAAAGCTTTATCGAGATCTAACACACGCGGGTATTGTCGGGTATGGCTTAAATAATTGATCCGTTGAATCCATTCCATTGAACAATCACAAACAAATGGGTTTCCGCTTATAAAGAACTCGGGTAAGTCACTATCTTCTTTTATTTGATCTAACCTGAACGCGTTGATGTCAAGTTGTACTATTTTGTTGTTATTTAATGTCACAGTTGTCAATTTTTGTAGCTTTGAAAACGCGCCGACTTGTATATGTTGTATGTTATTGTTATTTAAATAAAGTTTTTCTACTGATTTTGGGATTGAAGTGACAGTTAATTGTGTTATATTATTATAGCTTAAATCTAATAATTTTATGCTGATGTTAGATTTCATATCATTATTTAAAAAAGTGTTTATATAATTCATATGCAAATCTAGCCATTCTAAGCTACTAGGAAAACTATTAAAGTTAAAAGAAGAAATCTTATTTGCGGACATATTTAACCATACCAAGCTATTTAGAGTAGAAAATATTCCATCGAATTTCGTTATATCATTTCCATCCATACGTAATAATTTCAATTTTGTATTTTTACGAAAACAACGAGATGAGACGAGTTTTATTTTATTCGATGCTAAATTAAGTACCTGCAACTGAGGCAAATGTTCAAAAGTATCCTCGTTTAAATGAGTAACTTTGTTATCTACAAGTCGCAAACCAAAAAGTTCTGTAAGACCACGAAAGTTTTCCTGGTTTAAATGGGTTATATTGTTATTCCCTATGTCCAAGGATCGTAGGGACCGTAATTTACGTATTGAAGGAGGAATTGAGGATAAAAAGTTGTCATTTAGAACTAAATCTTCAATTGTGGTCATATTGTCAAAAGCATTTTCTTCTATATGTTTAATTTTATTGTTGTCTAAAAACAACTCATGCAACACATGCAAATCAGTGAAAACGTGGGTGTGAATGTGTAATAATTTATTGTTTGAGAGTGTTAGGGAGTGTAAATTTCGTAACTCTTCAAAAGCATGTTCATCTATAGATGTTATTTCATTATGATCTAAATTGAGTTTCTGTAAACTATATAAATCCTGAAACATGTATCTTTCTATTCTACTTAACCTATTAAATGAGATGTTTAATATTACCATGCGTAACAATCCCACAAAAGTGCCCTTATTTATCCACTGACTAGTAAGTTCGTTACGAGATAGGTCCAGCACTTGAAGTTGATCTAATCCTCTAAAAAGACCAGGCGGCAAAACATTTATTGTATTATTGCTAAGGTTAATCTCTTTAAGTAATTTTGTATTAGAAAAAATATCAGGAGGTACATTATTCATAAAATTACTAGATAAATTCAAAACTTGTAAACTTATAAGACCCTCAAGGGCACCATCTTCAAGAGTAGAAATCGCATTATTTTGTAAAAATAATTTTGACAGTGAACGTAATTTCGATAAGCTATTTTCGGTAATTACAATCAAATCATTGTAAGACATGTCAAGAGTTTCTAAAACTAAATTACAACTTTTCACACTTAAGTTTTGCTCTCGCATAGAATCCGAGAAACCAATTGTTTTTATATTTTGCAAATGGTTTTTGGTTAAATTTAACATTTTTAAACTATACAATGAGCAAAAAGTATCAGTTTTAGTGCTCCAAATATTATTATCACTTATATCTAGTTCAATTAACTCACTTAAACCCGAAAAAGCATGTTCATGTAGTTCCATAGTCATCGCAGACCATTCACTGTTGTGCGTTGTCACGTGCAGAGATTTAAGATCTTTGAAATTCTCAAATGCACGTGCCGGTATCTGACGTATCTTGCATTTGTCAATGATAAGATCTCTGAGCTTGCCTAAGTTAGAATTTTTTCCAGAAGGCTTTTCAGTTTGAGCTGCTAGTGTACTTTCGAAGAAGAGAATCTCACTGCACTGGACATGCAATGATATTACGTCGTCGAAATGTGTCCGGCTAATATTTTGTAATAGATGATCCAAACTGCTGATTGTTCGAATTTTGCAAAAAAGCACTGCGTCCTCCGACGTTTCCGTCTCTGGTGTGCGATAGGCACACTCATGCGGCATTTCAGCCGCGTTACTGTTTTCGATAACATAACAGTAGAATAACACATACACAAATAAATATTCGAATATTCGGCGCTGAAGTCTTTTCACGATAGTTTTTGTTATTGGCATTTTATGTTCGTATGGAAGTAACGGTAAGACATCGATGTCGGCAGTGCCATTTATAAAGAGGCGAAATGGTTGATCGCGTCATAAATATTCACGCGGTAGGAACGACATCGCGAGTCGCGTGGCATGTCAGCTTTATTCACGGTAGCAGCGGGCGTGTGGCGCGGTTGACGGCTGCCCACCGACTGAGCGGCGCTTTGTGGCTCCGCCCTGCGACGCCCGACGCCCGCCGCCACCCGCCCGGCGTCTAAAGAAACTTCATCTCATACCTCATAGGTAATATTATTATATGCAGTGTTGCAGTGCCAAGGGTGCATAAACAGCTAACTGGAATAGTTCGTAGCAAACATTTTTTGGAGTAAAATTTTAAACAACAATGAAATGTCAATAAATACATTCATAATATTTTTCCAGTAAGTAAGTATAATAGAGAAAATGACACTAAAGTCGTTCGCCCAACTTTTATGAAGAAAACTCATATGCGGTGTTAAAACTTTCATCAAATACACAAAACTTTGATACTTATGTTTAAACTTTCAAACCGCCTTTGTAATATCAAGAACACGATAGAAAAATACAAAGTCGGATACACTTATGTTGATGCTTTTAAAAAAAAGGGACTAATATTGCAACATATCTAACACCTGTTGTGTTAAAGAACTTGGCAAAACTTTTTACTTCGCGCGAAAATGAGATAAAAGCCTTACAAAATAGTTTTCTAGGACACCACATGCTTCTTAAGTTAACGTGTTCACTTTGGAAACGACGATGGGTATCGCTTAAGCGTTATAAAAGTTTGTGAGATTTACAATTCTGCTTTAATATACGCAGTTATCGTAGGAATAATAAAAGTTTTGTGATTATTTTTCACCCATCCATTAAGTACTCAATTTTTCGTACGTAATGGCTTAGTCCTAAAACTAAATTTAGCATTATCCGATTAAATACTTTAAACTAACTTAAATTATTAAAACCATCCTCAGACATTTAAATCATTTAAATTTATTTATTTATTTTATTTATTTATTTTATGGAAACATACAGTACTATAATTATTATAAACAATAATATATAAAACAGTCTTAAAACCAAAATAGTTTCCAATTATTTGTAAATACATAATTAGTTGACAATGAGTATAGACGCTTTTAATGGCATAAAAATCTAGTCTTCAAAAACATTTTTATTTAAATGTAAAATTAAAATTTAAAATTTAAAAAGAACAATAAAATTAAATAAATAATCAATAAATGTGCATGCAAATTATGGAAAAATACTTAAAATATATTATGAAGTTAAGTTAATTGAAATTAGCAAATACTTAAAAATGTACAGTAAATAGCTTACTCGATTTCCTTAATTAAAACCTCATTTATTGATTTCTTGAATTGATCAGGAGAGAGATGAAACAAGCCCAATTTATTGAATAAATTGTTATATTGTATACAGCATCTATTAACAAAGCTATTTCGAGCATAATTTGTTTTACTTGATTTAACAAAAAATGTAGGCTTGTGTCTTGAGTTTATTCGGGGGCAATTAAATTTAATTTTGGATAGAAGATAAGAAGAGTCAACGTTTCCGTGTAAAATTTTATAGAGCATGATTTGATCACGCTGCACTCGTCTATTAGAATATGAAAATTAGTTAATTAATCCTCAATAGCTCGACGATTCGATCCTGACTCCTTGGACTATTATGTTACCCACTTCGAGCGCAAGCTACGCGCTTATTTCGGGCAATAAGAGTATTAGTACTGACTTGAAAGATCACTGCCAATATTCTGTAAAAAAAAGATTATGGGTAACTTAATTAGTGGGCAAGACAGTCAGTGTAGGCACCGACTAGTTCTGGACCTCCGATGGTGTTATTAATCAATTTAACCTTTGTCACTACTACAAAAACTGTTTTAATTTTTAAGACTTTTGTGGAAGTACTGAAAGAGTTTTAGTTAATCGATTAAGTTTTCTTTTCATTGTTCAATAGTTTTAATACATTTTAGACAAGAGACATGATAGTTTTTCTATACGCTGTAACTGAGCTACGACAAAGGCCTTAATTTTTGATAAGCTTTTATAATAACTTAAGTATGCAATAAAAAAAGATCCGTTGTTTTAAAATCTGATTTGATTTTGATTTTTAGATTGAGATTACATTATCAAAGGCCGCGTGTAATTCAAGTCCATGATTGCTTAGTCTTTGTATGAGCTTGTTTCTATTATTATACTTAATAAATATTTTTAATTTTTGTCATAATAATATCCTTATAATATAAACCTGAAAAAAAATCTGTATGTCTTTTTGTCACTTTCACGCCTAAACCACTCAACCGATTTGGATGAAATTTGGTACTGAGATAGACTAGACCTTGAGAAACGTGATATGCTTTATTGCAAAGCAATTATTTGAATAGGTTGAAATATGTGATAAAAGATTTTATGGGGAACCAAATATTTCTACAAATTGTATTTAAGGTGCCGCAGTAAAATCGTTATTTACGCAAATGAGGCCGAGGGCAGAGGCTTGTATTAAATATATTTAACCAGCAGTCCATCCACGTGGTATATTGTAGGTAGGCATTTAAGGTATTTAGGTTCTTAAAAAAATCGAACTAGTGGTCGACTAGACTGAACAAGTCTATAGTCAAGGATCAATAGTCGATCTTAGTCAATATTTCAAAAATATTATAAAATAACCATCATAATTTGATACTAAATATAATTACGTTAATATTAAATTGTGCTTCCTTGAGGAAATGATTTTTTCATTTAATCTCATTTCGATGCTTAAATGAAAAATTAATTACAGTATCATTTTATTTAAGAACGCGTTTGATTTCCTTTTTTGGTTTCAAATTTAATAGAGAAATATTTACATCTATCTATAGCGCAGCGGTAGCGAACCTGTCTTAAGCGCCACGTGTCACGGGTTCGATTCCCGCTCGAAGCAGATATTTGTATTAACCATACAGGCATGTATTCCGGTCTGGATGTGTTTGTCCTTGTCATTTTGTATGTGTTCGGACACCTCCGGACACAAGATATCATTATCCTAATGGAGGCCGTTGAATATGTTGCGTTTATTATTATTGAAGAAAGTTGAAGGAAAATTGAAATTAAATTGAAATGGTAACAGTTTTATGACAGCATCAACGGCTTAAAACAAGATTGACGTAATAATTGGTACGCGGTTGAACTATGCATGTAACAAGTAATTTGTTGTTGAGTGGACCACCCATCATTGATGAGGTAACTATTATACTCGATACTGTGGTTCCCGACTTTAGATAGTTTAAGAAATGTTTGGTTTTCTGAAGTGATGGCCATTCATGCGTATATCTTATAGAAGATTAAATTTTCTCTATTTATATTATAAATAAATAAATAAATAAACGCTACACACTCAACGGCCCCCATTAGGATAATTATATCCTGTGTCGGGGGTCCGGAAACATTCACAATGACAAGGACAAACACAACCAGACCGGAAAACATGCCTGTACGAATAATACAAACATCTGCTCCGAGCGGGAATCGAACCCGCAACCGTCGAGGCTTAAGGGAGACTCGCTACCCACAACGCCACAACGGTGTCGTAATATTCTTTCTTGTTTTTCTCAAGACATTACTAATACTCTATTGCCCCTCATAATAACCTTATAGGTTATGCTTGGATGTGTACGACAATATCGAATATGCAGCTTTCGACTTAACAGAGTCAGTACCTTCTACTGTTTAGATTTTGAGACTTCTTTATTTACATCACATACAGAAAATTACTGTTAAAACTCACTTAAGGAATCAGATTCGAGATGGTCCAGTCCACTTATAATTATGTTTTTTTTTTATGTAAGAGGGGGCGAAGAAAACATATATGTTATGACTTGCGGTAATTGCAAACGTATTCATTGAAAATCTGAAGCCTGAAATTACATATACAAATAAAATTGTCACAAAACAGAAATTATACCCATTAGCATCATTATTATATATGTATACGTTATTAAAAGTAAACCAATAAGAGAGTGAAATGTATAAAAAACGGATAAATCTAATATATAAAATTCTCGTGTCACGATGTTTTCTACCAAACACCGTTGAGCCACATGGTGTTGAGGAACCAATTTTTATGAAATTTGGTTTGCGTATCGGGTAGGTTTGAGAATTGCAACATCTACTTTTCATACCCCTAAATGCTAAAAGAAGAACAATTTTTTTGAATTTTTTCGAGGCAGGACAGCGTCTTCCGGACCCGCTAGTATATTGTAAAATTAAGATTTTTTAAAGAAAAACATTTTTTATGTTTTTGTAACTATCAATCTTGACACTTGTTTAATTTAGATAAATGATATCACCATGAAGACGTCAGCACATAGCCCGAAAATTATAATTATTTTTTGACGACGTTGTGGCGCCGCGGTAGCGAACCTGCTTTAAACGCCATAGGTCGTGGGTTCGATTCCTGCTCGGAGCATAATATGTTTGTATAGACCATGCAAGCATATTTTCCGGTCTGGGTGTATTTGTCCTTGTCATTGTGAATGTTTCCGGACCCCCGACACAGGATATCACTATCCTAATGGGGGCCGTTGAGTGTGTAGCGTTTATTTATTATTATTTATTTATTTTTCCATATTACCAAAAGAAAAGGAATATCAACAATACACGATATTTATTATAAAAAGACAATATGTTAGAGCATGAAAAGAACACATCATTTTCTGTATAATAATGTTTTTGATATAACACAAATTGAGTTGTCAGTAACATTTACGGTGTGAATATTTCGTCAGTTGCCGTCTTTACCTTAGTTTTCTTATTTATTTCAATGTGGTGTTTTATACAAACGGTCTATCTTTTATTTCATGTTTCTTAATACTAAAGTTTCGTAATATGTTCTAAAAATTTGGGCTATTTAAAAAAAGCATTACTAATTTATTTTGGTTTTCTTTATCACTTTTACGATACAGATGATTGATATGATAGTGTAGTATAATGATGATGATGAAATGATAATGATGATTGTATTAACTTTTATACTATACCACAATGGTAGAAAACAAGCGGTTCTTCGGTAAGCTCTTGTATGTAACCTCTACACTTATATAGATATTTAATTAGAATAAATCATAATTAGTTGTGTCTTTAAATTGGTTGATGTTAGTAACTGCGACACAGTTCCATACTATTGTAACTACTGTCGTTTATATTGTTTGTGATATGTATAAATTGTTCTAAATAAACATTATTATTATTATTGATTATTATTATTATTATATATTATTATTATTATTAGTATATATTATTGCTAATCTATGGTCGTAGTAAAATTGTTAAATTCATTTCTTAAATTTATAATAATAATAATAATTAACTAAAAATACAGTTTTTTAATATATATTTTTTATTTCTGTATACAGGTAGTTTCCTGATGAATTATGTTTCTACTAAGTAATTAAATCTTTAACGGCAGAGTTTTGTAGGTCGCAATCCTGATTCTCTAAAGCCATTGTCGTACTCACATCAAACACAAGGTACACACTTAATTGGAAAAATATTAAAAAAATTAAAAGATTTTCCATATACAAAAAAAAACTGCACACAAACAATAAAAAAAAATATCAAATTAGTTCTTCCACAAAGTCAGAGAAGTAAAAGTGGACTTAAAATCACGTCAACCATTATTTACTTTCGAAAGTCATTATCTAAACTATCTTTGAATGTTTTTGATGAAGATACGCCGCTTTGAATACTACATCTTTGTTTGAAAAACGTTGACGAGATAGGATCAAAACGATGATGGAAAACATCGACTTTACGACTACAGAGATCTTCATTAAAATTTATGTTATTATTAAAAGGTTAATATTCCCACTAATAGCTACAAGCTATATAAAAAAATAGCTATGCCCGCCGCTCGCGTGGTATACCGATTGCACAGTTGCACAGAACCCTTTTTTCTACAATAAAAGTAGCCTAAGTCACTCCTTATAACATGAGCTATTTGCCAGTGAAAATCACATTAAGATCGGTTCAGCCGTTTCGGAGATTAGCCGGAACAACCAGATAGATATACAGATAGACAATAATTTTAAAAATTGATTTCTTTATGTAAATACTGTATATACTTTCAAATTTGCATACAGTGAAAAGCTATTAATTTCAAATTACAAACAGGCACTTTTTTATTTTGTATAGAAAGGTTTGGTTCATTTAGTCACACAAATTAATGAAAATCCTTTTCTCCAAGTAGTTCATTTTTCCACAACTAAATATTTAGTTTTTACAAAAGATTCTGGAAAATACTCAAACAATGGTAATGCAAATGTAGCCTTTTTTGAATATCGCCTTCTTTGAAACTAGTTAAAAATTGACTACAGTGTTTTTATTTATGAAAACAGTTTCTTCTCGTAAATTCCGATAAGAATCCCTAAACATGCGTACGTTGTCAAATCTTTACTCTACATTATTAGCAGTCACTGACTTAAATTTTGCTCCTACGCGCTGTCATACCCTGCTCAAGGCCTCTACAAACAATATCCATTTTTAAATACAACAAACTTTTATGCTACGCGAGAAACGGTGCCCTCTCTTGTAAAAGAAAAAGCTTTTTCCTAAGATTGTGTCAACACATCTTTATGACACAATTTTTGCCTTGTTATATGTCCGCTTTTTACATTGTATTACTATTGTGCACATGTTTTGACAAAAGCAACGTTTAAGTTCGTCGTTTCGTAAATGAAGTTTAAAAATAGTGGTTACATAATTCAATATTTTTTATTGGCGCTACTTGATGGTTCACGGTTGTCGTAGCCTAAGAGCGCTTGTAACACTAACAAGTTGCAGTGCTGTAGGTGTCCTTCATATCGAAACACAGTATGGCAAAAGCACACAACTGCTTTGCGGTAGAATATCTGATACTACGATGGTACCTACCTAGCCGGTCTCTTGCAATAAAAGGCCTAATACCGAATGCAGCAAGAAAGGAATTACATTTTCTATCTGAGTTCTTTTAAAATTGCGATCACCCTCAACTCAAGTCCATATAATTATTATCCTCTTTAATAAAAGAGAATTATTAAAAAAAAATTATAAATTATATTTAGACTAATCAGGAAAATATCGCAAAGCAATAAAATATTTTAACCCAACCTTTTAATTTGATAAAAAAATCATTTATCATACTTTGTTAAACTTAACCATTACTTCGCAAAAGTAATGATTAGATTATAAAATAGTTCGAGCTTTTGTTTAGCTCAAGGAACACGCAATAGAAATGAATGAAGTTATTGTAAAACAATGCTACTTATTTACATTATTTTGCTTAACGATTTTTGAAGTAGAAACAAATGAATTAAGTAAGTATTTATGCGCTTAATGTGTTTTACTAAGACCTACAATAATTAATTAATGTATATCAAAACGAAACGAAATATTTTCTAAAATAATGCAGGACAAATTGATAAAATATATGTTTTATTTAATTTAAAGTACACTAATAAATTATCGCGACAACTGTTTTTAACATGAATGTACTGGCTGGACCGGGGAACTACTACTGTAAGGTAGAACATGAAAATAAAATAGCTGTATCCATACTAGTACGTACTGTTGCTTTGCGTTTAATGGAGGAGCGTCGGATGCCCAAACTCTAACTAACCTCACGTCACCTCTGCCCTCATTCTTATAGACCGGTCAATTTAGACGTCCGAGGGTACCAAAATTCGCACCCAGCTCAAATTAGTTAGGATTGTTCAAAACGCTATCATAAATGCAATCTAAAAAATCCTCATCGATCCAGGTATCGGATCGAAAAAAATTACGCGTGATTTTCAGCGGTAAGTTTTATCATAAAACTAGCGGCCCGCTCTGGCTTCGCACGATTATAAAATATATAGCCTATGTCATTCACTGAAAAAATGATTAAAATCGATCTAGTAGTTTTGATTTATTAATTACTGCCCGTAGCCCGAACGCGTTAAATACCTCAAAAATATATTTTTTCTCCACTATTTTTATACATATAAGCCTTCCTCTTTAATCACTCTATCTATTGAAAAAATTGCATCAAAATCGGTTGCGTATTTTTAAAGATTTAAGCATACATAGGGACAGATAAAACGACTTTGTTTTATACTATTTAGTGATCTGAAAAAAATCTCTATATACTTTTTACCTTACACTGTTTCTGAGATATAAAAATTTAAAAAGTTGGAAGAGTTTTAATCGTCATAATATGTTTTTATGTCTACCAAAATGAGCTGGGTGCAAATTGTTGTACCCTTACTCCAATTTTTCGTCCAATTTGACCGGACTATTAACGTATCATAACGTATCGCCTGCTTCCCTGTAAACGCACTTATGATACTTCTGCGTTATAATATTTAAAAGAAGGAACCATCATATTTCAGATAACTTATATAAAAATAAATAACTTTAATAAAAATCACATAAAATAGTAAATAGTTATGAAATTATTGAAATACAATCATTAATTAATAATGGAACAAAGAATTAATAAAATGAAAATGTTAGCTTTTCTAATATCTCACGTTAAATTATTCTGATGAAATATTTTAATATCGTACTGCCCTCACATTTTAAGATATGATGTTATGAAAAGAAATAGACGTATTTTTTTAAGAGTGGGAACTAACTCGTACCCTTTGTTTACACAATTCTCATCAGCATGAAAAATTAAATCGTCTGTCAGAATCTTAGCTGAGATGACAGTCTAACCCGGAGCATCTATTCTTGTACAATTTTTTATATACAGCCTAGTGAAGCATAATAAATCCTTAGTACACTGCAATAAAATTGAATTCTGAATGAATTTTGTTTCAAGAGTTACCGATTTTAATATTGTTTTTAGTAAAATAAACATAGTGTAAATTAGTGTTAGAGGCATTGAGTACGATTAACATATAGAGGAGAGACGAATGGAATCCGACAAGTCATTAGTCATGTTCAAGCAATAATCTTCGGATAACACCATCTGTTATTCCTGTATACCAAGTTTGTCTTAGAAGATATGTGTTATTCTAAATTTTAAGTCCCCTTGTGTCAAAGTGATTAACATATCATTTTGAAGGCAAAAATTTAACGTATTTGCTCCGTTTATTTCTCATCATAGTCTAAACACTACTAGACTTAGTTTAAGAGCAATGTTTCATTTAAAAATGAATTGAAATCGAAAATAAATACACATTGCATAATGCCATTTGTTTTAGTCTTACGAAGAAAGATCCAAAGAAATTTGTTCTTCTTGAAAATAAACCAAAATAAATTGTTTTATAAAAATTTTATTTAGGAGTTGGAAATTTGTATCACATTTATTAATTTTAAATTAAATTAAGTGTCTGTTTATTATATTAAATTAACAGCTTTTAAATACATATGAAATTACATAATTATATGGTTCTTACATTAAAAAAAATTAAATGTTCACCTGTCATAGCTGATGTTATCAGAAGTAACTTAGGCTAATTTTATTTTAGAAATAAAAACTTAGGGTTCCGTGCAATAAAGAAAAATCGGGACACTATTCGAGCGAAACCGCGGGCGCAGCAAACCTAAAAATACTAATACACCTCATAATATAATGAGAAATTGGATTTTTATTTTAAATAATTATACTAAATTAATTTTATAAATAAATAGCAAATTCAGTTCATCATCATTTAAATTTAAATATACTAAATTTAACACATAAGCTTATTAACGAGCGGATATAACCACACCAGTTACGTTAAACTCATTTAGGCGTCACATAGTAAAAATAAAATATAAAAAAAATAAGAAAATAATTAACACGCACAAGGCGAGAATTCGTGTTATAAACATTTTATAACACTAATAAGTTTTCTTTCCGTTGACATGTATCTCATTATTATTCCATTTCTAAATCAAACACCTTTTAGAATAAGGCTGCGTTTCCACCAGAGATGTACGGGCCTATAGCTGAGTGGTGCGAGAATTCCAGAAACAGACCGAGAGAGAAAAACAGTCTAGTGACTGCTAGCATTTTCCGGCTTGCCTCCATCACAAATCCTTCGCACCCGTCTCTCACATACATCCCTCACTCGCTACTACTCATGCAGAAGACTATTCATACAGAAAGAAATTACAAACCAACAAAATTCAGGCGTCCTGGGCATGTAACGCAAGACCCTGAACACGGGATTACGTTAGATAATACACCTTTCCAAGCACAGAGACGAAATAACACCGTCTTCGCCGGCGAGTATAAGGTCCCTTGTTTCGCACGTCGTGACGCGCTCACACCGTCGAGTAAGTCCATCGATTAGAATGCGCTCGAAGCATCGCCTCCATTCCCGACGACGTCCATAGCCGTGGTTCGGCCTCAGAGGAGGCAACTTTGAGCCTCCGCGAAGACTGACGTGAAGACCTTTCTCTCGGCTGAGTCTCAGTGCTCAGCCACCCCCGCCCGGTGACGCTGTAAAGGCCGGTAAACCGCTCAGCCACCCCCGCCCGGTGACGCTGTAAAGGCCGCCAACAGCAATACACAATGTGAAAAAATAAACAGGCTTTACGCTGAGCGAGGCTACTTAAATAATATGTTGGTTCTTACAAATACATTACTCGTGGAAACGCAGCCTAACGCAATAAAATTAAACATTAATTAAAGAAATCAAACACTTAACCGTACGTTATGAGCTTCTATATTGTTGTTGCCTTATCTATCCGTTTATTTTTATAGGTGATAATAAAATATCTTGAATACGCGTAAATAGCGAGAAGCAATAAAAAAGTTTTATTCCGAATCCATAAACTGAGTTTTACATAATACGAGTATGTAAAAAATAAACATTGTAATTTCGTTAGTGCTGTATAATTTTTCTGACTATCCTTATCCCAGCGATTAACCGACTTAGAATAATATCTTTTAGTAGTATTCTATTTTAGTGAAAGGTATATTTGTTGGCTATTATCATTTACATCATTTAAGAGAATTTTTCTTTACAAATTATTTAAACAAGGTCACTTTCTTGGGTCTATAATAGTTTAAAGACATATGTATATAATTTTGGGTACAATTGACAGACAGAATTTAGTATTTGAGGCTTATGGCTTACAATTCAGATGGCAAGCAAGCGTACGGCCTGCTGGATAATATGTAGTTTACTTTTATTTATTTATTTATTTATGCACCAATAGATATAAGTTAGTGTACATTGGAAACACAAAATAGAGGTACAGAGGATATCTTATCTCTATGAAGAGATCTCTTCCAGAAGTCCTAGGAGATTATTATATCATAAATTTTAAGTTAAACGTGGAGTAGGCGCAATAGATAATTATATTTAAATACGAATACCTAACATAATAAATACTAATCATATAAAAGTACATATATACTAATACACATATATATAAATACTTTTTTATTCAGCCCAGGAAAAAATCACTCTACTTATGGTAACTACTTTTAGTAGAATGTTGTTATACGCTGGCTGAGTTCGAAATGCGTGTGGCGAACAGTCACTTCACGAGCTTTTCACCAGCATAAGGTAACCAGGCTGGTATTCCAACCCTATAACCAGCAAAGGATCAACAATAGCATCGCATATACATGTCTTAGATTTTCTTATAACATACAAGTTTCCTCGTAAGGTTTTCCTTCATGAATTCCAAACACAAAATAAGCACTTGACAACTCAGAAGTGCTTGCTCGGATTTGAACCGGCGACTTTTGGTTACCGTAGTGTTTTCACAGTACAGCCAGAAGTATCATTGGTTATTACGAATTTATGGAGTATTTCTGCATTTTGTGAATAACACGGTATTTTAAAATATTTTTGTTTTTCAAACAAATTTGCGTAAGTCCTTGCCAATTAATCGATTATTATTATCGCTATTGGTGAAAAGTCTTTGTTCCAGTTTTGTATACTGAATGAAAACAAACTAAAGGCATGCCCGTAGAACAATATCACAATGAAATCGTTACCGGCGGAGTCTTAAATTAACGACATTAAAACAAGCTTCTCTCATTCAAGATAAGAACTCTCAAAGGGGAATAAATTGAACTAGGTAGGTAAAAACGAATCAATTTTTGTTATGCTGACTAGGGTAAAATGTCAAGCGAACGTTTACTTCGTGTTGAGTTTTTAACAGCGATTATTTTCTATAAAACTTTTTTAATAATAATAATAATAATAAACGCTACACACTCAACGGCCCCCATTAGGATAATTATATCCTGTGTCGGGGGTCCGGAAACATTCACAATGACAAGGACAAACACAACCAGACCGGAAAACATGCCTGTACGAATAATACAAACATCTGCTCCGAGCGGGAATCGAACCCGCAACCGTCGAGGCTTAAGGCAGACTCGCTACCCACAACGCCACAACGGTTTTATTTATTAGTTTAATGATCCCAGTCAAGGCTTTTTTGTATGCTTGAACTAGAACATCTTGAACTAGATGTGCCCCCGGCTCCGCTCGCGTTGTGTAGTTTTTTGATGATACAGTAACCCAACATTTTTCCTGGATAAAAGGTATCCTGTATCTTAATGCAGGTATTAAGCTATGTGTGTACCAAATTTCATGTAAATGTTTTCAGTATTTTTTGCGTGAAAGAGCAATAAACATCCATCCATACAACCCTCTATCTATCCATCCATCCATCCATCCACGCTTCTAATATTAGTCTAAAAATATATGACGATGTTTTTCTTAAATGTGTTTCTTATATATAAAAATCATTAAAAAATATTGACATATAATCTTATATATGCGATATTTTAATATTATATATGCAAAAGTTTTTTCTTTGTTTTTTGTGACACTTTCACACCTGCACCACTAAATCGATTATAATGATTTTTTATATATGGCTATGTAGATGGGTTTTTTTGGCGGAAAAAGAAAACGTGAAGGGTGATTTGGTGAATTTTTATCTAATACTAAATATTATTTGTTTTATTGATCATGTGAAATATCAGGTATATTATGTGTATCTCGTAATTAGTAATATCAGTTTCATTGCTATCATTGCTATAATTGTTTTAAAATATATATTTTATTTTTTATTTTTTGTAAATTGTTAATAATTCTTTTATGTATTTTGCTTACTTTTTTTTTAAATTGAGCATTTATTTATAAGTTGGAAATATAAATGTCGCTCTGTGGCGGGCGTTAGTAACTGCGTCACAGTTTTAAACTATTGCAGTTATTATATCGTTCACATTTGCATGTAATCTTATGATGGTTCCAAATAAACGATTATTATTATTATTATATAGGGGATTTAAACGCTCTGCATCGATTCGTACTTTTCTAAATAATTGTAAAGGCTATCCCTATTGTTAGTGTATGATATTCTTAAGGTCCTCCTGCAAAATTGCCCCCTAACTCGAGTCACGTTCCGGCTATTAGTCCGCGGTACTTATATTAAAGTTTCATCGCAAAACGATCAATGGAACGCTGCGCTGTTTCGCATGGAAAATATTTTATGGGTTGATAAACTGAGCCGTGACTAGTCAAAAACTCGGGACTGGTCCAGACAGGTGGACTGTGTAGTTCATGTTTAGAGGCAATCAAAGTGGTCACTCATTCGTAGTGTAAAAGCCTCTTAAGGTCATAAGAGGTCAATACTGCGGCATTTGTCGATTCTGTATGGGGTTCAGAGAGCCCTTTGATTTCTGCTTTTTAGTTTGTACATAGAAGTTTTTTAAATGTTTCAGTAAAAAGGCATGCTTCTTTACTACTTGGTAAAAATATTATTATTTATTGATCATAAATTAATATGTATACTCTTTCATGCTCATGTTTGTACGGTTATTGATGATTTAATTATAATCAATTTCGTCTAAAATATTAACACGTAAAGCCTCAACCGATACACTATCTATTTAACCAGCGTCAGAAACCCATCAAAGGTCCTTTATCTCTAGTTTCTAACAAATTCAACTAATAAAGCGTATTCACCCCAATTACCTCACGACGAGCATTGCTCGTGTACACGTCAACTATGAATAACGTTTTTATTTTATACGCAATAAGAAATACTTTTGTATAAATAGTTTCGTTAATCGTAAATATTATGCGCCAAACCTCACCCATGGTTCTCGGTCGAAGATAGCTTGAGGCGTTTTAAACAAAACCGCAGCTCAATATTATTATGTAGATACGCTTAACCATTGTTTTGGAAAGTACATTATGTCGATCTATAAATTATAAGATCAATATTGTACTAAAATAGAAATTAATAATATATAGTTATAGTATAAAACATTTAGAACATAATATAATAAAATGGATGAAAAGAGAAATATCGTATCTTATATTTACAAGCAATACCAAACGTCTGATAATAATCGTCAAGTCTTGTTACCAAAAAAACTAGTTAACTTTCGAATCCGGATAAGAGTAATAAGCAGACGCTGGGCAAAATACCGGGAAAAATACTAGGTAGAAGAGGTTTTACAAGCATAAACAAAGGTGTCGACGTAGGTTTCCCCTGGAATTGGCGGAAATTAACCTGACTCCATTAAAATGAATCCTCGTACTACCTTCCGTTGAAATGTGAAATAGTTGGTGAAGACAAAAGGAGAAAGACTAAAGATAAAGAGTAGATTTCGGACTCTCAGCTCTCACAAACATCGAAGTCATGAAATGTAAACCAACAGTACAAATACTACTAGTTTATATAATTCATACTGGATATAACGAGGAACTAAAATAAATTACCACTTAAACAAGATACTCCTTCAAATTTTCTCTTGCAATATTTTTCTATGTACTAAAATGGCGGCTAAATGAAAAACTTTATTCTAATTTATCGATAAATTTGTAACTCTCTCTACAAGATATAGATATATTATATCACATTTGAGAATACATATAGTCAGCGAAATGTAAGCATAAAACAGAAGCAGTGTAATATATTTTAGGCACACGTGTAAAAACAACACTAAAAGAAAATCTTCCCCTCAGTAGAGTGTCGTTTTATACGTCTACCAAAACCCGACTCATTTTTTACGGTTGCAACGGCCACCCTGCTAGCTTCCAAAGCTGTAAAAATTTTCCGACCCCTCTCTTAGAATAATTTGACATCAAAGGTCCTTAATAATTTCATGGAATGCTTCTTTTTGTTTAAATGCCAATATTAAATTTGCATGCAACACTGCTTCTATAAAAAACAGACTCACTTTAGAAATAACCATAAATACATTTCTGAGTATAGTAACTTATTATTAACGGTTACTCGTTCTCACTATACAAGGTAATTGTGCATTATGAAAATACATTAATGCAATATTCTATAAAGAAAAGCAATTATATTGCAAATATACTTCCTATTTAACTTTTCTATCAAATCTTTAATATTTGACGTCATTAAAACACAAAAGAAATTTAATGACGTTACCTATATATTAAATTATCTAGACTTTTCCTTTGCACTATAAACTCAATAGTCTTTGCTTGACGGCTCTTTGCGGATATGCAATTTGCAATGAACAAAAAATAAGGGTGACAATGCCCGGGGCATTTTTGGGGTGACGTTCATTTCACGCTATACATCCCAATAGGCGGATAGACGGACGGAACCTAATACATTCATAGGGATCTTTACGTTAATTGATGCAATGGTAATGGTTATCGGTAGTAATTTATGTTATTGATGTTTTTGTCCTGTCAGCAACAGGGAGTCTGTTTGTGTATGTAGATGATGTCACAGCCTTATCACACGCATGGTTTGTTCAGTGGTGACACGCTCCATATCTACATCCTTGTCGATATGATTCTATGGTTGTGATGGGAAGATTTAGTGTGTCGTTTGACGTGATATATGATATTAGTAATGAGATGATTGTCATATGACTAACGATTCAAAGTCCTAAAGTAGGTCAGTTAATAGTTCTCAAATATTATCTTGCTTAGTAAATTATACATACTAATATTAGTACCTGGTTGACCGAGCTATGCTCGGTTTTTCTTTGTTTTTGGTAAATGGAAAGTCGTGAAGGGTACGGTAGACTCGATTGAAACCTTACTTGGATAATAAAATAATGATTTCGACAACAAGTTATATCCGCAAAAATTGGGATTGTTGAGTATTTTGTTAAATTCTAATGGATCGCTGTCAGTCAGTGACATATAACAAATTAAAGAAAACATCAACTGTCATTGTAGAAATGTTTGTCATTCGATTCAATTCAATAAATCCTTGTTGCCATAGCAACGCGTGGTCGCTCAAGTGCGCTGTGAATTTATTTATATATTTTGACATTTTAATTTATTTTTTTGATAATAGATGGCGTGTCGACAATGGCCTGAAAACACGGACAAAGCCACATTTTCTAAAAATAAATCCTAGCTAGATCGATTTATCGTCCCCGAAAACCCCTGCATTCTAAATTTCATGATAATCGGTGCAGCCGTTTCTGAGATCCCAATTATATATATATATACAAGAATTCCTCGTTTAAAGGTTAAAAATGCGAAAGTAACTCTGTTATGCTTTCACGCTTTAATTACTTAAGCGATTTTGATGAAATTTGGTACAGAAATAGACTAGACCATACAAAATAAAATAGGGAAGTTTGTATGCAATTCTGAAGTTTACGCAGACGAAGTCATGTGCATATGTTAGTTTTAAATTAATATAAACGTACTAAATGAACCCCAATTATGATTCTAGAATACTACTTTCACGAATCATGATACGATTGATAGTTGTGATACGCAATATACGACACACTATTGTATAATGTTTCGTACGATTTTTCCCAAGACGATTCCCGAATTACAAGGCATGAAATTAAATGTACGTTCTGTACTTAATGATGATCGTTGTGATCACCAGAAAGTTCTTTTTATACATTGTTTTTGTCTCTTCATTGTCTCCTTAAATAAAAGTCACAAGATATTGGCAAAAACTCTTCTATAAAAAAATGTCGAATAGCAGAATAAATTGAAATGTGAGTGGAATCGTTATACAGCATTTTATCGTGGCTTGTTGAAAAGTGCTCTTAGTGCATGTAAAAGTCACGAATAAAATAAACTATTCAAACATATTCTTTTACTATTTAACTTAAAAATGCACGCGAGCTTCATTATCAATAGATAGCAGAAACAAAGGCCACGGTATAAAATTAAATTGTCTCCCTAGAGACGGCACTCTTTGAAACTACTTTGTTAATTTATCTGAAACAATTACAGAATACGCCGCAACACCGCGGGGAAAGGCAATTCTATTATTTTACGCTTAACTGAAACGCATGTAAATAGAGAATTTGTGTATGCATTTGCATATCATAGGTATCTGGTTTATTATATTATAGGTACAATTTTAAATATATGAATTTTGACTATGAGATGTAGTTAGATATTTGTAATTTGATATCTGCCATCTGACCTTTGTAACCCTAAGGGTGAACCAGTAACTCATTGGATTAGAGCAAATTACTTATCAATAGTTAACGATTATTATCAGAGATATCTTATAACTACTGGGACCGACAGCTTAACGTGCTCAACGAGACGCGGTTTGGAGACTGACAAGGACAAACCCCCATACCGAAACTGATATTTATGCGCAACGTCTGCGCTGAGCAGGAATCGAACCCGCGACCGTCAAGACTCAAATCTGGCTCACTACCGGGACGCCACAACGGCCGTGAGACATTAAACTATTTGTAAAATATAACAAACTGTTATATCCTCAGTATAATAAATTCGTTTTATGTTAGTATTCAACTATCATACAACATATTATCAAACACATTATATTAAAGTTAATAGTAAGTTTTGGGTTCGCAAATTGTTTGACTTGTGAAGTATGCAATTTGGACCGGAATTAAGTTTACTGTTATATATGTTATATGTCACTTCTTTTACAAATTATTCTTTATTTCATGAGATTAATATATTATAAGGAAAATCTTTGAGTACTTGGCCTTTATTAAAATCTCAAAAATGTTTAGGTTTTTTAAGCGTTGCAGAATGAGTGCGCCCTTTAGCACAAGTATTACGGCGTGGAGATGTGACGACCCCATCGCCCGCTGTTGGGATAACCTCTGTCACAGCAGAGGTTATTCCACCAGTGCAATCAGTCACACTGGTGGTAGGTTTTTGTTGCAAGAGGCCGGCTAGGTAGGTACCACCGCAGTGTCAAATATTCTGTAACCAAATAGTAGTGCTTAGGCATTACTGTGTTCCGGTGTGAAGGGCAATGTACGCTAGTGAAATTACTGGGCGGACGAGATTTAAGAACTAATATCTCGACGTTGGCAACGCGTGAGTGGCACCTACAAATGGTGCTGCAAGCGCTCATAGGCTACGGCAACCACTTACCATCTGGTGGGCCGTATGCTTGTATGCCAACTTCTAACATAAAAAAATATATATATTCTACCGCCAAATAGTAGTGCTTAGGCATTACTGTGTTTCGGGCACTGAAGGCTAGTGAATTATTGGCAATGAGTGAGTGGCACCTACTAATGGTGTTTCGCGTGCTCATAGGCTATGGCATCCGCTTACCATCAACATAAAAAAAAGTCACGGCAAAAGCTTTGTCAACGCAAACTTACTGCATCCACAAAACTCTATTAAAATGCAATATATACTAACGAGTATAGACACTACTTAGAATTGAATAGATCAAGCAACAAAACTAATTTGCGAGTACGACCTCAGAGCTGAAATCCGGGAACACAAAATGGGACGTCGTTTGGGAATTTTCTAATTACGATTTCAAAGACACCTCGTTTGTTGAACATGTGACATCCAAGTGAAAAAGGTCACGTAGCGAAATTGGAAATTCGACTAGGATTGGCTCAGTGGAGTGCGTCCAGATTTGCCATTTGATTTCGTATTAACGAATCTCATTTCTAATTTGTAAAATTGACCGAATAACTGTTAATCGTTCGAGCGTGTTTTGCTTTTGCGATGTTCGTTATGTTAATGTTGTTTGGATATAAGTACATTTTTATGTCTTCTATATATATTCTTTACTATACAAAACGGATTCATCATAGGTATCAATTTAGAATTTGGAGAAGTGTTAAACCAAAAATGATTTTTAGTGGTTTCTTACTGTACCAACTATTAGCAAAATAAAACAAGTAATAGTTTGCAGTCACACTATATAGAACAGATTACACGTAACTATTAATATTATTTTTTTATTTTACCTTAAGAGCCTTGAGACCACCGTGAATCACTACAATTTTTAACTGTATTTTTTATGTGTTCGTGAAAAACTCAGTCATTGAAGGATTGTATAAATTTTTCAAATTATTTTTGTTTTGAAAGAGGTTTATCCCGAAATGGTCCCATTTAAAATTAAACAAAATCGTTTTTGTAGTTTAATTTAAGATAACTGTATAATTTATATATTTAATATCTCCAATGAGTTACTGATTCCTCTTTAGGGCTCCGGAGTTCAGATGGCAATCGCTCTTTGTAGAAATTACTAACTAGTAACCTGTCAAATCCCGATAAGAGTAATAAGCAGACCCTGGGTAAATAAAAATTCCGAGAATAATGCTAGGAAGAAGAAGTATATTTAATTTTTATGTTTCGTGTGTTTCGACGCCTTCTGTATTGGTATTTTAATAGCACCGATTTCTCAAAAAAATATTTCTTTCTGTATCTGTTGTAATTATATAATGTACATTAAAAAGCAAACCAAATAAATAAATAAATAAATATTGACTTAATAAATAAATAAAAATAAAAATAATAATAAACAGCAGGAATGGAACTTGATAAAATTTATGTAACATATCGTCTGAAAAGTAATATTAAAATTGTAAATAAAAAATTAATATAAGTGAATAATATATTATATTTCTAAAGTTTCATATCAGAACAAGAACATCCATATTTTATTCACACGACGCGACGCGACGTAACGATTTAATTATAAACAGTAGGCAGTAGAACAAAGTTTTGTCCCTCGGTATTTTCTTCAGAACCTAATTTGAGTTCAGCATCTGCGTAACCCTATTGCAAAATAATTACCCGAAAGTAAGTTATGCACCCTTTACTGTATCAAATTTGTGCAAATAAAGTCTCCTTAAAATATAATATATTAAAGAAAAGAAGCCACATGGCGAGATAATAAGTGCATCGAGTGGTATTGAGATGGGGACGGAAAAATATAATATTGCAAGCCACTTTAATCATGATATTATAAATGGAATAGTAAGTTTTTTGTTTGTTTGTTATGAACCTATGGAAACGGCTATAGCTAACTTTTTTTTTAAATACCTTCATAATATAAAGGATAAAACATTGTATGGAAAACCAATTATTTCTATAGAGCATTAAAGGAGCTTCTTTAAAAAAAATTAACCATTATATTGTTACTGTAAGGCACATGTTTTTTTAGGCATTACTGATATTTCTATTTCCTCTCTGACTAATGATAAGCTTACTAAATGCTAGGTGTGCGAATGAATATAAACCAAGTGTTAATATCGTACGAATTAGCCCTTATATCGTTGACCAATTTAAGCGATTATTTACACTTATCATATTTTTATTCAACTTTATTTCTAACATTAAAAAAATATTTATTTCATGCCATTTCGTAAAATATTCCAATTGCATTGACCATCAACAAAAACACTCGAAGTGGCACGCGTCGCTCCTATTGTCCAATAATACAGAAGTCCAGATTCATAACATCGTAATTCAATATTGGATTGTAATCCTTGTTACTACTAGAATAATGATCACATTTGGATGATTTAAATAACTTTATTGCATTGGTTTACTTACTCTTATTCATACCATAAAAGCTATGTTCGAGTTTAAAAAAAGTTTTACTGAGTAAATGCAATCATAATGAATAAAACTATCCCCTTGCATTCGAACCAAACCGATTTTTATATCAAAATCTGCAACACCAGAGGGCACGTAGGTACCATTGATAAAGGAATAGTCTTTTCTCTTAAAGGTTCCCAAGTCGTATCGGTTCGGAAATTATATCGTATGGAAAATAAGTGATCGAAATTTTACTTTTTAGGATTATAATTTCATATTTATGACTTATCTTTCTCTCAATATTGTTAGAAACTTCAGTCAGTTTTCACTGTACAATTTGACAAAATGGGATATTAAAGGCTTATATCACGGCGAAAAGCACAGAATTCATAACAAAAATTCGAGAAACACCAAAAATTATTCATTTTTACCCAGTGGTAATCACAACTTTTGAGAAGAAGAGAGAGAGTTACTTCACCAGATCCCATAATCAATCGTTGCGCCGCCAGACAATCACCCGACTGGTGGAAGTACCTCCTTTTTGGTTGGAGTAACCTATCTCCCTGTTCTTACATTTCTTTTTATTTGATACGGAAGGCAGATGACTCCAATACACCTGATGGTAAGGGGTAGTAAAGCCCAAACGCGAAGACGGCTAATACAGTTCCGGAAGGCAAATGCGTTAGCCATCCTTACCCTGCCGACCCGCAAGATGCCTCTTCACGCCTCGTTTGAAGAAGCGGAGATTATACGAAGAAGGTAACACTACATACACTATTTGTAGAAAACAATACCAGTGATAAAGAGTATGAAAATAGTTCGATTCTTTGATGATTTTCTCAACGACACATGGTATAAATTCGACTCAAGCAATTACATTCCTTTCAGGCAAATTAACAAGCCAGCTGTAACTGTAGAAATACAATCCAACCGAATCTGTATGTAAATGAACAGTAATTGTGAAGCCGATATTCGTATTACGATTCGTATGCTGATTAGGCGTGTAGGGAAATTTATGTACGTTCATCTTGTTTCTGTAGTATAATATTGTTTACGCATTTTATACATTGTAAGGGTTAATATACATATTAAGATAGTTTGATTTCCTTGTGTTTTGAGAGATAACAGACGAAAAGGCTGGAGGGATATTTAGTATTCGTTTCATTGTTGACTTTCTAAACTAGCTTTATAATAATGGTTATTGAAATTATAAAGTATTTTGCTTGTAAAATAAAGTAATAAAGTAGGTTTAGTTTTATATTTTTTTAGATATGGATCTTCTTAAAAATAGTTTTAATTATTTGTAAATATATAAATATGCCTTTGAAAATAAACTAACTGGTAGCTTTTTGTTAATTCTAAATTCTACAAATTTTTCTTTCTTTCACAGAAATTGTTAAACATTGAAGAAAAGCGGTTATAAAACTGGCAAAAAATAAAAAGAAACATCTAACGCATATTGTTTTTATGTCATGTCGGTTAGCAAACAAGTATACGGTACGCCTGATGGTACATAAGTTATTTTGTTACTTTACGCCGATTTTTGGAACGAAGTTCCTTATCGCGCGTTGTGAAAGGGGGCTAGACGGAAAAATTCTTACGAAAAGTTGTCACGACACTTTTTGCTATAGTAAGCTATTGTAAGCTGTGCGGCGTCGCATGTTTCTCTGTCTGTCTCTCTCTCTTATAGAAAGCAAGCCAGATATTTTCATTTCTATTTCGAATTGAACAGTGTGGTGTCGCGACGATTATTTTTGTTGAGTGTATACAGGTTTTTTGTAAATAATAAATAATGTTAATAATAAAAAAATATTATTATAACTTAAAAAAAAAAATTATTACAATTCCTTCACTAATTAATCGAAAGGAACTTCGTTCCATCCGGTTGTCCCTTGACACCTCTCAAGTTTTTTGTGAAAAGGTAGGAAGGTAGGAAGGCTTCTTCAGTCGAGGCGGCCCATTTGTGCTGGAAAAAGCATGATTTTACTACTAGAAGATCCTATTGTTACGTCAATATTCAATTTTAAATACAACCCCCATAAAATGACTTCATTTTTAAAGTGAAAAAAAGTCTTATTTTAACACACATCAGAAACTTCATTTTACTGATCAGTTATGATCATGATAGCATATTCATTAAGGAAGCTCAGCGTCTACTGACGTTAGCGTTAATTAAATAAGAAACCGTTACTTTAATTTGAAGTGAAAATGAAATCCAATATCCCTTAAGCTATAATCGTTGTTCAGTGCCATAACCGGTCGACTGTCACACTTAAAATAAATTACAGCCCTCGCGCAATTTCACACCCTTACAGTCCCACTAATTGAACCAAAATACACTTAAATTTTCTTTGTGCCTTGTAATTTTGGCCTCAGATGGGGTCAGCGGTCCCCATGACAATTAATGTCGAGAGACTTCGAATATCTTAAATCGGAGTTCCTTAATTAAAAATTTTAAAATAACAACAGTGATAATATTTGAAATAAATTGTTATAGTTAATATGCGTAGACTGGGAGAACGAGATTACGACCTTAATAATACAAAAGTTCGTTCAAACACTATATTTTCTTTTTTCTTCTTCAATCTTCCCATCCTACTCTCTTCTCAGATGGAATGGCACTTCCGCGATGGCCTCCTAACCTGTCACATTCTCTGAGGTCAGTGAGGTCCACCAGAGAGGTTTTAGTGTCCCTATAACGTTACCAACTTGTCTGAACACCACTTAACCCCGGTCTCCTCGAAGATGGGTATCTGGTAGCAGACCTCGCAGATTTCAGATTGTCGCTATTGTATATGGGTTACGTTAATTGCTTTTCATCAGAGAGGCCGTACTTTCGTTAGCTACATAGACAAAAACTTGCTTAGAATTCAGAACATTTTGACAGACAGTAGTAATTAAACTGCTAAATAATCTGCTACTTGCCGTTCAGTGCCCATTATGCACTAAAAATGCATAGTTTCATCTGTTACTAATCCATACTACTAGTGATAGCTGCTACATTAATAAAAGTTACTATATAAAATTTCGTAGAAGTGTATAAGAAAATATTTATACAGGACACAATTAAATTTCACTAAAGCTCGTATTATAATCTGACGCTCAATGAATAATAGTTTTAATAATCTCAAGTAAAATATTCTCTTATGAAAGAGGATACTGATGGGCTAGTCATTTTTAACGGTTTACATTACAACGCGACGATGTGTAATATTTATTTTAGTAAATACCAGAAATACCAGAAATAATACTAGGAAGAACTTGACGACGTTGTGGCGCAGCGGTAGCGAACCAGCCTTAAACGCCACAGGTCGCGGGTTTGATTCCCGCTCGGAGCATAATAAGTTTGTATTGACCATGCAAGCATATTTTCCGGTCTGGGTGTATTTGTCCTTGTCATTGTGAATGTTTCCGGACCCCCGACACAGGATATTAATATCCTAATGGGGGCTGTTGAGTGTGCAACGTTTATTATAAAAAAAAAAAAAAAAAAAGGTGTGCAATCATCTTTCACGTTGACATAGGAAAATAAAACAGATAAAACAAAATACAATAATATGAATACTTGAAAAATAATAATTTCAAAATTGTATTTTACAACAAATAAGAAAATTTCTAATACATCAATTAAATTAGGCAAAATTGTAAAAAGTGAATAACGAAACACAACTCCTGGAGATTTACGATTTTATTTTAGCTAGGGGTCCAGATGATTCTGCCCCACCTGACCGGAAAGTGGAATTATTTAAAAGGCATTGGTAGCTGTTCGATATAATTTCATAAGTGATATGGATTATTATAAAGCTCGAGAGATGTGAAAAGAATAAAAATATGCTTAAAATGTTAATACATTTTGCAAGACGACTATCTTGAATTTTATATTTAAAAAATAATTAATTAAAACTTGATGAAAAATTTTACAGTAAGACAAAATGTTTACGGGCCAGTATTCATAGCGCTAGTCTTCTTGAGCGAGAGCTAACTGCGTATACATATGTATATTCACATTGTCGGCGACAATTATATGCGGCGTTATTTTCTGCAGGACGTGTCCGGCGTCTGTAGAATTTTGCTCTATCTTTTTAGTCTGAAATGCTCTTAATTTAATACGTATCCTATTACATAGTAGAAAAGTAACATTTGCCAGTGCTGTTCGCGAAATTCTAAGCGCCTTGTAATAATCACAATTCGTTTCTAATTTTTGTTGCAATTCCAGAATAATTCGTGACTCGCAAAAATCTGCATATTTTAGATTACATTTTGTATTATATTAAATTATTAGTTTTTTTATGTTCTTTGCGATTTTAACTTTTTGTATAATTTGCCGAAGCGTCTGAGATTTAGTCAGACTATTATTTACTTCATTTTAGTCGATAAACGTAAGCACCATAGGCCCAAAATTTGCCTGTTCATTTTCCTTCTTATCACTCTATTTTGCTACATTACCACTAACCTAGTTCGCCACAATTGTTGTAAAAACATAATTATCTTGTATCCAATCCTATTTTTAAAATTAATTGCCCAGTAAAGTTCAAAGCAAATTATTATTCAGTTGACCACTAACATTAAGACAGCAGATGACGCCCAGCTCCCAGCGCTAACCTAGATACAGTTAAGCGTGGACACAGGACATAGTTTTCTTTATGTATTTAATTTGAACACCAATGGCCGCACGCATAATGGCGGCAGCATGTCGCCGCGGTTTGGCGAATGTGCGCTTTCATCGTTTAACAAGGATATAGAGAGATTAGATATACAAATTTTTCTATAAATAATTGAACGATTGATAACTGCAGTGTATAACAATATGACGATCACTACGACATTTTAACATACATTTCAGAATAACACAGGAAAGATATTCAATTTTATTTTGCAAGTTTTTCATGACTTGTGCTTCTCTATTACGCCTCCAATAATTGTACATAAAATGTGAGTCCCGGTTTTAACCGTGTCACATTTGATGCTAATACTCTTTGTAGAGAATTTGTACTTATTTATTAAGATGGTTTGCCTTTAAGTAGTCGAAGAACTCTGATTGTAATCGCGTTACGATACAAATAATGTACAACTGAGCAGTAAACAAATAAGCTGTCAAACAACGGGGAAACTTTTGATTCAAGAAGAGCAATTCAAATCGAAATTATGTTCTCAGATCAGAGACCTCAGAATAGTCATGTATTAGTATTGAAATTTGTTGTCGCTTCTAGTCATTTAACTCAAGTTCATGTATTATATATTATGTATGAGCATAATAGCAGTGTCCGGCTGTTGCGTTGTTGTTATATTGGATAAATACATCACATAGAATAATAAACAAAATTTACATATTTTTGTACAATTTGTAATATTTTGTACAATTTTGCATATTAATAAATACAATAAAAATATTTTTTTATTTACTACAGTAAATTCTCAAGCTAATTGCAAATTCATTCATTTTTTATAAAAGCTCTATAGTTGATATTCAAAAGATACAATAATTTCGTACCTTATTAAAAATAGATGAAAATTTCAAATAAAATTACAACACAAAAAAAAAGATATAAATAATAAAAATTAAACATTATTTTACTTAGCGAAGTGCGTATGTAATTTCTATGCAATTTGTTTGATACTCTCATTCAAAAATTCAACAATGAGTTAGGTTTTTGATAGAACGTTTTTAAATAAAAACTGTGTAACGATCCGATCTCGTACACTATTCACCCGAGGCCAGGTTTTGATGAACGATTGCTTGTATCAATTTAATTGTTTTACAGACAGGCTTAAATATTTTTGTTATAAAAATACAATTTATATTTTTGATTGTAGCGCTTTTCGTTAAATCAATCATTTTAATTGGTTTAAGTTACAGCGTCAACGATTAACAGTAAAATTGAAAATAATTTTACGAGGCTCTTTTAAGTTTTTATTGTATAACTATTTTATTTGTACCTACCTATCTTTTTACCTATCTTTTTGACTTTTTGTGTCAAAATGACATTTTTAGTTGTTTTTAAATTTCGAGGTATAATTTTTTATTTAGTGACCAGTTCGACTAGAAAGTACCTTACATAATAAAAAATCGATGTTAAGTTTCAGAATACGTTTCGTGAGAAGAGAGGGAACGCCGGAGGCCCAAATGCTCACCCCGTTTTAACTTCCTTGGGTTGGCAACAAGGTTGTAATACTGGTGTTGTAATACTGGTGTTGCAAACATATATATAGGCTATACTGACCGCTTGACATTGAACCTATCATTCCTGTCTCCTTGGTTTTTGTCATCCTTCCTCGTATCTGAAGTGGCAACGTAAACGCATAAGGCTAGGCTAAATAACAGTACGTACAGTAGCTTTTACACAAGCAACACGTACCTGCTATCAATTAGGCTAGCTGTAGGGTTGTTAGTCATCGTCGTGATTGATTGCGCAAGCAAACCCGTGGAATCCCACTATGGTGTAAGAGAGTTCGTTGGGTTATAGTGGGTACTACTTTGCTCGATCAGCAAGCGGTGAGTCCCACATTATCGCTACTTGTAGTTGTGTGCGTAATTGGGTTTCTCAACGTTAAGAAAATGGGTTGTCAGTCACTATTAGTGTAGAAAAAAAAGCTGACAAGCTCTATGTTAAAATGACAGTATGCTCATTAGTAGTTATCTTTATACAGCCGTGCTGAAAGGAAAATGAAATCACAAGTTTTTGAGTGTGGCGTAGAACGCGTGGTACCAGCGTTACGCCGATTTTCATAAAGAAAAACTTTTTTGTAATTTTTTCTAGCAACACCAAAAGCATAATCGTGTGTCATCTGAGATGAGGATGACGAAGAAAATGAATAAAATACCATTAGTGTTATTATTTATTGTGATATTTTTAGCAAGTTGTGGAATTTCTTTATAAGTGTTTATCAATTCGTTTAAAATACTTCATTATTGCATTTGCACGAAACACATCTTCAAGCAGTATGATAGCACAAGCTTAAATTCGATCTTCTTTTTAGCATAATTACCGGTATTATTCGAGCACTTACCCAGGGTCTGCTTATTACTGTTATCCGCATTTGACAGGTTACTAGTTTTTACACAGAGCGATTGCCAACTGACCTCGCAGCCGAAAACGAAACAGTAACTCATTGGATAAATGCATCAAGAGTTGACTATTATTATCAGATAATAATATATTATATGATAACAACCGGGACCGACAGCTTAACGTGCTTTCCGAGGCACGGTGGACCACGGTGGTGGTGGGGACCAACAAGAACAACCGCCCAGACCGAAACAGATATTCAACTCAACTCAACTGAAAATATTCTTTATTCAAATAGGCTTTTAAGCACTTTTGAATCGTCAAATATACAGTCTGTTATGTCCGCCTAAGTGAAGCTACCGCCGATTCGGAAGGTAGATTCTACAGAGAAGAAACGGCAAGAAACTCCACAGTTATTATTTATAGCAATTCTATTTATAACAAACATCTGCTCCGAGCGGGAATCGAAACCGCAACCGTCGGGGTTAAAGCCAATTTCGCTAGCCATAACATCACAACGGTACGCTACTACTACTACTACAGCACAACGGTGTCACAAGCTAAAACTCGATCTTATTTTAAAATATCAATAAAACCGTTTAATTTACGATGCAGCAGCGATTGCAAACAAACGTAACCATTCCACGTATCGTCATAAAGGCTATTTTTATTGCATACTGTTAACATAAACTTCATCCAGTTTCATCCCCCAACGGTTCTAAATGCAATCCAAACGCAGTGGAAGCAGAAATTATACCAGCATTTACTTTCAACGATGCACTCAAGATATTTTCCGAGGGAGCAAAGTTAGTTTAAACGTCGGATTATTTTTATATAATACTAGCTTTTCCCGCTACTTCGATTATCACGACACGTTCCCAATTGAATCCTCCGCAGCTTTGATACAGCTCAGCTCCGTGGTATTTAGATCGTCTCAAATATATTGAAGCTATATATTTTGTAAAGCGCTTTTGGATTTGCTGTATTTATAATATATTTAAAAGCCGCCTGTGGTTTTATCAGTATTCGTTTTGAATCAAATTAAGCTAAGGATAGCCTGGAGTCATTATGAATTTCATCCAAGTAGGTTAACATTATGAACAACTTATTGTAATCAACAATGCTTTTAATCCCTATACTATATAACACAATAAATTGCATAGCACTGTAACTAATGCGTCGGATTTCAACGATTCGTTTTCTTATATGCGGTACGACAGTATTTTTCTGTATCATAAAATATTGAAGTAACCATCATTGTGACGCTTCGTTAGAATGACGTCTTTTTTCAAATATTCTAATCCAACGTGTTAAATAAATTCTATACTTCGTCATGCGCCAACCTATTTATTAAAACGGATTCGATTAATTCGACTATAAATCTATATAATCATGCTTTTAAGTGTATTTTCTCTGGTAAGTTAGATGATACCGACCTGGCGAGTACCTTTGCAAGATCGACTCCTGTCCCGACTGCCGTGCGCGCTTCCGTGGGAAGTGCTGGGGGGCTTTACCTAAAGGGACCGAGCTCCACTACCAATCAGAGCGCCGTGATTGTCAGGTCGCGTTGGGTTGTTCTACGAGAGTTCCCGTAACATAACAAACACACTGAGGTCGGCAACCAAGGCGGTATTGGTAGGTCCTAATATCTTGTAATGACGTATCTGACGTTCCCTAATATCTTGTAATAGATACATAGCCCGGTTCTTCTCGCCAGAACGCCGGGTATCTGGTAGCAGATTTCCTTCCTGAAACCAAAAAAAGATGATACCTACCTTTTTCATGTCCCAAGCCATCATGCCGCTTCCCCGTTTTGCTTGGCGTACTTAGTAAAGTTTGTTTTTAATGTTTATTATTATAAAAGAAAAAAATTAAAAAAAAAATCTGGACTAGGCAATTTTAATTCTAATAATAACAATATTTTGTTGGGTATTTGTTATTAGTCATCAGTTATCACAGGAATTTACACCATCACAGATGTACATTGCCATGATAATTCCTTACAATTCATGTTATAAAACATCTGAACGTTCACAAAATAATAAGCAAATGTAATTATTTTAGAAGTACCTATTTCGAGCCTGATTTCAAAAATATTAATCTAATCACTTCTCCGAATGCAAGATAGAAGTCTATAAGTAACTTGCGCTAAAAAGGCATCGTACAAATGGACATTTTATATGCGGAACCCGTATCTTTGACCGTACACTCTGTTCACTTATTTCAGTATTGGACCCCACTAATTTTGTTTACTTATTCATTAAAATGAAGAGCTATAGCGGAGAAAAGCGGAATGTTTTCTCAAACAGGTTTTGATCCAAAATTCAATAAGTAAATATCTTTTATGCAAAGTTTTATGCTTAGATTAGATCAATAGATACAGATTGAGTTTCGCTAAATTACATTTTATATAATAAATGTACATTTTATTCAATAAACGTATGCCTTATAACTGGAAAGATTACACTTTTAAAATCTAATTTCATTATAGATGCAAAATGCAATAAACCATGGACTATCATAATTCTTCACATCTTGTATAGAATTATACCCTTATTTCTTTGCATTGAAAGAAAGAAAGAAAGAAAGAAAGAAAGAAAGAAAGAAAGAAAGAAAGAAAGAACAAGTTTATTTGGAACACAGCTGAGTACAAAATATTTAAAACAAAAATACAAATAATATATTTAAAAAAACATTAATAAGAATAAAAATGAACAACTTAACATAAAAAATTCTTTTTTTTTAAATAATAAAATTAAAAAAACAATAAAACAAAAGTTAAAAAAGTAAACAGTTTAGCTTATAAAAATAAAATACCACCGTGCTGTGTTCCAAAATGGCGTACCATTCAGCATTTGTTAGGTAGGCATACCCAACGTTGCTATATATCTTTTTTCACGGTAATAGAGCCATGTTTCCCTCAGCACAAAAGAGCCGGCTCGACCGGGGTACTACCCTCTCACAGAAAATCGACGTCAAGTAACAGTATCATTAGGTACTGTTGCGTTTCGTGCAATGAGTGAGAGCGCCGGAGGCCCAATCTCCCACCCCCTCTGATACCTTCCTTTTTTTTCCTTCACATTCCGTCTCTCCTGTTCCTTGGGTTGGCAACGGGCTTGTGATACTTCAAGTATTGCAAGCATTCATAGGTTGCGGTGACTGTTTACCATCAGGGGGCGTATGCTTGTTTGCCAACCGTCATGACAAAAAAATTGTTTCTTTATAGCCTGTTCCGTATTGGCTGGTATTACTAGTTCACTGACAACGACAGAAACATTGCCTTGGTTTGCCTTGATTGTGGAGAATGAGGGCAGATTGCTGGATAGAGTAGAAAAAATGAAGAAGGAGTAAGGCATGAACCTCCGGCGGTCAGTCTCATCGAACTATTCGCACACAAGTACGAGGTTATATGATGTTATACGACCATTCATACCGAAAATAAAATGCTCTGAATTTACTGAAAATATATGTTAATTCTAAGTCAATGTGAATATGTTACAAAGTAAATTTCGGATTCTATATCCTGTAGTTTATTTCTACGTAACGTGTATTTATCATATTTTATTTCCAGTTTTAAATCTAATATTTCCTATCAAATAACGTGGAAAACGAAAATGTGTATGTAAAACGGAAGAAGATAAAGAATATTGTCCATGAACGAGGCATACGAGATTCTTCGATATTTTCAGATTTACGTATACCAAGCAACACAGAAAACATCAATAGTTCTTATTACAATAGCATAAGGTATATAGTGATATAAATTTATTCAGCTACAACAGTTGCCTATAGTCCAAAATGCAACCGTCGGCCGCGGTTTGACTGACTGCCGAATCGCATCGTGAATTATTCATCTCGGTACTTCCAAAACTTCGCCCGATTCAGGCACCCCTTACAATATTGCTTTGTTTTATACCACAAAATTCAAAATTATTTTTATTCAAGTAGACTTTTAAAAAGTACTTTTGAATAGTCAAGCGCTACCGACGGTTCGGAAGGTAGATTCTATCGAGAAGAACCGACAAGAAACTCGACAGTTACTCTTTTCAAATATATGTTTTTACAATTGTATTTTTAATATAAAATTTGGTTCTTGAATGAGATCCAGCAATATTAAGAGTCCCAAGCATTTTTATCAGAAAAATATTCTTCTAACGAGTAATAGGCTTTATTGATAAGTTTATTTTTTATGTACATTTGGAATTTGCTTACTGGCAGTTCCAATAAGCAATCCGGAATTTTGTTAAAAATGCGAATACCTAGCCCCTTAAAAGAATTACTGACTTTACGCAGACGAAAGCTAGGATTACAAAGTTTATTTTTGTTTCTAGTGTTAACTGAATGTATATCACTATTTTTGCTAAAAGACTTTAAATTATTCCTAATATATAAGAGGTTAGAATAAATAAATTGTGACACCACAGTCATTATACCTATATCCTTAAAAACATCTCTTAGGGAGGCCCGCGCTCCTAAATTATAAATTGCCCGAATTACCCTTTTTGAAGAATAAAAATAGTATTAATGTCAGCCGCCTTTCCCCAAAGAAGGATACCGTATGACATAATACTATGAAAATAACTGAAATATACGATTCTCGCTGTTTCTACGTCAGTTAGTTGTCTGACCTTCCTTATAGCGTACGTAGCGGAGCTAAGCCTACCCGCTAGAGATGACAAATGAGCGTTCCACTGGAGCTTGGAATCCAAAGTTATGCTTAGAAATTTAGTTGTGTCAACTAGAGTTAAGCTTTCACAGTTCATTTTCAAATTTGGATTAATTTGTTGAACATTAGGCATCGAAAAGTTTACACATTTAGTCTTCTTTGCGTTAAGAACTAAATTATTCATGGTAAACCAATGTTGAGCACGTGACAACGTATTATTTACCTCGTCATAATTTTTTAAATTTCTGTCAACCTTAAAAATTAACGAAGTGTCATCGGCAAATAACACAATATCACACAGCTCTTTTAAAAATATGGAAGGTCGTTAATATATATTAAAAACAAAAAAGGGCCCAAGATGGAACCCTGTGGAACACCCATTTGCACGGAAGAGCCGGATGACATCACTCCGTTAACTGAAACCTTTTGAATTCTGCCAGTCAAATATGATTTTAGAATTTCTAGAGATTTACCCCTGACACCGTAAAAGGTAAGTTTACTGAGAAGGCTTCTGTGTTCCACACAATCGAAAGCCTTAGAAAGGTCACAAAAACGCCTATTGCATTCTGTGAACCCTCCCAGGCATCGTAAATATGTTTTAAAAGCGCTACACCTGCATCAGTCGTTGACTTTCCTTTGGTGAAACCGTATTGTTGGTTATGTAAGATATTGTTGTCATTGAAAAATTTCAATAATTGATTTAATATAATTTTTTCATAGATTTTACTTAAAGAAGGTAAAATTGAGACTGGTCTATAATTACTGAGGTCATTTCTATTGCCAGACTTAAATAGAGGTAGAACTTTTCCACAGGAACTTTTTCACAGGAAATACTTTCCCATGTTTAATTTTATGAAATTATATAGTTTCCTTAGTTGTATCCCGTCTTTGAGATCTAGAAGTTTTAAAAAATCCAGTAATGTGGTTTATAGTTTACCGAGCAAATTCCGTATCCATACTTTCAATTTATAAATTGGCGTTGTATTTAGTTAATGGATTTTTTTTCAAAAATTTATAGTATATGCATCAATACAAATATATTACAACAGGAAGACTCAGCTCTTTCTGACCGCAATAATCCCAGATCCTTAATCCAAGTTGCACCAATTGCAATATTTTAAACTTAAGCTGACTTTCCAGTTTAAAACCAATGTACTTTCCTAAACCACCACAAAGGTAAAAGTCTACGCAGTGAAAATCAATCAAGCGGCAGTGACTAATTCCTTTAATTTAATTCACTAATAGACTCCAATAGCGCTCCAACAAGTTAAACCAATAAGTCAGGTCGGACACGTGCCTGCAACATCCGTTACCCATTCGACGCACAAATCGCTTCGTTTGCGAAGACAAATGGGCTAGTCTGCTCGCCTGCATATACATTCCATTTCCCAAAAATTACCTCCTAAAAGAGTTCAAATCCAATATCGCTGGCGAGCGTAAATGGTTCTCGCTGACGCTTTCATATTTTTTTATTTACTCAACCGCTTAGCTTAGAGCTTCTGTTTGCAAATATTTTACAGCGTTATTTCAAGGAATTGATTATTTGTCAGCGAATCGCTAGCGTGCTTCGACTGTGTTATACTTCGTACCTTTTTTCGTGAAATGACAATAGAATATTATGCAGTGATGTGGGTTATGGCTATTGTTTGATTAGGTATCGGCATCCGAGGCGATTGAAAGGAATTCTGTCGCTAATACTTAACGCCGACGGTGGCATCACAAGGCGCTTTGTTAGAGATACGTTTTGAATCTAAATTGCGTATTTAACTTTGTAATTAAGATAAATATTGCCGATAACAGTTCTGAAGTACGTGGTAGCTGTGTCGCCCCATCGAAAACTTACTAATGATCAAAAAAGTAAGCTGTCTGCTAGCGATATGCGATGAGACTTATTATAATTCCAAAGGGAACGAGAACTTTTAAGTTTTTAATTACACTTCATTTTATATTTTTTTCATTTTTGCCTCCCAATTTATACTTTGAATTATAGATGTTGAATTGCGTTATAATTTTTATACATATATACATGTATATAAAATTGAACTGTCTGTTTGTAATTCCTAAAAAACAGCTATTCAGTACATGCAAATGAAAGTATGTACCGTACTTTCATAAAAAAACTTTTATAATTTTTTGTCTGTCTGTCTGTTTGTTGGCTGAACCAATTTTATCGGGACTTTCTCTGGCAGATAGCTGATGTTATAACTTATTTTAATTTCATTTTAGAAAAAGACTTAGGGTTCTGCGCAGTAAGGAAAAATCGGTACATCACGCGAGCGGAGCCGCAGGCGCACATAATAGTAATAAATGTTATTAGAGAAATAGTTTAAAATAAAGTGCCGTTATGCCAATCAATAGTCAGATATATGCAAATATTTGAACACTACCCAACTACTAGACTTTAATTAGAATCAACGCCTAAACATATGATAATGTAGGTACAAGCAGATGTAGTCATTACATAGCTGATAAACTTTACCCGCTCGCCTCCACCGATATCTTTATTGCGCTGCTGTGAAACAATGCCTTAAAATTAAAGCCGAATCCGTTGAGATAATCTAAAGGCAGATATCTGATAAAAGGCGGGAATTTAAATTGAGTACAGTCATCTCAATAAGCGGCTTGGCTCCCAACACTGATCGTAAATTTGACGCCAATTGTTTGTTTTCAACGCAAAACGCTCGCACTCTTTGGAGAAAAAAATGTGTGATGGATTAAGGAGGAATAGTCTTTTATAAAATACTATACATAAAATATAAAATATTACGACCGACGAACGACCTTATGGCGCAGCGGTAGCAAACCTGCCTTAAGTGCCACAGACTGCGGGTTCGATTCCCGTTCGGAGCAAATGTTTGTATTGACCATACAAGCATGTTTTCCGGTCTGGGTGTTTGTCCATGTCGTTGTGTATGTTTTCGGACCCCCGACACAGGACAAAAATATCTTAATGGGCCGTTGAGTGTGTAGCGCTTATTTGTTTATTATTTTTACCCACGGCTGCTAAACATTGGACATTGGAGTAAGTAAAGTCTAATAGTATGTTTTACTACAAAAATATATTAAAAACAACGTCAAAGTACAGACCGAGTTTTACGAATAATAATCTTACAGTTAAATTGTGAATTATTATTGTTTGTTGTTGCTGTTGGTCCAACAGGCTTTAGCAGCGTAACTGGAGACTGAGTTGACATAATATGTAGACTCAACCATCGAGATGGATAGCTCTCGGTGAGGCACATATATGACTCTTGCGCAACCCTCCCTCATAATCTTGCGATTTTTTTTCAGAATGTGTATTGTTGTTGGCCCTACTGGCCTTGACAGCGTCACCGGGCGGGGGGGCGAGTACTGAGACTCAGCCGTTATAAAGGGACAGCCCTCACGGGGGCTCAAATTTGATTCCGTCCTTAGGGTGTCTCCTGCGAAGCCGAACCACGGCTAAGGACGTCATCGATGGAGGCAGCGCTCCGAGCGCATTCTATACGATAGACTCACCCGACGGTGTGAGCGCGACGCGACGTGCGAAACAAACGACCTCGTCCTCGCCGGCGTGGACGGTGTTGTGTGCGTGTCTGTGCTGTGTAAGGGGCATTTTCTAATGTAATCCTATCGTCAGGGCCTTGCAGGACGTGCTTAGGACGCCTTACTTTTGTCGGTTGGTTACATCGGTCTGTGTAGATACAAGCATGTCTAATCAAAGGATTTGGATGGAAAGTAATTTGATCGAAATAGTTTTGCGATAAGCGCTTCAAATGTTTGGGGATCGAATCGATTTCAAAGTCTCTAATCTTGCGAGGCTGACTGTTGTTTAAGGGAGAATGGTTAGCGTAGTGAACATTATAATGATTATTAACTTAATATAGACTTCACGGCTGCTGTCAATGTCGTTCTTGGCGATTCTTTGCTCAGCCTATATTTATTGGCCGTGATTGGCTTTTATGTTTATTATGTGTTTTATATGCATATTTATTTGATGAATTCTTACTATAGAGCCAGTATCACTAAGGATTTAGCATTTTATACTTTTGTTTTTAAAGTAAGATTCACATACCAAGGTTTTATTTTGAGATTTCATGGAAATATTTTATGTTGATAAAAAGGTATAGTTAAGTAAAACAAAGAAAAATTTATTCATATTTTTTGGCCTATCCATATTCTCCCGACCTTACGTCAGACGCAGTAAATCTTAACTTTCGCAGCTATCTCGGGGTATAAAATTGTTTTAGCGTACACAGACATATACCTACCCACGTATCGATAACAATTCATATCAGTAGTGATTTGCAAAACTACACTGATTTATTCGTCTGGGTTTACATGTTAACGTATTTTACTGTCTTCGAAACATGCTAGACTTGGCGTGGTCCCTATAGGCTTGTTGTGAGTACCGCATGAGTGTGGTTTCATGTAAGATTTATTGTCGTGACAGCTGTACAAAGTTTGTTGCAATATTTTTACTTGGTAAGAATTTCATATTCTATATTTTGTGTTTTCCTGTGATTTGATGCTGTGTTAGCTCTGTTACCTATATGTCCAACTTTACTCTATAAATTAATATAAATAGTCTCAATTTTCTAAGATATAGAACATGTAGTTTTTAAGACTAACGAAGAAAATATAGCAAAAGATCAAATGTTTCTTTATTATAATTTTTATTAGTGCAGATATCCTTTCTGTAGTGTAACTTGAAGTTAAAAAATTATTATGATAGAATCAGTTGCTGGTTTAGACTTCTATCAGATTACCGCGGTCAGCTAACAATCATTGTATGTAAAAATTAAATAAATAATCTCACAAAGGTTGTCAGAAAACTTAGGGTTTGCCTGATGGTAAGCAATCATCAGCCTATGTTCACATATAATAATAGACGCATCAGCACAGAAAAATGTCGTTCATCATTACTACAGATAAGAGCTAGCTTTAGAAATAAGTCTTAATAATTCTTTGTAATTAGAAAATATTTTTTAGATGTAAAAATAAAGGAAACGACTGCAGATAATTTTAAATCACCATACAATTTTAACTTTTTAAACATGATTTTTTATTAAATTTCGGACACATTTAACACAATTAGTCTCAAATAAAAAACATATCAACATATAAATTTAAATTTACAATGTCACTGGAAACAAACCAGGCGTGCTATTGAATTTAATTGAAAACCGATCCCTATTACACATTTAGTTAAATATTCGAGGCATTGGGCGTATATTTAAATATGCGGGTCTATCTTTATTGACAGCTAATATATGTTCAAATAACTATTAAACCCGTTAAATTTGCAGTAAATCTTTGTTAACATGCCACGGTACGGTTTTTCAATAAAATTTATGTTGCATGCAATTCACGCTTCCACGTTTCAATTCGGTATTTGAGTTTACAGCCGACTTAATGCTGTGTAAAGTTTTTATCGCATTTTGTACTGTTAATTAGATAAATCTCTTAACATCTATAAATTTTATATCTCAGATCGTGCTTTTCATATTGATTAAAAGGCTTTCATTTTGTAATGAAGTCTTGTGACGTCAAGAGAGATTTTTAGTGAGTTCTTCAGTTTAAGATGAATTTCAAAATAATTCATTGTTATGATAATTTTTTTTAAATAGTATGTATCCATTTCTTTTAGACTTTTTTGTTTTTATGTATGTTATGAAAATATAGGTGCCTACTTATAAAAATCTATTTCACTTAGAAAATTCTATATTTAATTTTTGATTCCTAATAAGGTAAACAAGCGTTTTCATAAAATACTAAAAGCGCTTTCCGATTTATTTAAATAAAAACTTTTATTGAAAATAGTTACCAATTAACATGACTACAGCTATGTATATTGTTCATTCTGAAATGTATAATAACAGTTGTTTTACTATTCGCAAACAAAATAATGATTTTAGTACATTTATAAATAACTTTTTTACACGCGGTTCCACTCTCGCGCTAGTTGATTTTATAGTATTATCCATATCCCTAGCACTGGTACTCCCACATACAGTGCTATGAAACGTAACGAAGAAACGTGCTTACGATTTGAAGTCGAGACTTAAGCCATTGATTCAATATTAAAATCTATAAAATTGCTTTTGACTTCTTATGAAATAGAGAAACGAACAGAAAATACTATGAACAAAACCGTGGTTTCTCATTCAGATTCTTCATTCACTACCTATATATTAAAAAAAAATCAGAAGTAATTTCAACTGACTATGCCCGCGTCTCCGTTCGCGTTTATGTTATTGTTATGCTGGACAACAATCTAAAAGCTTTTTTCAATTCCATAACAAATATCTTCTATATTAATATAGTACCAAATTTTAAGTAGAGACTTCCTGTAGTTAATTTCTTGATACACAGGAACTTAAAATTTTTCTGGGATAAAAGTATCCATTGTGTTAATCCAGACAGTAAAATGTCAAGTCTTATCAAAATCCCCTCTATTGCTTTTGCATGATTGAGTAACAAATATTAAAACTTGCGTTTATAGTATTAAGTAGGAAGAATACATGCCACTTTAATTTGTTTTATATTTACATATACACAGCCTAAAATATATATAATATAATATTCATAATGAATAACAAAGAGTCTAGACCATTCCGTGCATACCTGTACTTTGGCAGTGTCCCAAAAGTGGTGTCGGATGCACTCACTAGCTAGCATTGATATTTATCTCTTATTTATTATACTTACGTATCTAAGTGCTTTCAAACAATTTGTTTCATGTATTTCCAGCTATATTTTTAACTTAGTGGGCCGTATTTCAACCTTGAATCAGATGAATCAGAATACTCTATGAGATCATTGATTTATGACTTTCGAATTTTTATGTAGAGCTTTTTTTATTTGTTTTAGATTTATTTCGGGAAAGAATCAAATCAAACTGTTTCTTGGCTTAGGTACAGCTATTATGAAAAATCCTTGCTTTTACGTAGACTAACACATTAATGAAAATAGAGGAAAGCTTGTGTTTTGAGACTATTAAGGACAAACCAAAATAAAAACACGATCGGCTCTTATCCGTTTTCTATATTTCTCTCTATATATATAATCCCGTGGCTAGTGTGTACTGGCTGACGGTCGGAGAGTGAATGCCATCCTCGCCTCTCTGACCGTCCGCTTTTATTGTCATTGAAAGGCGCGATAACGCACGATGCGTTATCGCGCTCACCTGCGTCTGCGCGGGGTGAGGGAGGGGGCGGGGACGCCGCACATTCCCGCACCACCGCGCAACTAGTACGCGCAACTAGTATCTACAACTAGTAAGCGTGCTTAATCTATAATTATATTCTATTTCTTATTTCTATGATTTGCTGTCCGCAACATTCTCACCCCGGCGCAGACTCGTCGCAGCCTCGACTTCTACTGGGAGGACAGCAATCTTCCTAGTCGGTCGCCTGAAGACTCCTCCTTTCGTGCGAACTTCAGCGCTTCTTATTTCGCCGTCGGGTCCAGGGAAGACTCTCTCGATCACGCCGCGTGGCCAAACATTCCTCGGTAGTGCGGCGTCGACGATAACCACCAGATCTCCAGGGCGAAGTTGTCTCTGACCCTTGCTTGGGTCCCCTCGAGGTACGAGTGTGGGCAAGTACTCTCGTACCCATCGCCTCCAAAATTCATCTGCCAGCGCTTGTGCTGCTCGCCATGCCTGTCGATTCGCAGGGTAGCAGGGTCCGGTCACCGGTAGTCCAGATGATGATCCCAGCAGGAAGTGGTTCGGCGTTAAGGCCTCGGGATCATCTAGGTCCACTGAGACGGTGGTCAATGGACGAGCGTTGACTGAGTGTTCAGCTTCGATGAGTAGGATCTGTAGAGTCTCCTCCCGCGGGTACTTCTCTCGTAGCGTTGCGTTCAGGGCAGATTTGATTGAGCGGACCAACCGCTCCCATGCTCCACCTTGATTCGGAGCCCCTGGCGGTATAAATCGCCAGCTGATGCTTCTGTTGACGCAGTATTCTCCCAGCGCCGCGTCCCATTCTTCAGACGCCGCGCGAAGCTCGGCGTTGGCCCCTCGGAAGTTCGTCCCGTTGTCCCAGTATATGATCGCGGGCCAACCGCGTCTGGCCGCCATCCTTCTTAGCGCCATTATAGCTGAGTCCGAAGATAGGCTCGCTGCTAGCTCGATGTGCACGGCGCGAGTCGTGAGGCAGGTGAATATGGCACCCCATCTCTTCTCGTGGCGCCTTCCAATGGTGACGCCCATTGGACCGAAGTAATCCATCCCGACGTTCGTGAAAGGTCGGGTGAACGGGTCCATCCTGGCCGTCGGCAAGTCACCGAGGCGTGGTACTCGAGGCGTGGCGTTTCTGACGGCGCATCTCTGACACGTTCTGGCTACGGCTCGGACGGAAGGCCGCAGGTGAACGATCCAGTATAGTTGTCGCAGGTCGTTGATCACACGCTCGTGACCAGCGTGCCCTGCCTTTTCGTGTTCATGCTGGATGATCATTCTCACGACTTGATGTCGGCCGTCGAGGATGACTGGCTTCTTCATGTCTTCCGGTACGTTGGCTGCATTAATCCTTCCTCTTGCTCTCATAAGTCTATCTTCGCCTATACTTGGATCCAGTTTATATAGGCGACTGGAGCGAGAGACGGGCAGTCCTCGTGTAAGCGCTTCCCATTCGTCTGCAAAGCTTTCTTCCTGTATTCTTTCGAGCCATAGTTTTTCAGCGAGTTTCATGTGCCGCACCTCCAGAGTCTTCGCTTTGCGTAGCCACTTCTCGGCCATCATGATGACGATAGCTGTGGTGCGCTGCAAGGTGGTCCATCTGGAGATCCGGTTCGGGTCCGGCATCGCCTGCCAGTGGGACGGGCTCGACTTGTTTGTAGCGTGGTAGACTACTTCCTCTTCAGTCTCTTCCGTGGTTGTCTCTCGAGGCCATTCGTCATCAGGTAACCGGAGGAAGGTCGGCCCGTTTAGCCATTCGTCCCGGGGCCCCTCTACGTACTTGGTGCGCGTCGCATCGTCTGCTGGGTTCTTGTTAGTCGGAATCCAACGCCACTGTTTCGGGCTTGTCGCTTCGACTATTTCGCCAAGCCGATGGGCGACGAACGGCGTATATCTTCTTGCGTTCGTTCTGATCCAGATGAGGACTGTTTTGGAGTCAGTCCAATACGTCGTTGAGTCGGCATTGATGTTGTGCTCCTTCTTGAGGGAGCTCGCGAGTCGTGTGCCTATGACGGCCGCCTGTAGCTCCAGTCTCGGTATGCTTATGATTTTCAGTGGAGCAACCTTGGCCTTCCCTGCAGCTAAAGCTATCGCAACTGTGCCATCGCTCTTCTCTATTCGCCAATATGCGACTGCTGCGTACGCGAGTTCGCTTGCATCACAGAAGATGTGTAGCTCGCGTCTGACGTCATTCTTGCTGACTCCGTACCATCGTGGTATCCGCAGGGTTTTGATGGTTTCAAGTCCTTGCATCCATTCGTGGAATCGTTCGGCTAGCTCTTGGGGTATTTCGTCGTCCCAGCCAACGTCCGTCTTCCAGAGTGATTGTAATATTATCTTCGCCACGATCGTATACGGGCTTAGGAATCCGAGCGGGTCGTAAATCGACATGACCGCGCTCAGTGTCTCTCTCTTAGTCGGTGCGCGACTAAGGGATTTCACTTCTTCGTGTACCCGGCTCATGTTCGTGTTGAAGCCGAGCTCGTCCCTTCGCGAGTCCCATATCAATCCTAGCGTTCTGCTTGCGTCGAGTCCCATCATCAGGTGAGTTGGTAAGCTGGAGTGCAACTCTGGAGGTATATTCGTGAGGACGCCGCGCTCGTTGGTGTCCCACCCTCTCAGAGTGAAGCTCGCTTGCTGCTGCACATAGTTCACTTCATCTACCGTTCTTCTGGCTTCCTCTTTATCGGCGAAGCTTCCCACGAAGTCGTCCATATAGTGATTCCTGGTGATGGCCTCGTAGCCTGCGGGATGCGTATGTATGAAGTCCTGTGCGTTCTTATTCCGAACGCTGTGTGCGATGAAGGGGGAACTCGAAGCGCCGAATATGAGCGAAGTCATCTTATATCTCTTCGGCGGGTTCTCTCTATCTCTACCCCGCCAGAGAAACATCTGGGCTGGCTGATCAGCCGGTCGTACTTTTATCTGCAGGAACATTTCCTTTATATCGGCAGTGACTGCTACTGCTCCTTCTCTGAACCTATACATTATGCCGGGTAAGGACTGTAGTAGGTCCGGCCCATCTAACAGCTGGCGGTTGAGGCTGGTGGTATTGGCGGTGGCTGAGGCATCGAAGACTAGTCGTATCTTCGACGGCTTATTTGGGTTCTTAACGGCGAAATGTGGTAAGAACCACGCTTTGTCGCTGGTTCCTTCGGTACCATCACATTCTGTGGCATATCCCTTCTGGAGTAGATTTTCTATCTGAGTGGTGTAGTTCTCGGCAAAGGCGTTGTTCTGATCCATTTTCCTTTCTATCGTGCGGAGGCGACGGAATGCTTGATCTATGCTAGGCGGCATCGTCACGTCGTCGCGACGCCATGGTAGCCCGACCTCGAAACGTCCCCCGACTCTCTTCGCCGTTGCATCGAAGATCTTCAACGCACGTTCCTCGTCGGGCCGCTTCTTCACCAGCAAGCTGACCCCCAGTGCGTCTACGTTGAAGTGCTCCTTCACCAGCTCTTCCAGTTTGTCATCTCGGTATCGGTGATGTAAGTGATGGACTACTTCATTTGCCTCGTTTATTATTTGACGGGGTATCGTCCCCAGTACGACCCATCCGAGCTTAGTCTCGGCTGCCACCGGTTGTTTCTTTTTTCCGATCTTCACCTTCCTCGTCATTATAAGATGCCAGTTGTCGGCTCCGATCAGAAGGCGCGGGCGCGCCCCTTCATAGCAGACGTCCGTCTCTTTCATTCCCCGGAGGTGACGATAGTTCAAAACCCCCCGGGGTACCGTCTGTCTACAAAGCGTTAATTCCTTCACCGTTCTTGCCTTTATGCGGTACTCATCCGCGTTCTTGCCCTTAATCAAAAGGCCAACGGTCTTGCTTTCTGCCTCTTCCGTTGATGCGTTTACTCCGAGCAAGTTGAGTTTCGTTGTCGGCCCGTCTACGCCGATCTCATTCGCGAGAGCCTCGTCGACTAGTGTGACGGTCGAGCCTTCGTCTAGCAGGGCGTATGTGTCGACGTTGCCTGCTGGTCCCGATATAGTGACAGGACAGACTTTCAATAGGACGTCTAGATGGCTGTTGTGTGCCACGGCTGCCGTCATCACTGCTTCTGCTGTGGTCGTCTCGTTCTCTGGCGTACTCGACGTCGGATGAAGGAGGTTGTGGTGCGGCCGTCCGCAATCTTTGATGCTGCATGCCTTCGCTTTGCATAAATATCTTCTATGTCTTCTCTCTAAGCATTTGAAGCAAAGGCCTGAGCCTTTCACCGCTTCCCATCGGTCGTTCATCTTCATGGTCTTGAATTTAACGCATTTTGGAAGAGGATGAGTTTCGCCGCAACAGATGCATAGTGCGTGCTCTTCGTTCATCGTCGTGGTAGCAAACGACGCTTTTCTAGTTTCGCTTCGACGCGCTGATGTCTTCGCCGTGTAGTTTTCCTTGCGGGCAGCGGTAGCGGTCGTAGCTGTTCCTGCATATGCATGGCGAAGGCCTCTGTCGGCTTCGCGCATCAGGAAGTCGGCTAGCGTGACGATCTCCGGCTCCGTGTTTCCTGCCTGTTCCTCGGCGTAGTCACACCAACGCGCTCTCAAGTGTGGGCTCAGCTTTTCGATTACTTCCCGAGCTAACATCGGGTTATTCAGGTAGCCCCGATGATCGATGCTTCGCAGGACGCAAACGATATTTTGCAGTTTAACTGCAAAACTGTTCAGCTCGATGCTCGATGATCCTGGGCGAGGTAGCTTCTTCAGGTCGTCTATGGATCGGTCGATCAGCACCTCGGGTCTGCCGAAGCATTGTTCCAGTGTCTTCATTATAATTCTGGCGTCTACAGCGCTGTGTAAGAGCGCGGCGACCGCTTGACGTGCCTCCCCCCGTAGACTGTTCCGGAGGCGGGCGATGTTCTCCGTCGATGAGAAGTTGTACAAGCGCGTGCTATCCTCCATAGCTGCTTTAAAAGGCAGCCATTCGTTCGGTTCCCCGGAGAAGGCAGGCAAATCCGTGACTTGGCGCGGTGGCGGTCTGTTGCGTGCCATCTTTTCAATCGCCTCTGCCAGCTGCTCGATGCCCCTGTTTCTCCTCGTAGGAGTAGGTGATCGCTGACGTTCCCTCTGAGGCGTAGGCTCGCACCATTCGACATGCCGTGGCTTCGTCTTTTCTACAACCGGTTGTTCCAAAGGTAACGGCTATCTGTCCTCGGTTCTCCGTGACTCCGTCGCGGTTTCGGGCGCGCTTCTCCTGAGCCAACTGTCGACCCGTTGTTCGACTTGTTCGTCGACGTCTCGGGTTTCATTCGGGTCGACTCGGCTTCCTTCGTCTTGCAGTGACGCGATTTTGAACGCGAAACGTCTCTTGACCATTGCTTCCTCCATTTTCAGTTCGCGGCGTCGGATTTCCAGCAGGCGCTCCTCCATCTCGAGCTCCGCTTCTTTGAGCGGTGCTTTCTGTCGATCGAACTGATGCCGGCGCCGGTGGATACTGTCGTTGTGCTGTCTCAACAACGTCCGTTCTTGTTTCCGTGGCAGGCGGCGCAGTTCGGTCGGCTTCTCGATGGGCTTGCCCTGACGTCGTCGCTGATGGAGAGCGTGGCGCTTCTTCAAAGCGGCGTGGTACGCTTTTCGCGGCCTCTGCGTCTCCGCATTGGCTCCTTGTGATGACCATTTCGGATGCTTGTCTCGGCGGTGTCCTGTTTCTTTGCTTCAGCGTTCTGAGGATCGCGGATTCCTTCTGTCTTGCTTGCGGCGTTCTGAGGATCGCGGATTCCTGCTGTCTTGCTTCAGCGTTCGTAGGGTCGCAGACTCTTCAATCCGTGTTAAAGGATCAGGGATCGGGTGATCCGGCTCGAAGGACCAAGAGATCGGGTAATATTAAGGACAAACCAAAATAAAACCCAATCGGCTATATTTCACTCTCTATATATAATCCCGTGGCTAGTGTGTACTGGCTGACGGTCGGAGAGTGAATGCCATCCTCGCCTCTCTGACCGTCCGCTTTTATTGTCATTGAAAGGCGCGATAACGCACGATGCGTTATCGCGCTCACCTGCGTCTGCGCGGGGGTGAGGGAGGGGGCGGGGACGCCGCACATTCCCGCACCACCGCGCAACTAGTACGCGCAACTAGTATCTACAACTAGTAAGCGTGCTTAATCTATAATTATATTCTATTTCTTATTTCTATGATTTGCTGTCCGCAACAGAGACTTTACTTCAAATTTTCAAGGTGCACGAGCCCAGAAAGGTTTTTTTTTCATGGTTGTGTATTGTTGTTGGCCTTACTGGCTTTGACAGCGTCACCGATTGGGGTGGCCGAGTACAGAGGGCGACCATGAGAAAGGGACAGCTCTCGCGGGGGCTAAAATTGATTCCGTCCTTACGATGCCTTCTGCGAAACCGAATCACCGACTAAGGACGTCATCGGGAATGGAGGAAACGCTCCTAGCGCATTCTAGTCAATGGACTCACTCATTTCTTATATCATAATAAAATTAAATTTATAGGTCCAGCCGTTGTGTACGTATATTAATGAGTAGTACGCACACATATAAATCTTACTAACGAATTTATTTTTTAATTATATAGATAAACTGATTTCGTAAAGCGCTGTCACAGATTCCCTCATATGATACAGCATATCTGAAAGTATTGTTCGAATGAAATGAATTCGTCACGCCATCTACGATTCCTTGTTTTTATAAGCATTACTAGTGATGTCAAAAACTATTGTCGATAAAACTTATGAAGATTTTATAATAAGAACATATTTTTAATTCCATGACGGTTGGCAAACAAGCATGCGGTCTGCCTGATGGTAAGTAGTCACTGCAATCTATGAACGTTTGCGATACTTAAAGTACTCGTAGTAAATATAGTCACATGTGCGTTGGCAACACAAGGGAAAGGATTGAAGGAATTAAAAGTGAAAAAAGGAAGGGAAATATATGACATAAATTAAGGCATTGTACAGCTGTTTGAAAAAATTTCTCTAAAACAAAAAATTAAATTAAATAGATTTTTAATATAATTTTTTTAATGTGGAAGGGGCAAACGGGCAGGAGGCTCACCTGATGTTAAGCGATCACCGCCGCCCATGAACATCTGCAACACCAGAAGGCATGCATGCCCGTTGCCGACCTTTAAGGAAAGAATATGCTCTTCTCTTGTGGTTGTGTGAGGAAGAAAATGTCTTCTAAATCGCGCTGTTGTGGATTTCCAGACATCGAGGTGGTATGGATGGAATTTAGAGTTTTGTCGCGATGTCCGATGGTGAAATTCTACCGGTGGATTAAAATATAATATCGATAACGAGCTTTATAATAGAAGATTACAGCCTTATTTTATCGGTGATCCGTCATGAGCATTCGTAGCGTTAATTTGATTTGTTCCTGCCAACTCCAATCACAAAAGACTGACGACTGGGGGTCATCGGTCATTTTAAAATTTCTAATTTACGACTTTTAAATTTGATCAATTTAAATTATATTAAAACTTGTAACATCTGCGGGAGGTTTTTATCTATTTAACGCTGGAATTTTACTAAGTAAAATATAATATTCGTTTTTTTACAATACTTTTAAGAATTGAAGAATATAACCGTAAATATGAAATTTGCAAAACTGCTTAAAAATTTAAAAGGCAAGCTGAATAGATTGGCTGGAGACTGTCTGAGCCCTAAAAGATACAAAGATAACATATGACTATCACATTAATGTATTTATGTGTCTGTCTTGCAGGTAATGGGATGAAAACACCGCAGAGAATGTAAACAGCTATGAGAGAAACAAATAAATATAATACTATTTGGGGTCCGCCCCTTATACGAGAGCTTCCTGCATAAAATAGGAGCTTAAGATGTTTCAAGAATTCCGTAGGATATAAATTAGATTTTGTTAAGAAGAGACAATATATAAATCTTGCTTTGTTATATAAGAGAGTAAGAATAGTGGTAGGTCTTCCGCATTCTCATTCAAAGAACAAAATATATACGATAATGGCAAATATAGTTCTTACCCGGCTAAGCCGGCCATTTTAAACTTAATTTTTCAATTTCTACTATAGTTCTAATCTATGATAATTATGTTTAATTTTTATATTGTTCTCGGGAACTTCGACAAGGGTAATGTTATACTCTTTTACGTCAAACAACTATTGCAACGTTTTTTTTTTTTTTTTTTATTTGGAAAGTAGGGCAGATGACTCTACTCCACCTGATGGTAAGTGGAAATAAAGTCCAAGCGCGAGGGCGGCTAACACAGTTGCGGAATGCAACCGTGTTAGCCACCCTTGCCCTGCCTACCCGCAAGATGCCTCTTCACGCCTCGTTTGAAGTAGCCCAGATTGTAAGAAGGAGGGAACACGTGAGCCGGCAATGAGTTCCACTTTTGGAAGTACGACAAAGAAAAGAATTGGCAAACTTCTTTGTTCGCGAAGGAATTGATGCCACAGTTAGACGGTGACATCGGAGACCGGCACGCGTAGTTCTTGTAAGGAAAGGGGAGGGAGGAATTATGGAGAATAATTCCTCTGAACACTCGCCGTGATACATTCGGTAGAAGGCGCCTAGGGCGGCAATCTCACGACGCAGTTGAAGAGATTCGAGGGTGTTGGAGACCTCTTCATCGCCAATAATGCGAATCGCTCGTCGCTGCAACCTATCCAGGGCTTCGAGCAAGTACTTAGCGGAGCCATCCCAGAGGTGCGAGCAATACTCAACGCAAGACCGTACCTGAGTTTTGTACAACAGGCACAGTTGCTGTGGCGTGAAATAACGCCGCACCTTGTTCAGGACTCCGAGTTTACGTGAGGCCGTTTTAATAATGGCCTCGATGTGATCCCTGGGGTTAAGATCGCAGCGTAGCTCCATTCCGAGCATAGCGATACTGCTTTGCATCGACAACGTAGTGCCAGAGAGGGATGGATGAGGGGAAAATGGAGACTTTTTAGTGGTGAAAGCGCAAGCCTGAGTCTTTTTGGTATTGAAATCAATCAGATTATCAGCACCCCATTTGGCGATAAGGTCCAACGTCTGATTGATTCCAATGACAAGATTCTCGCGTCTCTCCTGGATGTCTATTCGCCCAGCAGCTGCATGCCCGTGATATCCCATGTGAACAGTACTGTCGTCCGCATAGCAATGTATGCTGCCAAGAGGAAGCATATCATTGATATGCAGAAGAAACAGTGTAGGGGACAGCACAGAGCCCTGGGGTACACCAGCGTTCACTGCATATGTTTGAGAAGCGCATCCTTCCAGAACAACTCGCAGACTACGCTTGTGCAGAAAACTAGCCACCCAGGCGCAGAGCTGAACTGGCAGACCGTATGCAGGCAGCTTGGACAGAAGACCTTTGTGCCAAACCGTGTCAAAAGCTTTGGTGATATCTAGGCTGATGGCCAACGATTCACCATACCCATCGATAGCCTCACCCCAAAGATGTGTCACGTACGCTAAAAGATCGCCTGTGGACCGCTTTGGTCGAAACCCATACTGTCGGTCATTAATAAGACAGTGATCTTCCAGGTAATGGATCAGCTGGTTATTTATGATCCGTTCCATAACTTAACGTTAAGTTGGTTTATTTCCAACTTCTCAAGCAATGTTTCAAGGGTATCCACATGTACTATGCATTACGATTTTTTGAATTACACTTATTTTTTAAAAGAAATGCGCATTGTATAAAGATTAGTCGCCCATAATTTTGATTGCTAATTTTATTGCTCTAGTATAATAGTAAATATTGTATATCATTTTAAATATCGAAATTTTAAGTTCATGTAACAAAGTCAGCAACATAAACATTCTTCATTACATATCTTCACACGCATCGATACGCAACATTTATTAGAGTATCATGTTGCAAATCATATATTTCTCTACTATCACATTTTAGAATTCTTATTACAATAACATAAAGTCTAATATGTCGTGTTCTTTTGTTTTTCAACAGTAAAGTTATCGTTGTTTGTGGAAGTCTAGAGCGTTTCTATCACGTCAAAACAAGGACCGGGGATAGAATGTATTGCAGTCGGCAATCTTAATGCCCTTTCCACAATATCTTTAGTGTGACGCCCTCCGATATGAATAATGTCATACGATCTCGCCCTTTTATCTACGGGAAACTCGGAGATTTTAGTAAAGGTTGGTGTTGAGGAAAACATTTCCTTCGCAAACCTCCAATTACTAAGAGGCGTTGATAAAATGATCCGGTGTCGTCTTTGAGTGTAAGCTCTTTAACGAGGACATTTAGTGTTGTTATATTTTTATACTAGCTTCTTCCCTCGGGTTTTCTGTTTCATAATATGAGAGGCATCACGCCGCTGCAGCGCTGCGTGCTTACCTCTTTGCGTATTTGCCTACGTTTTGCCATATTTATTGACGTTTAAGGTTACTACTCCTCAACTAGAATTATAGTGTGGTATTATAAAAGGACGCAAATAAGCAATACCATGTCAACCCACTCGAATGTCATTTCGAGAAAAACGCGTTTAAAATTTTGAACAACTTGCTTTATATGATTTTTTTATTTATTGGTCAAGTTTTTGGCAATTTCAGCTTTATGTATGTTATTTCACTTATTTTCAAAAAAATAAGTATACAAACAGCATGTTTTGTATATAATATAACCCAAAACGTTTAAAAATACATAAATTGCATGATTGAAAAAATGGCTTTTTTAGAAGTTATAAAGCTTAAAACCCTCCAAATATTAAAGAAAAATTTTCTTCAGCGATTTACCAACACTTCTGCATATATAACTCAGTTTTTTCAATTTTGTGGGTTGGCATGGTATTGCTTATTTGCGTCCAAATATCCTAAAAAAATAGTCTACACTTCTAAAGTAAGTAAAAAATGATATGTTTGTATATCATTTATTACGATAAACCTAAAAGATTAAGCTTGAGACAATATGATTTAAGACACGCAGACACATTTCACTCTTCTTCTTCGTAGTATTATTCCCGGTATCTACCCATGGTCTGCTTATTACTTTTGTCCAGATGACAGGCTACTAGTTTTTACACAGTGCAATCGCCATCTAACCTCCGTTGTGGCGTTGTGGGTAGCGAGTCTGCCTTAAGCCTCGACGGTTGCGGGTTCGATTCCCGCTCGGAGCAGATGTTTGTATTAATCGTACAGGCATGTTTTCCGGTCTGGTTGTGTTTGTCCTTGTCATTGTGAATGTTTCCGGACCCCCGACACAGGATATAATTATCCTAATGGGGGCCGTTGAGTGTGTTGCGTTTATTTATTTATTTATTTTATTTATTATTTATCTAACCTCCGTAACACTAAGGGCAAGCCAATTACTCATTGGATAAGAGCAAATTACGTATTAAGAATTAACGATTATTACCAAATTGACGACGTTGTGGCGCAGCGGTAGCGAATCTGCCTTAAACGCCATAGGTCGCGGGTTCGATTCCCGCTCGGAGCATAATATGTTTGTATTGACCATGCAAGCATATTTTCCGGTCTGGGTGTATTTGTCCTTGTCATTGTGAATGTTTCCGGACCCCGACACAAGATATTACTATCCTAATGGGGGCCGTTGAGTGTGCAGCGTTTATTTATTTATTTTTTTATTTAAATTATATGATAACAACCGGGACAGACAGCATAACAAGTACACGCCCAGACCGACAATATTTATATAATGCATATTTGTAAGATGAGCGGGAATCCAACCCGTGACAATTGAGGCTAAAGGCAGCCTCGCTACCAACACACCACAGCAAGCAAACACATTTCTTACTACAATATGACTGTGAAATTGTTCAGAAATAGCATCGCTGTGTAACTAAATAGTGATTAATAACAATAGTTTACTGCCGAATAGGATAATATCTTTGTTTGTTTACCATTCGTCAGTTTAGCAATCAATCGTGTTACGGTTATTGCGAGTTAACTCAGACCATTAGTTGATTATCTCCTCCGTCAGAATTGTTTTATGATCTCCGAAATTGTGTTTTTTATACGCAGTTATATTGCTCAATAGAAGTAATAGAACGTGATAAACAATTCGATCATTTTTATTGAATTTTATTGTGTGTATGGTGTATTTCTGTGTTGTGCTATATTGTATGGAAATGATACGGGAAAGAGTTTCCTCAGCAAGACGATAATATAGTGCGCCATATGTTGCCAATATACAAGTAATGAAAAAGTGCAATTTTTTGTGCCCGGATCCAATACGTTTCCATGACCACAGCATCTCACCAAGGTTTCATTGTAATCATGTGAGTGAATGAATAACTGAATGGATAAACGAATGAACGAACGAATGGATGAATGAATGAATGATTGAATGAATGAATGAACGACAAAATGACTGAATGAATATATTAATTAATCCATTAAAATTTATTAATCATTTAATAATGAATGGATGAATAATTGAATGAATTAATTAATTAATTAATCCAATAAAATTAATTAATCAATCAATTAATAATTAATGGATGAATAATTGAATGAATGAATGGATGGATTAATGAAGAACGAACTAATGAATGAATTAGTCTTGACAATAATATGTTTGATAACACCAATATTAGTGTTGTGTAGGTTTGATCAAGGATTTCGGACATAAGAAACTTCTCAAGGCATAGGTATCATTTATTATCAGTTAAATTGTTCCAACGATCGCTTAATCTTAAAATTGTATTTCAGTTTGACATGTACGAATTTACTTTTACTTACTATTAAATAAATATACATATGTAAAAGTTTTGATTTAAATACTATATTTTTCAAATAATATGTTATATGTATTTGCATTAATACTCTTAGACCATGTAACAACTGTCTGCTTCACAAACACAAGCTTTAGTCCAATATATTCTCGTTAATAAAATGTTTTTCCTATAAGATCCGTATATCTGTTTAATACTTTTTTTATAAAGCGCGATACGTTCTGCATATTACGATGTTGTTAAATAAGTATTCTCTCCCTAAGGCATAAAAAATGAGTACAAATACTTGTAGTAGTTTTGTGGGGGTGATCCTTTGGGGTAGAAAGCCAATGTTTTTGTATAGGAAAAAAATGCATGGGTCCAAGGCAATATTTTAATATTAACTGCATTATGGGGTGCATCGATGCATCCTACGTATTATGGTTAAGAATGTAAGGATTAATATGGCTGTGGTTATATTACATTGTGTTATAATAATAATACTGGATGTTATATTAATAATACTGGTTTCACTATTTTTCTTTTATTTTCAGGCCATTATTTTTTGTTTTTTTTTTCTGCTTAATAAAGAATATTTTATTTAAAACTAGTGGCCCGCTCCGGCTTCGCAGGGGTATAAAATATATAGCCTATGTCATTCACTGAAAAAATGATTAAAATCGATCCAGTAGTTTTGATTTATTCATTACTACCCGTGGCCCGCACGTGTTAAATGTAATGATATACGAATGACATTAGAAACCTCAAAAATTATTTTTTTTTGTCTCCACTATTTTTATACATATAAACTTTCCTCTTCAATCACTCTATCTATTAAAAAAACCGCATCAAAATCTGTTGCGTAGTTTTAAAGATTTAAGCATACATAGGGACAGAGAAAGCGACTTTGTTTTATACTATGTAGTAATTTAACTTAAGCCATGTCGAATGTCCAACGATTTTGATCTTTAATATTAATGATCATTAATTTAATAGAAGCAAAAAAAAATGATTTTTCACTATAATTTAAATGACTACAGTTTTTATGTAGTTAAACAAAATAAGAAAGCTATTCCTATTTTGTTACTTATCAAAATAAAAGAAAAAAAACTGATACCACACGCTTGCATATCGCGAGGGTAACATCGGTTTGCACTCCGATATTAGACTAATATTCGGCTTACCCTCTTATTAAAAAACCAAGGGCCGTTTGTATATAATTATATTTATAGTGTGCAAACATAAAGGTCCCTGTCAATAAATCTATACGAAACATCCCATAGGGCTAATTTGCCTAATACATTTCGTTATTAAAAAGCTCGCATTCGAATTCGCAAAGTTAAAATTATTACTGTACGGAGACTTCGTTAGATTATATTATGCTCTTTTTTTATTTCATGACGGTTGGCAAACAAGCATACGGCTCGCCTGATGGTAAGCAGTCACCGTAACCTATGAACGCTTGTGGTACTTAAAGTATCACATGCCTGTTGCCAACGTTGCCATCCCAAGGAATAGAAGGAGCTAATGAGATAGGAAAAAAGGAAGGAAACAGAGGGGATGGGAGATTGGGCCTCGAGCGCTCTCACTCATCGAACGAAACGCAACAGAACTACTGATACTGATACTTTACGCCGATTTTCTGTGTTTCTGGTTCCTCCCATGGTTCTACTACTACAAACAAATTGTCAAATCTCATCAATCTGTCTGTCATGCAAGTAAAATAACACAACAGTAAAATAAAAGCATTTTTTTTGTTTTCCGTAAGTATTCCTTGACTAAACTGTTTCTTGCGATTTGTAAATTTTTGAGATTTTTGTGCCAATTTTGGCATAAGAACTTAAATTACACTATAATAATCTTTTTCGGGAACCCAATTATTTCTCAGAATTTAATTAAAATTTGTTCATCGGCTTCGCTGTTAAAAGTTAGAGGCAGATGGTCAGATAGACCGAGTTAATTAATTTTTTCTTTTATATTTAAAATATGCTTTAAATTCTTCTTCTTCTTATCATATTTTTCTGTATTTCTTACGACTTTTATTCTTAGTTTTACGGATTACTAAGTTTGAAAATGTGTTATAAAATATTGAGAAGCATACAGGTGAGTTAATTTTAAAGTTTAAATTTAAAGATAATTGGCTTCGGTAGCCAAAATAGTAGTAACTGAACTAACGTTCGTGGATTCAAATAAAGCTAACATTATTTATGAACATCAGATAAAGGTATCGCGGCAACTGGACGCAATAAAACGCCATGAAATATTTTACGTATTGCCATATCTTTCATGTATTCCCATATCTTCCGTTGGTGGTCATTTCGGCTTTGTATTAGTTCGTGTGTTGGTAGAGAGTCTGCCTTTAGTCTTGGTCGCCGTGGGTACGATTCTCGCGTTGTGTATAGTTGTATCAGTCTTACAAATATGTTTTTTATGATTGTGGGTATTCCCACCGTTAGAGTAAGCTGTCGGTTCAGTTCTCGATTGGTAATTAGTAGGTAATTTTGCTCTTTACCAATGACTTACTGGTTCGCCCTAAGGCTTGCATGGGTCAGATCGCTCTGTGTAAAACCTAATAATCTGTAAGATCACGTTGAAAGTAACAAGGCATAAACAAGAATAATTTGATAGAATGATGAAAGCAGAATATTCTTCTTCATCCTAGAATTATTCCCGGTATTTTTTTATCCACTCAGGATTACTCTTATCCGGATTTGACAGGTTACTAGTTTTTACACAGAGCGATTGCCATCTGACCTTCGCAACCCTAAGGGCGAACCAGTAACTCATTGGATAATGGCAAAATACCTATCAAGAGTTAACGATTATTATATAACATCCAGGACCGACAGCTTAACGTGCTCTCCGAAGCACGGTAGCGAGACCCACAAGGACAAACGTCCAGACCGAAACAGATATTTATAACAAACATCTGCCCGAGGGGGAATCGAACACGCAACTGTCGAGAATAAAGGCAAACTCGCCATCCACAGTGCCACAACGGTGTCATGATGAAAGCAGAATACATTAGAATAAAAATCAGCACACGTCCTAATCCCACAGTCAATAGCATAAGAATAAAGATTCATAAGTGCTAAGTAAAACCTACACAATATAACGATATTATGCGCTATAAGAATATAGTAGTTTAATGTTAGTAAGCTACTTTTGCCGTAAAAGAAACAATTATAGCGCAAAGCATCGTACTTAGGTACGTAGAGTAACCTCAGGAGTAAGACGTGACCAAGCGTCGAACTTAGAGAAATATAATACGCCTTTACTATCTTACTTAATGTTGCACTTACAACTTCATAATAGAGTTGTTAGATTTTGAATTAAGTTTGCAACTTCATACACGGAGGTAATTGATTTTAAAATGTTTGATTTAAAGACAGTGCAGACATTTTAATTAATTTATTTAAAGTTATATGCTTCAAGAGTGTAACACATTAGTGTGACAGTTCTTTATGATATTTTTGTAATACAGCCACAAAAAATCAACGGTAGAACGGCCTACTGTGCTCCGTTAACGCGCGAGTCGCGATTTCGATCCTGACCGCCTTGTGCTATTGTCGTACCCACTCCTAGCACAAGCTTCGAGTTTATTTGGAGGGGCAAAAGGAATATTAGTAATGTCTTGAAAAAGGCAAACCAAGTGCCTCACTACCAGTGCTTAGTGCGTGCCATTACGTGCTGTGGTGTGCGTAAACGCATTTCTCAACCAAAACAAAAAAAAGTGTAAAAATTAACAATTATACTTATTAAGTATCATTTATACAGGAATTAATCGATCGGATTTTTTTTCACTGGTTGTTTTTGTTACACACCACTGTAATTAATCACCAGTGTAATTAAAAACCAGTGTAAAAAATATTAAGCAACTTCATAAATACGTATAGCAAACATACTAAATAAAAAATTAAAAATAAAAGAAGAAAAAAGAAATCAACCAATGATTAGAAATAAATAAATGTTTTATCTCATCGTAAGTTAGAAATCATTCGCTCAAAAAACTACCTAGACAAAATTTAGACAACACAAAATTTTAGTAAGAATACTTCGCGACTCGCGTCGTATTGACCTTTAATTTTCTCCACTGTTGACGTTCCCAATGATATATAACTCCGTGAAACTGTAGAAATGGCTCTTAGCTTTTTCAAATAACAACCGAAGCCCCATCAATCGTTGCCGTCACTCATTTTCACTGTCCGTTCAGTGAAATATTAGACTTATCTGTCGGGAAAATCACGCCTGCGAAAACTATTTCGACGTCGAAAAACAATATTTCACATTGATTATTTTTCTATTGTAAATAATAGAAGGAAGGTTATGAGATGTTTTTGTTTGCGCTGACGTCGGCAAGCGTGGCGTGCCTAAGGGACTTTTATTTTTGAAGTGTGCCAATATTATCGTTTGACCGATGGCTCAATAAGAGATGATGAGGACAACTTAATATCGTGGTTTTTATTACTGAAATATGATATCACAAGGAGTGCCAAAATAAGGAACTATTGGCTTTTACAGCTAGTCAGGTAATTCAGTATCATATAAATACTAAAGTATAGGGCAAACTATCCGAAGCCGGTTTTGTTTTATCTAATGATAAATATAGTATTAATAAATAATAAATTTAAAAATTTAATATGTTGTTATATATACAATTTTTAATTATTAATTAATGAATTCGGTACGTATTACTTAGGCGTATAATTGTAAATATGTAGGATATTGGGGTTTCAAAGAGATCCCCTATTTATCGGAGCATACATGCCTTTGTAAGTGGTATTGATGCGAGCTATACATTGGATTGTACCCTTTAACTAATGTAATAAGATTACAAAGGGCTGCAGACAGACTCGACAGGGACGGATTTGGTGATATTTTAAAGGTTACTTGTGTGGTTGATATTTTTCGTACTACCAAACCAACATTGCCTGATGAAAATGAGAATTGCCGTAGCCTCATAGTCACGTCATAAGTATAATACTATAATAGAAATTTTAAAGGCATAACAACACGTTGCCATTTGAGATGTAGGGCTAGGAGGAGTAGAAGGGGAAAAAAGCGGATAAGGGAATGGTTTGAGGTGGTCAATGTGACCTCCAACAAAATTCTAAAGTAAAAATTACAACAGGCCAGGTGAGGATACTATGAAAACAAGACAAGTCTGTACTACAATTGAGATTATTTGTTTTTTTTATTGATTGATGTAAGCGGTCACCGTAGCCTATAGACGCATGCAATATCAGTGAAAGTCCTGTCTGAATGACCAATCACAGGTCTCACCTTTTCTGAGATTACTCGTTTGTTATAAATAGGTAGTGTATTTCTTAAGCATTTAGTAAAAACCATTGTTACAAACAGCCATTGGTATAGAACTCTTACAACCAACAATTTTTTCTCAATTTTTATGTTGTTCCTACTGGCTTTGACATCGTCGCCGGACGGGTTTAAATAAAATAATCAAATCCATCTCTGTTCCCCATAACGAATCACCATTGACGTTTTCGCGAGGCGTTAACTAGCAACCCCAGAGGGTGAGCTACATTACAGCCATTACGGACAATCGTTTAGTCGTCTAGCAAAACCTCTACAGACAAAAACGTATGACTTTTTATTTAATTTTATTTACAATCAATATTAAAACATATTTACAATTTAAAAAGAATTATATTTTCAAATAATTACAATTGCAATGAGACGGGAAGTAAGATGTTTTAAAAGTTGCTTTGCGGTCTCTTAATGGCTCAAGTGCTTCTACAAATTTGATATAAAATGTCAGTTTTTTTTTTTATATATAATAAATAAATTATATAATTATATAATATATTAGGTTGTGGGTTCGTAGACAGATCTAAATTTTCCGAGTTTATGTGTCAAAAGCAAAATATAATAACGGCTTCTCTAAAATGTACCTTAACAATAAGCTATATATAATAGAGACGCTTTCCCTTTGTGACTTAATTTTTGAATTTAATTTTCATCTCTACTGTTTATAATATTTCAATAAATTCTTAAGTTATTAAACCAAAATACAAAAATAATAATAATATTAAAAATAAAAAATATAGTATTAACGCCATCTATAACGATATCGAAGAACTCTTAAAATAGATAAAGAAGAAGCGCCGTCTATGATAATACGTATAAAATATAAGTTACTATAATTAATTTATATATTAAGTAGTTTTGTCCATAAGCGCCACCTAGCGACAAAACTGTATACTTGTAACTGTATACTTACATAATAATATTCTGAATACGTCACAGGCTTTCTCAAAACTACACTAGATGGCGCTTATACAATAGATCTTCAAATTTACTAAAATTTACATTACAAAAGAGTTCTAAGTTTCAAACACAGAGAGCGCTTACAACTAATTTAATTTTCATCATGAATTCTTTTTTAAATGTAAAATAATTGAAATTTAATTTTTCTCTTTAAATATTTTTGTAAGTTTCAGAATAAAAACATTTCCAGTAATATTATCTAGTATTATCATTTCAATTTGTAAGTAAAATTTGTTTGTTAAGTACTACATGAAATTAATAATCCCAAGACATATCGTGTAACGTAGGTAAAAAAAGCATTCTGAAATTAAATACAATCTTACATTGACTTTCGCTTAATCTTTGAAAATCTTATCAACCTCAAGCCAGAATACTAACTTTCTCTACCCTCAATGTTGATACCCTCGTAACAAGGTCCCTATTTAATTAACAACAATGTAAATGATATTAGGACGACCGCAAGAGACCACAGCTCTCACTAAAGTATCATTGAAACCTATCCCAAGTTTGTTGTGGATCTTTACTTTTAGTTTATTAGGTTCTGTTAAGTACTACTCTTTAGGTACGTTGAAATATTGAAAAATTAAAAAAACCTCCACAATTTAAAAATGTAGAGAGGTATTGAAGTAGCGGGGAAGGGAGGGACGTAGGTAACAAGGATTTAACTTATAACTAATTAAGAAAAAAGTCATATTTTGTTTCATAAAATATAATTTTTGCTTTAAAACGCCGGATATAAAGTTCATTTGTCTGGAGTACAAAACTCCCAAGCGAAAAGAGTCACAGACAAAGGACTAGGAAGCTAGTAGCACAAGTATGTAACAAAGGTTATGAAAATAAGTCTTATAACAAAATTGGCGTTTTGGAATTGATCATAAAGTTAAAAAATTCTCGAAAGGAATTAACCCACGATAATGAAATGAAATTATTAACAACTGGTATCTGCGACTTCGTCCGTGGTGACCCTGTAATTGGCTCTAGAGAGAGAAATTGATCATTTCATAAGACATTCCATAAGACACATTAATACTGAATTTCAGTTGAATACGTCCTGTAAAAAGTTTTTTGATAATCCTAGGGTACAATAAGTTGTGTGCACTGTGTGGTAAATTTCATCCCAATTGTTTAGCAGTTTATGCATGTCAGAAACATCCAAACAAATCGAAGCATCAAAACATACAAAGTTTCACATTTATTATATTATACTTAGTAGAATTAAATTGATTATTAAAAATTGCCTTTTACGACGGCTTAATTATATAATTATAAATTACCAACACATTCCCAAGTATACTATATTACTAAAGACTATATAGCAATTAGTATATTCATGTCGGTGAATATTACAAAGTTTTGCCTTAGAAACAACTTGCAGAGTGCCTCCAGAGATTCCACTACTTAGAGCATGTTGTGCTCCTTCTTGTAATGTTTAATTATATACGTTCATAAGTACATGATCTTGCTACTGAATATAATTAAGATAAGCTGGTTATAACAATATATTCTACAAAGGAGAAAATACACGCAAGTAAGGTGCTTGAAGCAGGTTTTTAGAGATTATGGAAAGCGATTTCTAATATTACATTGGTATTATTATATTTATAAAATTGATTCTGTACATAAGTTTTAAATTCTTTTTATTTTCAGAATTGACTAAGATACCCAATATGTGATCAAGCGGCCATTGACTGACCACGACTAAAGCTGATTTAGGTACTTTCACACTGTCGGGTGAGTCCATTGACTAGGATGCGCTCGAAGCGTTTCCTTCATTCCGATGACGTCTTTAGCCATGGTTCGGCCTAGCAGGAGGCACCGTAAGGAAGGAATTATTTTGAGCCTCCGCGAGGGCTATCTCTCTTACACGGCTGGGTCTCAGTACGCGGCTGCATTCGGATTAAAAAAAAGCGGCAACAAACATGTTAAGTTTTTATAATTTTCGTCTTAGCATTATTCGCGGCATTTTATTTACCTAGTGTCTGCTTATTACTCTTATACGGATTTGACAGGTTACTAGTTTTTACACGGAGCGATTGCCGTCTGACCTCCGCAACCCTAAGGGCGAATTAGTAACTCATTGGATAAGAGCAATTTAATTATCAAGAGTTAACGATTATTATCAGATGTTGTATGATAACAACCGCGATCGACAGCTTAACGTGCTCTCCGAGGCACGGTAGGGGACATAACATGTTAAGTTTTTATAATACGATTTGTAATTTTATAGGGTAACCATAACATCCTACGTACAAAGAAATAATTTAACGATTTAATTGTTTTTATATACAGCTAAGTATAGTTCATTCATCATTATTATGTCTTTCAATATTGAACCAATACCTATTAAAAGTCTAACACTGTTGTATGAATTAAATCTATGGAAATTAAAATTAATGTTTGTATATTTATTTCTATATGCGTTTCTAAACCATTGATCAGATGATGTAATGTGAAGTGTGTTCGTATATTTTGTAAATGATTAATAATTAAGTTCAGTTTGAGTCTATGTGAATACAAAGTAAGAAATAATCGTTAAAAAAAAATCGAATACATTTTTAATAAAACTTTTCGAATTACTCTAAAATAAAAAGCAGCCTCTAAAAGTAGCGAACGCAGATAAATTTGTAAAGATATTTTCATAAAAGCCTTTGTTTCGCGTCTACATTTTCAGAAATAAACTGGCGTAAAATTTTCCTTCAAGTGATAAGGCGCGAGGTAATTTTTACGAGCACATTTACCGTAACAATAATAACAACTCGCAACTAATTAAAAGTAGGGCGCGGACTCGCGGGAATGGGGCTTCTTACCTTGATAATGTACAGATAGCATGGTAAATAAATAATGAACATTTTATACATCGGTACTTAGCCTGTAGACTCTCATAGCCGGGTGTTCACTGGTCGGCAAATTCTGTTGGTGTTAAGCGACTTTAGCTACGGTCGGTTTATGGATGGGTGGGTGGGGTGTTATATATTTTATAATAATTGTAAAATCAAGCTACTACAATATACAATACTACTAGTTGATCGCTACATTGGTGAGCTGAACAAATCTGATGGTAGCGATTTTAATTAATGCATTCTAATCTTAATAATATTAATGTGAAAGTTTGTTTGGATGGATGGATATTTGTTATTCTTTCACACAAAAACTACTGAACAGATTTGGATGAAACTTGGTACACAAATAGCTTATTATCTGTATTAACACATAGGCTACTGGAAGAATATTGGGTTCCCGTGGATCATCAAAACATATTCTGTAAAGAAAAATAATATAAAATGTTGAATAAAAATTTAAAAAATATCTTTTTCCAACTGTACTAGAAGACGACTTCTAATTAGCGAGTTGAGAGCTAAATATTACATTTATGATATGTAAATTTTGCTCAGAAAAGCTAGCACTCTTAATCTGAACTTTATTAACTGTGTTTAAAGTTTAGATTATATCGTAGCATTAACAGTACCGTCTGAAACTTAGGTGTATCTTTAAAATTGTTCCTTTATTTAAGCACCTTCGTTTTCGTATTACAAATTACAATTAATAATGTATTTATAAACATTGTAATAGTCTTGGTGAGAGAATGTTTAAGCCTTTAAAAGGTGTGATAAACTTTATTTATGCAGCAGAAATTGGTTGTGATTTTAATATTTTGACTCAATCTTAATATATATAATCTTTATATATATAAGTCTACTGTACGTGTGTATGTCACTGAACTCCTCTTAAACGGCTGCAACGATTTTAATGATTTTTTGTGTGTATTCCGGTGTATAAGAGAATGGTTAGATTAACAATTGGACCCAGTAGGGGGCGCTGCTATCGGGTCTCACATTTTTTCATTTTTGCGGCAGGACAACGTCTGCCGGGCACGCTAGTATTTTATATATTCAAAAGCCATATCGTTGGAGTTAAATTTGACGTTACTTGCACTGCTATGTAAACGAACCTGCCTTATACCCCAAAGATCGAAGGTTTGACTCGAATTGGATCATGTAGCATGTTTGTATTATAATGTAATAGAAACATGCATTCGTAGTAGAGCCCTGTTTCTCCTATCACAAATGGGTCGGCTCGACCGGGGAAATCGGCGTAAAGTAACAGAGACCTTACTTACTGTTGCGTTTCGGCCGATGACTGAGAGTGCTGGAAGCCCAAACTCCCATCCTCATTTTTCCTTTTTCCCTTCTCATCCCTTCCCTCCGATTCTTTGGGTTGGCAACCTATGTATGTGATACGTATTCATAGGTTGCGGTGACTGTATGCATGTTTGTCAACCGCAATGACGTAATAAAAGTGTAGTCTACAATTATGTTTAGATTTTATCGAGAACAATAACAGGTTAGGTATAAGTTATAAAAAATATAAAACATTTATAATGTACCTATTAAAAAGTTGCATATTATGATAAGGCTTGGAAGAACAGGTGATAACAGGATATACTTCTCATCCCTTCCCTTCGATCCTTTGGGTTGGCAACCTATGTATGTGATACGTGTTCAATATTGCGGTGACATTGCGTTTGGCAAGCATGCGTACGTTGCCAACTGTAATGACGTACAAAAAAGTGTGGACTATATGTTTAGATTTCAATGAGAACAATAACAGGTTAGAAATTAGTTATAAGAAATATAAAACCTTTATAATGTTCATTTTAAAAGTTGCACATGATAAGGTTTCAGAGAACAGGTGATAACAGGATATAATAATCGATTCAGCTGTCTGGAAGCCTTCTGAACTTTTGTAATGCAGCCGCATTTCGTAAACTTGACTCAAAACTTTGAGTGCTTCTTAGCATAAAAATGAATATTTAATTTTTTTATGGTTGAAGGCGCAGTCTAGCTTTTAGCGCATTTGTACCTTGCTGTACGTTCTGAGTGTTGGTATTTATTTTCTTTCTTAACATTTAATTGTCTAACTTATGTCGAGATAAGACGTTGTTAGTGTTCATTTAATATAAGTATACACTTAATATTGACGGCGTTGTGATGCAGCGGTAGTGTACCTTCGTTATGCGCCGCAGGTCGCAGGTTTCCCATACAGGCATGTGTTCTATTCTGGGTGTGTCTGTCTTTATCCATGTCTATGTTTCCAGACCCCACCACAGGTATCACTATCTTAATCCCGTTGAATGTGTAGAGTATATTTATTTATTAATAAAAGATAGTTCGAAATACTAACAAGTTTTTTTAAATTTTATTAAATAACAATTTTTTGTACACTTAAAATTAAAAAGATACTCAAAACATTTATTAAGTATCTGTGAAATCAGTGATATTTCAAATATTTTTATTTATTGGCAACTTGTAAAAAGTGTAAGCGCCTTTACTAAATGGAGTCGCTTAACTCGATCCATTACTTTTGCTTTTATTTTTTGAAGGCGTTGAGAATGAGCAGTCTTTAGTAACTGTTTAATTTCCCAATTTAGTTCTTTTAAAATCAGCATAGCATTTATGTCTAGGTATGTAATTTTTCGGTGCCAATATAATCAATAATCCCTGAGTGAGTCAATGGTCATAAAGAAACCAAAATACCTTCGCCATGATTCTATTGATTTACGAAGTTGTACAATCATTTATGTTATCCTTTTAAGGATTTTTGGTCCAATTAGTAGTTCCGACGAAGTAGTTGGCTTTAAGCTATGCGGTCTGCGTGACTCACATTTGCTTTTACTTGAATAACGAAAAATAAAATTTTCCTTAATATTTTTTTTTACTTCATTTTATAGAAAAAAATTCTTTTATTATCAGGGTAAATTAAAAATTTTACTTTTTAGAGTCAACGAGAGATTGTTGACAAATTCATAAGACATATCTATAATATATACCTATAACGAGTAAACCCCTTAATTTTTTTCCCATGAATGGCCTGGATAGATTTGAAAACATTTTATTACAGAATATTGATGGGAAGTTACTACTTCATGTGAAATACTACATCTCCATACCAATGCGTTTCTGTCAACAGTAAGGGCATTGGAAACCCGGACTCCTTTTTTATATTAGAGTGGCATGCAGAGCATGCACGTGAATTGCTGCCCTTTAAGGTGCCACTGATTATAAGCTGGCTAACCTCGAAATGCGGCTGAAGATCAGTCACATATCGAGTATTTTACCTACGTACGGTTGTGGGTAACCAGGCGGGTATTTAAGCCTTAACACCACCAAAAGACCACTAGAATTGGCGGATATATCTACATGTGTAAGACGACATGCAGCTTTTCTCATGATGTTTTCCTTTACCGTTAAGACACGAAATAAATTTGAAACACATTGATGAGGCACTTGATAGCTCAGAGGTGCATACCCAGATTTGTACCGACGACCATCGGTTAAAGTCCATCGATTTCTTCGTTTTTTCGACAACCTTCGTTTTCCTTCTTGCCTTGCCCATTCTTCCTCCAAACCCCCCCTTCTGGGTTTGTAACACGAATATGGCATTTTTGGTTTTAAAACCTGTTCACAGGTTACGGTGATTAACCAGAAAGAAACTACAAAGAAACTACAACGGCTGGAATTTGTGTGCGCTATTTTAACAATACTTCCGTTTGCATGAATATGGTATTCAAAGAAACACACGCAAGCGTTCACACATTATCGTTACTTATTCGAAATACCTTCATTAAAATATTTGTTCTATTACGAGAAATTCCACAGACTACTTTTTACGGTGCCTGAATATCGTTATATAAAAAAACCCCAATCAACATACTTCAATGTTAAACGATTAACAGTCTTATCTCTAGAAAAATACAGTTGTTTTTGTAATTAATTTTAAAGACCAGAAATAGGTTACATATTGACACGACACGTATTAAAAAACTCACCTTTGGGGATACAATCTTTTGTAGAGATCAAAGTACAAGAAGAGGCATTCGGAACAATTAAAATTATCAACGAAGGTTGCTCATTAATAATGTTTTTCGGACAAAAAACGGGTACTATGTTTACATTTATTAGTGGAGTGACGAGGATTCATAAATCAAGCTGGATAAGACGAATTGAGTTCGTGTCAGAACTCGACGACATTTTGTCGCACTGACGTCACTCGTTTCTTGAAATTAATTTAGTTAATTGACTAAATGAAAGGTTCGAAATACGTCAATTTATTGATTTGAATTAACGAGAAATCTTTTAGTGTTCCACAATACACAATTAACGAATAACATTAGCGAATCTTGGCAATTTATCAACGTGATTCATTTTATGTATAATTCCTACTAATATTATAAATGCTAAAGTGATTCCGTATGTCTGTCTGTAATTCTTTCCCACGCAAGCCACTGAACCGATTTTGATGAAATTGAGTTTAGAGATGGACTAGACCTTGGGAAAAGACAAGACTGCCTTTTATCGCAAAAAAGGCTCGAATGGGGTGTAAGTTTATATTGGGTAGTATTTATTTCTATTGCAATAAAGTTTCCCTAGTTACTTTTATAAAAATTACAAAGTCTCATCGATCATATAATTAGGTGCAGTAATTTAATATTTAATCTATATTTTTTTAAAAGAAATGAAACAATTTTTTGAAAACCCAAGAAGGGATTATGAAGGGATTTTTATGAAAGTCCATCCCTAAGGGGATGAACGTGAGTGGCAGAGAGTTTAATTTTTGTTTTGGAGAATACAATATTTTTTAAGGTTTTGAATGTTTTGTATAATATTCGAAAGTATGCTTAAAACAACGAGGTACAATGGTAATTATAGAAAATGCCAGATAATGCGGGTTTTTTTCTTCTTATCCAGCGGCCAACCTAATGTCAGAGTTGTTCAGGTCGCCCATATACGAGTAGGCCTCTGACTTGACTTTTCTACTATTATCAAATTGATAGCAGTCGGCACCAACTTTTTACGTGCCTTCCGAATCACGGAGACGCTCAGTTGAAATACCACTATGCGATCACCCATCTAGCGACTGCCCGCGCCTAAAGTTGCTTAGCCTGCCGATCGTTTACACGGCTATGAGCGTCTCGTCTCGTCTTAATGCGGGTAAGACTGAATGATATAATAAGAGAACAAAGGGAATTAAAAAATTAAGTAGACACTATAAAGTTCATTTGAAAAGTTACATTTAATCACTCCGCAGCGTCCTATCAAACGTTACCCTTTTGAATAAAAAAAAAGTCTCAAAAAGGTTGAACTCTCATAGATATTAGATAAGAATATTTTTTCTTCTCCTCTTGTTAAAATTATTTGTAAAGATAATAAAACATCTAGCTTATGATCCAATGACAAGAACGACCTTTGATATCAATAATTTAAAAATTATCAGTCAAGTGCGTTGTGGACAACGCACAGTTGAAACTAAAGGGTTCCGCAGCTTGGTTATGAAGAATCTTAAGGACTTTAAAAATAATAACGAATATAAATGGACCGCAAAAATTAGTTGGTAATATATAGTAATTATTAAAATTAATATGAAATACACAGTTATGGGAAAACTTATATATATCTCTTAAATTTATAGACCTATCTTGTTCAAACCAAATGTGGATGAAAGTTCGTTCGGTATTCTGCAAGCTCTAATTATTCAGAATTTTAAATCCCATAGTTCAAAAGTAAGAGGGGGAGGGGACACAATTTTTACGATTTTAGGAGCTAATATCTCAACAACTACTGGCTTAATGAAAAAAGCCAAAAACAAACCTCCTTATCATTTTGAAAGACCATTTCATTACATGTATGGACTGCTACCCTTAATTCTTATATATTTTAAGATTTTATTACAAAATCGTGGTGCGGTTCATAGAATACACCTATTTAGTAAATTTCATATAGATAGAGTCAATGGTGTCCGAGTAAAATGACTGTGACATACGGACGGACGGACAGACGGACGGACGGACAGACGGACATGACGAAACTATAAGGGTTCCGTTTTTGCCATTTGGCTACGAAACCCTAAAAATTAAGATTTGATAGAATGATTGCGTGTATAATTTATTAAATACATTACTATGATTTTGATTCTGTATACTTGTTTTTAAAAATAGTATTTTTTTATTTCATGACGGTTGGCAAACAAACATACGGTCCGCCTGATGGTAAGCAGTCACCGTAACCTATGAACGCTTGCGATACTTAAAGTAACACATGTGCGTTGCCAACCCAAGGTATAGAACGGAAGGAATGATGTGGGAAAAAAGGAAGGGTGGGAGATTGGGCCTCTGGCGCTCTCACTCATCTTGTGAGGGAGTAGCACTTTCCCGGTCGAGCTGACCAATTTCCGTTGGGAGAAACTGTAGCTGTGGGCTAATTGTGAAACTATTTTTCTTTTGAAATAAATCATAATAATTTTACTTTCTCTTTATATAATCTAACAAAAACAAATACACTGAGAGATAATCAAAATTTTTGTTCAAGATTTATTAGTGTTATCGGTGAAATAAAAGGTCATAATTAAAGTTGGAACGCCATTCATACGACCATAATCATTAATCTCCTGAACCTAAAAACTACTTTCTGGAGGGAAGTTTGGTAAGAATTTTTATAATAAATACTCCGTTCCTCGAGTTTCAGTTATGCGAATGTTCTTTCTTTGTTTAGTTAAGTGCCCATTAAAACGTTCAAGTTAATTTTGATCCTACTGTAAAAGAGAAAAGGATAAGAAAATAGATTTAAGACGGTAAAACTCATACGTACGAATATCGTAATTTTGGTGTTGTCATGATAATAAGTTAAACACTTCATGATATCCGAAGACATATAACTATTTTTCGTTTGTGGTTTTATTTTCGAAATAAGGTTATCTTTACAAATCTGTTTCTAATAACAAATTAATAGCTTTTCACTAAATGCATATAAAAGTGATTACGGAACTTATGTAAAAAAATAATTTTTAAATTTTTGTCTGTTTTTTTAATTTTTGGCTAATCTTTGAAACGGCTAGACGGATTTTAATGAGACTTTCACTGCCTGATAACTGATGTGATAAGGAATAACTGTATTTTTAATTTAGAAAAAGAATTAGGATTCGATTTAGTATAGAATAAAACCGGAGACATAATGACTACAAGTATCTTATACGCTCCTATATATATCATTAAAAAATTATTGTATATAATTCCTACTAACTTTGTAAAAAATATATAAAATAGTTATATGAAGTTATATTTTGTAACATCAAGTAATTCCCCAACGCTTAAACATTCTTTATTTATATCAGGTGTCCTAATTTCCTCTAAATAAGTATCGCTTGTAGTAATATATCACGATAAAAACTATTCCCATATCGGAAAACAAGAGTCACATTTCTGGCGTATCTAACTAACGTTTCATTAAGGGCACATGCCGGGATAGAAGGTAAAAAAAATGATACTTTTTGTATCAAAAAAAGTGCCAAATTAACTTTTTAAAGGAAACGATCTGTTTTTGGTTGTGCCACGTGTGACAGCGCCGTTGGCGTCAAAATCTATTTCGGCAGGGTTGCCACATGGCGTTCTGTTGATACTTTGTCGATGTCCCTCATCATTGGGGATATATATTTTTAGCACCAGACGGATTGATGACGCCAAGTTTGTGAGCTTAACTTGACTTTAATACTCCCGTGATATATTGAACATCGTTACGATCCTGACATACAGAAACGTATCTTCTATGAATTATATCCTCTGCAACGCCTTTAATATTTCACATTCAGTTTGTTGCTGTAAAAGCGAATAACAAAAGGAAATGTCGATTTCAAAACAGTACTTCAATCTATATTTCGTTTCTTACGGAAATAAATTCAATAGTCTGAATAGGAAAAGATAAAACGTTGTTATTTTGTTTCAACGAAAAAGCCCTTAAGGAGCTCGGGGAAATATCGTTCCTATAGGAGTTGGAAAAGAGAAAACTTAGACACGAGATGCTTGTATAGTTGGATTATAGATAAAAGGAACATTCTCAACAGGTTCAGACATCATATTCGCGTTTGAAAAGATCAAAGAGCGTGTTGTGACATACGGCTGGGAAAAAGTTTGGTGTCGCGAGGTGAACATTGCTTGAGGGCACTCGAGTAACACCATCCTTGAGGGAGCTAGGCTTTGAAACAAAATGCGTTTGCATATATTAAACTTTAAGAATGTTGAAGATAGGGAGGGTAGGTCCCTAGGGCAGTGTGTCGGCGATTACGCGGATGGAATTCCAGCTGTAAGTTGGCTTTGCAAAACAGTTTGCTCGTAACACTAGCCTCTGCGTATTTTCGTAGTCAAAGCGCTCTTGAACACTTCACTGTATGTTTCAAAGTATTTGAAAGGCAAATTAGGTAGAACTTGTAGAGCTCGATACAGTAATGTAAATAGTTGGAGCAATTAGCTAGCTGGGTCTTAAGTGCGAACGTAGAAGTTTTCGCATGAATTTTATATAAAGCACTCCCCTCATTATTATTTAAATACTCTGACAACAATAATAAATATCATAACTTACAAGCTTTATAATTTAGTTAAAACTTACCTTTAAATTTTAAGAGGACGTTGTGGCGCAGCGTTAGCGAACCTGCCGTAAGCGCCACAGGTCGCAGTTTCGATTCCCGCTCGGAGGAGATGTTAGTATGTTTTTCGGTTTGGACGTATTTGTCCATGTCATTGTATATGTTTCCAGACCCCGACACAGGATATAACTATTGTAATGAGGCCGTTGAGTGTGTAGCGTTAAATTATATAAATATTATAAAGTTCGTATTTTAGTGGACTATGAACATCACTTATATTTTTAAGCTTAATTTAACATCCAAATGAAGCACCATAAACAATTATTATTTCGATTAGTCAACGGGGGTTATTAAGGGGTCGGCACATGCGTGATACTCTCGATGCTACAAGCGTCCATAGACTACGGCTTGATGACTAGCGGCTATTTCATCAAGTGCACCACACCCTTGTTCTGTCACTAACGTAGTATGTTTTTTATGTGACTAAGTTGGTGAATAAGCATACGCCACAAGTGATGGTAAACGTCGTAATCTATGAGCGCTTGACACACCGCATACAGGTGTCACTCAAGCGTTGCCAATCTCTGGATCTTGGTTCCTTTCTTCTTTTCAGGAATGGAAAAAATAATAAAAGTAATCCGTACTCATAGTGGCCAACTCACTACATCTTCCTTGCCCAGTAATTTCATTTCACTAGCTACAGTGTCCTTCAAACCGTAACACAGTAAAATGCTTAATGGTAGAATGTCGGACACTGCCGTGGTAGAAAGCCGGCTTCTTGCAATAAAATGCCTAACACCATTATGAAAAATAGAATATAAAAATCATGGTATTTTTCAGATACGTATCAAAGCTGAAACTTAAAGAAATAAAGTAAAAGGCAGACTGAATTAATCCGATGTACAAACAGTAGCATAGGTGCTCGTATGGTGTAACAAATAGAAAACTTGGCGAACAATCTCGGAGCAGATTCGAGGCCCACGGGAGCACCGTCTGGGATAATGCACACAAGTAAGATACCCGAGATAAACCTTTCTGTAGACAGCGCTTCAAATATTGATACATACATTGAATTTCAATTGATAAAATTTATAAGTAATTTATATAGACGACGTTGTGGCGCAGCGGTAGCGAACCTACCTTAAACGCCACAGGTTGCGGATTTGATTCCGCTTCGGAGCATATATGTTTGTATTGACCATGCAAGCATAGATTCCGGTCTGGGTGTATTTGTCCTTATCCTTGTATGTGTTTCTGGACCCCGGACACAGGATAGCACTATCTTAATGGGGGCAGTTGAGTGTGCAGCGTTTATTTATTTATATTGTCAATAACTTTAGTTTTTGGTTTGATTAACGGGAGATTATTGTATTGATTCAGTACGAGCAGTGTTAACAAATATGTAAACAAAATATTTGCTTGGGGCTCTAACTCAAGATTTCGATTCCAGTATATATAATTCATATAAGTAGATTATAGTATAGTAGACTTCCTAGATCTTATAATTGCTTTAAAAAAAAGGATATTACCAATGTTTTTCCATGATTAATGATGTCCGATTCCCCCTATAAGTAGTCTGGGGACAGATAAGATAGCCCAGGCAAGATTGAACCAGTGAACATTGAAGCTTCAATAGCTAAACGGTTAAAGGCCGACTCCACTCCGTTAACGTGAGAGTTACGGATTCAATTCTGATCCTCTTGGGTTATTGTCATACTCACTCCTAGCGCAAGTTACGAGCTTATTTGGTGGAACAACAGGAGTGTTAGCAATGACTAATATTCTTTAAATAATTACCAGTCAAATACGTTGTGGACCATGCACAGTTGAAACCAAAGGGTTCCGCAGTTTGGTGATGAGGAATCTTAACCGCAAAAATAAGTTGGTGATTTCATAGTAATTATTAAAAGTAATATGAAAAACAAAGTTGTGGGAAAAACTTACATATCTCTTAAATTTGTCTTCTTCAAACTAAATGTGGTTGAAATTTCATTTGATGTCCTACAAGCTCAAATTATTCCAGAATTTTAAATCCCATAGTTCAATAGTTAGAGGGGTCGACACAATTTTTATGACTTTAGGATCTCATACCTCAACAATTATATTACTGAGTTAATGAAAAAAGTCAAAATCAAACCTCCTAATCATTTTGAAAGAACTATGCAAAGATATCTCACCCGCTAACATACGTTGAAATTTTTTTTTCAACCCTTATTTAAATGTATGGACTGCTACCCTTAATTCTTACATATTTTAAGATTTCAGTACAGAACCGTTGTGTGGTTCATAGTATACACCTATTTAGTAAATTTTGTATAGATAGAGTAAATGGTCTCCTATTAAAATGACTGTGACATACGGACGGTAGAACAGACGGACAGACGGACAGACGGACAGACGGACAGACGGACAGACGGACAGATGGACGTGACGAAACTATAAGGGTTCCGTTTTTGCCATTTGGCTACGGAACGCGAAAAACTTGGTATTACCAATCAATCTTCGTCAGTTGAGCAATCAGGCATTTCGACCTAATTCAATAAATCCGCACTTGTTAATTTGGGTAAGCTATTTGCATTAAAAAAAATCTATCATTATTTTATACTTGAATTGAAAGCGTGTCTACACATTGATCCAACCATGCACGTCCCACCATTTAATTTCTTGAATAGCCATTATTACTGGGGTAACTTTATACCGCATCTTGCAATACGCAATAACTGCTAAGAGACGCAGCGGTGATAAACTTGCCCAGCGCTGTCAGGACAAAGGATTTCTGCCGGCCAAAGATGATACAGGGCTGTGTCGCTGTGTCTGTCTGTGTGAATTATAAAAAAAAATATATTTTATGCAAAAACTGAAAATTGTCATTGTCATTAAAATATACACTTTTTTATAATAATTTCTGTATTTTATATGGACGCAAATAAGCAATACCATGTCAACCCACAAAATTGAAAAAACTGAGTTATATATGCAGAAGTGTTGGTAAATGGCTGAAGAACATTTTTCTTTAATATTCGTAGAGTTTTAAGCTTTAAAACTTCTTAAAAAGCCATTTTTTAATCATGCAATATATGTATTATGTTAAACGTTTTGTTAATATAACCATATTATGTACGAAATATGCAGTTTGTATACTTATTTTTTGTGAAAATAAGTAAAATAACTTACATAAATCTGCAATTGCCAAAAACTTGACCAATACATAAAAAAAAATCATAATAAGCAAGTTGTTAAAAATTTTCAAATGCGTTTTTCTCGAAATGACATTCGTGTGGGTTGACATGGGTTGATATGTATAATAAAATATTAATTTACTATGTCTAATATATCTTCTGTATATTTCAGTACATTTTGTAAATCCTTTTGCCATTTTATTGTTATTTTTTTGGTTTCGCAAAAGCTTTTTACTTTTTATCGTCGAAACAACTTCGTAATGGTGACATAAAACTTCGTAAGTTGTCAGCCCTACTTGAACCAATTTAATGTTGAAAATCCATAGGGTACACTTACCTCCCTCGAAACCCATGCGATATTGCGTTTTTTTTTTTCTAAACCGCAGAGCTCCCCTCGTACTGCTCGTTTTATGTAGTCACGCCAATATTTTACAGGCAAATGTATGCGATGAAGTATAAGTCAATTTGGTGAGCTTATTAATTTCTAGATATTAATTTTTAAATATAATAAAGTCTGAAATCCCTCAGAAACGATAATTAGTCGTGTATTTCACTGTACAGTTAAATAGAAAAAGCCTTTTAATTATAAAAACCATTGATATTGATTACCTGACCAAAGGCAAATTAATGATACAAATTTTTAAAATGGTGTATAATGGGTGCTTAGATAGCGATTTAGTGTTAAGTGACTTTAATAAAATAGGTGCGTATGGTGCTTATACCTGTTTTGATGTTGCTCTTTTCGTTACATGCCTGCTTTAGTAGTCTAGTTGGACATACACATTATATGATTAATGAAACTGTTTAGTGCATCCACAACATTTTTTGTGTATGGCTTATTCAAACGGACGAAGATTGTTTTGTTTAATCTGACTGAGTCGGTTAAAAAACGGTAACTAGCTCCAATTGCTTGCGGCTTAGGTACATAAAAACGATAAGGGTGGGAAGTGATCGCGATTAAATAGCTTTTTCAAGGTTCCGTTGTTTCTTCTTTAGAGTCAAGTACATGTCTGATTTGACCACCATCGGGGAAGAAGTCAGTTACGTACATCTGTAAAGAATCAATTTGCTTTTTTTTATATCATGATGGTTGGCAAACAAGCGTACGGTCCGCCTGATGGTAAGCAGTCACCGCAACCTATGAACGCTTGCGACACTTTAAGTATCACAAGTGCGTTGCCAACCCAAGGAACAGGAGGGACGGGATGAGAAGGGAAAAAAGGAAGGGAACAGAGGGGTTGGGAGATTGGGCCTCCGGCGCTCTCACTCATCGCACGAAACGCAACAGTACCTAATGATACTGTTTTTTGACGCTGATGTTCTGTGAGAGGGTTGTACTTACCCGGTCGAGTCGGTATAAGTACATTTTAAAAAAAAGATCAGTCGTTTTGAATATTTGTGATTATCTAAATATTATTATATTCTATAAAATATTAAAAATTTATATGTCGGAAACAGTTCAATTACTATAAGTAGTTCACGTAATAAAAATATGTTTACTATGTGCCAAGTGGCGCTTGCATAAATATCGTGCATAGAACACAAACAATATCAGTGTGTATTCCCCTCATGGGAATATCTTCCTATACTTTTATTTTTCTTTAAAACCTTAACAAATTTCTGGATTGCTTATATTCGGGGACGGCCCCTATATCTCGCTTTTTCTGTATTTATTGCCATCTACCCTCGGCTAAGTTATCGAAAATATAATCCCTCCTTACTGAAACTTCCACAACTGATTACTACTTGCCTTGATAAGATTTGACTATATTTGTATGGACTCGTTTATTGCTAAAAAAACAACGATAAAATAAAAAATGTGACTGATGAAAGTATAGAAATAAAGAAATTATTTTTTAATCGCATCTTAAAGGTAGTGCTATTTTAGATAATAGTAATAACCAGGACAGAACTCGAATCTTGTATAATTTTTCATATTTCAAATTTTTTTTTGCAAAACTAAGGAACATAATATTATAAATAAAGCAGTACAACTTATTTTTTGACATTTTTAATAAATATTTGTCGTAAAGAGATCGTTACAAATTCGCTATTTTACTTATCCCGTATCCGTATTATGCTCTACGGAGACAATAATCAAGGGTTTCTCCAACTTGCGGCCGAAAGAATAAAATCCCAACCTAATACCTTAGAGATTAATATTATTTTATCACTAACTATAAATAACCGGAGAATTCAATAGCCGGGTCGGTAAGCGGAATTACAAGTTTTTTGACACACTAGTGGAAAACTTTTACCAAATTCAATCTTGCGAGGATTTGCTTCAATCGCTTTATATTCCGGCCCTCTGGAGGTCTGGGATAAGGAAGGTTCGGCCAGTGTTTTCAAACTTTATCTTTGTAACTAAGGTGAATTTGAAATGGGAAAAAAATGTTCTGGAAAGTTCGTGTATGTTAGTTTTAAAGTTTAATTTTACTGAGAATTTTTTATGTATATTCGATTTCTTATAATATAAATATAGTATATAAATTATGTTAAAGTAAAGACAAAAGAGTTTAGGTGCTTAGGTCTTGCGTTTTAAGTCATCACCTAAAATACAACAGTACTAATACTTTTACTTTACGTTGATAGTTTCTGAGAGGGTAGTATCTCATCGGTACTCCGGCCGATTCAAGCCTCCAGCAACTTCTTGTTCTTCTTGTCATGTGGTTGGTTGCTTGTTTCAGAATAGTTTAGTTGGCCAGTATAGTCAGTGAATGATACAATTGTGTTAACCATTATAAAGTTAGTAAAAGCCGTAATAGCCTTTTACTTTAGGTACTTCTGATACACGAAGGCAGTTGTAAAATCATTTGGTTTGATTATCATTTTATAGACTACACTTAAAGCTGCTCAACCTACGGATCGCACCAACACTCACTCACTCACAAAATTGTATTTATTACTAAAATAAACAATAAAAATCGCTGGAAATAAAAACGAATTGTTCTTTCGAAATATTGTTTAGTACAAAAAAATATCGCTCTGAAATCACAAGAAAATGTCCCATAGCATTAATGAAACGTAATGTAATAAGGCGAAAAATTTTTCTTTTAATAGACCGTTTCTTTTGAATTTACTCAACAAATCACTAAAAGATTGCCTCTGAGAAATGTAGCATCATTTCTAGAAGACTTTATTATGAAGAATTGGCAATTTTCACGTGTGTCTTATTTTATGTAACAGTAAGATTGCGTCATTATTCACACCCCACGTTTCCATTTGTACGCATTTTCTATGCGGAAACGGTGGCATATTAGCTTCAATTTCAGCAAATTTACGAGTACTATACAAATTATTTAATATATAATGAGTCATAATGATTATTGCCTTTAGAGATTTTGTCTGTTTTTATCTGACTATCACAGAAGGATGGTAATGTTTTCAAGTGTTGCACTTATTGTATCTAATGATATGCTCTGCAGACACTCTGTGTGACAGATATCTTGCGTTGTTAGATTATTTTATTTTTATAGGAGTGAATGGGTCCCCCAACCGCAGAGGTCAAACTCTGCGGTACCCTGGGCTTGTCGTGCCGGGGGCTCAGTAGCCGGGAGTCGATTGTGCGGGTGGCACCTTCGACTGCCCGGTGAAGCTAACGAGGTCAGACGGTTTGGGCGTGGGGCGTTTTACTTCAGACCGCGCCTAGGAGGATGGTGTCGTATGGGTACTTTTCCGGTACTTTTCTATTTATCAGAATGGACTGCGAGCGGCTCCTGCCACACCGGTGGTGTTTCTAACCGGGGCCTTCAGCCCCGGTCAGGCGGCAGACGGAGAAAACATTTTTAAAAAAATAATGACGGGGCGTCGTGGTTGAATTCTTCGGTGATCCCTTGACGTCCCACTATGGCGCTAGATGAGACCTTAGAGTTTTAGTGGGTAGGGGAGCCCGGCTCCGAGTCCACACACCTCCTGCGCCATTGCACCCGTCCCGGCGCTCGAGTGCGTAACTGCATTTCTCCAACTAAAAGAAAAAAAAAAGGAGTGAATGGGTAGGCTGGATAAGTTAATAGTAAAAAAGTTAAATGCAACTCCACTCCGTTAACGCGAGAATTGCAGGTTCAATCTTGATCCCCTTGGGCTTACCCAATACTAGCGTAAGGTACGAGCTTATTTGGAGGGGCAATAGCAGTATCAGTAATGACCCCATCGCCCGCTGCTGGGATGACCTCTGCCACAGCAGAGATTAGTCCACCAGTGCAATCAATCACGCTGGTGGTAGGTCTTTTGTTGCAAGAGGCCGGCTAGGTAGGTACCACCGCAATGTCAAATATTCTGCCGTCAAATAGTAGTGCTTAGGCATTACTGTGTTCCGGTTTTTTGTATGTTAGAAGTTGGCAAACAAGCATACGGACCACCTGATGGCAAGTGGTTGCCGTAGACAATGAGCGCTTGCAGCACCATTAGTAGGTGCCACTCATGCGTTGCCAACCTCGAGATATTAGTTCTGAAATCACCTCTGCTCAGTAACTTCACTAGCCTACAGTGGCCTTCAAAACTTCTGGTTTGAATATCATCATAATCAATATCTGGTAAGGTGTCAAGGGACACCCGGATGGAACAAAATTCTTTTCGATTAATTAGTGAAGCAATTGTAATAAAATTTTATTTGTAAATTAATTAAATAAATTAATTAATTTAAATATTTACAACTAATTAATTTTTTATTTTAATAATTGTCGTGACACCACACTGTTCAATGCGAAATAGAAAGACGAAACGAAAATAACTAGCTTGCTTTCTATGAGAGAGAGAGAGAGACAGACAGAGAAACAGGCGCACGCCGCACGGCTTACAACTATAGCAAAAAGTGTCGTTATAACTTTTGGTCTTAATTTTATCCGTCGAGCCTCTTTTCGCAACGCTTGATAAGGAACTTCGTTCCAAAAAAAAAACAATAAACAATTTTCACTTTACAAAAACGGTATACAAATTTATATTAATAATATTGAAATTAGATAGTAGTTCGTGCGTCAGCTAAAGAACTAAGCCCTATACCTTTGTTCTCTTCATCTGTCTTACCCTTATATTTTATTCACAAAGATATTATTCAATTGATGCCGAATAGATTTCTTTCACGTATTCTTAGAACCTTTTTCGCTACCTTTGATCCTACGAAAACATTAAAAATTATTTGACACGTAAAACGTGTATATTATATTCTTTTATAGTAACTGATGTTCTTATATTTTATGAAAGTGAGCTAAATCCACAACCTTATTGAACCTGAAAGCCATCCCCTGGTAGGAACATTCTTAGAGTTTACCAAAAATGTTTGAAAATACTACTCAATATGTTTAATTAATTATTATTCTATTTATTACATCAATTACATAATTATGCGTTGGCCGGGATGTAAATATACTCCCGAAAAAATGACAATCAGGTAGGTTGGGACGACCTTTGAGTGGGACAATGGTCCATAGACCAAGACGCAATCGCTTTAGTAATCATCAAGTTAACGGTTAAGCCTTAGGCACAAACCTTAGCATGAACCACCTTGATCGCGCTAAGTCTCTATGTACTGGGAGACATCATCACTACATCACATATTATATATAAATAAATAAAACTGAAGTGTCTGTTTGTATATCCAAATTTACAGCTTTTCATTAAATGTATATGAAAGTCAAATTTTAAAATTGTTGTTTGTCTGTCTGTCTGTTTGTTCCGTATAATCTCTGAAACGGTTGGTCCGATTTTGACAATCGCTACGCTAATAGAAATTTTTATATAGTCGATTAATTCGATTATTATTGAGTATTGTTTTATAACTTGATATGTATTATAATATAGTAGTGTATATAATATATATATTGCCTTCAAGGGACGATCACCAAAGCTTTGACAATGTTAATGAGCTGCTGTCAACCGTAATATGTAACGTCTCATGCTTGGGATAACACAGACTTAGTAACATAGCGTAAAATAATACGTATATGTGGTTTGCTGTTATTATCGTATTACATAATGGTAGCTAGCGTTAGGTAAGTTAATACTGTCCAACCAATAATAGACGCTATGTATATTAAATCACTACATAGTATAAAACAAAGTCGCTTTCTCTGTCCCTATGTATGCTTAAATCTTTAAAACTACACAACGGATTTTGATGCCGTTTTTTTCATAGATAGAGTGATTGAAGAGGAAGGTTTATATGTATAATTATAATGACATAGGCTATATATTTTATACCCGTGCAAAGCCGGAGCGGGCCGCTAGTAATATATAATTAGAAATCAGTTGATGTTTTTTTTTTTTAATTCTTTATTTATTATAAAGAGTTTTTTCACAAAGTGAATATGTCACCCTCGTAGTAACATACAAATTAATCAATCAACAACACATAACATAACTGAACTTAAAGTAATAAAATTTTATATATAGTAACGAATAGAAAACACAAATTACATATTCCTACGTTTAAGAATTAGTTTAATTAAACTATAAAGCAATTTAGCCCTTTCTGATAATGGGAAGGCTAAAATAGAATTGTAAAAACCTAAGTTATATGAACGTTGACCAAAGGTGACATGTCTTTCTAATTTTGCTCGTTCACACTCCTGCAAAATGTGATAAACATCCTCTAAAATACCACATAAAACACAATCAATGTTTTAATATTGTTTTAAGCATTAATTGATCTGATACGTCAAACCTTTTTTTTATGGACGGGTAAGAAATCTGCTATCAAATACACGGTTTCCTGCAGAGGAGAAGCGAGTTACGGTGGATTCCATGATAAGATGGTAACTTCATGAGAACTACAAAAAAGCTCCTCAGTGCTCACCTCATGGCTTGTTCCAGGTTACGAGAAAACCTTATACCCATCTCACCCTGCGACCTAGCTTTGCCAGCACAGTGTTCGAGATGAACTCAATACCGGTAGGTATTTTGTTCTCCAAGAGATCCCAGACCCTCTCTCTTTCCATGAGGTCGGCCACCTAGGAGTGGGCCACCAAGAACAACCACCTTTCATGGAACCTGACTTAACCCGGTTCCCCGTCAAAAAAAAGACCTTATACCAACTTATGATGCCAATAAATCTTATTCACATCTGTAACATTTATTATTACATTTTTTACGTAGGTAATAAGATTACAATCTCATTTCCTAATTAAGCCTTTTGTTAAACGCAAGCAACGTAACGAAATAAAAATAAACACGCTGTCAAATATATTTACCAAAAATGTAAAATATTAAGTTAGATACGGCTGAATAAATAAAAAGTTTATTCACCCCATCGTATAAATATGACATGCACCCTTCAGTAAGACAAATTATTTCATTTCCCTCCAAAGGGACCATACGTGACTCCCAACGATCATCAATTCTATGACTTGGAGATTACTGCGATGCGACAATTCATCGTCAACTTAGTTATGATAGCTATTTCATGATATTAATTAGAAACAACAACAAATGGATTAAAGTTTCCAAATCTTTTTATAGATGAGAATTTTAATTTTGTTTTAAACAAAATATAGCTGCACCCGATGCTCTGCTGCTCACTTTCGTGCTGTATCGATTTTCCGTTATTACACGAAACCCTAATTCTTTTTCTAAAATAAAAGTAACCAAAGTTTGAATAAACTCTTTATAAGATTAGCTATCTGCTAGTGAAAGTCCATTTAAAACTGGTTTAATTTATTCTAATAAGTACATACATTTTCATTATAAATAAATAATAAATAAATAAACGCTTCACACTCAACGACCCCTATTAGGATAGTGATATCCTGTGTTTGGGGGTCCGGAAAAACATACAGGGACAAGGACAAATACACCCAGACCGGAAAATATGCTTGCATGGTCAATACAAACATTCCTCTGAGTGGACTCGGAATCGAACCTGCGACGTTAAAAGCAAGTTCGCTACCACTGCGCCACAACATCATTATTATATTTGTATCTATAGATTATAATCAGTTTTCATTACTCTTGTACATTTTTGTTATTTATGGTAATACATATTTTGAAGATATAACACGTCTTCGATTACGAAAGAAATTAACAAGAATGTTATAAATTTTATCTTCGTTTTAATATTGCCAAATTATTGAAACATTTTCGAAAACGCAATTAAACTTCGTTGTGGCTGGATGTAGCTTAATTAATTCTAACACATTATGTGCATACAATATACTGCAGACGGGAACGTCTGCTCACCGGAGGCTAAATTTCATATAGCCTAATTTCACTCCCTTAATAAGCCGTCGTCTTCATGAAATTGTTCTCTCCGTACTTTGTCATAGTCAACGTGAACGTCCACGGTAATTGTGCTCGAGAGGCAAGGTCCATAATTAGGACTGGCTAATGTCCCGGAAAAACAATTTCATAAAACATCTCCTTGCGACGTCAGCATAAAAAGAAATAAGACACTAAATAAACGTCTACTTTCACGGACCGCTACACCTTTACGCGACGCGGCGAATACTGCACAGTTATCCCTTTGTCACTGTGACGTCGAGCTTACATTCCATTTTGCGTGAAAGAACAATTTGCTTAAAGCCCTGGACGGAATTAAAATTGCTGGAGGGTGAAAGTGCGATATTGCAATCGAGAGATTTCGCACATTAACACTACACAACCCGGAATCTTATTGCGGCGTGGTAGAGGCGATAGTGAAATAATTGGTTTAAAATTTTAAAATTGTAGCACAGAAACATATTTCGAATGATAGTACAGCTTTTGTGGGAAATCGCTCGTCGAGTGCCTCTCCGGAAAATTGCTACAGTCTAGTGGACATTAATTTGTTTTAGTCACATGTAAAACGGACGGCATTTCTCATTTGTCACATGGTCCCAGTCTTGTGTTCAGCTGTTTGGAAATAATGTGCCATTCTACTGATATTAAATGTCGTCGTAATGTTATAAAATAACTGGTAGGCGTCGTTGTGGTGAAAGGTAGCTTGTGTTTTTGTAATAAGCGTTATAAATGTTAATATGAAATAATAAAAATGTGTGATCCTTTTGTGTTTAATATTTTTAATCTAAAAAAATAAAACCAGCGGAATGGACCGGACACGTGTTAGAAAGAAGAAGAAAGAAAACTTTATTTGGGACAACACGCCAAAATAAAATAAAAATTTAATAAGCAAAAAAGTGAAAAACACAAAATAAATTGTTACCCTGACTGATGATTTCGTTCTAAAAATTGGAATGCCCGAGACCTAAAGCTCCATTCCTTAATATATTTTCTTTTGATTTATCTTCTCTATCCTTCTCTTTCCGTCCTTTGGACTGACGCGTGTGATGATAATGACGTCTGTAGGCCATGATCGTTTACCGTCATATGGGTCTTACTCTGGGTGTAATGGAAGCACAACCATACCACTCTGCCTTTTTCTATTTGTTCCTCCACCTCCTATATGTCATAAAAGGTGGCAAAGCATGTGACTGCTTCTGGTCTTGTTAATAAATACACTGGCTAAAGTAATTGCTTTATATCAGGTAGGCCATGTACTTGTTTGCCACAATAGTTGTATACGTAAAGTATTAAAAAGAAAAATATAAAACTCTTGATAATAACACATACTACGGACTAAGTTATGCTGACCCATAAAAAGTTTTAACGACTGTACATGGCCTCAGCGTCGGCTCATACAAATACTAAGATGTTATATTTGCATTTCATGCTCTAAGTAAATAAAGAAATTTTCATCACGCTATTTTCTCCTTAACACGAAGGCTTGTAAAACTAATATGATCGTAAATCGAAAACAAGTTTTTGTTGACAAGTATGGCTTAGTCCGTATGTATTAGAAATTCAGCTAATATTTTCATACAAATATTGTCCCTATTTCTATCATCAACGTGAAATAACAGTAATCTTTATTTTTGATTTATGTGGCATGTTATTATATTTACTCTATCTATCTATATTTACTATCTTCTTCATTGTCTGATCAATGACGATTAAATGAAAGTATTTATAGAATCAGTAAATTACAATAACAATAAAATCGTAAGTAAATTACAGTATGTAGGCTTGTTTTCACAAGCCGCTAATACTAGGGGTGCGAATATCATTCGCATCTCGAATAATTCGAATTTTCGAATTATTCGAAATTCCACGATTCAATATCGTAATAATAAATACGATTCAGTATCGTATTTATTATTTATAAACAAAAATTTGTATCAAATTTTCAAATGTTGTATTTTTCATAATACTGTATTTGCTACGATAAATATATAAATTTCTGTTATTTTTTATTCTAAAGAGAATGATCTTTAGAATAAAAAATTATAATAACTGTTATATTTGTGTAAATATATGTCTTGGTTTGAATAAAATGTATATAGACTGTTAAATTCATATTTGAATAGTGATCATAAGAATCCCTCAATCCAAAATACTCGAAAATTCTCTAATAATTTAATAGTTTACGAATAATTCGGAAAATATTTGATTCGAAAAAAAAAACGAATTATTCGAAAATGTTCAAATTATTCGAAAATGTTCGAATTATTCGGGAACTTTCGAATTATTCGAATCGAGTTTTGAATCGAATATTAATATACGATTCAGAACGAATAATTTGTAAGTTCGAATTATTCGCACACCTCTAGCTAATACCATACCACATTACCATAGTGGTTATGTGCTGGAATATCATAAATGCCTATCTCGATCAACAAGAGAAAAATTGGGCCGCAAAACCAGTTGAAATAAAATAAAACAAAAATAGTGAATGAAACTAATCTCTATATCCATTAAAACCCATTTTCTCTTTAGTCAGGAAATGTCCAATAAAATCGATACTAACAGTTATTACACTGATTAAATATACCTATGGGCCTACAAGCAAAGCTCACTCGACGCTATCTACGGAAACTTATTAAGATAAGCCGGCATAGATAAGGCCGTTTGTCTTATTGGTCGGAATAGATAAAATAGATAAATTAGGTACGAGCCCCCATTATCGATATCCTGATGGACAGTTCTAGATTATAAGTAATCCTAATGGAATTAAATATCGATTTACTTGAATAGTTTCACTGATTAAGTAACTTTACGATGGGTAGATTACGTTGCATAATGTTAGAGGCTAAATGCTTTATAGGTATTTTAATTAGTCTAATAATAATAAAAACAGAACATTAATTACTTATATTGACGACGTTGTGACGCAGAGATAGTGAATCTGCTTTAAAGGCCACAGGTTGCGGGTTTCATTCCCGCATCAGATGCTTGTATTAATCAGAAGGTATGTGTTTCGGTCTGGGTGTAATTGTCCTTGTCCTTGTATATGTTTCCGGGCCCTCGACACAGGTTATCACAATCCCAATGGAGCAGTGGCGTAGCTAGCTCCAAAGGCGCTCTGTATCAAAAATTTCACTCCTATCGCCCTCACGAACAGAAGGCAATAAAAAGTAACTAAAGAAACAAAAATAATGAAATGTATTACTCGTGTAATAAGTTAAAAGTTAAAAACGGTTATAAAGTGTAGTTATACAAGCTTAACGTACGGCCAGAGTGAGTGAGATTATGGATGAGATTTTACGAAATGTTTTGCATACACGGGTTCAGGGCCCCTGTAGTAGGGGGCCCCGTATCTTTGATACGGTGATGGGGTAGCTACGCCCCTGTTATTTTCTTTTTTTTTGTAATGTAAAAGAATTTCGTAATGGAGGCCGTTGAGTGTGTTTATTTATATAAGACTTTCCATCAAAATCAAAACTAAATTCAATTATTCATAGTCAATACAATTTAAAACGCTAAACGTATGCATCCGTGACTAACATTGAAATATGCAAGTGTCAGACTGAGCACGATGCATGTGATGGCAGCCGAAATTGCAGGCGACGTTTAGTCATGCCCAGTGCCCTCTGGTTGTACTTGTAACTATTTCTATTATGTACGTTCATACTAAGCTATCGAATAATAGTTAAAAGTGTTATTTTTAAAGCTATTAGATTGTATTATTTTGGCAACTGAACAATAAGTAAAAATAGTATAATGTAGTAAGTGGAATCATTTAGAAAAAACCAATGTCCTGTATTGGGAATTTGTAGGCTGACGATGACGGCGATGATGACGATGACGACGATGATAACGACGATGACTATAAATATAAATTTTCCAGTTATATAACCAAAGATATACACAGAGGCAGTACGTATTACCTACTCGTACAGAAACACAACAATCTTTAAAAAGAAATAACATTTAAACACAATATTTTATACTGCAATACGCTGAACTATAGAGATCTAAGTTGACCGACGGGTTGAGGTTAGGTGAAATCATTATTTTCATTAAATTTAGAAGTATCTTGCTCCTAAAACTTTACGCTTTTTAAAGACTTTTCCTAATTTAATTCAAAATGAAATAAAAAATTCTAGTTGAATTTCGTAGAACGTACATATATATAGAGAAGTTGAAAATACTTCGGGCTCTTGACACGCCGGCTTATTCATTCGCTATTTCAGTGCTAAAAATTTAGATTTTTTGAGGTTTTCTGCAGCTGTTGAGCAGCATAGTAGAAGAAGCACGACAAAAAGAAATAGTAGTAGTAGCAATCTGACTATGTAAAGAGTAAAAATGCAGCAGGTTACCGTTTTCTAGTAGAACATTAACCGTATTCGTATTGTTGTACTTTCTCCTTTTTCAAACGCAGGCTACGTTGACCATTTCCAAACAGTAGCATTATCAATGTGATATAAAAAATCTACAATTCCTTTTTAAAGGCTTGGTATTTTTTTTTCAATGTAATTTCAATGCAACAATCCTCAACAATCCTCTCTTAAGTACTATACCTGAACTATGGGATTCATGATTTGAAGTATTGGAACATCAAAAAGAACTTTTCACATAAATTATTTATATTTTGACGACGGTTACTTCAGAAATTTTAGAGGTAACGAAGATTTCTCATAACTTTGTTTTATAAGATTAGTTTTAATAAGTAATTAATAGGCAATTACCATCTAATAATTCGTTAATATTTAAAGTCCAACAGATTCTTCCTCATCAAGCTACGGAAGACTTTTGTTTACACTTTGAGTGGTCCACCAAGCACTTGACTTTGTAAACTCTCTATTAGAATTTTACATTCTTATTTTCTGATACATCCTGTATGATGTTTTTTCAGTTATTTTTGTTGTTAACACAACGATATGTAACAGGTTTTATAAACAAATTCTATTAAGTCCCATAGTGTGAACGCTTTCTACGTTCCAGTCCCCGTCAGGGAAATAAATTACGCAAACAATTAAATATCGGCAATAATGCGAACATGGGGTGCGACAATTTGTCTAGACCGGTCCGGTGGGGTAGGCCTTTACGTACAGCGTGTTTTGAATATGTATTTATACAAAGATATCGTAAGCGTTAATAATTGTATTTAATTTATATAATACTAGCGGCCCGCTCCGGCTTCGCACGTGTATAAAATATATAGTGTTAAATATGTATATCAAAATAATATATTCATATTTACTAGCGACCTCTAGTATAATATATACAAGATTGTTCTTTTCTGTGGTTATCTGTATATTCTGTGGTTATCTGAATAAATTATTAGTCTGTGGAAAAACACCGTAGTTTTAATATATAGCCTATGTCATTCACTGAAAAAATGATTAAAATCGATCCAGTAGTTTTGATTTATTCATTACTGCCCGTGGCCCGTACGCGTTAAATGTAATTATTTACGACATCACATTAGAAACCTCAAAAATAACAGTATGTCTCCATTATTTAATGGATGTTATTATACATATAAACCTTCCTCTTCAATCACTCTATCTATAAAAAACCGCATCAAAATCCGTTGCGTAGTTTTAAAGATTTAAGCATACATAGGGATATAGGGACAGAGAAAGCGACTTTGTTTTATACTATGTAGTGATGTTGTATAAAATAAGTTGTTACTTTTTTAAAGAAATTATTATATTATTATATTTATATTAGTGACACAAAAATATTAAAATAATTTCTTTATATTTTAAATATAAAGAAATTATTTTAATATTATTTATATTAAAATAATTTCTTTATATTTAAAATAAGGCAACTTCTGGCAACACTGGCAATATTCCACCATCATTATATCAAAGTGTCAAAATATATAATAGCACATAAGTTACGTAAAAATAATAATGTCGTTGTACAATAATATTTACTATGAATATTTAGACGACGACTAATTTTATAGACTTAGTGGCTCAGCGATAGCAAATCTCCCATAAGCGGCACAGGTCGCGGGTGCAATTCCCGCTAGGTGCTCTGTGTTTGGCCATACAGGCGTGTGCACCCGGTATGTATGCTTGTCCTTGTTCTTGTGTGGTTTATTAAAACAAATTCGTAATAAAAATCTTGTTACTGTTTGATTTAGAGTTTATTTTACATTAAGATTTTTTTTACTATACATACATAGCACGCTGTATAAAAATACAGTACAAGAGCAGATCGTGTAGTTAATGTAATTATGAGGCCGTAACGTAAACGGTCCTGACTAGTTGCGATTAAGGAATTGTCTCTTTTCCAGAGGTAACTAGCCTTTCGCAATATATATTAGACAAAAATATCGTTTTAGTTTTTTTAATGTACATATATAAAATTAAGATGTATTATTAAGCTATTATTTTATTTTAGGTGTTATTTCTTTGATAACGTAATTTTTGAAACTCTGTTTTAGTTATTTAAATTTTATTTATACCAATATGATGATGGATTTCATTCCACAAACAAAACCAATATAAAAAAATTAAAACATTAAAATTATATTATAATAAAAATATTTGAATTTGTATTCGAAATGTTGACGACCACTGTTTTAAAGCCGAATGTGTTTGTATTTGTCGTAAAGTTAATTAAACTTACCCCTAGTCAATGTATGAGGTCCGCTCATAAAGAGTAATATAAGTTATAGTAGAGTTGACTTCCTTTGATTATAATTATAAAAAAAAAAAAAACAAAAATGGTACATCAAAATTTATAGAATAGTACAATAACTTGTTCGTATCCAATGTTCAGTAAAGGCTTCGTGTTAAGAAAAAGCTTTAGCCGCTACGCTGCTCTACTAAGGATTGACAGTTTAGGCTTTAAATTCTCGTAGTATTTCAAAATTACTAATATATTAAAATTTTTAATTTAGGTATCTACTAATTTTATATGCTTTAACAAAATGCTATATCCGCAGGTTATAAGGTAACGATATTGGTGATATTGTATGACTTTACAATGTCATAAAAATGAACTTTATGAATTGTTAAAGCAAATGTTTTTTTTTTTTCAATATAACAATTCCCGATTTAAGTTAAGATTTCCCATATTCATTATGACGTGATTAAATATATTGTATCACGACTAATTGTGTACATTAAATAAAATTTTAGACAAATTAACGAAGATGAAATTAATTTTGAAGAAATTTTGAGTAAGAAATTATCTTTACGTAGGTAGTAGATTGTTACTTTTTAAGGCGGTAGTAGTATCCAACTGCTACATTACGATTGTTTTAAGCGACAAAAGCGCAAAATTCTACACCCTTGTATCGCAGGTGTCTTTAATATCACGTGTAGATTTGCTTGCCACTTTAGCTGTAACAAAAAAATCGGATAGAAATATCCATGTTATATTTGTACACAAAAACAGATGAAGGATGTATATCAAATATTTTGTTGCAATCTATAACACTGATTAGGCTATAATTATGGTATATCAAGTTTTAAACGTTAACAAACAACTATTGTCCAATTACAAGCTAAGCGATTACCCGAATTAAGGCAATTTTAAGCACAGTTAGGCATTATACCACTAGGTAATAGTCTATGCATTGGGCAATTACTTACAGCAATAGACCAATTAATCGTCTAGGCCGGAGTATACTCCACGAATGTGATACTCCAAGATCAAGTTACTAAATTACTAGAAATAGGTCGGTTCTGCCTAATATTATAGTATTTCCTCCTCCTGTTATATTAATGATGACGAAACGTTAACAGTTCAACGCTTAAATTAATAATGTTATAAGGGAATTAGATAATCATTGAAAAATATACTTTATTCAGTTGGTTTAAAGTTGTTTCTGTGTGTGAACGTTGTATTTGTTATGTATAGGTTAATAAAGTATGTTGGTGCGTTCGAGCTTTGAACCCTTATCTTAATCTCGCTTTGAGACATTAAAATATTATATAGAACGCTAAATTACTGGCATTGTATTTTTAATGGAAATTCCACAATGTGAAACGATCGTATCCTTAGTAAGGAATTCTAGTTTCTTACTAAATCTGAGATCCTATCTACGAAGATATACTGTAATGCTAAAATTTTATTGACTCAATATTTTTGTTTCTTTTTAATGATTTTTAAAACACGCAAGCTCGAGGTGCTAACGATTTTATTCAATTTGAACATGCTAACACGAAATGTTTGCGTGTTGACAGACTTGTTCATATTAAAATATTTAGGTAGGCGGTAAAATAAATATATCTTTTTTTACCTACAGTTATAGTTTATGTAAAATGTGTATTAGCTAAAACTACGTAGATTGAAATTGAATGGATGGCGATGAGATTTTCACTGTTGGGATTTTATGTATTAAAAATTGAAACTGACCAAACGCTTAAAAAGCGAGAATTGTCGATCTTAAGAAATCGAAGAGGCAAAAAGGGGCTTAAGAATATGACTTTTTATTTACGCGAAACCATTTCGAAGTAGGCTAAAAAGTGATACTTGATTACAAAGAAATTCATTTTGTTACGTTTTAAGTACCTCTGACATCACACGGGGTCGATAATTCGATTTATAATTGAAATTCGGTAAAGCACTAGCGTTTCGCACTCGCCCGAGGCGAAGCACGCGTCGCCTTGAGTACGACAACGGACCGCTTTCAACTCTTGCTATTGAACAAATTGATTAAGTTCTTGCAAAAAACTACGTCACTAATTCAATTTGATACGGTGTTCCAGATGAGGTTTGAATTCGTTTCGGTAGCGATGAGAAATCAATTCGGTTATCATTTTTTATCGCATATTATGATATACAGCTGGCATAATTAATGAATATGCATCTGACGTGTCAATGGATAGCCTTAATTATAAATTGTAAACTATAGAATCAAAGAAAAAATCACAATCAAAGTTTTTGTAACAGTAACCGCAGAAATAATAGTAAAGTGTCAAAAACACAACAAATAATAAGAAGCCAGGTACATAATTATTTATATTATCTCGATAGCTTTTGTTTTGAATACCTACTATAAAGTTCTAAGTTCTAAGTAAGAAAACCTTTTAATCAAATTTTCACTAATTTCAATAAAACTCTGTTATTTTAAACCTTAACGAAATGACAAGAAAACGTTCTGAAAAAAGTATTATACACATCAGTCTATTCTGATTAAAATTTATTTGTTGGTCCAAGTAACAGGGTAATAAGAACAATGAGATGCGTACTTGCACATCCCGAATTGAGCCCCGTCACATCTGAGAGAGAGATGAGAAATTTATACAATCCTTATCTTAGATAAAGCCCCGAGAAGGGTGCTAGGGCCTAGATAGTCGCTTTATTTTAATACAAACCGACAACAAATAAAGAATAAATGTTCCCTTTTTTATTGTTGACTTGTGACGCGAGGAATACTATGATTTAGGGTGAGGGGTTGTACGCGACGAATTGCGGTCGAGATTATTTGAAATAGGACGGGGATTTATATCACTGTTAGAATTTCTAGTATCAGATATCATCAATATTTGTATCGGTCAGCTGCTTTGGAAATTTCGGTGACAGGGGTCATATTTCCGACTGTATTAAAGGTACATCTAGATACGGTTACATTTGAGCCGACTGAGCCCAGATTATGAATTAATATGCCACGAGGGAGACTACAAAAATAAATCTCCTGTATCAGTATTTATTCAAACTCGATTGTAAATAAAACAGCAGGGTTGTCACAGGCGAGATTTTCCCGCTGCGTCCCTGAAACTTTTACCCCAAACGAAATTTTCTACACGTGTTTGAAATAGATTCAAAGTTTAAGACCGTCGCTCCCCGAATCGGGCTATAAAAACAATCAGCTCCAATTCTTGCCCGTGGTGAGGAAATAAGAAACAGACGCTCGCTGCATTGTGTGACACGGTAAAGTTCACTTTTTATGGGGACCAAAAAATTATGACCGGGTGATGTATGGCGACACTTCTGCTTCCGGAATTTAAACGTCCCGTTTTCGAAACGGTTACTTACGGCCTTGGTCGTGCGAGTGACCCTTAATAAATTTTGCATGAAGTATAGTGTTACCGAAAAATTATGCCTTGTAACGACTGTACCTTTTTAATATAGTTCCAAATAAAATATCCATCTTAAGTAGTTTTTTAATAATTGCTCACAAGACAATAGAAATAAGTGTTTTCAGTAAGTACTTCACGTTATTAATAAACATATAGCAATAATAGTCTTACATCGTTATTAATAAACTTTGATTATGAAAAAAAATAACGCAATAATATAAATGAAACATAACATTAAATGTATCGCGAAAATTACAATGGCAAAGTTTATCTTGTTGTTTCTGATCTTATTCCAAGTTTGTAGTAGATGTGGTGATAAAGACTGCACGACTGACTCAATACCAGTAGGTTTGACCCTGACCTTATATGCTGTGCTGTAAGCCATGGGATTTGCTACGTAATAATTGCTGGTAATTATATGCATAACAATCCAAATATCCCAAATTTACTAATTTAGGTATATGTTATATTGATTTGTTTAAAGACATTATGTCAAATGATGAAATTAGTAATTGTTTTTGTATACATTTGGAAAAAATTATAGCTTTAATGAAATGGAATTATGTTTTTTTAAATATAGACTAAGCTAACAACGACACAATAATTGTATTATTATGATATAATACATATAGCTTATATGTTGCGTGTTGTAGCGTGTTGGTAGCGAGGCTGCCTTTAGCCACAAATGTTTCGGGTTCGATTCCGCTCGGGACAGATGTTTGTATTCATCTTACAAGCATCTGTTTCGGTATGGTCGTTTGTCCATATGTCATAAGAGTAATAAGCAGAACCTGGGTAAATACCGGGAATAATGCTAGGAAGAAGAAGATAATATAGAATTTGTCGGTATTGGTTTTTATTTATACGAATTATTTTATATATATATAATATAAATAGAATTATTTATATATAAAATATATATATTTGAGACACAAAGTAATAAGAGCTACCGTTTCCTTTAAGTAAGTCCTTAAATAAAATAAATGACTATTGTATTGTTAATATTCTCGTAACAAGTGATCGATGAAGTCTTTAGTTTTACTATCATTATAATGTGTTGCCGAATGGTAGCTGCATATCTTCAGTGTATGTATTAATATGGTCATAAATATCTTGAAGTTTCTATCTAATTTAAGATCTAAACGGGCGTTGTAATATTAGTATTATTACCTATTTAATTTCAAAATCTACGATCATTGATATTTGTTATTAACAAACGAAAAAAATGTTATTGATTCGGTTGTTTTTCGGTAGAATAGCTTTCGTGGTGTATCTAATAAATCATAGATTTTTTACAGTCCTTTATACATTTAGTGATAATCAAGAAGACTAGAACAGATCTCCTCAAACTTTAAGATAGAATGCCGAGGGTATTCTATCCACAATGTTTTGAGTATCTATCGGCTGGTTTTAATAAGCGACCTGAATCCATTTTTACCATTGTGTGATTGGATTTGCGATCTAATTAATATTACGAAAAAGGATTTCAATACCCTATTCTTAGGTCGATCCACCGATGGATTGATATTGAAGATTTGTTATTGAAACCGGACATAATTCTTAGAGCTTAGGTGGTTAAAATCGATTATCTAATCCGAAATATAACATTTTTTATTCCTTTATTTACTAAATATACCTTTTATTAATGCCACACGTGCACCCGCGGGCGTTACTGCAAAAGACTGCTAATGTAAAACGCCGTCTGTCCATTTGTCGTACGTCTCTACTAATAGAGAAATTCCATTTAAAACTTAACGCACGCAGGGGCTGTGTAACTATTTATTTTTTTAATGTCGATTTTAAATTGCGATCGCTAGAGCTAGAGATTTATAACGTTTGTTCGATCATTATTTTTATAGCTATTGGTCTTTGAATTTATAGCTGGAGTATTTTAATTTATTGACTGTTAAGGCTTAAAATATTTTAACTCAATATTCATCCGATCGTATAAAAGTTACGTAATAAACGTATTAAAAATAAATGTATAATATTTGTTATGGTTTATTATGTATAAATATATTCATAATTCAATGTTCTAATTACACTTCTTAACGTTAAAATCAAAATCAATATAATATACAATACATCGACGTAAGAATATATTTTCAAGAATTTTAGCTATATTAAAATTACAATACATTTTGATATTGGGAAATAATTCGACCTTTATAAAGTATGCAAAAGAATGTAATCTCTAAAATCTGCTATGTCGCTAGAACCTTCAGTAAGTTCTTTACAAAAATTTTATTTCCGCAATTCAAAATTTTCTTTAAAATAACTTTAAGAAAAGTAAAGTTTTTTATTTATTTTCTTTAGAAAGCAAAATCTCGCATCCATATTTTTTTTAACCTCTTATCTTTAATGCACCCTCTTGCACCCTCTTAACACCCTAACGACTCTTAACTCCAGAGACATGTCGCGTCTTCAAATGTATGTAAATTGGTAAATGTTATAAATTGCACATATTTGTCTGGTAATGGCTCAGTGATGAGCGTGAGGGTGTGATCAATTGGAAGTGTTCAGAAAATCCTTGTTTGAAACTATTATTAGCGTCCTTTATATGTCTTTAAGTATTCGTTTTTGTGACATTCTTATGTCTTTAGTTTGGGTGAATATTCCTAGTAGCTAATAGCCCTGCCTTTTTCTGCACTAAAGTTTGTTTACCGAGACCTGGGTCATCCGAGCAGTATTACCGTCCCATAGGATCGTCATAGAGGAACATTAGTTGTACTGTTGCCGTTTTTTCGATGAATGTAAGGATTAGAAGTCCAACTCCCAGTTCCATTCAACAGAAGGTTCCGAATGGGTATTACTATCCTTGAGAGGGTCACCGATAGGGAACGCGCGCCGATGTCTCTGGTGTAGCTACAGAAGGTAGGCTCCATTAACTGTTGGTAAATATTTTATTCAATGAATTATAGAAACATTAATTTAAAATACCAGCTATCAAAATAAATGTAACCAACTGTTCTGTCCTGTTCTATTTAGCCCCATTTGGTCCTACTTATTATTGCAAAATTATTATAGATAATTTGCAAAATTATTATAGATAATTTGATAGGCGATTGAGATTTTGGATTACATACATATGTCGTTACACGTATTGTTAAAAATTACAAATTAATTGAGTAGATCAAATTTATAGCTATCCATTGATATATAAAATAATAATATAATAAAAGAAACAAATATTAAAAAGTAAAATAAGTCCATAAAAATACGGATTTGTCTGCAATAAAGAAAATAGTATTCCAGTGTAATATAAAAAGTATTTATTAATTTAATTTCGTTGTTTTAAAATACCTCTGAAATTAAACTCGTAAAACTTTTCAAATACAAAAATTTCATTTTAAATGTAATTATTGGATTTTAAAATTTAGTGCTTTTACGTCTCGGTTGATCGGTATTAAATCTGTTTATATGAAATATAAAAGTTTTACGACGAATTTGCGGTTGTACACATAATAAACTGAAAACGTTGGTTTTTAACCAGACAAGTAAATTGAGTTTCATACCGATTTAAGATAAAAACTTAATAAAATATACGTTGAAAATCGAACCAAAATATAATTTATTCCACAAACTAAAATGAACAATGTATTCGACAGTAAATGAAGAGAATGAAATTATAATTTTATTAAAAACTGTGGTAAACAAACAAACTTGACAGATGTTGATTCCTTCATAGGTATGATATTATGGTAACAATGAAAGAAGTGGTCAAAAGATCAGCTTATAAAAAAGAAAAAGAGCACATTTTTTTCAAATTTAAAAGCAAGAGAATAAAAATAAAAGTGTCTGACTGTCAAAGAAAGAATTACTCCCTATAAGGGTGCCAATTTAGGCCGCGACATGTCAACAATATAAAACGGGCCCCATAATTTGAGTCCCCTTTGAAGAATTGTCAGCGCTGATTTGATTACAAATTTAGCTATATATAATATTATATTTTTCGCCAGTCATCATTTTGAAACAATCGGATTTTTGAATATTCACATTTTAGTTTTATGCAATGTTTTACTTCATTAATGAATTTTAATATAAAATTTTACGTACTCAAGTATATATTTAGAATCCTAGAAACTAAATAGCCAATCTATGAAATTGTTACTTGAACAAAAGAAATTATAATTAGATTGAAAAGATAAAGTCGTTGTACTTGTGCCAAATTTTCACTTTAATACGTTGTAATAACGTAAAAGATTTCTATATTATACAAAAGAAAATTATATTTACAAAAAATATAATTTCAGCTTAGCTCTAATGATAGGACCATTGACAACTAAATAACAGCTTTTATAAAGCCATCAGTCGCAAAAGGGAAGCATGTACACGGAAAACGGACAACGTTTTCATTCATGAGGCAGTAATAATAATGATTCGTCTTCCTGTCGCCGTTTCGACTGTTCCTATCGGAAGCATTTCACCATTGATTTTTCCGCAAATAATATATTGTCTCCCGATTCGTTTTATTCGAATGCATTGTTTCATCTGGCACCCTACTCGCCCCTCGCTCGATACGATGTCGCATGGTTTTGAGTGCATTAGATTCGCTCAGATACATACGCCACGCCGCGCTTTGGGTTTCCTGGACGTTGGTTGACACGTGACTCTCAGTACGAAAGACCACGCCTGATCGACTCGGCTAGATGTGAATAGAATTGCCCGTATTGTATAATATTATATTGGGGTGCGTCAATTCATTTATGGAGTAAAATAAGAAATTTTAGCGATGACTGATTTTGTTATATACACTTTTTTACAGAACATTTAGTTGACTAATGTAAAGTAATTTTATGAACATAATTGCACAGTTAATTTAGTAGATAAAACGATATGATTTTATTCAGTGTTTTATTGTCCCCATCGCCCGCTGTTGGGATAATCTCTGTCACAGCAGAGATTATTCCACCAGTGCAGTCAGTCGCACTGGTGGTAGGTTTTTTCGAGAGGCCGGCTAAGTAGGTACCACCGCAGTGTTAAATATTCTGCCGCCAAATAGTAGTGCTTAGGCATTACTATGTTCCGGTTTGAACGGCACTGTAGGCTAGTGAAATTACAGGGCAGAGGAGATTGCCAACCTCGAGATATTGGAGAACCAATATCTCGAGGTTGGCAACATATGAGTGGCACCTAGTAATAGTGCTGCAACCGCTCATAGGCTACGGCAACCACTTACCAACAGGTGGGCCGTATGCTTGTTTGCCAACTTGTAACATAAAAAAAATCCGAATTTCAGTTTTTATATTGAACTTTAGAATAAGTGTCGAAATGGGTATTGATTTGGTGAAGCGTTCTTAATCAGCTTTGACGTTTCATGCAAATCTGTTTCGCCCTTTTTTATCTCCAGCTCTTTCATTGTACATAACGTGATTAGATGAGGCCCTGATAGAACCCTCTTTCGTGAGGGCGCTAAATAAGATGCGACGTTTTCCGCCTAAGGCACCTTTGATAGTACTTTTTAAAGCTGTGTCACGAATTCCGAACCTCTCTTTTATTGGTAGCCATTATGATAATTACATTAAGGAGCGTCCGCTGTCGATACTTCGTCTTCAAGAATTTGTTCTGTTGTTACGGTAAGATGTCTGCCTCTTGAATATTGATCAGCTCATTTGCGAAAATCGCACCTATTGTCTACGTGACAGTTTTATTTTACGAAGCCACGGTCTACGTCAAATTTATTAGGTCGCAAATCGAATTATATGAAATTATAAATGTGTTTACGGAATTTTTTCCAACGATTTAGTAAAAATGAATTGTAAAATTTGTTTATTATTAATATTAACTCATATATATTTTATGTTTCCAAGTTGTAAAGGTAGCATAGCAAGCGGTTCTCGTAGCTTAGCGCTTGCAACATTTGTTTAACTATTCATTCGTAGGTGTCGATCACGTGTTGCCAACCTAGAGACATTGGTTCTTAAATCAGTAAATTCTACAACGCCGTAAAAGCCGTTATTCACGCGGGTGAAGCCGCGAGCAAAAGCCAGCTACTGATATACATATAGAAGAATGCTAGGAGATTTTAAAACTTTATTTAGAAACTAAGGATTCTATCTATCTTACATTGGATAAATGAAAACAAAATATAGACCATACTGTTTCAATATAGAAACACAATAGTAACAGTTATCAAAACTTTTTTTAAATTAAATTCCGTTTGCTTGTTCGCTATTCCAACATTTTTCAATTGAACAAACAAGTTTTATTTGTTTAAAACGTCAAAAACATTGTTTTAAGTGGACTTTTTTCAATAGTTGATTGTTTCAAGCCGGGTTGTATTTGACGAACATTTTATTAGATTTTTAAGAATTTTTACAGCCAAATTTAATGCTTCTTGTTTAAATGCTTAGCATCATTTTTTGTCTCACTGTCGTAGTAATACTGAGCCTGCTTTTAGCTTGAAAAAGCCTCTCTCAGAGCAATTATAGATATTATAATACTTTGACCTCTCCACGCTGTACCAGGGAGAGTACGTAAGGCTGTCGTTAATGTTAATATTGTACTTGATTATTGGATTATTTACTCAAATCGATTGAGCTACTTGATAGCTTTTAACGGAATGCAGAATAACCTTAAATCTATTGATTTGTATCTTTTATTACAGTAATAAATAATAGTAACAAATCTACTGACGTTGGGATGTGACGACCCCATCGCCCGCTGTTGGGATAACCTCTGTCATAGCAGAGATTATTTCACCAGTGCAATCAGTCCCACTGATGGTAGGTCATTCGTTGCAAGAGGCCGGCTAGGTAATTACCATCGCAGTGTCAAATGTTCCGCCGCCAAATAGTAGTGCTTAGGCATTACAGTGTTCCGGTTTGAAGGGCACTGTATGCTAGTGAAATTACTGGGCAGACGAGATTTAAGAACCAATATCTCGAGGTTGGTGCTACAAGCGGTCATAGGCTACGGCAACCACTTACCATCAGGTGGGACGTTTGCTTGCTTGCCAAATTGTAACATAAAAAAAAAGATCTTGAAAAATGCTAATAAAAATCCCAAGTAACACAAAATTAATTTGATACGAATCAATTAAGAAATATTAATGCCAAATTTATTAAAGGAAACTCATATTAATTAACGCTCGATTTAGTAAAATGAAACCTCGTCAATTTTAAATTAACGACGATATTAAGACAAAGTAATCACATTTATTGAGTGATATTATGTTATGAAATTCAATATAAATTTAATATTTATTATTACCTTATATATACAATTGACTTGTTTCACGAATCGTTAAGTTTCTGTTTGTTAAATCACGGTCTGGTTCGGAACAACACCGTCTCAGACAAAAAATGGTAAAAGGGCTCCTCAATCCCTTTTAAAGCGCTATTTTCTTTTTATATCCATTGAACCGTGAAAATGTGGGCGAGTATAGGCCCGGATTGAGTTAGCGCCATTTTCAACGCTAAGCTTTTAAATATTTTTTGCTTAGAAAACGTAATGAACGACGAAAGCAGTTTTCATCTGATCTTGGTTTACAGCTAGTTAGGATTGTATCCGAAAGTAAATATGTAATCTTTATATAAATAATTTGAAACCTTAAAAAGAAACAACTGACCGATTTAAACTACCCTGATTCCTTGGTTCCCAAATTAAATGTGTATACACAATATGATTGCTAGTAATAAGCTCATATTATATAAGTAGAGTTTTACTTCTCTCAGCATGGACGCCCCCGCTCGAGCGAGGAAGTACAACCCTCTCAGAAAATCAGCGTGAAGTAACAGTATCAGTACTGTTGCGATTCGTGCGATGAGTGGGGCTAGTGAAGTTGACAATTCGCATGTGAACTTAGAGTATCTAGATTGCGGTTCAAAGACCATCAGGCTCACTGTATTTCTTGTTTGCCATCGGTCATAATTTAAAATGATCAAACCTAAATATTAAATTTATAAATAATGTGATCCAATATAAAATTTTGTTTTTTATCATCGCAATGCGGTCGAGCCCGTGAGAATCTTCGCACAAAAGTGGCGGTTCCAATTTAAGAGGCGACGCGAACTTATTATTCCTCCCTATTTTCCTCAACAAGAGAAACTAATCTAAAGAAAATTTTCGAGTCCCTGAGAAGAAAATAAGCTTATAAGGAACTGCAGTTTACTTTCGCGAATACCGTCTAGGCATTCCGGTTGGTAACAAACTTTAATTTAAAGTTTTTTGAAGAGAAATAAGAATTCCTATAATAGTTTAAAGAAACATATAATATATTTTAGAATATGATTATGTGATGCAGTTTGATGGTTGGAAAGTTAATTTAATTTGAGACAATTTGTTTAATTGTCTTCATTTTATCAAAATTATTAAAATTCAATTTTAAGTCACACAAATTATTTAAATATTTTTAATCTAACTTGAGTAAAACAAATACATTTATAGGAATAAAATTATATGCCTATAAATAATAGTATTATAATGTGCTGTGAGTTTGTAAGTTGAAAAGTATAATATATACTGGACTATAATATATTCAAAATGTATTTATGTAAGCCTATGAAAATTTTCGCTAAGAGATTCAGCTTAAAATAATGTTTTATAGACTCTAATGAAAAATGACCTAATTTAATATTGAGGTCGTGTTTTTACTATGATTTCTCTCTTTTTTCGTTTGAGTAGTGTAGTTGTATTTTTTTATCACAAAATTGACAAACTTGAAATTACAATTATTATATTGGTATAAGGAGTGTGTGTGTGTATGTTGTTTATTTATTTATTGTTTATATATTTATAATTTCTTTTACTTTATAAAATTTTGTAAATAGCTAAAAATGTTTATCAATCACTAGCAACGCCTTGTCTGCTCCATCTAGTTTTTTACACAAACATAAACCCAAAGATACAAACTTTCACATTGATACTATTTGTAGGTAATAGGATTTGAACCAAATTTGAAATTCTATTTCATAAATTTTTCCCCAAAGTTTCGTCTGAGTGCAAGTCTAATAAATACAGCTAGGCTAATATCGCAAATGCATATTGCGTTTATCTCACGCACCGTTGCATGTTCGTATCCCTTCATACATTTGATATCATAGGAGTACATTAGCTTTAATGGATTGACCTTTTATGTGATTGCAGTTCCATAAATTATTCTTTAATTTTCAGATGGAATATACTGATGCTGTATTTGATTGATTCTACGATATAAACAGAAAATTAGTGATTGAAATGTTGCAATAACTCATTATATACTAGCACAGCCTGCGGCTTTGCTTATGTGAATATTGTCCATAAGCCGTTCAAATTTTGAGTGGAAGCGTCGTTTAGTTCCCTTTTTTGATAATCCTACAGAACCTAACCGAACCTAAGATTTTTATGAGATAAAAAGTACTTAACGTATTCATTCTGGTAATAAACTATATTTTGTTTCCTTTAAAAAATGCCAGTTGGCAAACAAGGATATGGTCCACCCGATGATAAGAGGTTTACTTATGGACGCTTGCGATACAAGATGTATCATATGCGTTCAAGTATCATTGCCAAGCCAAAGGCTAGGCGGCAAGGGATGAGAAGAGAAAAAAAGAGATTGGGCATCCTGTGCTCTCACACATCGCACGAAACACAACATTACTGATACTGTTACTTTGTGCCAATATTCTATGAGAGGGTAGCATTTTCCTTGTAAAACAGACCCATTTGTGTAAATCTCATATCAAAATTTAACAAACATTCAAAATAAAACTTCCACAATTATTACATTAGTATTAGTAATTAGTCGGACCTTGATTTTTATGACGTATTAAATGTGTAATATCATCCTAAATATTATATTAAATATACTATATATTAAAGCCCTTTTATAGAGGCTCAATGTCAAAGACTCGCTGGTGCTCTTCCGTAAATTCTACATCAACGCAACGAAATAAAGCTAGTCATAAGCTTACATGGTAGTTTTTACGCTTGAGCGGTCGATATTGAGATGAAATTATTTTTAATAAGTATTATTTCCAAACACTGAATTGAAGCGGTAGACAATAAACTACAAAAGCCATTGTTAATAAGAATAACGTATTGATATTGTGAGTTTTTTCGTATACTGTTATTGTCTCTCGGGAAATTATGTAAAGAAATACGAAGATATCAATATAAATGTCATTGTATATTTATCAATGTAATATTCCCTAGGTAGCGATATTTAGTATTTGTAACATAAAAACAACTTTTAAATATCTTACAATAAAGATAAATTATAAAAGTTTGTCACAATCATCTTCGCCGACAAAGACGAGGTCCTTATTTTCGCAAGTCGCGACGTGCTCACACCGTGGAGTGATTCCATTGATAAGAATGCGTTTGGTCTGTTGCCACCATACCCGACAAGTAAGGACGTCATACTAACCCTTGGTTCAGCCTCGCAGAAGGAACCTTATGGACGAAATCAACTTTGAGCCCCCATGAGGGCCGTCTCTTTTTAACGGTTGGTTCTCAGTACTCGGCCACCCCCGCCCAGTGACGCTGGACCGACAGCAATGCGTAAACAGAAAAAAGGGATTGGTTTGTTCTTAAACATTAATTACGAAAACTAATAAAGTGGTGCCTGGAAGTTCTTTCCGAACAGTCAGAGGATTTTTTTCAGAGACTTAGAAAATAATATACTTCCTTGCATTTTATGTTGCGGTGAATTCAAGCCAAGTTCTGTAACTGATCTTTTCCATTTCAATGCATATGAGGAACTTTATCTAAGAGATTTTCATTTCCGTTTGATGGACTTGGGGCGCTCGTGCTTGTAACATACGCTCGCAACAATGCGGTTCTTTTATCACATTGTTCTCATATAGAAGCACGTAGTAACACTAAATTCTTGCACTGGCCCATTTAGCGAGCCCGTCGCACTCGCTACTCTCCGTTTTACTGCCAACTTGCATTATTGAAGTACACTCTCGCACAGAATCTTTATACATTCGCAAAATTATGTATGGACTTTGCATTTTAGAAGCCCACTCCAAGAATTTCTAGCTTTGCTCTTTAAGCGCTCACTCGAAATGATGTTTGACGAGAACGAGCATAAGAATTGTTAAAATACAAGTGTAGCTGACTGAGGAATATAAATATTTAAATTTAATTTTTTACCATTAATTTATATTATAATATAATACGAATGTACTTATCATTCTTATTATTCGATTTATAACATTTTTATTATTAAAAGTACCTATAGTTTTCACCATTCTTTTATAATTTAATTAATAATATCATATAACTATTGTATTATATTCTTTAGTGTAGTCCACCCAATAATTAATACTTCAATTTAGTGGTAGAGTCGACCTGTCCATACCGAATACACTATTAATAATATATATATAGGTCTATTAATAATATATTATAATATATATGTATATTGTATAAATAATATATTATGTCAAATTTGATAATAATGAAGACGCTGTCAGTCCTAACCAGTAAATAAGCGAAAACATTTTCAGTAAAAACTAAACTATTTTCGTGTATATAACTTCATTCAACTAACAGAACGGAAGAGGAAAGAAGTCGAAGGAAACTATTCAACAAAACGAAATGAAACCATAATAATGCTTTTGACGCCTTGTGTTACTTTACGCTTTTCAGTAATTACTTTATATTAAATAAGCGTGAATTTTATATTTTAATACAAACTCTGAAACTATAAAAAATAAGTATCAAGTTTCTAGCTTTTTTACCACTTATAACCTTTTTTCGCATTCAAAAGTAGCTTATGTCCTTTCTCAGGCTCTAGACTATCTGTGTACTTAATTTCATTTAAATCGATTCAGTAATTTTGGCGTGAAAGCGCGACAATCACACAGAACGCCAGAGTTTCTTTTGCATTTATAATACTACCAGTAAGGATTAAATGTCAAATATAGGATAAACATGAATTTATATAAAATGGGTATTTTTTTTTTTATGTTAGAAGTTGGCAAACAAGCATACGGCCCACCTGATGGTAAGTGGTTGCCGTAGCCTATGAGCACTTGCAGCACCATTAGTAGGTGCCACTCACGCGTTGCCAACCTCGAGATATTAGTTCTTAAATCTCGTTCGCCCAGTAATTTCACTAGCGTACAATGCCCTTCAAACCGGAACACAGTAGTGCCTAAGCACTACTATTTGGCGGCAGAATATTGGACACTGCGGTGGTACCTACCTAGCCGGCCTCTTGCAACAAAAGACCTACCACCAGTGTGACTGATTGCACTGGTGGAATAATATCTGATGTGACAGAGGTTATCCCAACAGCGGGTGATGGGGTCGTCACATCCCGACGCCTTTAGTATGGTTGTCATTTGCAATAAAGTACTGTATGGGAAGGATATGTAAAGTAGTCGTTTTAGATTTGTCGAATATACGCCCTCAATATCTTAAATTCGTTTCAAGTATATCATCTTGAAGAGAATACTTGTTATTCCTTACTTCGTTATCATAGCATTACAACTTCGTAGGAGAATATTATGCGATTGCGATTCAAATTCGCAGTTCGTATTGTACAATGGGTTTTCTTTTTTTCTACAATAATAGATAGGCGGAACTTTTCCAATCAGAAACTGAGGGAAATTTAAATATAAATTGGAGTTTCGAAGCGTTGGGTCTAATAAAAAATGGTCACTTGATAATGAAAATCGACGTGTACACAAATTATAGAATGTTACTGTTAAAGCCAAATTTGTGATTGAGAGAGATACCACATTTTTTAAAACTTAACGAACAGTAGTAAATAGAGCTATATAATGTATGTGTCATTACTATACACAGTTTTTCGGTAGTAGAGCCATGCTTCTCTCAGCACAAGCGGCCCGGCTCGACCGGGGAAATACTACCCTCTCTCTCTCGCACAGAAAATCGGCGTGAAGTTACAGTATCATTAGGTACTGTTGCGTTTCGTGCGATGAGTGAGAGCGTTGGAGGCCCATTTTCCCACCCCCTTTGTTCTCTTCCTTTTTTCCCTTCTCATCCCGTCCCTCCTGTTCTTGGGTTGGCATTGCAATGAAAGGAACGAAACCTAATGAAACCTATGAAAGGTTGTGGTGACTGCTTACCATCAGGCAGACCGTATGCTTGTTTGCCAACCGTCATTACATAAAGAACAAGTTTGCTGTATAACACTATAATTAGGCTTTTGTGCTTTTGTGTTTTTGTATGAGTACATAGTCTTAGATTTTAAGAAACCTGACCATTCACTTAATCCATTCCCTGTACTAAAAAAGACACATTTGTTTAACAATTGAACTCGAAATTCCACCTTTACCACCTCGATGTCTCGAAATCTGCATCAGCGCGATTTAGAAGACATTTTCTTCCTCGCACAACCACTTTGGTTTGGGAATCTTCAAGAAAAGATATTCTTTCCTTAAAGGTCGGCAACGCACCTGCATGCCCTCTGGTGTTGCAGATGTTCGTGGGCGGCGGTTCCCGTTTGCCTCCTCTTACATAAAAAAATGTGATTCATGACACAGGGAACCTTTTAGCAAGAATCGTCAATAAGTATATAAATATTTTCAATAAGGTCTCAAATAAATGACATACTTGTTATCTTAACAATAACTGGCAACTTCTAACTTTTTATATTCATATAAATTTCACGCTCGTGCTTACTTTTTGTACCCAAAACTTTTCAGTAGACAGTTAGACAGGCTTAATATGGATTTATTTCGGTTCTAACTTCAGAAGTTAAACTTTTTGTATATGGTACTTAATAGCTGTTTATTAAAATTAAATATTTTTTTGGCATGTCTGATATAAAATCATCTGTAATTTTAAGTTCATCAAGTTATTTATTATGTCATTATCGTTACTTATTATTACGCTATTAATAATAATATGTCAATATAAAATGAAATGATTTGATATAGATATCTTAGATCTTTAGATTTATTCGAATTATTTCTTTGGAAGTGGAATGTTCAAGTAATTTAGACGCTACCTGGAAACACACAAACACGAGCACAAGCACTCCGACTCGAACAAATGCCTGTATGGTCAATTTAAAAACCTGACCCGAGCGGGAATTGAATCCACGACTTAAGGCGTTTAAGGCAGGTTCGATCACACTGCGCCACAATTGAAAATTTTATTACATTTTTAAAGGGGTGTGATGTTTATGATGAAGCATAACTATAGATAAAAATATACAATCTGTTTTTTTTTATTTGCACTCTTTAGTATCAGAATGTTTCTTAATCTGTGCAGAATAACCCAAGGCCAGATCTTAGTTCTCTGCAAATATACTGGCAAAGTGCTCAGTAAAAATATAAACTTAAATTATTAGCAGTCATCAAAATAATAAATCCTAAACAAAAGTCACGAACTAAGCACGAAATAAACATTTATTTAATTAAACGGGAAAGCTAAAGAATAAAATAAAAACAGATTGTTAAACCAGCGCAATCTTATTACGTAGAAGTTTCTCTTATTTTACAAAATCCACACAATGCTGGAACGAAAAATTTCATACGGCTGCAATCAAGCGAGCAATTATTTCCCAAGAGCCTCAGTACAGATATGCCGGCTCAGTTTCTAGACTTCCCTTATTTGTCGACTTGATGAAGCGAGCTCACGTGTGTATTGTATAAATATTTTACGCTTACTCAACTCGATCTCTCTAATTGTAATTGGATTTGTGAATTTTTACAGGTTTGTTACGAGTACTCATTAATTGCCTTTATTGCCGTTGAGTTTTATTAAGTCAAATAAAAACTGTTTTATTTAAAACTTTAATAAAAAACATCTTATGTTTGAAAATTACTTTTAATTACTACAATTTAAAATTCATTAATCACTCTACATAAAATCTTTTGATTAGGATACGAGGGAACTTACATGATCAAATATTGTTAAAATTTGAATGAAAAAATAATGAGAAAAAATAAAATCACTTTGTCTGCGCAGATTTTTTAAAATATGTATTGAATTTTCTACTTTCCGCAGCTGTGGAGATATCGCAGTTTCTGCTGAATTCGGCGAATTGTCAAACTGGACAGATTTACTTCCGAATCGAACTCAATTCAATTGATCACAATTGAAGAGTGCATTTCAATTTGGAAATTGGAAAGAATTGAATTATTTATTGCATAGTTTCTATGGTAACCCCTACCTGGCCGTCTCAAAGTTGCAACAAGACACTTTAATTTCCCCGGGGTAAAAGCGGAGCTCATAATTCATGCCAAGTTAACATTTTGTCAGTTCGCATTTATTGTATACGAACGCATGGCCGCCTTTGAAGTTCGGTTCCGCCAAGGAACAATTTCATGTTCCCTAATTAAGTACCTTATTTAAGTCAAATTTCGAACAAATTGGCTTAAAGCAAAATTAAAATTTTAACAGTTCTGTTGCGTCAGTCGTTGTATTATTAATTGAATTCATACTTGCAAGCTTAGAGTAATTAAATTTTCTTTATGAATATCCGTTCAACAATGACAGCATCAAAGGAGCTCAAATCTTATAAGCCAGCAATATGTGAACGATTCCTTTGAACTTAATACAGATTTGAGGCTAAGCTTATTAAAATATCTATTGCTTTATTTTAAGTGAATAAGTAATATTTTAAGTGATAAATTTATGAGCTTTAAATGAATAATATTATGTTTAGTAATAAACATAATGTAATATTTGTCAAAATATTTGCAAAAATTAGAAATAATGTAAATGAAATCTTATGTATCAAAAATATATTTGAATTTGAATATGAAAATGAATAATGATTATTTTAAACATCACCGAGTTCTCCATTGCTTTCATTGTTGTTGTGGCCTTGGCCTTGACAAGATTACCGGATAAGTCCGATAAACTCAAATCAATTAGGTATATATTTATGTTATTTAATAAATAATTAGTATTTTCATATATGAATCAAATAATATTTTACTAATCTGAAGTCTTCTTCTTCTTTTCGAGTGGTTAGTAGTATGCCAACCAAGGTTCATAGTTGTTCAGGTCGCCCGTACAGGCCTCTGACTTGACTTTTCGACTATTTTCAAATGTTAACAGCCAGTACCGATTGTACACGTGCCCTCCGAAGAATGGAGACGCTCAGTTGAAATAGTATTATGCGATCACCCATCTATTGATTGACCGCACCTTAAGTTGCTTAACCCCCCGTTAGTTTACCGATCACTGAGCGCACCCGGCTATAAGCGTCTTGTGGGAACTAGTCCAAAGTTATAAACCAACATGTCTGGGTATTAATAAATAAATAAATTATAATAAACGCTACACACTCACCGGACCCAATTAGGATATAACTATATCCTGTGTCGGGCGTCCGGAAACATATACAATGACAAGGACAAACACACCGAGACATGCCTGTATGGTTAATAAAAACCTCTGCTCCGAGTGGGAATCGAACTGATAGACCTGTAGCACTTAAGGCAGGTTACCACTGCGCCACAACGTAAAATATACATTCAGGTTAATTAGTGTACACACGGTCTAGCTAACATCCAATTCGAAGTGGGTCCCAACATTTTAATGAGCAAATGATTAGCTCTGACCCCTAACGGTTTGTACGTTATTTATTGATGCCACTAATCAGACAAATGGCTAATCCATTAGGTTACAGTCCACTACTCCAAGTGTGGTGGAAATAGATACCAAATGGAAGTGTCAAGCCACCGGATTGACAACGCAAAACGAATGAGCTCGCAATATTGTACATCCTAATTCCCACTAGGTTTTAAAATTACTAGGTTATGCAATGCACCAGAAATGGAACGGTAAACAGTGCCATATAGAATTAATTATTAAAATTGTGTTTTGGTCGTGATGGATTAAATGGAATGTATTGAATAAGTAACGTGAATTTCGCTTAAATATAAAAATCACTATTTTAAAGGCATCTTGACCATAATAAATGTTTTTGTTAGCTGTATCCATGATTTTTATTTTTCATTTTAGCGTTTATTTGATTAATTAGAAACAAAATATTGTATAGAGCGGTTCATAGAATACTTCTACCTGCAAAATTTCGTATAGATAGAGCCAATAGTCTAGAAGTAAAGGGACTGATTTTGGGAAGACATTTTGACAGACATGACGAAATTTTATGGGTTTTGCCATTTCGCTACGGAATCCTATTAAGTAAATGGTGTTTTTAAAGACTGAAATAATATATTATGCAAACATACAGTCTGCATGATTGATAGCAGTTACCGTATCTTATACCGTAGATCATAGCATCAGCTGTCTGTTGCCACCTAAGATGAGGTATAGGCAAAGAGGAAAAAGGGGAGACAGACAGGGGTAGAAGTTTCGATTTCCAGCACCCATTTTTTTCATTCATTCATTGATCGCAACAGAACTGATAATGTATATAGCCTTCAATTGCTCAAGGGTCGAAACACCGACTTCATTAACGCAAGAGTTGCGGGTTCGATTCTGACCCTTGGGCTATTGTCGTACTCACTCCTATAAAAATTAGAAATTACTTGAAAAAGATTTGCTAATATTCTATTATAAAAAAATGTTACACTACGTCGATATTCTGTATACCTTCACCCTCGATAGAGTCAGCCTATTTATACTATTAACAAGGTATTACTACTCCTGATGTATGATATAAGCTTACTAAATTTTTTAGAAAACGAAAAATTATAATTCCTTTAGCGTTTGTCAAACAGCTAAAACATCATGTACTTAATTTACATTTAAATATTCATTAAAATAATTAAGTTAATCAATGGTTAATTACAATGGAGGTTATATTTAACCAATCCGATAATAACATCATCACCATAGACCGCAGACGAAAGATGAAATTGTCAAATGCGTTAATTAATAAATGAAGTCTGGTCTGGCCAAACACTGCTCAGCTATTTGAGTTCATAAAGCCCTTTAGGTAATAACAAAAGAGTATATTGTCAGTTACTTAGCTGTTGAGATAACCTCTGTCATAGCAGAGATGAATCCACCGGTGCAATCAGTCACACTGGTGGTAGGTCTTTTGTTGCAAGAGGCCGGCTAGGTAGGCACCACCCCAGTGTCAAATATTCTGCCGCCAAATAGTAGTGCTTAGGCATTAATGTGTTCCGGTTTGAAGGGCTAGTGAAATTACTGGGCAGAGATTTAAGAACAATATCTCGAGGTTGGCAACGCATGTTTGGCACCTACTAATGTTGCTGCAAGCGCTCATAGGCTACGGCAACCACTTACCACCAGGTGGGCCGTATGCTTGTTTGCCAACTTATAACATAAAAAAAAAATCAAACCATGTATGAATTAAATTAAGTGAGATCAAGTGAAGTTTTGTTGTTATAAGCTGATTATAAATTTGATGTGGTAAACGGTGTTTATGATATAAAATAATTCATATAAAACTTCTTAGTTGTAAATAGTATTTATAAATAATAATTACTATATTGCCTTTAAATAAAATGATACCGTTGTTGCGTTGTAGGTAGTGAGTCTACTTTTAGCATTGACTTTTGCGGGTTCGCCCCGCTCGGACAGTAAAAATTAGCAACCTGACAAATCCGGATAAGAGTAATAAGCAGACCCTGGAGTAAATAAAATATAGTTCCTTAAATCTAACTTGAACCAAAATGGGCGCTTCTGCGCAGGTACAATAATGGACAAAAATTTTAGACAAAAATATTGGTTTCGTCTTATTTAAATCGATTCTTTATAAAGTGGGAAAACCAACCACTAAATCATTTTTATGTAAGTGGAAACTATTAATAACGTATAGATATCATTCTTTTATAACCCGAAGAAAAGGATTAAATTTACGAACCCGCTAATTAATATATCAAGAATCGTCTAGCCAAACAGTTAGCCGATGATATTTTTATTACAAAAACTATGACGTCATTCTCAAAGAATTGGATTGACAATGCTTTGACTTTGTGTAAAATAAGGAATATATAAGCACGAATAATAATGTACAAAGAAAAATATACGTAGCAAAATTGATCACACGCAGTGTTTTTATTCTTTAGGTTTGTTTTTCTTATATGTAACATTAAAACAAGCTTTCGACTTAAATCAAAATTAGCAATCATTTTTGAGTGGGTTCAGGATCGAACCCGCAACTCGCGCGATAAAGGAGCGGTGTCAGCCCTCCGCCAAATAATATAAAAGAAATTGTAAGAAAATTCATAAATGTACATTTTTCATCTATTGAATTTAAATTGATTATAAAAAACATTTCAATAATTTTTATAATACTTAACGCTCTCGAGCACAAGTTCGAAATATTTATAATTTTATACATAATATAAAATACGTTCTATTTTTACGCTTAAACAAGTATAAGTAAATATCATCTCGTTCGTTTATATAAATATTTAAAAAATATGGTCCGTGAGAATCTACATATTTTTCACGGCAACCATCCCTCAAATTACTGGGCACAGACCCTTTCAAATATCAATTATGGCACCGCCGGCTCTGTCTTGGCGATTAATTAATTAGCGGCCGGCTGCAATTATGTCTTCTTTAGACGAGATATTGTCATTCGAGCAAACAATTCCAGTGACGTTGAAGTGGTCGAATATTAATTAGATTAAGTTTACTTTTGGCGAAAGCTTTTAGTTATATATTTTTAAATTCGAAATTTGTATGACCTATTCACAAAGATCACTGTGAAAGTACTTATAAGTAAAAACACGGTTCGGTAAGTAGGTAAGAAGATGACTTCTTTGTTGAAGTATATTTGCTCTATATTTTAATTTAATTGCCACTTCTTGTACATTTAAGTTCATGGTCATGTTAAAAGAATAAATTTTAGAAAAAAATGTAATACAACCATCCATCCCTCTGCTGTTGCTATTGCTAGAGGAGTTTACATATTTGAGAAAAATATCTTTGTATAGTATTAAAATATTAGAGTATTAGATTTAAAATTTATCAGCCATGTGGGTTGTGGAACACGCACATTCGAAACTAAAGGGTTCCGCAGCTTAATGAAGAATCTAAGGACTTTAAAAATAATAACGAATTAAAAGTGACCGCAAAATAAGTTGGTAATTTTATAGTAATTATTAAAAGTAATATGAAAAACAAAGTTATGAGACAAACTTATATATCTCTAAAATTTATAGACCCATCTTGTTCAAGGCAAATGCAGTTGAAAGTTCATTTGATGTTCTACGACCTCAAATTTTTCTACAATTTTAAAGCCCATAATTCAAAAGTTAGTGGTGGGGGGACAATTTTTATTACTTTAGGAGCTTATAACTCAACAACTACTGACTTAATGAAAAAAGGCAAAATCAGACCTCCTTATCATTTTCAAAGACCTGTCCAAAGATATCTCACACGTTGCCATACGTAGATTTTTTTTTAATCCTCAATTACATGTATGTACTCCTACCCTTAATTTTTACTAAATTTCATATAGATATAATCAACAGTCTCCGAGTAAAATGACTGTGACCAAACCTACAACCCTAAGAAATGGTTTTAGAATTTCTTATGGAACATAAAGGCTTTCTTCAGGATTTTAGTATAGTGCCAGAGAAATTCACGAAAACACTTGAAAAATTCAGAAATGTAAATTAAATTAAATAATTTAAATCTGCATAAAGTAATTAAATCGTGTGTATAAACAAATGTACGAATTAAATTACCTCATGGTATTACTTATTTTATATGGATTTTCTACTTTGAATTACTAAAATAAAGAACCGATAAAGCCGTAATTTTGTTGTCACGGACTAGTAATCGCTCGTAATTGATTAAGCATTATGTCTCATTCGAAACGACAAATCCTACTGAGCCATTAGTGCATTTTGACGTATTAATGGACCCCTTACTTTTACCAAATACAAATTCTTACCAAATACAATGTTTCCACTAAAGGGGACATGTGGAGTGTTTATGACAGGATAATAAGCTCACACCCTGTCGAAATTGTTATAATCCGTTTTATTTTTGAAACACGATATTAATATTTTGCGCTGGGATTTAAAATGAAATTTGATTTCTTTTCATATTTGTATACTACTAGCTTCAACCAGCGGTCTCGCCTACGTGAACAACGATTTTAATACAAATTTATGTCGTATTTATTTATACCGAATCAACAGCTTAAAAATAAGTTTCAAGATTCTAGCTCTAAGAAGATACTTCCATACAACTTTTCAAATCCCCTTTTGAACCCTTCAACCCTTTTTTCTCATTCAAAAGTAGCCTATGTCCTTTCTGAGGCTCTAGACTGTGTACTAAATTTCATTTAAATCGGTTCAATAGACTTGGCGTGAAAGCGGGACAGATAGACAGACAGACAGACAGAGAGACGTAGTTAATTTCGCATTTATAATATTAGTCAGGAAGAAAGTATTAATTGAAATTTAATATTGCAAGAAATTATTATTTCAACTATAAGAATTAGATTACTTTCAATATAATGCTCTCATTTTACGCCAGAAAGAATTACTTCGACGATAAAAGTGCTCAGTCGAAGCTCTGAGGCAGACACCAAAAGAAATGTTGACTTTATCTTGAAGTCGCTTTAATAAAATGCTCTGCTACCGTTTTCTTCTAGGGAATATTCCGATAAGTTTCGATAAAGGCTTCGAAGGCGCGGGTTCTGATTTCCTTTCATTTCCTTTTAGGAAACTTAAATAGAACTGAGACTTCCCTGACGACGGGGCACCGAATCAATTATTTGTGTTACGAAAGTTTTCTTCGATTTGCTCCGAATAATAGAGGAACCTAGTTCTTCTTATCTAATGTAATATATCTAACGCGAAACCCTTCTCCATTATCGATATCAAGTAAATATTATTATAACAAATATTTTTGTCGAACATAATAATATTATATGAATATTTTTATCAATATATTTTTATTAAAAACCGCAGTCTACGGGCACTTGCATAAGACTGGTGTTACCAATTATCAAATACGTATGGGTACCTTACCCAAACGTATTTCGGTATAACCCAGTCATTCATAAAATGAGTCATAAACGTTTATTTCTGTATACTTTTGTATTTTGTTTGCACCGATATTAATTTTTCTTGAGAATAGCATACAAATCATTTGTAAATTAATGACTTAGTACATTGATGTCTGTATAGAACTTACAACCAAAACTGCTGGCTCGGTTCCTTGTTCGGTAATTCGGCTTGGCGCACCGCTCTAAGTTTTAAACAGTTCTGAAGAGCCAAGAGCAATCTTGTTCCTCGAACCTTAATACCTCTTGCGATAATCAACCGAGCCATTCGAACAAACACACCTGATAAACGTATTATACAAGATTTAATATGGGTAAATGTTTTTTTTTTATGTTATAAGTTGGCAAACAAGCATACGGCCTATCTGATGGTGATTTCCGTAGGCTATGAGCGCTTGCAGAACCATTAGTAGGTGCCACTCACGCGTTGCTAACCTAGATTGGTTCTAAAATCTCCTCTGCCCTGTACTTTCACTAGCATACAGTGCCCTTCATAAATTTTATTCACACCTCGTAGTTTATAACAAAACAATCACATAAAATGATCAAACAGTTCTGTTTAACGATCGTGCTCAGTCCGCTAGGTGTTATTCGGTTCGTGCGAATCGTAATCCAATGCAGATTATGATATCCTTTAAACGTAAAACAAAACCATAAACGGAGTGTACATTTTTAATACTTTTTAATTTACCTCCGTTATTTAATGTTTCTTAAAGATACCTATTAGAGTCTGTCTGCTACTTTATACTATTGCATTTTCTTTAATGAGTGGAAGAGTTCGAAAGTCCGATCTCCCTCTCACTCTGTTCTCTTTGTATTCCTTTTCTTTCTTGACTAGAATTATGATAAAGTCGCTATATAGATTAAATAATGTTAATAATTTTTTTTTGTTTCATAGCTCGCTAGGAAAGATCAAAATTTAATTGACAACGTTGTGGCGCAGCGGTAGTGAACCTGTCTTTAATGATTACCGCTTGGAGCAGATGTTTGTATTGACCATACAGGCGTGTGTTCCGGTCTGGGTATGTTTCTCCTTGTCCTTGTATATGTTTCCCAACACAGGATAAAACTCATAATGGGGGTATTTTACCCATTACTGTGAAGCGTTTATTTATATTTATTTTATTATTTATAACGGGAGTAAGATAGAAGCCAAGAATTTCCTTATTAAAAATCATATCAAGCCTTTAGGTCTAGTAGACTATTTTTAGAAAATATATATTCAAAGACGCTGTAAATAGCATCTAATATTGTCAAAAAAGCAGTAAAAGTTGCGAGTGGCTCGTCAGCAAATTATAGCTTAACTTCTGTATTGCCTCGGGGACCCAAGTTTTGGCGTAAAGCTAAAGTTCAGATACAAACTTGTGATTTTCATTAAATTTTGTTATGACGTTATATGTTTCATTTGAAACTATTGGACGTCTAGAGATTTCTATGTGATTACAGTAGGTAATAGACGTAGTTAATTAACATTAAATACATGAATAGAACGCCTAACGACTTTAAAAAGGCTAACAATTCTTTTTTTTAAACGTTACACACATAACAACCCGTATTAGGATAGTGATATCCTGTGTCGGGGGTCCGGAAACATACACAACGACAAGGACAAATACACCCAGACCGCAACACATGCCTGCATGGTCAATACAAACATCTGCTCCTAGCAGGACCGGGGACGGATCGGATACGGGGACCTGTGGTGCTTAAGGCTGGTTCGCTACCGCTGCGCCATAGCGTCGTCAATGTGCCGATTTTTCGTAATATTTTTGCTATTAGTGAATTTATTTATCTTGAAGAATAGAACATAGGCTAGTGTTTGTAGGGTGTGAACATTTATACAGGGAATTACTCACAGTAGTAGTTCATAGGAGGAATAAGTTTTATTTTACCATAACTTTTCTAAATTTATCAAATACCTGCAACCTCGTGTAACTGAATAAGGAGAGAAGCGACGTTCAAACTCCGCGATACAAATTTTCTAAGACTTGTGAAAACGCTAGCGGCTTCTATGTAAGTATATGCTGACTGTTTCTATTTTTTACTTTTTTTTTTAAATAAGATATCGTAACTGTATTGGTTAATGTGAGTGTGAGTTAGTTTTTCACGTTTCGACGAGTGAAACTCTTAACAGATCATTTTGCATTCACGTTGACTATGGTACTAAAAAGGACTGTTGTTAGAAAAATTAGTTCGAAAAATATATTATAAGCGTTCATCCGAAATATTAACTACATAAACGCAAGCGAAACCAGTGGGCAAAGCCAGTCGCTGAATAAGTTAGAAAGATATTTTTGTCGTAATTACATCGTTTCAATTGTAATACGTATGTAATATTGTTCTAGAACTTCTAGGTAATTCCTTGTTCTTCATTTAATCAGAAAAAATCATAAATATAGATCTAAAAATCATAGTAATAACCAGTGCTTCTGAATGAAATATATTTAAATATACATTTCTGAGTTATCGATACAATACTTAATATGGGCGTATTCATTTAACCCATACAGATAAAGGTGGGGCCATGACCACACCTTTATTTATATACATAAATTATTCAAAACCCTAACGACATTATGCGATGGGAAGCTCGATAGTAACTAATTTGAATTTAATATGATGGCCTGTATTTTTAAGGAAATAAAAATACCATGAAGAAATTTATGGCGTTTACGATGACTCGGATTGTTTGTAATGTTTTGTAGTAACATGGTGGTGGAGCGTAAAACTGATGTTTCCTTTTTACATTCGTTTCCTTTATTAAAACATTTTTGATTTTGATAATAGCAATAGAGATATGTTTTAAATCCACTGACGATATCTGTATCATCAATCAAAAATAAAGAAACAAATTTTTTTTTCTTGGGGAAAAGCAAGCATATTTTCCGGTCTGGGTGTATTTGTCCTTGTCATTGTGAATGTTTCCGGACCCCCGACACAGGATATTAATATCCTAATGGGGGCCGTTGAGTGTGCAGCGTTTATTTATTTATTTACGCACCCCGCGCCGGGACAAATGGTGAAAAGTGGCGTAGGGAGTGTGAGACTCGAGGCCGTGAGCAATGGCCGTTATAGGACCTAGCTCCCATACCCACTAAAACCCTGAAGTCCCGTCTAGCGTCATAGTGGGACATCGCGGGTTCGCTCGCGCATTCAACCGCTACGCCCCGGTATTAATTGGCAACCTAATTTTAGATTTGTTGAAGTCGGTATAGACATCTGTGTTTACGTATCGACTATAACTAAATTAAGAGTCCGAAACCGAAGCACAAAGATATTCCGTTGCAATACATGTAGCCATCTATAGACCGATCGCGGCCAAGTTTACAACTGATTGTTTATCGAGTAATTCATCTGGTTATAATCGCCTTTTCGTATTTACAAATTAAACAGATAGTCCGTTATCAAATGGAATATTTAATCTTCATTATGATAATCCCGGAATTAAATTACATCGCATATTGTACGCATTGTGTTAAAATCAAAAAGCTACCCTGTTCGTAATGGGAATAAAAATAATGCTGAATAGATGAAAATAATATTCCAAAAAAACATTTTATTTATATAGAGCAGGAAATATAGTTACATTAAATAAGGTGATCGCTTCATTGCACGTCATAACCCTCTTTAGTTTATTAGCAATTAGCTACACTATAATACCCTTCGCAATATCCATCCGCTTCTTAAGCCATTGGTGTGGCATCCGATAATTGGTAGACAATAAGATTATACAAAGGACCATCGTAAATTGAGCTCTTAACCCAGTAAATATGAGACACTAAGGTTGTATGCAAACGAGATTTAGTTGCATATTAAATGCGAAATATATAAGACGCATTTTAGCTTCTATTTTAATTTTTTTACGGGCGTGTGTAAAATCGTTTACTGAAAATAGTTTACTTTGCGCTTTTTTTTGGAATTGAATATAAATTTATGGATTATGTATAGCTTTGTGGGATTAATATTACAGTTGATTGGTAAGATGATATTTATTTTACTTTCAATTATTTTGAAATAAATAATATTATTAATATTGTGCCAACAAAAAACGTGGTCTTAACCTATATTACTAGTTGTAATCAATTTCAGCACCTAAAACAAAAATCTTATTATACTTTTTGAAGTTCTTTAACAAATATTATATATACTAAAATACAATGTTTTTTGAAATAATACGAATTCATTTATGTATATTTCATAAGCCTATGCAGAATGTCGACATTGGCTGCAAATTTTTTCTTTTAGCCAGTATCAAAAATTCTCAGAAAAGGTTACTTGGTTACTGCACTTTTTAAGTGAATAGTGTGTTTACATCTTTATTTACAGAATATCTGTATACTCGCAGCAATTAACCGCCGCGTATCTAGAGGCAATTGGGAAGGCACTCTGTAGCGCACTTATCTCAATGATAACGATTATTGGTGTACATTAGCCTCCACTGGAAGTCTGTTCACGAATTCTGTACCCCACTGAATTCTGAGTAAGTATTTTCCGGCAATAATAATTATGGAAACGATTTTCTTTAAGAATTTTTAATACGCTTTTAGCTTTAGGTTTGTAGCGAAAACTCTGAACATGATTTTGACCTTCTTCAAAATGTCGGATTATATCGAAATTTCTCACACTTATCAAGGACCGATGATAATTAAATAATTAAAAAAAAATTCAACTAAAAAATGAAAAATAAATAATACTCTAAAACATTAAGAAAATAAGAAAAAAATGTATAACGTAAATTTATTATAAATTTATTTTCGTATTTTTAATTTAGTTTTATAAAACAAACATACTTTTAAATAGTTACGCTGTTGTATAAGTTATAAAACAATAAGCGCCACTTACATAACTTCTACATGTAGAGTAGAATAAAAATGTTAATTTTGGACCATAAAAACTAAGTGGCTTGCTTTTATACAATAAAAATTTAAAGTAATTGTTTTATTTTATTGACACCGTTGTGGCGTTGTGGGTAGCGAGTCTGCCTTAAGCCTCGACGGTTGCGGATTCGATTCCCGCTCGGAGCAGATGTTTGTTTTAATCGTACAGGCATGTTTTCCGGTCTGGTTGTGTTTGTCCTTGTCATTGTGAATGTTTCCGGACCCCCGACACAGGATATAATTATCCGAATGGGGGCCGTTGAGTGTGTAGCGTTTATTTATTTATTTATTTATTCTACCAACCGACTTGGACTTGGAGAAAAGGAGATTTTTGTTTGATTTTTTAAAATATTTTTGTGTGATATAAAATATGTTCAGTATATTCTTTTTTATACACTGATGAAGGCAAACAAACTAGAACTTCTCAAACTATAGTGGCCAAGCATTAATGCATACACATTTTCTAAGCGCTAATTTTTTTTAACTACCGCTAGACAACTGTTTTAGTGGTCGCGGGTTCGATTCCAATTAAGGGCAGATTTTTGTATATCCGTAGAGGTGTGTGTTTATATGTGGATGGTTGTGCTTATGTTCGTGAGTATTTTCGGACCCCGACACAGGATATTACTATTCTAAGGGCTATGGTGTGCTATATGTGTAGCGCTTTAATATAAATAAATAAATAAATAAATAAACGCTGCACACTCAACGGCCCCCATTAGGATAGTAATATCCTGTGTCGGGGGTCCGGAAACACAAACAATGCCACGGACATATATGGCTAAATACAATCCTCAGCTTTTTCTCCTTAGCATTATTCCCAGTATTTAATCAGGGTCTACTTATACTCTTATGTCGTAAAATAAAATTCTTCAATCAATCAATCTCTCTACTAAATTCTGTGAACAGAAAACACACACAAATTCTGATGACGTTTTTAACCTTAGTATTAGAATGTATAATGTGCGTTTTATACAATGTTTTATTGTAAGTAAACACACAAAAATGTTGTTAAATAGGTACTAATTTGGTCATTAAAGTCTATTATACATACACATATATGTAAAGAATGCTCTTGCATTATTTATGATTACGATACAAATAACTATCGATTCTATAACAATAATTTGTTTTTCTCGACCACGTTACTTGTTTAACAATATTTGACGTGCGTGGGAGTGCGTCCCGTGTAGGTGCTGGCCCACATGGTCATAATTCTTTTGTTCTGCTTTCTAGTTTGTTAAACGGAAATAGTATGAGCGCGTGTTTGTATGCAAAAAGTTTTTTTAATAATATATTTCTATTGTAAATGACTGTGGGGATTTTAAAGGCCTGCTTTATTTGTTCTGAAATTATTGAAAGATCTTATAAAACTTCTTTAAAAATGCTACTATAACTATAGCAAAAAGTGAAACTATAACAAAAATAAACTTTATTTCTGTACATAGGACAGCTTATTGTTTTATATAAAAATATTAAACAACAATTTCTATAGTAAAATTAGATACTTGTGTTTCAGTTTTAATGCAGATACTCATAATAGTTTTGTAAATGAAAAGTTTTAAGATGACGTTTTTTTTTATGTTACAAACAATATATTATATGGCAAACAATCATACGGCCCACCTGATGGTAAGTGGTTGCCGTAGCCTATGAGCGCTTGCAGCACCATTAGTAGGTGCCTCTCATACGTTGCCAACCTCGAGATATTGGTTTTTAAATTAAGTATCACTTATAATTTTGTCTTAATCTTTATAACTTAAGATTTTGATAATTATTTTTAATTGGTTTCTTTTAAAAAATAACCATACTAAGTTTAAAAAACCTCCGTTAGCGACTGATAACTCTACTTCACCTGATGGTAAGTAGAAGTAGAGTCCATATGCGAATGGTTGCAAGAGGGGAAATGCGTAGTTGAATCCATTAATGATTACAGTTTATATAGTTTTAATATAATTTGAAACGTAAAAACTTGTTAAGAAAAAGTGATTGATCTATGCAGACAAGGAGGCCAGATGCAATGAGTCACCAGCTATAGAAAATAACCTATAGATTACGTTGTAAAATGAATAATAACTCTTATTTTCACACACATAAAGAACATAATTGAATTTTCGTAATAAGCATTCTTTAGTGATCAATATCAGACACATTCATCGATATCGTAGCGACAATACTATTAAATCTCAGTACATCGATATGATAATAAGCCGAGGAGGAATGATGTAAAATTTTATTGCATATTAGCCTCTATGATTATAGTGATAAGGACACTTTATAAACACATCGGCCGACGCATTCCAGGCCTTTGTGTAAACACTTATTATGTTGATGAGATGGGCGAAACCCCCATTGATATGCGTTCGAACTTATTGTTATTATTATTGGTGTACACGAATTTTAAAAGGCAATTTATTCGGCCTCTTGATGGGACATCGATAATGCGTAGTCATCTGATTTTGTTTTTTATGCAAATTGCCCGTTCCCTTGTATGATCACGTAGTTTTTACGGGAGTTTCTCCACACAATAATTTAATGAGAATTGAGGCTGTAACCCAATAACTGTCCTATTTATTCTAGGACTATTAATTTGTGTTTGCAGCTACCTGACTATTACGCTCTTGCGTTTTGTACATTCTAACTATGATCTTTTACAATTATGTTCAAATATCTAAGAGATGTGTAAGTTATGTTAGTTTTTAGTTTTTTTAGTATTAATAAATTGATTAAATTACGTTTTGGATAATATTATCATACGCGATTAAGAAAAAGAAACATAGAATTATCAAAATCACTTCACAATTGGCGAATAAATAAACATAGAATTATCAAAATCACTTCACAATTGGCGAATAAATAAACATAAAATTATCAAAATCACTTCACAATTGGCGAATAAATAAACATAGAATTATCAAAATCACTTCACAATTGGCGAATAAATAAACATAGAATTATCAAATCACTTCACAATTGGTGAACATATAAAAAAACATACAAATAGTCGAATATAGCTGCTTTTTTAAAGTCGGTTGGTAAAAAAAACTTCTAAAATGATGATTTCAACCGCCAATAAAATCAATCATTATTAAAAAATACTCCACAATTTTATTTCGCATCAACGTTTAGGAGAACGATAAATCCCAATCAAAAAACGTTCGAGATAATTGTGAAGTTATTCCTCTTACACCCACTATTAAATTTCAAACCCTTTACGCCACGGCTACACGAGAGGGAACCCATAAAATTGGTATTTACCCAAATTAAACGATCGTTGTAATTGATACAAATGGATGTTTCTAGTTAAAGATTAATTGATAGTGAAACAAGGACTGCACACGGTTAAGTTACTAGCGAATAGTTCCGTGATAATTTAAATGACAGTGTGTTAAATGCTTTAATGTACTTGTTGTTTCAATTGTCCATGTCCAGTTTTAACTGTGAAATATAACGCTCGATAGAATTTTGCTGATTTAACTATGATGAATGTCATTGATGCTGCAATAAATTATTTCATTTTCTTAATGCATGAAATCAGCGTGTTCGAAATATATCAGTCTTGACCCTGTGCAATGTTAATAAATTCAATTTAAAAACACATGACTTTGTAGTTGATTATAATCTATCTATTTAATGTTTTTTGTCAAAGCAGTTTTGATCATTAGTAAAGGGTACATACACCAAGAAAAAGATAGAAAACACCTACTGAGGACCTTGCAATTTGTATTTATACAAGTATCGTGATAATTAAAATTGGCTTGTAATGTAAATATTAATTTTAAATGCGCTCATATATACGCTCACGTTCAAAAAAAAAATATCAAATAGAATTTCAGAAAAAAATATCCTCCACGAGTTAAGGTAATGATATCATTCAAAGGGACCAATTCAGTCCGCATTACATTCGTAACACGTTTTCATTTTTCGAGGACACAAATTGATACCGAACAACGGTGCTAATTAATTTGAAAATAGATAGATATCATTTACCACTAAACATATGTCATTCCTTCTTTCCTGACTGGCACAGACTGTCCGGCCTCGCAGGAGGCACCTAGCAATTTAACCAATTTTGAGCCCCCGTGAGGAGTGATTTCTTTTTACAGCCGGGTCTTACTGTGACCCGGGTCAGACTGTCCGGCCTCGCAGGAGGCGCCTAGCGATTGAAACAATGTTGAACCCCTGTGAGCGCTGATTTCTTACTAAGGCTCGGCTTTCTGTAATACGGCTCGGCCTTGGCTGGTCACGCCATCAAGGCCAACAGAAATACACATTCAGAAAAAAACATACATTTTTATTACCGGTCAATGGTTGTCATACGCCACTAAAAATCTAATGATATCGTGTGAATGCCCGTAAGTGTATTCGGGAATGGTTGACATTGTTTTCAATGGCTTGTAAAACCTTCCAAATTGACCATAATTTTCTTCTCTTGGTCAATATTGATATATAAACTTGTATATGTCCCGCTGTGTTACGTCCGCTTAGAATTTTTTTCAATAGCATAATCTATTAAGTCGTGAGACTGATGTTATTAAAATATGTATTGCATTTGGGTTTTGTTATGTTCATTACGCTATAACGGAATGTATTATAAGTGATATAATCAAATATATGGGAAATATTTTTGTACTTTTTTTATTTTTTATTTAATAACGCCTGGCAAACACGCCTATAGTCTGCCTGATGGTAAGCAGTCACCACAACCTATGAACGCTTGCGATACTTAAAGTATCACATGCGCGTTGCCAATCCATGAAATCTAATGGGAAAAAAAGGAAAGGTACAGAGGGGTGGGAGATTAGGCCATCGGCGCTCTCACTCATTGCACGAAACGCATCAGTACCTGCTGATACTGTTACTTTACGCCGATTTTCTGTGAGCGGGTATTCCTATTGCTCTTCCAAATAAACTTGAAGCTTGAACTAGGAGTGGGTACGATAATAGCCGAAGGGGTCAGGTTCGAACCCGCAAATCTCGCATTAACGAAGTGGAGTCGGCCCCTCTACCGTTGAGCTGCTAAGGCTTCTGAGAGCTTATATTGAATGAATTTCCTTGAAAAATATTTTGCAGAAAAAGTTCCAGTCTTATAAGAAAAAAAAAATAAGTATTCGTTCTCAGAATTTAATAGTGGTAGGCACGTCTGATTTACAGTTAGCCGTTGTATGGAAAGTTTCCTAATAAATAAACCGTGTTTACACCGACGTCAAACTCCATGCCCAGTATCTTTCACATAGGACGCGACTGCTGCTTTTTGTTGTAACCACATAAATTTATCCCTCTTAACCACATACAACATATTCTAGAACCCTTTATGAGTAGGGTCACGGGAAACTCGAAAATTTATACCTTTTAATCGTCGATTAATGAAGTTTCCACACTGAAAACGTGTTTGGGAAAGTTTAAGGTTTATTCTGGTTAAATGATTTGTGAAGTTGTTTTTATTGAATTATAAGTAATAACTTGTTTATATTGCAGTGTTGGAAGAAAGAATCATCTATTAAGAAGGTCAATTTTCGGTGTCATAAGTCAGTGTTATTATAATTTTTTTATACTATAAATCATGAAATCAATTGATCTGGAATTAAGGTTTTATAATATTACTATTATGCTGTATAAGACTATCAAATTATATTCAAACTAAGAAAGTTCTCAGTCAAAATGACTGAGTATATAAACAGAAAAATGTGAAGGGTGAAATTTTTAATCTATATTTTTTGTTATCTTTTCTTCTTATTTGTCTCTGAACGCAATTTTGAAGTTCACGCAAACAAAATCGTGGGCAGAGCATAGGATTTGCTATTTTAATAATCTTTATTTTTTTAGTGTATTTATGTAAAATATCACAATGCCATTTTTAATTCTTTCAATATTTTAAACGATTATCTATATAGAAGGAAAAACACAATGTAAAAGTTCTGTCAGTCTATTTATAAAACAAAAATACTTTCCCTTGATAACGTGTGATTTGTACTTTTTTTGGGCGCATTATAAAAAAGTTAGATCCATTAATATTATTCGGATGCTTTATAAGATGTTTATGTTTGGAACAATGACTTCCGCAATTGTCTTTTTCTCGATGAAGAGCTGCCAAATATCGCCAACTGCCAAATGTGCCACGGGAATATTTCTTGCCAAATATACTATTTTTACCACCCTGACGTGACCTCGAAAGCTTAATTTTTATAATTGAGTTTTTTTTTATGTTAGACGTTGGCAAACAAACATACGGCCCACCTGATGGTAAGTGGTTGCCGTAGCCTATGAGTGCTTGCAGCACCATTAGTACGTGCCACTCACGCGTTGAAAACCTCGAGATATTAGTACTTAAATCTCGTCCGCCCAGTAATTTTACTAGCGTACAGTGCCCTTCAAACCGGAACACAGTAGTGCCTAAGCACTACTATTTGGCGGCAGAATATTTGACACTGCGGTGGTACCTACCTAGCCGGCCTCTTGCAACAAAAGACCTACCACCAGTGTGACTGATTGCACTGGTGAAATAATCTTTGCTGTGACAGAGGTTATATTTTTTTTAAATAAATAAAATGGGTAAGCTCTTGACCTCCATCGAGCACGGAGGCATAGATGAGGTTTAGTGTGGACCGAGCTTACTCATAAGAAGGCTGTGTACTCGCACCATGTTTGAGAATCTTGGTCAACTGAAGAGTTATATAGAGTTCCCTAAGTGTAACATTCCCTGTTGTTTCACGCAAAGCTATTTAAAGATTTAGTGTGTAAGTAAGATTTAATAGTAAATGTATATTTAATGTCTTTGGTCTCACGAAAGGTCTCTTGTAAATGTAAATAAATTCATGGCTGGTGAAATTCGATGAATAAAGGATGATTATTTAATGGCAATATGAATATTATGCGTATAAATAGAATTACTATCGCTTGTAAGAAACTAGTTGCTCATACCACAGAATGTATTAGACCTAAAATATAAAATTATTATATAATATTTGTTGCTCTTTTTAGGGTTCCGTAGCCAAATGGCTAAAACGGAACCCTTATAGTTTCGTCATGTCCGTCTGTCCGTCCGTCCTTCTGTCCGTCCGTATGTCACAGTCATTTTACTCGGAGACCATTGACTCTATCTATACGAAATTTACTAAATAGGTGTATTCTATGAACCGCACAAGGATTTTGTAATAAAATCTTAATATATATAAGAATTAAGGGTAGCAGTCTATACATGTAACTGAGAATTGAAAAAATTAATTTCAAAATATGGCAACGTGTGAGATATCTTTGGATAGGTCTTTTAAAATGATAAGGAGGTTTGATTTTGAGTTTTTCATTAAGCCAGTAGTTGTTGAGATATTAGCTCCTAAAGTCGTAAAAATCGTGTCCCCCCTCTAACTTTTGAACTACGGGATTTAAAATTCTGGAAAAATTTGAGCTTGTAGAATAGCACATGAACTTTCATCCACATTTAGTTTGAAGAAGATAGGTCTATAAATTTAAGAGATATATAAGTTTTTCCCATAACTTTGTTTTTCATATTACTTTTAATAATTACTATGAAATTACCAACTTATTTTTGCGGTCGGTTTTAATTCGTTATTATTTTTAAAACTGTTAAGATTCTTCATAACCTTACCATTACCCATTTACGCCTGTTTTCTCGATTTATCCAAGGCATTTGAACTGGTTAATTACGATATCTTATGGCAGAAATTAAAACTCACTGGCACGCCTGAAGAAATCAACAGGATTTTTAAGTTTTGGTATAAAAATCAGGTTAATGTTGTGCTATGGCCACAGAGCTACTCAAGGTGTGGACTCGGAGCCGAGCTCCCTTATACCCACTATAACTCTAAGGTCCCATCTAGCGCCATAGTGGGACGTCGCGGGGTCGCCGAAGCACAAGATCGCGACGCCCCAGCGCTTGCCCCGAGGGGCCCACTGGTGGCGGCAACTTATTGCCGCCATACATACATAATAATACATACTAATAAATATATACAAATACATACCGCCGCGCGCGAACGCGCCAGGCCTTTCGGCCTCCACCTTAGGCAGGGCGGCATGACCTCATCCAAGTTGTTTAATCTGTATGTAAATGCCCTAATACAGACGCTCAGTAGCACTCGTATCGGATGTCATATTGACGGAGTCTGTCTGAATAACATTAGTTACGCAGACGACATGGTTCTGCTGAGTGCATCTGTCTGTTCGTTATAAAAACTGCTAAGTCTTTGTGAGAACTATTCCAAACTAGGCTTAGTCATGGCTTAGTCTATAACTGTAAGAAAAGTGAATGCATGGTCATTCAGGCCAGGGGAAAATTGATTCCATCTATTGTACCAGCTATCAAGTTACACGGGGTTCCACTAAATAGAGTTGAATGCTTTAAATATCTTGGGCATATAGTATTCTATGACTTGAAAGACAATGCAGATATTAAGAAGCCCTGCGAGCTTTGTCTGTTAGGGCAAATATGATTGTTCGCAGGTTTGCTCGTTGCTCAATACCAGTCAAAATAACGCTTTTTAGAGCTTACTGCACCAAATTTTACCCTAGTAGCCTGTGCGCAGACTATACGCGGAAACAGTACAATGCCCTGCGTGTACAATATAACAATGCTAATGGGTATGCCTCGTTTTTGTAGTGCATCGGGGATGTTTGTGGACTGTTGCGAAAGCGGTGCACATCGTTGTTGCACAGGATTCGTTCCAGCTTAAGTGGCGTCCTGAGAGCATTTGTTAATAGATTCGATTATTTGTATGTGAACCACTGCTGTCGGATTCACGTGCTGACAAATTAATCCTGTCTTAGGTTAAATAAGTTTTAGAAATTACTAACGAAGAGGCGTAAGATACTTGTATTACTAACAACATATGATCCATTGTTGGTCGAAATAAAGTTATTATATATATATTATTATATAACTATGCTGCGGAACCCTTCAGTTTCAACTGTGCGTGGTCCACAACGCACTTGACTGGTAATTATTAATTTTTATAACAACTCTTACGTTTAAGTCACTTTTATGTTTTGAGAAGGTGGGAAATATATTGCTGGTCTTTGACTTTTCAAGTCATTGCTAATAGTCCTATTACCCGTCCAAGTAAGCTCATAGTTAGCCTTAGAGAACGACAATAGCTCTAGGAGGTCAGGATCGAACGTGAAGCTCTCACGGTAACGGAGCGGATTCGGCCCTTTAACGCTTTAACCTATTGAGGCTTCAATGATTCTGTATTTACTGTCTTAAAAAATATATATGAAATTATTATTATGATATGAAAAAGTCTTTATGAACTCACTTCACTCAATAAATTAATAATATGAATACGCTACCTGACACGACTTGGTGATCACCGTTCCAATTTTAGCTACATTTTCTTCTAAAACTATCAGATGTGTCACCGTGATGAAATATCACACAAAAAACACCGTAAGGCTTCTTTGTCACCATGACATATTGTCATTCTCAAATATCGTGGTGACATTTGATTTTGAGGTGAAAATATATCAATTACCAGCGGAAGCGTTACTAAGTGATGCGGAAATCATTCCATTTCGCTAAATTATAAATGCATTATGGTATAAGGTGACGCTTATTGTTTATATAAGCAACACCTAGACTCTATTGACGCTACCTGCGTAAGAATAGCTCTGCTCTAGACATATTCTTCTTCTTCCTAGCATTATTCCTGATTGACGACGTTGTGGCGCAGCGGTAGCGAACCTGCCTTAAACGCCACAGGTCGCGGGTTCGATTCCCGCTCGGAGCATAATATGTTTGTATTGACCATGCAAGCATATTTTCCGGTTTGGGTGTATTTGTCCTTGTCATTGTGTATGTTTCCGGACCCCCGACACAGGATATAACTATCCTAATGAAGGCCGTTGAGTGTGTAGTGTGTAGCGTTTATTTACCGAGGGTCTGCTTATGTGCTTGTGCTTCCCGATTTTGTTTCGCCGGCTCTTTTCGGGTTTAATTTTGGAGCCGGTAGTAGAATCTTGACTTTCAACAAATAAGTTATATGCTTTTTACGTTGAATAAAAATATTTGATTTTGATTTTTGACTTTGATTTATGCTGTTATATCACAGAGCGATTGCCATCTGATCTCTGCAGTTCAAAGGGCGAACCAGTTATACATCGTATAAGAGCAAATTACCTATTAAGAGTAAACGATTATTTTCAGATGCTATGATAACAAATGCGACCGACAGCTTAACGTGCTCTCCAAGGCATAGTGGACATCATATCTATTATGAAAAACGCCCAGACCGAATTTCTTTTAAATAACAAATATCTGCTCCCAGCAGGAATCCAACCCGCGACCGTCGGAGCTCTATGCAGGTTCGCTACCAGCATGCCGCAATGATAGTCAAAGATAGAGTGTAGACATGAACTATTATATATTATACTAGCGGTCCGCTCCGGCTTCGCACCGGTACAAAATATATTATTTTGATAAATCTCGTAGGGTTCAGCCTGCGTTTGTTGCAATGTAAGCGGAAAAAATGTAATTATTTACGACATCACATTAGAAACCTCAAAAATTACAGTATTTCTCCACTATTTAATGGATGTTATTATACATATAAACCTTCCTCTTCAATCACTCTATCTATTACAAAAAAACGCATCAAAATCCGTTGCGTAGTTTTAAAGATTTAAGCATACATAGATATATATATATATATATAATAGGGATATAGGGACATAGAAATCGACCTTGTTTTATACTATGTAGTGATGCTCCAGACATAATGACAGTGACACACCTTGGGAGACACCTTGGTCCAGCAGAGGGTCAATGAAGGTTAAAATGTTGATGATAGCGAACATTGGTAGCATGAATGTTATATTAAATTAAAGAAAATGTAAATGATAATGACTTTTTCGAGATAAGATTTTTATCACTGAAATTATCAAACCTCTCTGTTATAATACTAATATGAACTACTTTATTAGTTATTACGTCTGGTCCCTAACGCATAAACTTTAAATTATAAAATTATGTATAAAATATTTAACAGACATAGGGGTGAATAATAATTAATATTCCGTGACTACAATAGATATAATGTAATTTATGGTTGGGTGGTCATTTTTCCCGAACGACGAATAATTTTACATATATTTAATATTGTAGTTTATACAATTATACAACAAATAACTAAATATACATCTGTAACTAGTTAGTTAGTTAGTAAGTAGTTAACTGTATTAATTTATTACATACAATATTGAATTACGATATCAAACTTTTTCCTAAAACTAAAAACTGTGGAGTAGTTGTATATGTAAAATTTAAAATATTGTCATCAGTCATGACTAAGTAGTTTTCTTATATTATTTTCATATACTTTGTTTTTCTTCTTCGTAACATTAATCCCGGTATTTACCCAGGATCTGCTATACTCTTATCCGGATTTGACAGTTTAATAGTTTTTACTCAGAGCGATTGCCAGTAACTCATTGGATAAGGAAAATTACCCCACAATTAGTGTTAACGATTGAAACCAGCTGTTATGAAAACAACCGCTACCGAAAGCTTAACGTGCTCTCCGAGCCGAGGTGGGGAGACCCACAAGGTCAAAACAAACTTCTGCCTAGTGCGAATCGACCCCGCGACCGTCTAGGCTAACGGCTTGCTATCAATACGCCACGACGATCGTCAATGTTATATTCTTTATTAAGTTTTACTAAGACTCCCATAGTGAGAATTAAAAAAAATACAGAATGAAGCGGAAGAGATATCAATTAGTTGTATGAAAGTCGATCTGAATCAGCTTACTCTAATGGTGATCTCTGCTAACTGGATTATATTCGTTAAAAAGTTTTATGTTACTTTAGGAGTCTTTCATCATAATAATATTCTCAATATATATATATCTCTAAAATATTCCAATATATATATTTGTTGTTATTAACGACGTTTGTAGCACAACGGTAGCGAGTCTGCCTTAAGCGCCACAAGTCGATTCGATTGGGAGCAGATTTGTATTGATCATCCAAGCATGTTTTCCGCTTTAGATGTGTTTGTCCTTGACATTGTGAATGTCTCCCGATCAGCGACACAGGATATCACTATCTTAATGGGGGCCTTTGAGTGTGAAGCGTTTATTTATTAGTTCATTAAATATGAAACCTTTGGTATACAAATAAATTTAGTATTAAAAATGTATCTACTAATGTAGTTGTATATAATTGTTCGTCATTACTCAATAATAAAATTAAGAATCATTTAGTTTCTTTGTTTGGTAATCTGTAACTAGCTTCTGCTAGCGGCTTCGCTCGAGTAAATAACCATTTTAATACAAACTTTAAGCCTTCAGGAGTGGAATTTTAGAAAATGCTGAAACACGTGTTTATTTATCTTTAATTTTTGCCAAAAAAACAACCTTTTGCATCCGCATAAGGATCAAAAATTCTTAGTGGTCGTTTCCGTTTTAAAACAGCACCTGTCAATCAGAAAATCAGGTTTTGAGGTTTTGGGTAAAGCTGGTGTTGGTTTAAGCTGAACGATGATATGTCAGTGAGGTCTTCTCCGTTTATATATATATATATATATATCATAAGCCGGCGATCGCTCGTACTTTACATGTATATAGAATATAGATATATATCATGGGGAATGTTCTGAGGAATTGTTTGGATTGATCCCACCGGTAGAATTTCACTATCGGACATCGCGACAAAACTCTAAATTCCATCCATACTACCTCGAAATCTGGAAATCCACAACAGCGCAATTTAGAAGACATTTTCGTTCTCGCACAACCACTCTGTGGAATCAACTTCCACCGGCGGTCTTTCCGAACCAATACGACTTGGGAACCTTCAAGAGAAGAGCGTATTCTTTCCTTAAAGGTCGGCAACGCGGCTGCATGCCTTCTGGTGTTGCAGATGCTCATGGCCGACGGTGATCGCTTAACATCAGGTGAGCCTCTGCCCATTTGCCCTTTCTCACAAAAAAAAATATTGTCACATTACATTGTGTCTGAGATCATCACATTGTGATTGGGATAAATAAATAGAAAAAAGCGTTTCTTTAACATAACCAGAAAAAATAACGTTATACACCATAAAGTTCTTTTACGAGCATTGCTCGTTTCAAAATATAATATGCTTGCGTTGTTTATTGAATGCAGTATTTTATGATAGTAATATTAAAGGACAGGACATTCAATGTGGCGTGTTACTGTTCTTAATATTGACCCTTCTTTTATAAGAAAATTGCTTTTTTATTATAAGAAAATATTAGATGTTTAAGGTTGCATAGTTTGTAATAATAAAAATAAATTTAATAATACAATTTAAGCCATGAAAATTAAGAATTTTATTTCGTTTAAAAACCATGGACTCCCACTCAATCTCCCGCCATCTCTGTTCCCTTCCTTTGTTTCCCTTATCATTTCTTCACTTATATACCTCGGGTTGGCAACGCGCATGTGATACTTCAAGTATCGCGCGTTCATATGTTGCGGTGACTGCTTACTTATTATACTTATCATCTGTCGGACTGTATGCTTGTTTGCCAACCGTCATGAAATAAAAAAAAAATGTGTGCGTGTACTAGTGTACACAAGTATGAAGTGAAACTTCTTTATGACCTTATTTTTCGAAAAGCAACTACTATATGCAACTTTAAAGAAATTGGTTAAATAAAGTTAAATTAGATAAAGTTTAACAAAAGGCTTTTATTATCATATTATTATTATTCACGAATACAAATAATACAATTATTTCATTTCACCTTATTACAACAAAGGTTATTACAGAATTAAATTAATTGTAATAGAATTATTACCTGCTATCCCTATTCTGCTGGAGAGAGTACTCTTCGAATCAACCGTGGCCTTTCTATATAGCGCAAAAGCATATAATTTTTTTAGGGTTCCGTAGCCAAATGACAAAAACGAACCCTTATAGTTTCGTCATGTCCGTCTGTCCGTCTGTCCGTCTGTCCGTCTGTCCGTATGTCACAGTCATTTTACTCGGAGACCATTGGCTCTATCTATACGAAATTTACTAGATAGGTGTATTCTATGAACCGCACAACGATTCTGTAATGAAATCTTAAAATATATAAGAATTAAGGGTAGCAGTCCATATATGTAACTGAGTGTTGAAAAACAAAATTTTAACGTATATCAACATGTGAGATATCTTTGGAGGTTTGATTTTGACTTTTTCATTAAGTCAGTAGTTGTTGAGATATTAGCTCCTAAAGTCATAAAAATTGTGTCCCCCTCTAACTTTTGAACTATGGGATTTAAAATTCTGGAAAAATTTGAGCTTGTAGAATACCACACGAACTTTCATCCACATTTGGTTTGAAGAAGATAGGTCTACAAATTTAAGAGATATATAAGTTTTTCCCATAACATTGTTTTTCATATAACTTTTGATAATTACTATAAAATTACCAACTTATTTTTGCAGTCGATTTTAATTCGTTACTGTTTTTAAAGGCCTTCAAGATTCTTCATAACCAAGCTGCGGAACCCTTTAGTTTCAACTGTGCGTGGTCCACAACGCACTTGACTGCTAATTATTTTATTTTCCTTTTCTACAAACAGCGATAATTAGCAATGGATATTGATAAGGGACTGTCGCTAATTATAATATATCAATTTTCAATTATATAAAAACGAAAGTATTAAATTGATAATATATGTCGCATACCAGAAGTGAGGTTATTTAAAATAAATATGCAGAACCGCTGAACCTATATAAGTCATCGGCTCTGCTATGCTTTTTAAACACAATAATAGCAATACGCTGCGTATCACATTTTGATTTTAATTATTATGAGATTAAGTAAGCTAATTTGATACTAAATTCACACATATTTAAACAAGAAGATTTTAGGAATGAAAAGCAAGTAAATTAATATTACAATTTTTAATAAAAGTGCCATACAGACGACTACTTACAGAGTTTTTGGCCGAGAGTCAGGAGCAAAAGTGATCTCACACTCATTCATCATCATTTGCTTTATATAGCGTTCAACTGAAGTTAATGTTACAACATATTTTAAAACAATATTTCTAAATTGCTTCGATTTTTAATAATTTTTTCGAAAATACAATTAAAGGCTGCCAGGATCAAATTTTAATCTAAATTCTTTTTAATTCTTAAATAAATGGCTTTTATTACAAATGTCAATGAAGTAAATTCACAATAAGAATTTATGTAATAATTTTATGACTTATCTATGCTTATTTAATTAAGTGATGAATCGGCGCGGCGACATATATTATAATCATTAATGCCTGAAAATTCTATAAAATTGGACAGTTAGTTGGGTTTGGTGGTCTTAGAAAGATAAAGTTTAAAGTTCTTACAGATTTGCGAAAAATAAAAACAAGCAAAATGTCTTTGTTTTAATGTTAAACTCGTCTATTAGAAGTTTTTGAATGAATTGATAAAGCTATTACTAATACAACTAAAGTTTGTAGACAAATAGCAATTAACCTTACATCAAGCGGTCAGTTACCTTTTTTATAATCAAGGACAGATACAACAACAAAACTCGAATATAGCTTCTCGAAAACTACACTCTAAAATGATTTTTTTAAATTTTAACTTCTATATTTTTCACGCGTGGGTGTATCATATGTATGTGTGTGTGTGTGTGTGTATGCTTTCGTGTGTGTGTGTACAGATGAGTGTGAATAGGCAGGTTAAAATACTTACACATAAAAATCTATTTTTTAATTATTAATAACTAAGCAATCATAAAATCAATTCATCAAGCGTAAAAAGCTAAAATTTTAGTACCTTGATTACGCACGTTAAAAAAATATACCGTCATAAAGTCAATTTATAACCGGAGTTCATCAAATCCTGATTCATTAGAACGTATCCGTCGGACATTCGTCTGATGTTCATTGAGTTACAAATGGATATCCGATAAATGGTTATCATAAAAAACCATCACCTGTCTCATTGCCTTATACGGCGGCCTGAGGTCGTAATTAATAAAAAAATAAAAACTGACGAGAGCCCTAAAACGCATTTAATACTTGATAAGGGTAACAAATTGGATAAAGATAGCACGGCTCGAAGACATCGAGATCGTAAGTGCATTGCTGTGATAACTCATGCGTTGGTAAGATGTATATGGATTTGATAACTATTTAACTTGATATTTTTAAAACGATTTTATTCAGCGTGATAGTCATATATGTATATACACATAACTAGTTCGTCCTAGCATTATTCCCGGTATTTTATTTACCAGGGTTATTACTCATATCCGGATTTGACAGGTTACTCGTTTTTTCACGGAGCGATTGCCATCTGACCTCACCAACCTTAAGGCAAACCAGTAACTCATTAAATAAGAGCAATTTACTTATCAAGAGTTAACTATTATTATCAGATAACAAACGGGACCGACAGCTTAATGTGCTCTCCGAGGCACGGTGGGGAAACCCGCCGCGAACAAACGCCTAAACCGAAATAGAAATTTGAACAAACATCTGCCCGAGGGCGAATCGAACCCGCAACCATCGAGACTAAAGGCAGGCTCGCTACCCACAACGCCACAACTGTATACCCAATATTCGAAGTATGCGAATTCGTTCTTCATTCACAATTCGCACAGCCAGGGAATGGAATGCTCTTCTGGCGTCTGCATTTTCGAACGCATGTCAAGTGCGATTACATAGGCTTCTCATGAGTAAGCTCCACCGTAGACCTCATCTTTGCCTTCGCACTCGATGGAGGTCAAGAGGTTAAAAAATCTGTAAATATGCGTGTCTGTGAGTGTTTTGTTATGTTAGGGGCAATCGAGCAGGAGGCTCACCTTTAAAACTGCTCATGAACATTGAACATCTGCAACAACAGAAGGCATACAGGTGTTGCCGACCTTTAAGATACAACTGATTATAAGCTGGCTGACCTCGTAAGGCGAGTGCCCAGCAGTCTCTTCACGAGTTTCTGACCAGCTGTTAGCTAACCAGGAGAGCATATTTATCATATCAGCATATTATCTTATCACCGGCAAAATGTGTGTGTTTCTATAAAGCTTGTATTACTAACATTACTACCAGTGTATTTGCTACTTGTATTACTAACATTACCACCAGTGTATGTGCTACTTGTATTACTAACATTACCACCAGTGTATGTGCTACTTGTATTACTAACATTACCACCGGTGTATGTGCTACTTGTATTACTAACATTACCACCAGTGTATGTGCTACTTGTATTACTAACATTACCACCAGTGTATGTGCTACTTGTATTACTAACATTACCACCGGTGTATGTGCTACTTGTATTACTAACATTACCACCAGTGTATGTGCTACTTGTATTACTAACATTACCACCGGTGTATGTGCTACTTGTATTACTAACATTACCACCGGTGTATGTGCTACTTGTATTACTTAAATTTATTATCACTACATACTACAAAACAAAGACAGTCTCAAAAACAACTGAACGGATTTTTATGCTGTTTTCATTAATATACAGAGTGATTCAAGAGAAAGTTTTAAATGTACCATTTGTTAAGGCTTTGTTTAAATTGGTATTGGTTTAATTGACACCGTCGTGGCGTTGTAGCAAGCGAGTCTGCCTTTAGCCTCGACGGTTGCGGGTTCGATTCCCGCTCGGAGCAGATGTTTGTATTAATCGTACAGGCATGTTTTCCGGTCTGGGTGTGTTTGTCCTTGTCATTGTGAATGTTTCCGGACCCCCGACACAAGATATAATTATTCTAATGGGGGCCCCAGTTGAGTGTGTAGCGTTTATTTATATTTTTATATTTTTTATATTGAATCCTTTATTACCACAGCAATATAAAATGTATGTGGCCAGTTGTGTAATTGTGATAAAAAAACGTTAAGGCTTATAAGATACAATTTTGTTCTTGCTCAGATCATACGATAAAGGCATATACAAATTTAACAATTATACACATGATTAAGATTCCGTTTCAAATTATTTGACTACATATGTTACTAACTAATTAAAATATACCTCAGAACGCCGATTTAATAATGAAAATCATAAAAATTATCGACACCCTGCAGTTACTTCCTGTTATTTAAGTTAATTGAAATTTTTCCCAGAAAGTAATTTTGAAGGTGTTGATTACATTCAGAATTAAGATCATAATCATGTAAATAGTCTCCAAAATTATTTCAAAATAATTTCATATATAATGTTCTTCATGTAGTCTTGGCCACACTTACGAGATATTCAAAAATAGGCAGTCATGGAGGCGATAGATGTGCAAACTTGAAACTGGAATAATTGTATTTTTTTCATTTTCAGGGTTCGTACTTCAAAAAGTAAAAAGGAAACCAAATAAGATCACTTTGTTGTCCGCCTGTCCATCCACGTCTGTCTTGAAACACGGATGTGTTTCACCATCCATTTAGATGTTAGCAATTGAAAGAGTAATATTGTTGAAGCATGTCAGTGATACAAACGCATACGTTTAGCTCATGCCAAAAACCGTTAACGCGGCTAAAGAAATTGACACTTCACCAGCATGTCGAGGTCACCGGTGACACGCGAATCCATAAGTTTTTCCCTTACCAAAAATCGTTCAACGCAGGCTAAACAAGTTTTCACTTCAAAAAATATATTATCGAAGCATAGTCCATACGAAGCTTTCTCGCGTCCTTCAAAAGCGAGTCTTAGCAGTATCACCGATGTTCGTAATCTCGAAATGTCAAAGGTATTTAATTTGAATATCACATGTTATCTCCATCCCATACTTTATATTTATCGATGAAGCACCTATCTCGAGGATAAATTGTATTGTGAATAAAAACACCGAACATAGTCGATTAAAATGATTCGATTCGACTTCGTTTACGATGGTATATAGATAAAAGGTATATTTTTTAATGTGAAATTTGTGTTTAACGAAATTAAGAATTTTTTTTGATATTTTTTAATCGCAGCGTATCCCAATATAGTATAAGATAAGGGATAGTCAAACATACATCCTTCCTTCTAAGACACAACTTCGCCATCTGTCTGTCTCTGGTTTTTGTCCGATTGAAATTGATATCTCATATTCGTTCGATTTCTATGATTTTTGTAGTAAATGTAGTATGATTTTGTAGAAAGAATATAGAGATAAAACTAATGAGTTGACCAATAACTACGTTGCCTTTGCGAGTAGAGAGCTGTTGGCAATGTTATATTATTATAATATCTTTTAGACGCAACAAATGTGTCCACGACTTCGCTTGCGTGGAGTTCATAATAGTCACAACGTACGAAAGGTTATGCCGCAGTTACAGTAACCAATAAGTACCTACAATTGCTTTGAGTTCGATTCTTGTTTGAAGCAGATATTAATTGTATTGACCACTGATATCTGTCTCGATCTCGTAATTGTGTTTGCGTGTTTCTGGATATAAATCCTAATATCCTAATATGTGTATGTATATCTCAGAATCTGTAGTGGCAAAGTTTATTTATCTTTAGATAACTTAATATAGAATTTTAGAAGAGCTTTACGCGCATTCAAACAAGCCTTTACCAGTCGCTGTAAGGGCGATTGGAGACTACCATTTAGTATGAGCGTAGAAGTTCGTTTTACGAAGCACGTATAATTTAGTATAGGCGCGCCTTTTACCACACGCACAACTCTTACGACCGTTAACGGGCTTATTAGCTCGTACAAGTGCGTAATAACCAACTAATAAACCACTATAAACACTACTGACTTTTGTCACCACCGAATCGAGTCTATACCAATAAACCAACCTGAATAAATCCAAGTTCTCTCGTTCGGCTTTTTGAAGCTCGCGTGTTGCACGTCTGCCAAAGGAGTGCATACGTTCGAAAAAAAACGCTAGTTTGTAACCGCCCTAAGTCAAAGTGACTTATATGAATAGCGTCAATTCATCAATACACAACAAGTCACACTCTGAGATTAAGCTTAGTACTAATGGCCCTTTGTGTCCCACAGGTGTGGTGTGATCTTTATCGGCGCAGGTTATAATAGTATTCCCATTTTTTTATTATTTTCTGTAAAATAAAGACTATTATATATCTGCTGGCTGCGCTGTATGAAACGTAAGTTTAGTTTAGAATGAAATATTATTTGTGTAGGTTATTTATTCATCAGTGCCTATCAATGGAGACTTTGTATTGCTACGAATTTAATGCTGTTTTAGACTTTTTTCTTTCATTTATTTGACGACGTTGTGGCGCAGCGGTAGCGAACCTGCCTTAAACGCCACAGGTCGTGGGTTCGATTCCCGCACGGAGCATAATATGTTTGTATTGAACATGCAAGCACATTTTCCGGTATGGGTGTATTTGTCCTTGTCATTGTGAATGTTTCCGGACCCCCGACACAGGATTACTATCCTAATGGGGGCCGTTGAGTGTGTAATGTTTATAATGTTTATTTATGTGAGCCTCCATAGCTCAAAGGTACAGTTGCCGATTTTTGATTTGAGAATTGCAGGTTTGATCAAAACTTCCTTGGGCTATTGTCTCACCCACCCTATCACAAGCTATATGTTTACTTGGAGGTGAAGTAGTAATATTAGCAATGATAAAAATTTTAATTTGACGACGTTAAATTTTGACGATGTTGTGGCGTAACGGTAGCTTATCTTAAGCGCCACATGTCGTGGGTCCGATTCCCGCTCGGAGCTGATGTTTGTATTTACCATACAAGCATGTGTTCCGGTCTGGGTGTGTTTGTCCTTATTGTGTATATTTCCGGATCCCGACACAGGATATAACTTTTCTAACCATTAAATCCTCAAAATTGTGACTAAACCTACCTTACATTTTATATATAATATAGAAATAAAATATATTTAAATAAGTTATATTAATTTATGCACGAAAATAAATAGCATAAAACTACGAAATTGGCACGTGTATCGTCTAGCGGCCAGGACCCTTGTTACGTTGTGATCGTAATAAACCATGTTCTTTTAGAGCATCAGAGGCAACAGGTTCAACTCGACAATGGAAAGCAATAATACCTTATTTATTATATAGTTTAATTATATTAGTGTAATATGTTTATCATAATAAAAATATTAATATAAGCCAATAAAGGTTAAATGGTGAGATAATAAATATATCCCTATACTTTCAACACCTCTTACGAGTAGCTGAAAGTAGTCCGCTCCTCCAATTCTTATATACTTAAACTCTATAGTAAAAATATAAAGAAGAGGGGAGATCGATGGCCCCGCACACGCCACCGACTGTGGGCTCCAACCATAGATACGAGCCCTCCCGGGTAAGGGATAGGCTATTTATAGTGCGCCTGCGACACACAATTTGATTGTTATAACGCAAAAGGACATAGTCCTGGTAATTTATATTTATAGTGATTTCGTTATCGGGACGCAAGATTTATTCTTTTATATTGTTATTATTTTCATAGCATAGAAATGGATCAAGCCCTGATATTTTATAATAGTATCAATTAAGACCGAAGTCACATAATATTTCATATTTATCTTTGTATGAGAAGGCAAAACGCCATAGTAATTGAGGGACAAGCCCTGGTCATTATATTTAAGGAATAAATCCCTGGTTCAGATATGTATTCGAACATTAAACCGCCAGGCGGCATTCCGTAAGCACAATGCTATAATCGTCAACCTCACCTTGGTGAAGGAAAATTCATCAATAATAATAAATAATAACATTTATAACGTATATGTCTCATACCACTACATATGGTTAATATAGAATTTATATTTATCATAAACTTCACCTTTGTTAAGATATTTTCATCAATAATGCTTTTTATAACGTATATTTCTTTTTATCACTATATATATGGGTCTTATAGTATTGATAATATTCAATTCTTTATAATATCACAACCGCAATTCCTTAAAATTAAGTCCTACCTAACCCTACCTAATTGGTATTTAAATAATCACATTGTCTTATAATTAATATCCGTGGGCTTATATCGTATTCGTAATCGCATTGTCTTACAACTAATATTCCTTGATTTATGTCATATTCGTATTATAGCCTTATATCTTAAAAAAACATAGCACTTGCTCACGCAAGGTACCCTTTGGCTCAATACTCAAACATACATCCGAAACCAGTTCATTATTTAAGACGTGATAAACACGTATGATAAGAGTTAAGCAGGCCACACTGTCTAATACTAGTTAGCAATCTCAAACTGAGAAGCAACCAGTTGCCCTAATAGTAAGACATGCTACAATGTCAATTATAAAAATCCCTATTGCTAAGCTAAGGGGCGTCTCTAATAAGAAGACGAGTCATTTTGCTACAAACGATGTATAATATTCCAGCGCCTCAGCAACAAACCAAACTACATCACGGCATCGACCTAAGTCGCACCACCGCAGCAATTCTAATCTGTATCACTGGGGCCGCTTCCGCAATGGACCTGAGGAAACTACTGCATCGATATAAATCGCACCACAGAGTCAACCCCATGTCAACATCACATCAGCAAAGTCAAAAGGACCTCACTAGAGGACACTATAGACATGACCAAAATCATATGGAGCCTCATACTTAAGCATCGGGTCAACTAAGATTAAAATCCTCGGGCCTCGCTTAAGGACACTATAGACATGACTCAGGCCACATCAGAGCCTCAAACTCAAGTATCGGGTCAACTACAACTCGCCAAAACATTATACACGTATACAGCTGAAATATAATTATTTATTAGTTATGACGCATAAATTCTTCCAACGCATACTTTTAAATCTTCATTGAATTCGCTTCTTCTTGGGTTTCAAATAATCCATTAGATTCTGAAACATTAACAATATTTGCGCCGAAGCATTACTTTCGCTTTTATATTCAATATTACAATATTATATAATATTAAAGAAACGGAGTAAACTTCGTTTCTTAATATATATCAAACATATATACATTCATAATTGATGGACCCACAAACCGTCATTAAATATTTAATTTATAATAATAAATTATATTCAATATATTTCAACGATATAAATTTGCCTTTAACACAGATCTATACAGATCATATTATTCATATTAGATCTTTGCTAGTAATCATAGACGGACCACCATACCGTCATTATTTATTAATTATTGTATATATATTTCATATATACTTTATATATATTCTTTGCCATGCATCACCAATCACCATTAATAATATGTATAAAAACCATATACGAAGATCGGAAACCTTAACTAGCATTCTAGCAGCATGGCCGCCCGAACGCACCGCCTTGGTAAACCGTCCACATATACGCGGGGGTAGAGACGTCTGACGGGCACTCACCAAGCATACGCTCGGGGACACCTTCGCCGACACCACACCCCTTATATATGTGAAACAGCTGCAATGACATTCGGCACCTGAATCCGTGAATTTCCATACATTTTCCTTTTTCTATGGAAATTTTCATATAAAATTTTATAAATTTTTGATTTTGTTAAAATATTATTTTCGGGGTATGTCCATACTTAGTATTACGTTGCACATAGTCACGTGGTCGACAAACGATTTTTAGGTTAAGCAACTCTAGGCGCGGTCAGTAAATGGATGGGTGACCGTCCATAAATAGGATCATATTATAGAAAATACATTGTTTTAGAGATTTAAATAAAGTGTAATGTTGAGATCGTCACAACTTGCAAAAATGTGTTATGTTTCAGAACTATATCTAACGTTAACATTTTTTAATCAATATAAAAATCGAATAAACCTTATCGTATTTTATCGTTATTCTTATCAGTTTATAAAGTACCGTACGATAAAAATTTCTTATAAGAATATTTGTGTTACAAAATACATATATTTTATTGACCCATAGAAATGTTGCTCGAAAGATACAATATAAACAGTTATTTTGGTCACTGGACGAGTTTATTGTCATATGTCACGACAATAGGCCGTAAAAGCCGCTTGTGTTATAAATTCCTACGTATGTTAGTCAAAAATAATTTGCATATCTCTGTATGTTGTCGCGTTAACTTGTAAGTTGCGTGTAAACTACCCATCGTCACTATTCTTATTAAAATATTATTAATGCTATTTCTCGTATCTCTACATCGTGTTTTAGGGATCCGGGGCCAAATGGCGACAACGATGACGACGTTGCAGTGCAGCGGTAGCGAACCTGCCTAAACGCCACAGCTCGCGTGTTCGATTCCCGCTCGGAGCATAATATGTTTGTATTGCCCATGGCAGCATATTTTCCGGTCTGGCTGTATTTGTCCTTGTCCTTGTATGTGTTTCGGGATCCCCGACACAGGATATCACTATCCTAAGGGGGTCGTTGTGCAGCGTTTAAAAAAAAATGTCACACTGGTGATAGGTCTTTTGTTGGAAGGTAGGTACCACCGCAGTGTCAAATATTCTGCCGCCAAATAGTAGTGCTTAGGCATTACTGTGTTCCGGTTTAAAGGGAACTGTACGCTAGTGAAATTACTGGGCAGAGGAGATTTAAGAACTAATATCTCAAGGTTGGCAGCGTGTGAGTAGCATCTACTAATGGTGCTGCAAGCGCTCATAGGCTACAGCAACTACTTACCATCAGGTGGGTCGTATGCTTGTTTGCCAACTTGTAACATAAAACATAACTTATAATATTGCCATGTCCGTCATGTCTCTATGTCACAGTCATTTAACTCGGTGTCGCTACTCAATTTTTTAGTGAAAATACTAAAGTTGAAAAAAAATCTGCGTTAATTCTAGAGGTATAAAAGTTTTTCTCAAATATACCTCCATATATTACCTTATGTATGAATGTTTATTGCTGTGAAAATACAAACCTAGTTTTGCGGTCAGATTTAACACGTTTATATTTAAAGTCCTGAAAATACCTTTCCATTAAGCTGCGGAACCCTTCAGTCTCCACTGTTCGTGGTCCACCAAACACTTGGCCAGTAATATTTTTTAAGTTGACAACATATGTTAAGGCTATTACAGGACAGGAATATTTTTGAGAATTTCATTGTAATTTTGATGTTTTTCGGTGTTTTTTCTTATTCGGAAAACGTGTACAGTACTATACCTACTAGATATTTTCTCAGAGTAGACAGATCACCGTTTGGTTGGAAGGTTCGATTCCCGCTTGAAAACACTTGTTTCGGTGTGATTTTGCTTTTTGTGCTTTTATCTGTTTCTTCTTTTGCACGTATATAAAGTGAAGAAATCTCTAATCAGTTAAAGCCAATCTTATAAGCTCGAGTAGGTCAGGTTAGAATTTAAATATATATAAAACTTTGGATGAAATCCAGGCATCGCAGTTTGATAAAAATATACAAAAATAAAAAGACAAAAAATATAATTAATTAGTTTTTTTTCTATATTTCTAGTTTATTTTTCTAAAATAACTGAATTTAAATATTTATTATTTGCCACAATTTTGTATTCCTTGAATGAAACTAAAATAGTTTCGTCCTGTAAACTGTGCATTTATTTACACGTGAAAAATGCACACGGGCAAAGCAAATGAAGTCTACTCCTGTTTCCCCATACAGGTTAATGAGCGTTACGTCCAAGCAAAGCTTGCGAATAGGATTTTTTTTCAGTAATTAGAGCGTTTTCATATAAGCTGGCCCTTTTTAATTTGTAAAGTACGCGGTTTCGTGTCGAGTTTATATTTAATGCGCTTATAAAAGGTACGCTTTCAATTATGTGAATTTTTTCCTTTGGGACTTTGTTTGTGTTATACCGAAGCTTAGGTTCATGCACTAATTATAACTTTGCTTATTACAATATTTTCCGTTTTTTTATATTAAATAAATCCTTTCGGTTGGAATTGATACGTGATTTTTCTGGTCCCCTTTTTTTCGTCATTTCCTTACTCTTTTTGACTCTCATCGCAGGTGCAATATACGCTAATACCTGGTGTATTTATTGCGAACAGAGGCGATGGTAACTGATTTTGTATCAGACGAGCCTTATGTCTGTATCTTTGGTTGAATAAAAATTATGATATCTTAATGTAATATTTTTTTTTTCTTTTGGCCTCGCTAGCCTTGACAACGTCACCTGCTGGGTAGTTTGATTGTTATTTGTAATTATTGCAGCAATAGCGCAAATAAAATAATTTATTACTAATCATTATCAGAATATCGTTTCGATAATTTTGATAAACAACAAAATACAACCAATTTATGTTCGGAGCCTTAATTTTAAGTTAGTTCCGCATAAATTGAACCTTATTATAACTTAGTAATAAGCCATAAAATAGGCATATAATATTAAAATAATATATATTAAGAATGCACGTCTGCACTTTAAGATTACACGTCGCAATATCGCAATAGCTATTCAAGCCTGCCGCCCACTCGATTGATTCGAAACGCAGCCCACGCGGGACACACACCATAAATCAACACAGACTATCACTAACGAACGTTGTTTAAATAAGGATCAAGTAAAAAAAATGTGTAAAACAATGTTTACTTTGACTTCTATTTGTTAGGAAGCAAAGCTTTAAATCGATTTGGGAAAAGTCGATATTAAAAGTGTTAACTTTCACAGGCTTCGAGAGTGTTATATTTTATATACATTATCAAACATTTCACAAGTGCTACTTTGTCAAGTTAATCTCACCTTAATATTAGGTATTATTAATGGGACTGTGAGTTTGTTTATTTGTTGTGCTTTCACGGCTTTTACTCAATCGTGAAACTTACTTCGTTACTTCCAAACAAGGTATGTCAGGGTTGAGAAAAGGTAACCTTCTATCTTTTAGGAAATATTTTTTTTTTCCAAATTTAGTTGGTTATTTAATAACTTAAATAAATAATAATTATTAAAAATAAACTTTTAGTAAAAAAAAAAGAGTGTCAAAACCAACCTTTTATTTAAATGCTCTAAAAAGAAAAAAATAAATTTTAAATTGTATGAACCCATAAATTTATGACTAAAATATAAAAGCTGGTCGCGAGATTTACCTGTATGGATGTATTTATAAAATGCATGCTTTTTTTCGATTTTCTACGCACTTTAGTATTTAAATTCTATTCTGTTATTGTAGTTTTTTTTATAGACATGATTTATTTAATTGTAGTTAGTTCGCAATTTATTTATATGTTTTCAAATAAATTAATGTTATTATAAATATTGTTAGTAAAAAGAACAAAGAATCCTAACAATTTATATGTTTTTAACAATAAGTCGAATATCTATTGCATTGGCAACATATAATATCAGCGTGTAATACAAGTGAGTGCATCATCGTTATGGAAAAATAATAATATACTTTCTATTAAAATAAAAACATCTTTCAAACTTTTTAAGAAATTTACATAGATATTGTAAGCGGTACGAGTTGATTTGAATAATATTCCAAATAACGCCTGAAGTATTATCTTCTATCTTATTAATATTCACCCTTTTAATATTCAACATTTTTTTTTTCAAATTTTAAATCAAAACAATTAAAAATTGAATGAGGCTTAAGTTACAGACAAGGGGTGAATTCTTAAAGCCTATTATTTTAAATTCGCAAGAAACAAATTTTAAAAGAACCTTATTACTTTTAACATAGCGTCGATATTGCAATGTATTAAGCTTAGCTTTCCACGATTCATGTTAGGTATGATTTGGCTTTTTTCAGTGCGATGGGTGCTCTAGTGCACGGAAAATTATAACTTATCGACTTCAAATACGAGTTAAGTTCCCGGAAGAGTTTAAGGGCGTTCCTCTGTTAAAAGTTAATGGTTATTTCGCTTGCATTTGGTAGACGGAGTGTGTTGATAATTTGACGTTTAATGAAGCGAGTCTGCGTCTCCGGAAGACTGTGGAAAAATGCTTGCAGAGAATGCAAATTTTCTTCGTAATTGTGCGTTCTATTGTTTCGTTTATGAAGCGAATGAAAACAATTTCTACGAGTCTATTTATATGAATGCAGTAAGATATAAAGCGCCGACCCGTCTACTTTATTTTTCCGTACGGAGACAAAGGCAATGAAAATCTAGGCTTAGGGTAAGAGTCATTTCTGGTTATGATATGTATTTCTTTCGGACCATTGTTCCATTTCTTATTATATGTAGCAACATATTTTTTCATTATTCTATAAAAATGATAATTATAATAAAATGTATGAAATTCTCTTTCTTACTAATAATTATTTAAATATTTTAAAGGTAATTTCTAATTTTAATTAAACAATAATTATTACGTTATAAAAATTATAAGTAATAAATAGACGTTAAAACCTCAACGACCTTCATTACTTCCTGCGTCGAGGGCTAAATACACAAAAGTGCAAGAACTATCACCAAGACCGGAATATAATTACGCTAGAAAAATGCTATAAATATTTTTTAATTATATAATGATAATTAAATTACAATGATAAGTGTATTGATTGTAATTTTCAAAGGATTTTTGCCGATAGATTATACTTCTAAAACCTGACTATCATGCCGACCTCAGTGTTGTTGAACCCAAGGATTTTAATTGTAAAGGAGATTATTTCTTATCTGATATAGTCTAGTGTGAGCATTTGTAATAACATATTTATTTCTCGCGTTTGACAGCTGTGGGCGGTGCGATCTAGTCGATAACGCTGAGCAGTCCTAATGCGAACTAAACGCATTTAGATAGAAAATCTTATCTATTTACTCAATTATAAGCTGTATACCAATAAAAATAAGAGTTGAGTTTTACTGTAGAATTTTTGTACGAAGATACCTATAGTGAAGTTTTTTTAGTGGATCCACTTAGCAGAATTTGACGGCGTCTTTGTATAATTTTTGCTTTAATTAGTCGAGGAAACACTTTGTTAAATTTTTTATCTTCTTGTAAAATAGATTGCTTAAGTGTATACGTAATATAAAACAAGTTCGTATAGTAATATGTATGTAAATTTATTCTTCTTCTATTTTTCGAGTGGTTAGTGCCCAACCTAGTGTCCGAGTTGTTGCGATCACCAGTAGGTCTCTGACTTGACGTTTCGACTGTTGTCAAATTGATAACACCGGGATCGAATTTTTACATGTTCTCCGAAGCACGGAGACGCTAATTTAAAATACCAGTATACGATCACCCATCTAACGCCTAACGTTGTTTAACCCACCGATCGCTTACCGATAAGTATGTAATAAGTTTATTAAATAATATTATCTTATTGTGTTTTAACCACATATTGTAAATATTAAAGTTAATAATATGTTCGGATTGTGTGTTATTACATCACATAAAAACGGCTTAACGCATTTGAATGAACAAACTTGGATTATTAAGCGATATTTATGACGGGTGTAATTAATCCCATTGTTGTTAGGTTTTCCATCAATTTACATTTTTTTATTTATCTTTGAATCTAATTCTGAAGACCACTCAGGCGAATTCCGGCTGAAGTCTATCTGCTGTTTAGAAATAAGAATGTTTTTGTATTTACTGACGATTATATAAGAATCAGAAGATTTAAAAAAATAATTATTTAATTTAGACGTTTAGAATCTTCAATCATTCGATTTTATCTCTATAGACGCATCATTAAAAAAGTGCATTTCACGTATTTAATAACGTCCTCAATACACACCCCATACAAGAAATCTATTAACGTCAAAACGAACGTTTTAGCAATCCATCAAGCGGCGCCCTTCTAAATGAAAAACGTTTTTCGTCTTTAGGCACGTTAACGTTGCAATTTTTCAACGACTCTCAAATGTTCCTGATCGATGTCTACTTGGAATTTTAAAAAATTACCTCGTTTTTGATATAGTCTATATAATTTGTCCAATAATTGTGCATCTTCTTTTTTATTTGACTAAGATGGAAAGCAAACATACGACTCACGTGATGATGATTGGGTTGTCACACCATATATTTGCAGAAGTCACCCATGCGTTGCCAACCTCGAGATATTGGTTTTTTTTTATGTTAGAAGTTGGCAAACAAGCATACGGCCCACCTGATGGTAAGTGGCTGCCGCAGCCTATGAGCGCTTGCAGCACCATATATTTGCAGAAGTCACTCATGCGTTGCCAACCTCGAGATATTGGTTCTTAAATGTCCTTTGCCCAGTAATTTCCTTAAAATTGAAGCACAGTATGCTGTTTTGAGGTAGGATAACAGATACTGCGGTGGTACCTACCTAGATAGCTTCGAGCAATAAAAGCTTACCACCACCAGTTCCTATTGGCACTTATATGCTGAACAAATTATTAATTTTATTCCGGCGTAGTGGTAGTGAAACTGCTTTAAGCGCCTGTGGTTGCAGAAGCGCTTGAAGCTGATATTTTAAATGTCGGGGTATTTGTGTATGTTTTTTAATCGGACATCGGCATAGGATATTACTATCGGTGTGCCATATTTTATCTAAATCGGTTTATTTTGTTTTTATTCCCTTGTTACAAATTAAAAAATAAACATATTAATATAATTTTTTCATAGAGACATGATAATTTTCTATAGAAGAAGGAACAAATATAATGCTGGCTTTATATTTAATAAAATAAAAAAAAATCTTTTTAAACTTGTTAATAATTTAATTGATAGCCCTTTTTTATTGAGTAGTTTAAATTTTTGTGTGCTCCATTTAATAGGCGTAAGCATTCACTTTTTCAGTTGCCTTGCACGAAAACGAAATATGCTCAAAATACTTTCATAAACCGCTCATGTAATGTTTATAATATCAATTTCTGTAATATTGACATATTTTCATGCTCTCTCTCATTTTTTAAGAATAATGATATTAAACAATTATAAAATTTATCTTAAATTAATTAAATTGTATGCTATTCAATATTTAAACTGAATTAATATTTTTTTCTGTATATTTTTGTATTTTTGCAATAGATTTATAATCATTATTAATATTTTAATTTTTTGTGACTTCCTTTTCTTGTTAGTCTTTCGATCTGCTTCTTGTTTGTCATATTTATCAGTGGAAACTTTATTGGTTTGTGAACTATTTTATTGTTTTATTGCATTTAAGTATTATTGTAGCTTCACTTAGGCGGACATAACAGACTGTATATTTGACGATTCAAAAGCGCTTAAAAGCCTATTTGAATAAAGAATATTTTGAGTTTGAGAATTGTATAACTGTATGTTTCCCAAATAAATAAATAAATAAAAAAATAGTTTTTCCTTGAAAGAGCCACAAATATGAGTATCAATCCACCCAATCATACATACATACTTCTCGTCTTAAATATTAATGGGAAGTAAGATATTAAAATTCTCAGTGACATAGATATACAAAAATAATTTGAATGCACCGTGATTACACAATGTGTTCGTTAACTTTGAGGACTTCCGTTATCTATATCCGGAGTCCTTTATCATGTTATAAAATTAAAATAAGGCTACTCTCGTGGCATCTATCTAATTAAAAATCATTGAAATCAGTTCTCCAAGAGGAGTACATTCCGGAACATCTACATATATCTATACAATTAAATAAAATTTGAGTGCCTGTTTGTAATTTAAAATTAAAAGTTTTTCACTAAATGCGTATTAAAGTATAAAGGACACTTATATAAAAAATCAAATTTTAAAATTTTTGTTTGTCTATTTGTTCTATATGTTCTAAACTCTAAAATGATTTTAACGGGACTTTCACTGGCAGACAGCTTATGTTATAAAGGATAGGTACAAAAGTTACGAGTCGAATCTGGATGCCCCCATTAGAATAGTTATGTGTCGGGGGTCCGGAAACATACACAATGACAATGACAAACATACCCAGACAGAAACACGTGGCGGTTTGGTGAATACAAGCATCTGCTCCAAGCGGGAATCATACCGGCAACCTGTTAATGCAGGTTACTACCGTTGCACCACAACGTCGTCTCTGACGATTATGTTAAAGTTCCATAAACAATCAATAAGATACACGTACAAATTTGCAAACAACTAGTCATAAAACAAATCTTAACTCCATTCTACATAGAATAATATAACAGTTAAAAATAATTTAATTGAACATTTTATTACAAGTCTCGTACTGAGAAAGGTTCATACATCTTCAATGTATAATAGAACGTTGCAATAAATTTCAAATACAAAGCTTACCTAATATAGTGCCCATAAAATGAAACGAAGTTCTTATTATAAAATTCTACACACTTCTCAAGTTCTCATTCGGTGGCTTCAACATTATGACTAACCATTCCTATATGTAACTAGAGAGTTATGCCTGAACCATCACCCACCTTAAATACATACATTTCATGTTATGAGACGCTATTTCCATTGTTGCTATAAGTTGCTATATCATATTTATGTGACAGTAAACATTAAGCTTATTTATATTCAAAAAAGAATTTAGCTATCAAGCGCCAATCAGTCGTATGCCTGTAAAATCAATACCATAGATAAAAACATAGATACTTAAAGACCCTTCCTTAAGTATCTGTTTTTATCTAGGGTATTGACATTATTTTCATAATATGACCCTTCACTCCTTGGATAGATGAACGCATAGTGGCTTTATAACAGTGACAATTTGATAATATTTGATAAGTTAGGTGAAAAGGTGATCTAAACAACTCTGATACTAGATTGACTACTACCAACATGACAAGAAGAAGAAGTATTCTAGAATTGGATATGACATCATTAATCTAATCAACAAGATGAAATCGTATGAAAATATGAAATGTTTGATAGAAAATATACCAACAATTAAAAATAAAGGAAGACCTATCGCTACCTTAACGATAAGCAAGGAGTAATTTGTCGGGATGAATTGCGCAATGCAAGTGGAATTTACCGTCTAGACTCGGTCTGTTAATGGGTGCAAATCATTGCAAATTGCATTCCCGGTATTGTTGATGACAATTTTAATAAGTATGAATTGAAACGTCAGCATTTTATGTTTATTCTCACTTAGCTTACTTGTCCACTTAATTTATCACTATGTTCATTGCAAATATTTTGTGACATATGATACTATCATTTCAAATAGAAGTTTATTTAAAAACTTGACTCAAGCAAAGTCAATGTATCTTAATAATAAAATTGATAAAATTTAATTGGACAATGAAATAGCCATTTCAATAAAGTTTACTTTTATCTTATCTTATCTTTGAGTTATTGGAAAAGTTTTTTCAAGGAATGGTTTCTGAAAACTTATTTATATATCTTGTGACTCGGTAATTTTTCGTTCGTCAATCCTCTTCACGGCTCCAATAATATTTTCGGACGTCAGATTTTTATATTCGATAAAATGGTGCCTGCGACCCGCCCAATCAATCGCTGCTTTTAATGGACTGTATTTAGAGAACTAATGGTATTTCCAAAGACTAATTGATAGATGTGCCATAATGGAATTATACAGAAAATATTATTTTTAAAAATAAGTATGAGGTCGAAGTATAAAATGATAGATTATAAAATGTCTAGACTGTCGTTACAATGCCTAAATAAATATAAATAAACGTTGTTCATTCATCAGCTCCAATTAGGATAGTAATTTCTTGTGTTTCTAGCCAGAACCGTAACACATGTATGGTCAATACAATCTGACAGTTAACGCATATTTCTAGTTTATCTGCCTTAACTATGCGCCACAGCGTTCGTCGATTTGAATGCCTTCGTTTAGCCATTAACCTAAGCTATACCGCTTGATCTTTGAAACCGTTACTAAATTAAGCATCCAATAGGTATCAGATAAGCTGAAATTGAATCACCTTCAAGTTTGATTGAAAGCTAGTCACTGAGTCGACACTTGGAGGCACAAATTAATTAGATATCTTACGTCATACATTTATCAATACCGGTATTTAATCTTGATGTAATATAACTACTGTTGCCTGAGATGGAGAATCATGTTGAAAACATTCTTACTTTTAATAATATTCAAAGTTTTAGTTTGTTAATTTGTTTATATATGTTGTAATGTTAATTACCAAAGCATTACCAAGTCCGGAAGGAGACGGCCGGGCGGGATCGGGAGAGGGCCGATCCTGCTCGACGACGACGACGGCGTCACCCACCTGATGCTGTTAACCGGCCCTCCAGCCCTTTACCCGGGGCTATATAAATAGGGCGTGCCCTCGGGTCGTCAACGTGCAGGGTGGGGAACCTGTGCGTCCGTGTTGAGCGGCCGTGAGGAGGACTGCAGTCGGTGTGGACCCGACTGCCGTTCGCGCTTGCGTGGGAAGCGCTGGGGGCTTACCATCTCGCCCCCCCGAGCTCCGTTAGGCGAAGCACAATGCTTGTCAGGTCACGTAGGTTAGTTCTACGAGAGTTCCCGTAACCTGGCAATCGCACTGAGGTCAGCCACTGAGGAGGTTTTAGTGGGTCCTCATGACGTTACCATCTTGTCATGGAACCCCACATAACCCGGTTCTCCTCCCCAGGAAGCCGGGTATCTGGTACCAGATTTCCTCCCGTTACCAAAAAAAAAAAGTGCGAATTAACAATAGAGCACCAGTGAACTTTTACCATTTTGTTAGTATGGGAAGGCAAGTCTATAAGTAATCACTATCACTACGTAGTATAAAACAAAGTCGCTTTCTCTGTCCCTATGTAAGCTTAAATCCTTAAAAACTACGCAACGGATTTTGATGCGGTTTTTTTAATAGATAGAGTGATTGAAGAGGAAGGTTTATATGTATAATAACATCCATTAAATAGTGGAGAAAATTTTTTTTTGAGGTTTCTAATGTGAAGGCCACGGGTAGTAATGAATAAATCAAAACTACTGGATCGATTTTAATCATTTATTCAGTGAATGACATAGGCTATATATTTTATACTCGTGCAAAGCCGGAGCGGGCCGCTAGTAAATCTATAAGAAAATGTGTTTTTATATATTGAAAATGTTAACTTTGGTTGATTTTTAGTATCAAATTTTTAAGTTACTATATTGAACTATAATATTAGCTTTAAGAAATGTGATATAATCAAAACAAATGAGTTTGTAATAATTTATATGATGACCATAATGTTTTGGAGACCCGTTCACCTAAAGCGATATATCAAAAAAAATTAAAACATATATTCAGCGATTAAAAGTTTTTACATCATATAATAAGTTATCAAACATAAAAGTAATTTAAATATGCAGTTAAATATGAAATCAATTTATTTTTAAGTCATAAAGGAGATTTTTATTAGTCTTCCGTGAATCATTTCGGACTGCATTATGAGAATATGTATATGATTTGTCTGAATACAGAAGAAAACGCAGCGAGAGACGTCGTAAATCAACGAACGTGACACTTACGATTACAGCAGCTGTGTAATCCTTCGAAAAATAGTACCCCAGTACGAGACACAATGACTTGGAAGTTTTTTAAATATTTATACAGCTCGAGAGGGTCTGATAGTGTGTCGTAAAATAATTCCTCAAACAAACCAATTGACACATACATTTAATATTCCCTGTAAATTTTACAAGAAGAACACGTTTTATATAAAAACGAATGACGCTCGTAGCCCGTTGCGCTTATTGATCAGTAAACGATCGGTAAGTTAGTAACTTTAGGAGTGGTCAGTCTAAATGCGTGATCGTATAGTGGTATTCGGAGGGCACGTGAAAAATCGATCCCGGTTGTTATCAATTTGATAATAGTCGAAAAGTCAATTCAAAGGTTTTTTACTGGCGGTCTGAACAACTATGATACTACTACTGATTGGCAACTAACCACTCGATAAGAGAAAGAAGCACCACAAATCTAGCTAGTGGAACTATGGTGGTCTAGTAAGCTATTGCATAAGTTTTTATTGTGAAAACCATAACTATTTTTTTTAAACATTTTACTCCTTATAAAGTCGGGCGCCTAAAGGCGTCGGGATGTGACGACCCCATCGCCCGCTGTTGGGATAACCTCTGTCACAGCAGAGATTATTGCACCAGTGCAATCAGTTACACTGGTGGTAGGTCTTTTGTTGCAAGAGGCCGGCTAGGTAGGTACCACCGCAGTGTCCAATATTCTGCCGCCAAATAGTAGTGCTTAGGCACTACTGTGTTCCGGTTTGAAGGGCATTGTACGCTAGTGAAATTACAGGACGAACGAGATTTAAGAACTAATATCTCGAGGTTGGCAACGCGTAAGTGGCACCTACTAATGGTGCTGCAAGCGCTCATAGGCTACGGCAGCCACTTATCATCAGGTGGGCCATATGCTTGTTTGCCAACTTCTAACATAAAGTCTCGTCACAATCGGTGCAAACATTTCATAAAAATACAGTAATTTTTTTCTGCAATAAATATAATATGTATCTGTTATCTATACTGGCCTTAATTTGCACCGTGAAGGAATTTAAAATTATTTTATTTTTTACTATACGTATGGCATATTATACTTATCATAATTATGCATATGCAATATTACAGACCGATAATTTTATACATGAATATTTATTTGAACGAAGAAATAAAGAACCAAGATATAAGTAAATATGATTTTATATAATTTTTACGGATGTCTGAATATTATTTGAAAACTTATAAAATGTTGTTAAATTGGCCGAGAGTCTTGAGTTTCCTATTGATGTTATAAGATTCATTAACTATACAAGATGCGCCGTATGGTCAATTTTGAGCCCATCGACGACTTCATTCTGATATGAATGTTATAACACGTACATCAATGTCCTATGTGCTAGTTTTGTATTAATAGCATATGAAGTTTTTTTTTTTATGTTAGAGGGCCGAACGGGCAGGAGGCTTTTTATGTTAGAGGGCCGAACGGGCAGGAGGCTCACCTGATGTTAAGCGATTACCGCTGTTCATGAATATCTGCATCACCAGAGGGCATGCATGTGTGTTACCGCCCTTTAGGATACAATTGGTTATACGCTGGTTGATCTCGAAACGCGGCTGAGCAGTCGCTTCACGAGTTTTGCACCAACGTAGAATTACCTTCACATACAGATTTCTTCACGATATTTTCAATTAACAACTCAGAAAGTCTTGCACGGATTTAAACTCACGACCTTAGGTTAAAGTCTACGTTTTCGACCCACTAGACGATATTAGCTCTAACGCAAAATCTAAAATGGTAATGATAAAAGCTAAAGCTATATTTAAAGTGAGAATTTTTTTTTTGGTAATTTTAATTAAATAATTATGTTGAAGGATACAAAGTAACTGAAATACAGGAGGAAAGCGATCCGGTAAGTAAATACTAGTCTATATAACACGTGTAATTTGTTTTGTTCAATCGAAACACTTCTGCGTATCCATCAATCGAACAAAGACGCCCCTGATTGGATGGTAACACAATATTCGGATAGTGAGGCCAAACATTTCCGGAGCGGAATGTTATTTTTATTTTATCTTCTGAAAACAAGGAATACCAATGTATGTACTTCATGCTTTCCGCTAGGGGTTTTATTTGGAAATCGTATGAAAATATATAATGGAAAATTCCTATACGAATTTCTGTTCTTATATTTTTTCCTCGAAAAAATATATTAAAATATTTTATCTTACGCTAAACAGTTATCGTAAAGTAATCTTTGCGATATCTTTATGTATTGTCTGACTTGAGAAAACATAAACGTTGAGATTTATATGAAAGATTTTGATGTATAAAAAGTTATTTTTTTTTGTATACTTATATTTTGTTATTTTGTACAATATTGTATTTGAATGAAACTTATATTTAAAGTCGAATCCCAAACTACCAAAGGGCCTTAATTTCATAATTATCCGTTGTATTACTTTTTGTATGACGTCAAAGCCCAGTTTAGTGAAACGAAATAAGAATTTGTGTTTCAGACTAAAGTTTATTCCGAAAAAGTTTTGGAAAAATATTTTCAATTGTCAGAAATACCGACCATTCTGTAATAATATTGTATGTATAACCTATTATATATTTTTATTTATTTATATTATTTTTTTATTTATTTTGTACCAGATTACAACAATTATTATAGCTTAGGAACTTTGCAGCGTATCTGACGCTGTCTCGAAATGCTGCTGTTTTATGTTGAGGGCAAATTAGGCGGTCAGTATTTCGGGATTTCTTATATTTAAGTGTCTAACTTACAAAAATAGAGAATACATTAATATAATCTTTACAACAGCAACACATAATATTATGTATCGTATAAAATTATCATTATAAAAAATATAATATCTATACATGTAAAAGGAGAAGACCTTTCAACGTATCAACGCTCGGCCTATGTCCCAGACCCTTCGTCCCAGAAAGCTGAATTTTTCAAAGATGCATTGTTTATAAAACGTAAATGAGCATTGAGCAAAGGATTGTTTGAAATTCAAACCATAAAAGTGTGAAAAAGTGGTTTTAAGTTTGTATGGAAATCTGTCACTTTTTAAACTAGAAAGCATAAAACTTTGTTTTTAGAAAGAAAGAAAGAATCAATTTATTGGGACAACAACAGAAGAATTAAAGATGAACGTGCGATAATATATTCTAAAAGGGTTTTCTAAAGTTGAATGGTTAAAATGGGTGTTCAAAGTTTGTATTAAAATCACTGGCAGAAGCTAGTTCCATGTAGATTTGATATTGATTCTATCAACGACAGTACTGAAAGTAATTTGCTAAAAACAAAGTCTCTATCATAAAAGTTGAAAGAATCGCTTAGCGAAAACATTAGCTACGGCTCAAAGGCTTTTCGAAGCAAATTGCACGTGAAATTCGACAGGCATTGCTTTCGAGACGCAAAATTCTTACGCCGATACTGTGATCATCCGCCTAGTTTAAACTTAGATTGTATAGTCAAATAAGACTTAACGAGACCGCGAAAGTTTTAAGTTATAAGCTAAAGATTCTTAAATTTATTACGAAATCTTTAAACACTGCACACTTATACGCTGCACACATAACGGCCCCCATTAGTTAGTGATACCCTGTATCGGGGTCCAGAAGCACATTCACAAGGGCAAGGACAAATACACCCAGACCGGAAAATATGCTTGCATGGTCAATACAAACATATTATGCTCCGAGCGGTTTATCGAACCCGCGACTTGTGGCGTCTAAGGCAGGTTTGCTTACGCACTGCATCACAACGTCGTCACAATATATGCAAATCTTTGCTTCATATATCTAGAAGTATAAATTTCGTCACTTTAGTTTCATTATTTAAAGACGATGACTTAATAAATAGAAAATGTAGACTTTAATCGAAGTTCGCGGGTTCAAATTCGGGTAGGCACCTCTGAGTTTTCAAATTTGTTTTGTGCTACGAGAGTATGTTTGTTAATTTCTATGTTAATTACTAATTATATTCGTTAATTAATAGATATTTTCTTAACGTGGACGGAATTAATAACTTAATTATAAATGTAGATTTATAATACTTAAAGGTGTAAATTTATGTACATTTAAGATTAAAACAAATACTTAGCTTCTGAACTTATCATAACGTCTTATAGTGATGTTGTGCTTCACTTAATAAGGTATAATATCAACAAAAAGTATTGGCGTATCACTGCGGTGGAGCTTTTCGGTGGGCGTATCAGAGTGTTTACTTTGATCTTTGTAAGACTCGTCAGAGCAAATACTTTTATCGTTATTGACATTGTGTACACCGTCTACTGAACAACTTATATTTTTTATCGAATGTAAATAAATAATACTAAAAAATAACAAGAGATCATTGTTTTCGGATACTATTGTATTGGTTTTTAGGTTTATATGTACGAGTATATATTATATTTTTATTTATTTGTTTCGAGATTACTTCGAGCTTTGACGGGGTCAGTTTTTCTTAACAAATTCTGTCCACATATTTTTCTACCCGTCTATCTATTTGTGATGTTAGGTTTCTTTTTATTTAGATTCAATATATTACCTAGTATTTGACACCGTTGGGGCGTTGTGGGTAGCGTGTCTGCCTTAAGTCTCGACGGTTGCGGGTTCGATTCCCGCTCGGGCAGATGTTTGTTTAAATTTCTGTCTTGGTCTGGGCGTTTGTCTGTGGGTCTCCCCACCGTGCCTCGGAGAGCACGTTAAGCTGTCGGTCCCGGTTATTATCAATAACATCTGATAATAATCGTTAACTCTTGATAAGTAAATTGCTCTTATCCAATGAGTCACTGGTTCGCCCTTAGGGTTGCGGAAGTCAGATGGCAATCGCTCTGTGTAAAAACTAGTAACCCGTCAAATCCGGATAAGAGCAATAAGCAGACCCTGGGTGAAATAAAATACCGGGAATAATGCTAGGATGAAGAAGAGATTACCTAGTATTTATATTAAGAATTTTAGTTTAACGAACGTGGTACCTAGAGAATCAAAGCATAATGTAAATAAAAATAGAACCCAGAAGGATGAGTTTTACAAAATAAGTATAAGCGGTTGCATAATATTGCGAAAACCACTTGTTTCAAAACAACAATCGCTTCGGCCGAAAGATTTTAATATACAGAAATTCTTTGGTTAATGTTCATCGAATGATTTGCGTTTTACTTACGCATCATTAAATTACATAGATGACAAAAAAGACTAATAATATGCTTTTCTTTGTAATAGAGAACAAATTGAGATATCTTTAGAAATCAAACAGCGGAAACGAATTTAATTTATCGACGACTCATTCAACTTGAGACAGCTCAGTTGTTGGACAATTAGAAAAAAACCTTGTTAACTTTGCACTTATACACCACTCTATAACCATGTCATTGAGCTGATTTTGCAATGAGTTTCAACCAATTTTAAGTAGCAAATAACGCTGAAGTGACAGAACCTAATAGGTTTTTAACAAATAGCTAAGCATTTTGTAATTCGAGGAATATTTCCAATGGGTAGTTCGCTTGACAAAAGATGGGCCGCCTTCATTTGTTCGATATCTTGTCGCATGTCAACATCTGCTCTTTTTTATCTAAGACGATAACTGGACATGTTAGAAATTTATTTGTTCAACTAGCCAGAAAATCAGCAACCATTGTGTTTTTATGAGGAAGGTGTAAAGTTTGTATAAGCATTCTAAACCGAATTGTACATATTGCGTATTTTGACGTATCATCTTCAAGCTGATTAGTATAATGTAAGGTTTTGAAGTGCAAGTATTTGGAATTATATTCTTTAAAATTTAAGTTTTCAAAAATTTAAAATTTTTTAATTAGTTTTTGGCTTTATTAACGAAATTAATGAATTAACTTATAATATAATTCTTCTATATTTTATATCATCCATTTAAATTTTTAATTTGATTATTTCTACAAAGTAATATATTTTTAATCCTACTGGCCATGAAAGCGTCCCCGGGTTTAATGTTTATAATATACGAGTATAAATAATATAACTAAGCTGTTCAAGTATCTTTTTTGAAATTGTAGCCTTGTTTGTAATTTGTAAAAAAACTCAAAGAAATTAAAATTTTGACCACGAGGGTAATTTTCTATATACTTTACAGCCTTTATAAAGAGTAATTGAATATTTATAGAAATAAAAATATCATACTTAGATCAAAGAATTCTCTTAAATTTTTGACAACAAAACTTTTTTTTTTTTTTTTTTTATGTTAGAAGTTGGCAAACAAGCATACGGCCCACCTAATGGTAAGTGGCTGCCGCAGCCTATGAGCGCTTGCAGCACCATTAGTAGGTGCCACTCACGCGTTGCCAACCTCGAGATATTAGTTCTTAAATCTCGTTCGCCCAGTAATTTCACTAGCGTACAATGCCCTTCAAAACTGAACACAGTAGTGCCTAAGCACTACTATTTGGCGGCAGAATATTGGACACTGCGGTGGTACCTACCTAGCCGGCCTCTTGCAACTTGTATCTTCTTTCAAAGCCATATTGTTCTCAATGTTATGTATTGAAAACCAACCATAACCTCTGTCAATCTATAATTTTATCTTATTTCTTTAACTGAATTATGAATTATGAATTACATTATGACATTGTGAATGTAAGTGAAAACAGTAGTTCGAATTCTTTCGTCATAATTAGTGGGAGCAAAGTAATTTATATAACCACAATGCAAACAATAACAATTAAGGGAGTTTGCTCGAGCTGTATTAACAATAAACTGGATCGTTATAGTTATAAATACGAGCGTTGCAATATCTGTCTGAATGCAGTGAGTTCAGACCTTAGACCTAAAACCTGATGGAAGTGGTATCAAACAAAAGTAAAAATACTTGGTTATATATGGTATATTTATACAGAGAAACGAAAAGAAAACGACAAGAAACCCTCCGATCCTTTGTTGCAGTGGGTTGAGTGGTATGCGATGGCAAAGGGTGGGGTGGTACAGGGTGATAAGTATATGGTGAAAAATTATGGTGGGAAATGAAATGAAGAAACTTCGTTTCTACCGCATGTTACAGTGCAGTGTCATCAAACAAATGAATACGTAGCCGGGAACAGTGCAGACACTCTCGTTCTAATTATTGTATAAAGATAGCGTATCTTGTTATACATAAATAAATTATTAAAATTTGTTTAAATAAATAACTAAAACTAGTAAATAAGAATGTAACTCGCGCGTCCGTCTCGCGCGGCGTGTAAGTGATGCGTGTTGGTATTTTTATATAAGAACAAAAATTTCCTGTTCAATAAGTCTGTAGAATGCAGAATAATAATAATCATTTATATGTTACTAACCACTGCGTACCATTTCTCCAATATTTTTCATTCTCAATAGCAGACCATTTGCATACAGTACGAACTGCCTCGGTTGGAATTTAATAAAAATATCTGAGCTTAGTCGTGTTTATAAAGCAAATATACGATGTGAATACTCGTAATACCGTTTTTCAATTGCGGTATAAGGAATGTTATAAAATATTGAGTATTAGAATAACGAGATAATTTTCCTATATTTAAAAGGCGTGTGATGCAATGTGTTACCCGACCTTTTATAATACAAACTGTTTATGTCTTTATGCGTAATTAAAAACCTATATATTTTATTATTTATTGTTTTATAAAAAATATTTTACATAATATACACCGGAGGTAGGTCTTGATTTTGTTGCAAGAGGCCGGCTAGGTAGGTACCACCGCAGTGTCAAATATTCAGCCGCCAAATAGTAGTGCTTAGGCATTACTGTGTTCCGGTTTGAAGGGCACTGTAGGCTAGTGAAATTACTGGGCAGAGGAGATTTAAGAACTAATATCTCGAGGTTGACAACACATGAGTAACACCTACTAATGGGGCTGTGCAAGTGCTCATAGGCTACAGCAACCACTTACCATCAGGTAGGTCGTATGCTTGTTTGCCAACTTGTAACATAAAAAAAATTGTTTAATTCCAATCAAAATTATTTAGCGATGTTTTTCGTCTTAAGTAATAGTCATGTTAAAACTTGCCTAATAAATCAATAAAATGCTCAAGATAAGCGAATGGTAATCGCTAGTAGCTAATATAGATACATTAAGCACGTTCTGACAAATTGACTGATTGATTTATCACCGAAAAGGCCAAATCGCCGTAGTTAGTGAAATGAGGTCAGCGTGTAGATTTTGCTTTATAGAGTAAGAAAGACTGACGGCTTCTGGTTTTCCGAGTATAGTTCGTGATTTTATACTAATATTAATGACAAGTTCGCCCCTCGATTTTATCCGAGTCACGTGCCCTTTCAAAAGTCACGGAAAGAACTACCTATGTGCCAAACTTAATCGTGAAGATACGATACACGGAACTCATTCTACGATTTTCAATTGAATAAAATATGATTAATGATTTTACATGTTTAAATAATTTGGACAAATAACTTCATCAGTCAGCATCAGTTCCGTTTATAATCATTGTAAATAAATAAATAAACACTGCACACTCAACAGCACTTAGGATAGTGATATCCTGTGTCGGGGGTCTGAAAGCACATACAAGGACAAGGACAAATACACCCAGACCGGAAAATATGATTGCATGGTCAATAAAAACATATTATGCTACGAGTAGGAATCGAACCCACGACCTGTGGCGTTTAAGGCAGGTTACGCTACCGCTGCGCCACAACGTCGTCAATACATAGTATTGTTAAGCTTCCAGTTCTTGTCTTTTAAATAATAATCGATGACGATTTAATACTCTACCAAGGGGTAGTAATAATTTACCAAGGGGTAGGCAATTAATTTCTCCAAGTGTATTGTTCTTAAACTAAACAAAATCCGCTCCTTATAGTATTCCCTAACAACGTGTGATGTATTATCACTCTAACATACACCTATAAATATTGTTGGCTACATATTGATTAAGTATTCTTATTCATATTATATTATGTATGGAGTAGTTTTTCTTTATCCCGCAACATTTTTCCGACGAGGACTAAAACTTTTCTTATTGAAACTTAGGCGAGGCTCAGGGATAATGCGGTATTCCGAAAGGATTTATATGAGTCAGATTAAGTCGAGAAATCTACACAGTATAAGAATTATTTAGATTTATTTATATAAAATAAACGGTAGACGACCGTTGTCGCATTGTGGTAGTTAGCCTGCTTTGAGCCTAGACGGCCGCGGGTTCGATTCCCGATAGGAGCAGAAGCTTATAATAAAGATTTTTTTCGGTCTGGGCGTTTGTCCTTGTGAGTCCCAACACCGTGCCTCGGAGAGCACGTTAAGCTATTGATCCCAGTAGTTATCATAACATCTGATAATAATCGTTAACTCTTGATAGGTCTGCTCTTATTTAATGAGTTACTATGAGGTTTGCCCTTTGCGTTGGGTGGTCAAATGGCAATCGGTCTTTGTAAAAACTAGAAACCCGTCAAATCAGGATAACAGTATAAGCAAACCCTGGGTATTCACCGGGTATAATGCTAGGAAGAAGATTTCAATACAGTAAAATATTTGTATTATGTGCGAAATAAAAAAAAACGTGGGTATTTTAATTTTACCTCTTTCTAGGTTACCTCGAGTAGTCTTTGCATGCAACCAATTTTACCTGCAGTAAATATTACCGCTTATAAAACAATGAACAACTTTTTGGAGTATGTACAAAATCAGAAGTTAATTTTTATCTTTTTTTAAATTTTGTTATTTGATTGTGAATTTAATTTCTAGAAAAATCTTGGCTTTACTATTTCTTAAAATAAAATTAAAACCTACATTATCAGGCTACCGTTAAGAGTTTGTTCACTTGAACAGAGAAACTGTTAGAACAATTCGATTTTTTTGAAACAATATTAAAGAACTTTATAAACAACATAGCATCACGCTAAAAGTCTTAGGAAACGAAACAAAAGTTAACTAACTGTAAACGGCTTTAATCAATTAAGAAAGTTTAGTGTACAGAGAGATTAGAGTGCATGTACGGCGTGCATTACTGCGTTGGGGTGGCTTGAGGTAGGAAACAAACCTATTATTAGGTATTTTAAACCATATTTTATCCGAAGTGAAAAAGCTAGTTATAAGACAAAAAACCCTGGAAAATAACCTTAGTTTATGATGTCATTATATAATGAAGCCTCAAAGGAACCGTGCAACTTTATTAGTTCGCCAAGTTGCTGTGGACAGAGATGAGTGATGCAACCAAATGAAGATAAAGCGTAATCTCGCTCACTAAAATTAGCATTCATATGCCAACGCCAGCAACACAAATAACAGCAAATATTTGACCCTATTACGTGTCGTGATACGGATGACTTGTTATCAATTTATCAATAGTATTACTGCAATGCGTACCGAACATTGTGACGTATAATTTTACATATTTGTATTTATTATTTAGTAAACCACTTAATCCTTATATCAGCAATATATCTTAAATTTAGCTTATACTAATTCTGTGTCGTCGTCGTGTGCGTCGTGAGTTTGCAGTAAATTGATAAATCATATTTTTTGATAAAGTTTCAAAATAATAATAGTCTTAATTCTTATGTATAATGAAAAGGAATAAAAGCAATGATGATACGTTATTGAAGACAAGTTGCCTATTAAACTGAACTACTCTCTATTCGAGTCGACTAGTTGTCACGTTACTTTGAGAATATTGCTACAGTTCTTGGCCGCAAATATGACGCCGCCCCGAGCCAATAGTACGACGCTCCGTTTCAGGGAGTTTCCTCGTTAATTGCATATTAAATATAGTTTTTAGCTGTTGAGTAGGAATTCATGTGAACTTAAATTAGTTTTAAATGCATTTGTATTTTTATGAATATTTTAAGCTGAGTTTAAAATCATTTATTATTAAACAAAACTCGTTTATTTACGTCCTTAGTGAAAAGTTTTTGAGCTACTGGTAAAGATTTGAGATATGTACCAATAACGCCGCGACGACGTCGGAACGTAACGACCCTATCCCACTGTTGGGATAGTCTCCGATACAGCAGAGATTATTCCACCAGTGCAATCAGACAAACTGGTGGTGTCTCAAGGTTGGCAACGCGTGAGTGGTACCTACTAATGGTGTTGCAAGAGTTCATAGGCTACGGCAACCGCTTACCATAAGGTGCGCCGTATGGTTGCTTGCCAACCTAGTAACATAAAAAAACAAACATACTAAGAATAGTTTTCGGCTTCAAATTTCTATATATTGGAAAAGTATTAGCAGCCTTCTCGTTTCGACTGTACTTCAACTTACCATCAAGTGGAGTAGAGTCATTTGCACCCAGGGGTAAATACAAAATGATAGTACAGACTGCGCTCTTTAAAAATATTTTAAAACTAGTTTGATATCGGGAAACAGAAGCAATTTTCCATTAAAAAGTTTATACATATTAAATGCAATAAGAGAATATGGAAGTATGAACTCGCATTCGTTGTCGCTTCGACGAGTTTATTTTTCAGAAGTGCTGTTCGCAGTTGAATAGAATGCAGTTCGTTTTGAAATTAACAAAGGCGTTCTGTTCGCAGTGCATTTAGAAGTTGCTAAACGAACTACGATTGTATTTATTTTCACGCAATTTCCGCGTTCGCGAATTTCATTAGAAAAGCGGGAATTAAATTAAACTTGGTCCTGACGAAAGGTACAGTTCAATAGTTACTTGATTTTTTTATACCTTCATTTCGCTGCGCCCTGCGATTTATTATAAGTGTTAACGATATTGATTCTTCTTCGTCCTAGCATTATACCCGGGATTTTATCCACCCAAGCTCTGCTTATTACTCTTATCCGGATTTGACAGGTTACTAGTTTTTACAAGGAGCGATTGCCATCTGACCTTCGCAACTTTAAAGGCGAACCAGTAACTCATTGGATAAGAGCAATATACTTATCAAGAGTTAACGATTATTATCAGATGTTATGTGATAGCAACCGAGACCGACTAAACGTGCTCTCCGAGGCACGGTGGGGAGCCCCAGACGGACTAACGCCCAGATCGAAACGGAAATCGTAACAAACGTCTGCCCGAGCGGGAATCAAATCCGCGACCGTCGAGACTAAAGGCAGACTGGCTACTCACAACGCCACAACGGAGTTAAACAATATTGTTTTATAAAATTATATGATATTGTGTTAATAATATTGATTATATGATAGTTTGTAACCGACCTCAAAAGTGTAGAGGTTCTATGTTCGACTTTTAGTATATTTGCTTTTGTATGTGTACCGATTTCTTTGTCAATTATTGGGACCTGAATGTTTTTTTTTTTATTTTAAAGTTTATATATACTTTCTCCTTAGTTGCATCGCAATTTGGTCAGGATCTGATGACGGAATATTGGAGAAATCGAGGGATCTCTTCTTACTTTATAGACAGACATATTACGATATGGATATTTCTTTATAATAAATATTCAAGTACAACTATATTCTGTGTTATGTATAAATATTTATGTACAACAGATAAATATTTTAAATGAATATTTTTTACAATTTTAAACCTAAACAGGTTTAAAATTGTCTGTTTGTTGATTATTAAATAACAAGGAACAAGAATTGCGAGTAATAATTATCGTTGTTTTGCTGGTGTGGCGGACTTATTGATATTATGTGTTTAGTTAACGCTGTGATTAATTAAAATATACTTTTCAGCTGCAGCCATAGGCTCTCTAACGTTATCTCATGTCTATAAAACCTGGCTATAGATAATGTATCATACTATGAACACAATACTAAGCCCGGAGCTATAGTATTGGTCAGAAAGGCTCCGTTATATACATAATTATGTATAATTATTGTAAATTGAATTTCATACAAAAATTAGTTGTATTTGTGGGAAGTTGCTCAAAGTAAAACACAATATAATATAAAGAAATATATTTATTTTTGCTTCTTAACATATAGCTCGCTCACACTGTCTTTCGTACTAATCTAATGTTAGTCAAAATGTTTATTGGATTATTTTCTGTATTGGCAGCACCTGCCCCAGGCGTGTACTGAAAAGCAGCTTTAAGCTGAGTTCACAGCCTTTTGCAAGCATACAAAATGCATCTTTAAGATTCATGATTTCTTTGTTTTTGTATTTGTATGTGTGTGAATAAATTTCTATATTATATTATTATTATTATTATTAATCGCCATCTTGCCAATCTTCTTTTCATCCCTTTTACTCCCATACCGTTATCCCTTTCATTCATTGTTACGTTCCATTTCCTACATATTTATTTATATTATATACAAAAATGTCGCAGGTATCCATTGATTTTGGTACACACGCTCGAATTTAAAAATATCAATAAAATGAAGAGAAGAAAATGATAACGTATCTAAATTTAATACATACCTCGCTTCATATTTCACGATAAAACGGAGCCTTATTCAAATCCCATGCCTATTTTAGCCCTGCACATGTTTATACGGAATCACGATCACAACGTGTTACCGGAGTCGTGTAGCCTTTTATGACGAGTCTATTCCATGACCAGCGGATGTTGTTAAACGAAAATGACACTTAGTACAAAGCAAGAAAGGCGTTGAAAAAATACCGAAATATAGGGTAAAGGTCTTTGCGTCCCGCTGGGACCGATGTAAGCGGTTATCTCGGCATCAGATTAAGATAGCAGTAAGGTCAGGATTGGCACGCGAGCGAATACACAAGGTAAAGAAGTTGCCACAATGTTGGCATTTGCATCCACTTTTGTATGGAAAACGGAACATCTAAATGTCAGTGCTGTCTCGTTATTATTCATTCTCGTGAATGACTATTTTACCGTTTCTAATATAATTGATACTCATCAATATTGTTAGTGAAATGTAAGGCTGTGTTCGGTTCAATACAAAAAGTTTAGTAGGCTTTATTGTGATGATTGAATAATATAAACGTTTTTTCTTTGTTTTCGCACAAGATATTTTTTAAAATATTACAGTAAGCAAAAATTAATTTTTTCAAATCAATTCTTTTCTTACATCATCATTAAGTTTCACGGAACAATTTTTAAAAACATTCAATTTGAAATTACAAAGCTTATATTTATACATATATAATACTTATATAAATAAATATAAAAGACAACAGACTCAACGGCCCCCATAAGGATAGTGACATATGTCGAGGGTCCGGAGACATACACACAACAAAGACAAAAACCCATACCGGAACACATACCTGTACGATTAATACAAACACTTGTTCCGAGAGGGAATCGAACCCACGACCTGTGGCGCTTAGGCAGATTCGCTTCCGCTGCGCCACAAACTCGTCATAATATTTATACAGATATAGTCTATTCATTATAAATTTTGAATAGACCGAATAAACTTAATAAACTGGATTATGAGCTTAAATTTACTATAACTAAGATGCTTTAACATCGTCATTAGCATTCATTAATTGCTATCGAGATTAAGAGGATTTAGAGCGTAAATTTAACGAAAAGATATTTCAGAGTTGATTTTCAAACATTTACTGTAGAAACGAGCTGACGTATACAAGTTTTATCTGACAAGAACATTATAGAATGTGGAGAACATTGTTCGGTATCTTAGGAGATAGGAATATTATATACTTGACATTCTCTAAAGAATATGTGAGACTGTGGGAAAATGTGTCAGGAAGATTTTATTAATACAAATCGTATCCACTTTATAGGTTAGTATTATTTATATTATAGATGTGAAAGTTTGTGGGTTCGGATGATTGGACAAGCAAAAACGACTCAACGGATTTGGATAAAAATTAACACCTATATAGATTATTATTTGGATTAACATATTTTTAGGAATCAGTGAGTAGACTTTTTACTAACAATTTTAGATCTTCTTTACAAATGATCGAAATTTAAATTACTGGCCTTTTAACACATAACATTAACAGTATTAACACTTTTACATAATAACTTTAAACAAAGTATCAAATATACGTTAAATCAAGTAGACGTCCGCTCAGCACGAGGTTTACAACACAAGACAAGAGCCGCTAGAACTTGTCACGCGGTGTCTTATACTTTCGTTTCTTTTTTTTATTTCATCTACCGCCAAAATTATTCCTAACAATATAGTATATTTTTATCTTGTAAAAATGTCAGGTGCAACACTCGAAGAAGATAGAAGAAATTAATTTCGATTTTCGGTATGGACATTTATTTATCTAATCATTTATCTAATCTTTATTAATTAATATTATTCAAAGTTATAATATAAATGTAAAATTAGCTTTATCTGTCTTTTACAGGTCCGTCTGAAGTAATAATAATAAGTTTTTTATAGTGAAAAGAGAACGTTGAAGTAGATGGAAGTTAGTATCGGGAACCATTTCATTTACACTGGAATAATCCTGCCTCATCAAAAAAAATTTCACGCGGGTGAAACCGCGGGGATAAGCTAGTACAAAATATTGTATTATTTTAATAAAGAAATTCAAAAAATAACTTGAGAGGTGTCAAGGGACACCCGGATGGAACGAAGTTCCTTTCGATTAATTAGTGAAGGAATTGTAATAAAATTTTTTTTTTTTTAAGTTATAATAATATTTTTTTATTATTAACATTATTTATTATTTACAAAAAACCTGTATACACTCAACAAAAATAATCGTCGCGACACCACACTGTTCAATGCGAAATAGAAGTGAAAATATCTGGCTTGCTTTCTATAAGAGAGAGAGAGACAGACAGAGAAACATGCGACGCCGCACAGCTTACAATAGCTTACTGTAGCAAAAAGTGTCGTGACAACTTTTCGTAAGAATTTTTCCGTCTAGCCCCCTTTCACAACGCGCGATAAGGAACTTCGTTCCAATAACTTTAAATAGGTACCTGCTATTTTCAATATTGTTATAAATAGCAGTAATTGCCTTTATTAATTATTATCAGCTTTGTAACTTCTACAAGCGTTCGATAGAGTTGTATATGAGAATTGTAACAATACACCGATATGGGACCCGGGGTAACGTATAGAAAAGCCGTCCTTATTCAGTTAGATGGTACATGGCATTCGTGACTTACATTCTGTATAAAACAATTCTCGGACAAAGGTTCTGGCCACGAGCGGCCAACAAAGGAACAATGCGGCACGGTAGATGCCTGTGCTTCATTTCGATTGTGGACAAGCTAGATTTCGATTCATTTCACTCTATACATTTTTACGTATCAATTCCTTCACATTATATCCAGGTCAAAAGTCATTATACCTATAACTAAGTATAAATAATTATTAATAATGTGAAGCCTAATTTTTCTTTTTCTAGTATTATTCCCGGTATTGTACCCAGTGTCTGTTTATACTCTTATTCTGATTTGACGGATTACTAGTTTTTACACAAAGTGATTGCCATTTTATCTTTGCAGCCCAAAGGGCGAACTAGTACTCATTGGATAAGAGCAAATTACCTTACTTCTTACTTACTTCCGTTGGCGCTACAACCCTCTGTGGGTCATGGCCTCCTTTACAATCTTCCTCCAGTTGTCGCGAAGCTTGGCTGTCCGTCTCCAGTTGGTATACTTGCCCATCTTTCTCAAGTCTGCCTCCACGCAATCGTACCACCGTTTTCTTGGTCTTAAGAGCAAATTACCTATCAAGAGTTAAAGATTATTATCAGATGTTATGATAGCAACATGGACCAACATCTTAACGTGCTCTCCGAGGCACAAGACGAGGACAAACGACTAGACCCAAACGGATGTTTAAAGAAACGTCCGCTTTGAGCGGGAATCGAACCCACAACCGTGGAAGCTCAAAGCGGGTTCGCTACCAGCACGCAGCAATAGTCGCCCCACTTAGTTTTTATATTAGTATTACAGTCTAATTTTTATTAGTTGCAAATAGAACTAGCTATTCTTTCTTGCTCAATTAATTGCCGTGTGTCAGCCAATATAGATCTTATAAATGCGTGAGAATATAGATCTTATAAATATGAATTTCTCTCTTAAGGTAATTGTACAAAACGTCATAATATTTGCAATAATTGTAAATTACGATGAAATCCCACAAAAGCTCAACGCTACGCTAACTGAATTTGGACCAATCTGAAATAGATGTCAATCAGGGACATTATGGTTACCAATCATTTCTTCTATCCAATATCCCGCAGGGTTTCCTACAATAGTGACGAATCTATTTTCCAATGTACAAAAGCCGCAGTCAACCAGGCTGCAGGCCACCCGCAAATAATAGAATACGACGTAAAACCGTATTGTCCGATCGTAGTAAATGTTGATAGGTTGACATATCTAGTAACCTCTTTGATACTGTAGTTTCCTTGGACTTTTAGAAAACGCTTGAAATGTTATATATAAAACCACGTCTGTAGTTTTATCAGTATTTATATTTGAATCAAACTAAGCTAATGATAGCCTTTATCAAATTCATCCAGTTGGGTTAATTTTATGAACAATATTTAATACCTTTACTAGATAACACAACTAATTGCACAGCACTGTAACTACTACGTCGGATCTCAACGATTCGTGCTTTTATAGGTACAACAATAATTTTCTGTATTGTGAAGTAACCATCAATGTGACGCTTCGTGAGAATGACATCTTTTAAAGTATTGTCTTTCTAATCCAACGTATTAAATAGGTTCTATACTTCGTCCTGCGCCAAAATATATAAGAAAAATTTTAGTCCCTACTAATATTATAAACGCGAACCTCTGTCTGACTGTCTGTCTGTTGTTTGTGAAATTTCGTACAGCGATAGACTAGGCTAGACAAAAAGGAAGTTTTTGCTGGGAAAAGCATGGCTACTACTCCTGAATTATGGAAGATTGTATGTGAAACTAATTAATTATATAATTCTATATTGAATTTAAGGTGCCGCATTGTAAATTTAAAATTGTATGACGACGTTGTGGCGCAGCGGTAGCGATGCTGTCTTAAACGCCTCATGTCGCGGGTTCGATTCTCGTTCGGAGCAGATTTTTGTATTGACCATGCAGGCATGTGTTCCGATCTGGATGTGTTTGTCCTGGTTCTTGTGTTTATTTCCGGACCCCCGACACAGGATATCAATATCCTAATGGTGGCCGTCGAGTGTGTAGTGTAAAAAAAATCGTTATTCACGCGGATTAAGTCGCGGGCAGAACTAGTATGCTATTATTCATATAGTCAATGTACTTTAAAGAAATCAACGCACACGCGTTTCCATAAACATTTGACCCACTAACAGTATTTTAAATTCAAAGTGCTAGCGTATGCTAAATAACTTGTCTGGTATGTTAGAGATAACACGAACCCTAGATAGAGGACGACGAGGACCGGATACCCATTACAATGCAAATTTTCTCTGTCGCCACAATGAGCGGGCTACCTGTCTCCAAACTTTTTGCTTCGTCCATCCAAAATAGGACTATGACCGAGTTTGGTCGGATGCAGCCTGTCAACTTAGCGCGTCTACTAAACAAATATAGATCACTAAAGACCAGCTCCTAAATATAAAATGTCATCTATTTTGGCTATTTTAGGGTTAAGCTTCCCTAATGATAGCTTTGTTTTATCTTTTATTATAGTTGTTTTAAGGTTTGTCATATTTTATTAATATTTTTTTGTTTTATTTTGCACATTATAATTTATAATGTAAAACGCCGACTATGTTTAAATAATAATTGCATTTTTTACATATTATATCATGCGAATATTAATATGGTTTATAGATAAATGAAGAAAAAAAATGAAGTGTTAAAGCTCAAGGGCCGACTCCGCTCCGTTAACGCGAAAGTCGTGGGTTCAATCCTGAACCCCTTGAGCTGCTGTCGTACCCACTCATAGCCCAAGCTTCAAGCTTATTTGGAGGAGCAATAGGAATATTAGTAATGCCTTAATAAAGCATTGCTAATATTCTTAAAAAAAAGATAATGAAATCATAATAAATTCGAAAGGATTTTTTAAGTATGTCAATTATATGTATTAACACAAATAAATTATAATATAATTTTATGCATACAAAGCTACAGGAAATAGTACATAATAGATCTTATCACATTTTCATGTCCCGAAATAGAGTTCGAGAGTCAACATGAAATGGCGCAATGACAGTTGTACTCAGTCTACAATAATTATTTATTGATCGAGCTAAAAAGTCCTTCAATGCTTAAAAATACCGACCATCTATACGGCACGTGAATGACAATCAACTTAATTATTTCACGACAAACTGACTCCATTTATAGCTAAGTGTATGAACGTCGGACGATTCATCGACGCAAAATTTAATTGATACATTCGGCCATGCATCAACACCAATATTGACTAAGCTCTTAATATACCCTAATGGACACTATGCGGCGTAAATAAACACAGGACAGCATTCAGCGACGCTTTTAAATCATAAAAAATGTCCTGATTAATCGATGAGCATAAAGCGACACGAGAAATATTTTTATGCATCGTCACGTAAATGTCAGCTCTTAACAGCACTATTGTTGGAAATTGTTTTAAATATCTCTATAGTATCAACGTGGACTTTAATGGATGCGATGTGATATTTAAGTAAATTGTTGATTCAGATAAATTACTGTATAACTCTACTTGATAAATCTACTTTATATGTCATGATGGTTGGCCAAAAAACATACGGTCTGCCTGATGCTAAGCAGAGACGCTCATAGCCGAGTGCACCTACTGATCTGTAAACGATCGGTAGGTTAAGCAACTTTAGGCGCGTTCAGTCACTAGATGGGTGTTTGTATGTTGGTATTGCAACCGAGCGTCTCCGTACTTCGGAGGGCACGTAAAAAGTCGGTCCCGGCTGTTGACAAGTGACAACAGTCGAGAAGTCAAGTCAGAGGCCTATACGGGCGACCTGGCGAACAATTCTGACACGAGGTTGGCCACTAATCACCTGATAAGAAGAAGATGGTAAGCAGTCACCGTAAACTATGAACGCTGGCGCCATTTGAAGTATCACATGCGCTTTGCCAACCTTAGGGATTGGAGAGAAGGGATAATAAGGGGAAAAAATGGAAAGGAATATTTGGGGGTGGGAGTCTGGTCCTGCGGCGCTCTCATAATTATAATATTTTCAGATTAATTAATTTATGATTTAGTTAGTATTTTTATGTGTATTGCGAAGAGCTATATAATTATTAATTATGTCTTATTTGTATTAATAATATATTTTATTTTTGTGTTAAAGTGGTCCGTTCAACGAAGAGAAGAAGAAAATACTTGCCTCACACAAAATATACAGAAATAAAAGTTACAAAACTAGTTAAGACTCCCGGAGTCTTCAGGAAATACATAGAAACATAAGCACAACCATCCAGGCCGCAATGGATGCTCAATACAGTCGTTTGCCCCAAGCACGAATTGAACCCACGACCAATGTCATTTAAGCATGGTTTGCTATCGGTACGCCACAATGGTTGTTAGTACCGACGTAAAATAGCAGTATTCGCACTCCATTCGTTCGTTCGTTCGTTCCATGAGTACTAGTATCAGATTCCCAAGCTCTACCCTCTATTTCCTTCTTTTACCTAGAGTGATAAATTTTGCAAGCGAAACTCCCTCAAACCGTTATTACTCTAATATTATAATCTAGAATAGACCCGCATTGGCGATAATATTTATCTCTGTTTTTAATTAAAATAGACTTCAAAGAGAAATATTATATGATCCATATAAAAGTTAATAAGATGCCGCTATAGTTCTGATAGTGAGTAATTTGAGTATTAATTGCATGATATAAGTAATCTAAATAACATAGTTTTAAAATTTTATTGAACCCTTGTAACGTTTAGAAAAATAAGTCATAAAATTTATTAATGATTTAAAAGCACTTTAAGATTTTAATGCTTGGATAAGGAGCCTCTTTAGTTTTATTAGCTTTCAAAAATGTTCACATAATTTTGTATGTTGTCTTTTACTGTACAATAAAATGTTTATTTTCTTGCCGTCTCGCTGTAACTCCTCTAAAATACATTTTATTCTGAAAAGTTATTTTAGTATTATGTATACAGTTTTATAATTAAAATAATATAAACATGAAATAACTTAAAGTATTGTAATATAATAAAAACTTATTGTGTTTTAATATTTAGAACTCAATGAAAAAGCATATGTATGAATTTCTGGTTGTTTGTTGAAGTCATATCAACAATACTTACGCATGTTAATGTAGATATTACACACCTATTACACTTAAAGCTAAACTGTAATCTAAGTCAGGTTTTATTATAATCCATTTTGTATATTACAGATGTGGTAAAATAAAGAATACCGACCAAGTGCGTATATAGGGATCTATACCGCCATAGAATAAAAAATATCAAGTTTCTTGTATAAGAATCCACTTTTAATTTTGAAATTAAATTTGTTTTGTTATATGTTCTTATAGTGGTCTTTAGAAATATAGAATCTATTATTGTATATAGTTTATTTTTAAATTTTATTTTATTTTCAGATTTTTTTATTTTAAAGAATATTAGCAATGCTTTGTCAAGGCATCAATGCATTACTAATATTCCTATAGCCCCTCCAAATAAGCTGGAAGCTTGCGCTAGGAGTAGGTACGACAATAGCCCAAGGAGGTCAGGTTCGAACCCTCGACCCTTCTAGCATTGAGCTATTGAGGCTTATTATAATTAATTTTGTTGTAGCAGAAACAAAAATACATATTTTGTGAAAATGTAAACTCTCTACCTATTACGGAACGTGAGATACAGCCCGCAAACAGACTGATGGACAAAAAGCGAGGGCTTAGTAATAGGGTTCCGTTAGTTCCATTTGGATACGGAACCCTAAACCTTAAATAATAGCTTCACATCTCAGGTATGGAATAATATTTTGGGGCAATAGTACAAATAAAACCATTGCCTTCAAAGCTCAGAAAAGATGCATAAGAGCAATCTTTGGCTTGAAATCAACTGAAACTTGTTTGCCATATTTTCAAAGGTATAAATTACTAACATTGCCTTCATTATATATTTATGAAATTGCTATTTTTGTTAAAACCCACATTAAGCTATTTCGAACAGTAGGAGAAAATAATAATCGTTGTCATCGTGATGTTACTAAACTACTTTTGCCTAAAGCCAATACTGCACTAATGTCACAAAGCGTTTATCATATGGCCATATAGATATACAACAAAATACCTGGAGATATAAAAAATCTAAATTTGTATAAATTCAAGAAAAAAATGTTGGATATGTTGACGAATAAATGCTATTACACTATTTCTGACTTTTTAAATGATAAGTGATTTTATTGTAATGTAATTTATTTAAATGATAATTTAAAATTGGTTATGCTATGATATTATTGAATATAAGTTAATGGAATTAATGTAATAATTGTAAGATTTTGTTTTTAATTATTTATTGTATTTAATAGCTATATTTATTTTTAATTAATTATCAATAATGAACTTAATATTTGTATGCCTACTCGGTAAAACATGATGAAACTTTAGTTATTATAAAGTTACCATCTATTGTAAAAAACACTCATGTTTAACAAATAAATTTCTTTCTTTCTTTCTTTCTTTCTTTCTTCTTTCTAAACATCACGTTAAAAATTGCTCTTTACTAAAACGGTTTTTTAAATCAGGATTGGTTATTAGACTGCGGCATTCTAATATTATTATAAAGTTTAAACTTTAAAGACAAGGTTTTCATTGAATTATGAGTAAAATCTAAAAATGTTATTCTAGCGCTGGAATATAAAAGAAAAAAATTCAGTATTAATTTTTCATTTTAGCCTCGTGTCAACGAAATGATAAATGGGTTTCTGATGACGGTCATAGTTTCAACAATTTCGTCAAATAGTTTTATTTATATTCGGTTTCGAATAGTTATTCTAGAACTCAAATTTACACTTAGAATTGAATATGTGATCTAATATACTGATTTTGATGACATTCTTGAATCAATAACAGTTTTTAGTCACAAGATGAATATAAATAGAATAATGACTAAAAAATATTAAAATTAAAAATGAATCAATGTTTAAAAACTAAAAACGACGACGTTGTGGCGCAGCGGTAGCGAACCTGCCTTAAACGCCACAGGTCGCGGGTTCGATTCCCGCTCGGAGCATAAGATGATATTGACCATGCAAGCGGTGGGCCGTATGCTTGTTTGCCAACTTCTAATATAAAAAAAAAATCAATAGCAGTTTTTTAGTCAAAGGATTAATATAAAAAGAATAATATGGATATAAATTCAAATTAAAATGACCAAAAAGTTATTAAAATGAAAAATGAATCAATGTTTATAAAACTAAAAGAGTTCGCTTGAAAATAAACCTAAACATAACATAATTGTACTTTTCAAATTGTTACGTACTTTCAAAACGTTATAAATTGGGAAATACGTATAATTCATTATAATATATATTTTTAAAAATGATAATTATGTATGTATTTGGAAGAAAAATCGAAGTTTGCGCTGTCCGGGCGTAATATAAGAAAAACTTAGTCAACACGAGCGGAGCTGCATTTGGTGCTAATTAATATAAAATTATTACATATACACTTCATATTATAAAATGGGTCACTATTTTCACCATGTGATTCATACTTTGATAAATGAAATATAGTAAATGAAGGATGAAAACGGGAATAGCCTCTGGGGAGGAAATATAGTCTCTGCCACGCGTCCTCTCCACTTCTAGAACGCAACGGCGTGGTGGTTGCTTCTTTACGTCAATATTTGGTGCTTGCTGTTCTGATTAAAGCAATCAATTCACTCCAAAAGCAGCAAGACTCAACTACTCTTTAATTTAGTCCTAGTCATAACACAATTTTTAGAATATGAAAATAATAAACGATGTATCTGTACTTACTAGAAATCCACAACATTTTCTTCCTCGCACAACAACTTTGTGAAACCAACTTACGCCGGCGGTCTTTCGGTCGGCAACGCACCTGCATACCCTCTAGTGTTGCGGATGTTCATGGGAGGCGGTGATCCCTTAACATCAGGTGAGCCCCCTGCCCGTTTACCCTCTTACGTAAAAAAAAAAACTTAATCCATTTAATCCATTTAATCCATTAAATCCATTTAATCCATTTAATTTATTAAAAGAACTTTTTTCTTACTACAAAGTTACATACTAAATTATTCAATTAACTGTAAAAGCTCTTTAAAATTCTAAGATATAAGCACATACTATCAGTTTCATAATTAAGACGTAAGGCAAGTAGGTCAAACATTTAATTATAGAATTATTTATTATAAACAGCCGTATAAAAAGATCTTTAAATAATCTTAGTAGAACTGAATTGAATAAAAAGCCGATAATCTATCTAGTATAAATTATTGTTATCTCCAAACGTACGTACAGAATAATATAGACCCTACCTTAAGTGTAAACTTTTAAGAATTTCTTTTTATGACTGATATTTGCTGGAGGGCTTAACTGTCCTTAAGTAGTATTTAGTAATATATTAATCACTCAAACTATTTATCGTTTTTTTTACATTGGTGAAAAACTCGTGAAGTGACTTCTCATTAGTTGCATTTCGACGTCACCCAGCATATAACCTACTTACATAAAAAAATCAGTTTTTAAAAATTTTCAATAAAGAAAAATCGGTACGTATCGGTATAAACATAAATATGAAAATTCAATAAAAATAAAAATAAAAACTCCTTTTTGTTTCTAGATTAACAAAATTATTATTCATGCTATATGACTATTTATTTCACATGTCGTATCAACATTAATATTTCCTGCCTACGATATTATAATTTCACACTTTACTTGATAAGATTTTATTTAATACGACGACGAAAACATAATTCGAAATGGATCGTGTCTCTGACACTTGTTTAAGTGTAAACTGCTGTACTTTTGTGATAAAACATCACATTTCCATAATTTAGCGAGACCGAATACTGAGAACGATTTTAACAAGTCTCTATTCTGTATTAAAATGAATATTTTTTAATATTTTAGATAACATGCTATTTATAATATATTTGAAATTTTATAGAACAAATATCCGTTTATAAAATCAATCATTCAATGCTATTCAGTCTTTTTGTAAAAATCCATTTTTTGCGATATAATATTATGTAGTTTTCTACAAGACATTTTTCACAAGTTCAATATTAAGATCATTTTTCAGGCTTATGTAAATATAAATTATAAAACTTTAATCTTACAATTACTACAAAAGAAGCTAATATTTTTCCGAAACATATTCCATATGGATGGCAAGTTAAAGTTTGGCTTCAATTTTAAGTTTACTGAGAGTGTTTATATTGGTGAATGTTGATATAAAAATCTTTTTTTTTCTATTAATTATTAGTTTATAAATCTTGATCATTTTTATTTAAGAAAGCCAATCTCATGATACCCCACCAAATGCCATCGTCTGTCCGAAAACACACTAATACAAGTACAACCAGCCAGACCGCGACACATGTGGAATTAACTTCCGCCGGCGATCTTTCCGAAACGATACGACTTGGGAACCTTCAAGAGAAGAGCCTATTCTTTCCTTAAAGGTCGGCAACGCGCCTGTATGCCTTCTGGTGTTGCAGATGTTCATGGGCGGCGGTGATCACTTAACATCAGGTGAGCCTCCTGCCCGTTTGCCCCTCTTACAAAAAAAAAAACATGTATAGTCTTTACAAACTCCGATATACCCCGAGCGGGCATCAAACCCCCGACCAATGGCTTTTATAGCAGATCTACCGCTGCGCTGCTATGATCGCCCTTTATATTAACTAAATTTAATGATTTATCTCTGTTTCTTAGTAAAAGACTTTTAATAAATTATATAAGTATAAGGTAAGAATAGTAGTATTTCATAATAGAAACACGAGCATCATCTATAGTTATGTAGTTAAACTTTCTCAGTCTCACCTTTAGAGTCTTATAGCTTTAATTCCTATGATAATATATCGTTTATTCCCTTTGACGCCTGTGGCCAAATATTTATTTACGTGTTAAACCAAACCTCAATAATTAGGTAATAAATATTTATAAACGAAACGCTGGTATCCCATCATGTTGCCGATACTGTTCTACGTCTTTTTTTGTAAACGTCAAAGCAGCCTGCATCCTTCTAAAAGCTATTTATCATAAGCAAAACATTTGGTCAAATAAAAATAAACTCTTACCATTCAATATAAAGTCCATTTTTAAATAATGGTGTTCAAAATGATAGCAGTTCAAAAAAAAGTGAAAACATGTGTGAATAATCACAGGAGTACTTCTTTGCAACCGCTTTGCGAATGAGATTTCACAGTCAGCTAGTTAGGTATAAATGCAATATAAGTTTACGAAGTGCCATATTTTTTTTTCGTTCGTAATAAAGTCGTAAGTAGGGTTGAGTCAAAACAGGTGGTGATTTAAATATTACAAGGCCTTATTGTATTAATCGGAATATAAAATGAAAGGTGTACCTATATACTTTTTCAATATTAGGAGTTATTGAATTTACGATAAGGGGATACTTTAGTAGTAGTAGAAACACAAATACCCTTTCATAGAAAATCGGCCTAAAGTAACAGAGTACTGTTACGTTTCGTGCAATGAGTAAGAGCAAGGGAGGCTCATTCTCCTACCCCCTTTGCTCCCTTCTCTTTTTCCCTCCTTAACCCTACCCTCCCTTCCCTTGGGGTGACAACGCACATGTGATACTTCAAGCATCGTGCGCATTCATAGGTTGCGGTGACTACTTTTCGTCAGACGGACCGTATGCTTGTTTGTCATGACATAAAAAACCTTTCAAATATAAAATGATAAATAATTTGAGTGTATATGGTGTATATGGTGTATATGTTAATTCTATTACCGAAACTAAATAGACAACTGTAAATAAGTAATATTTACATTTCATTATAACTGTACTAAAAAGGAACTTCAAATTATTCCTATTTACTTCTAATTACCTTTCATATAAATTATAGTATCACAAGTAGGTATTTTCTTATAATTTCTTGAATAAACATTTATAGTAAATTGAGAAAAGAACGATCGTTGTGGCGTGCTGGTAGCGAGCCTACTTTGAACCTCAACGGTCCCAAGTTCAATTCCCGCTCGGAGCAGGTGTTTGTTTTAAATATATGTTTCGATCTGGGCGTTTGTCCTTGTGCGGCCCCCCACCGTGTCTCGGAGAGCACTATAAGCTCTCGGTCCCGGTAATTATCATAACATCTGATAATAACATAATATGGCAATAATGGTTAACTCTTGATAGGTAATTTGCTCTTATCCAATGAGGCACTGGTTTGCCCTTTGGGATACGGTCAGATGGCAATCGCTCTATGTAAATACTAGTAATCTCTCAGTGTAAAGCATATCCTGGGTAAATCCTGGGAAATAATTCTAGGAAGAAAAATAAAAAAGAAAGTTTTAGTGTCTCCTTCAGCTGAGGTTTTATCAACCAATAAATATCTCGCTTGCATTATTAGTAGGTATATTTGGAACAAAATTAGTAGACATTAAACCTAGATAATAAAAGTCTCTATAAATTAAACGGACGTCGAATAACAAGTTACATTTTAAGCAACGTTGACGAGAGGCATATTGGAGCAGTAAAACACTTTTATTACGAGAAAAACATTACTCTTTTTATTTTATTCTTTACATTGACATAACTTTTAAAAGGTTAAATTTCTTTAAAAAAAATTGTACAGACATAGATTTATAGAATTTTATACTTAATTTGAAATGGTATAGAAAATTTAAAATGAAATAAGTTTAATTAATTTTACAGTCGGGTATAATTTACTTAATTAGTGATTTCAAAATAACTATTTTAGGGTTCTGTACCCAAAACAACGCCAATGGAACCGTATAACTAAGGCTCCGCTGTCTGTCCGCCTGTCCGTCCGTCACTCAGGAGGCTGTATGTCACGAATCGTAATAGGTAGAAAGTATAAATTTTCACTGAATTTTCAATGGCTTCTGCAATAAAAAAATACTAAAAAGAAACTTAAATTTAAAAATAAAGGATATGGGGACTCCATATAAGAATTCGATAATTTTCACGTTTTTTGCTGTATCGGCGGTAGCTTCACTTAGGCGGACATAACAGACTGTATATTTGACGAATCAAAAGCGCTTAAAAGCCTATTTGAATAAAGAATATTTTGAGTTTGAGTTTGAGTATCTCATTAATAGTATACAGTAATAGAAAATCAGTACGAATATGCATAGATTTAGTTTTTCCGCGTTTGATTAAAATTAAAGGCTTCATGTATGGCACTGGGACTTAATATTCTTGGACTGTGGTACGAAACCCTTTATGCACGAGTCCGACACGCACTTGGCCGGTTTCTTATGTCTGATAATGTTCACATGAGATTGCTTTGACAACTTTATTGTGGTCTTCGATGCGGTCATTTCGAAATAAAATTTTAATTAGATCATGTTCCATTATAAAATAAATTGGTCTCTCTTATAGCCCCTTAGTTACTTTAATTTTTATATACTCAATTTAGTTTTATTGAAACTAATGTTAAATACTCTAGTATTGGTATTCTTGTGAGGTCATAATTATTAAGATTCAAAAATAAATAAATAATGCCTAACATTTTACTATGAAAAAGGGACATCTGCAAAAAGCTACTTAATAAACGATTTACTGTACAAATCAGATAAGACTATAGCAAAGTGTACCGCAAGTCAGTAGATCTTTCACAAGATCATAAAGATCTCATAAACTCGACTCCGAAAAATGTCCAACCAATAAAACAATAAAGGAAGCAAATATAAAACAAAGAGAGAACTATAAATCAGATGGTTCGGTGTCGTTTCTTACAAACGTTACCATCCCACAGACTAAGGCCTGACATCGGGCTGTTAACGGAAATTTATTGTTCATCATGACCGTAGCAGCCTCATTCTCATAAATTTTTGTGTAATAGGAGTAGATTGATACTAGATGAGAACTGATAAGTACGAAATAGAAGTAATTGGGTTGTTTTATGAAGATACAAAGGTCAACAAAGAGCAGCTAACAAACGAGCAAATAAATCCGGTTATACTATTAACACGCCTAATGTGAAAATGTGACAGTTTGTATGTTTGAAAGATTGGATAACATTTTTTGTTAATTAATTAAAAATAAATATAGCTATAAAAATACAACAAATAATTAAAATCAAAAGTCATACAAGGATACTTCATTAATTCCATTATCTTCATATTTTATATGGTATTCAATAGTATTATAGCATAACCAATTTTAAATTACATTATCATTGAAATAAATTACAATATAATAAAATCATTCATCATTTAAAAAGTCAGAAATAGTGTAATAGCATTTACTCGTCAACATGTCCAACATTCTTTTCTTGAATTTATACAAATTTAGATTTTTATATCTACAGGTATTTTGTTGTTTATTGTTATAGCCATATGGTACACGCTTTGTGACATTAGTGCAGTATTGGCTTTAGGCAAGAGTAGCACATAAGATCTATTTACCGAAATAATGTTAGGTTCCTTAGGGATTTTCCAAAAACGTGCTTCACATAATCACTTTAAATTTGAAACATTGTATCTTACGGAATGTTTTACTTATCTCTGTAACCTATTCTGAGTTCATCGCGGACGAAGTCGCTTGCGAAACTAGTATAAAACCACTTCATAATATATATGTTATTACTGCTGTGAACTCAAACATTATGTAAGGAAATTCCCGTCGATTAATGGTTAATAATAACAGAATGGTTCTGGTGGCTGAGCAGGTGTTAAAATTAGAATTTATACGAATGAGACCAGGTCGGGTGGGATTTCGTGAGCGCCATTCCATTGTAATTAATTGCTTTTATTTATGTCGTTCTTTTTTAAACGGGATAATTTCGAGTTAGCTTTTGTACAATGTTTTTACATACAACGATACATGAAATGTTAACTAACTTTATAATGTAATATCTAAGTACTTTATAAGCTTTTATCATAGTTCTACTTTTAAAGTATTAAACTAGATATTGGACACTGTTGTTGCATTGTGGGTAGCGAGTATGCTTTTATTCTCGACGGTTGCGGGCTCGATTCTGCTCGGGCAGACGTTTGTAATGATCTTGCAAATATCTGTTTCGGTCTGGGCGTTTGTCCGTATGGGTCTCCCCACCGTGCCTCGGAGAGCACGTTAAGATCCGATATCTTATAGCTGCAGTCACTCGACACTTCGCCATGTGCCAACAGATATATGTAGAGCTGAAACCCAGGAATAATATAGAGTTGACACTTATAACTCTTCTATTGAATCTTTCTTTACCAAGAAGTCAAGAGAATTACAGTTTCTAGTATACTAGTTGCATCCGCGGCTTCGCTCGCGTGGTGCACCGATTCTATATTGCATGAGACCCTAATTCATTTCCGAAAATTAATGTAGCCTTAGCTACTCCATATAGTAGTTCCTATATCTTCAGCTATCTGCGAGTAAAAGTCCTGCTAAAACCATTCCATCTGTTTCATAGATTGGCCAGAAAAACAGACAGCCAAAAAAATTTTAAATATTGCTTTTTTTAAGTAGCGTATATAATTTCATATGTAGTTAATAAAAAGTTGTTAGTTTGGATTTACAAATAGACACTTCAATTTTATTTACTTGTATAGAATTATACATATAATAATCATCACTATCATTATCACTATCACTATCACTATCACTATCACTATCACTATGTAGTATAAAACAAAGTCGCTTTCTCTGTCCCTATGTATGCTTAAATCTTTAAAACTACGCAACGGATTTTGATGCGTTTTTTTAAATAGATAGAGATTGAAAAGGAATGTTTATATGTATAATAAAATCCATTAAATAGTGGAGAAATATTGTTATTTTTGAGGTTTCTAATGTGATGTCGTAAAAAATCGTGCGGGCCACGGGCAGTAATGAATAAATCAAAACTATTGGATCGATTTTAATAATTTTTTCAGTGAATAACATAGGCTATATATTTTATACCCGTGCGAAGCCGGAGCGGGCCACTAGTTATGTATAAAGTAAAAAATCAATAGACAATCTTTACATTAAGTAGCTCATATCCGTATTAAGATTTTGATAAAAGCCAACTCAAGTATAAAGGCAAACTGGACGTATAACTTTCCAGACAAGTATTTAAGTACATTTTGTACCAAATAATTCCGTCTGTCAAACTTGCCCGTGTTTTGATTAGTTTGCAAGATCCATTTATCAAAGGGGTCGTTGTTTCTATAATTTATTATACTTCATTCGATTAATTGATTTCGTTTTGGACAACGTTAGAATAACAGCCGTAGCATTATAATTAATTTTTAATGAGCTCCATCTATTCCTAATGATGCTACAATTTCTATGTTCATTTTAATTCGTATATGTTATTCCATATTAACTAATCCCTGAGACTTATATTCAAAAGTCATCCACACGTCTTATTTATTGTACAACATTAATCATGGACGACGGACCGATTCTAATTAAAGTATATGAAGGCAATTAAGGCACTAAATAAAACTTTTCATACAAAACATTGTTTCTTGTGTTTCGGTCGGCCGTATGGCTGTCCAGTTCGGCCCCTGCTGTTTCAATTAAATCACTGACAATACTCGTAGTTCAAATGCCTGACTAAAATGGTACCAAAACAGGCCGAGTTCTACTGTCACGGTTACTGCGACGAGATATTTTTGATATTTTGCTGAACAAAAAAAAAAAAATTCTGATTTTTTTTACGATTAAATAAATTTTAATTTGTGTTACAATTATATGACATAGTTAAAGTATGTATCAATTAGAAGACGGTGATGTTATCTGATTTGATATATAATCAATCATTTCGATATCTACTTATTGTCTTTAATTTAACCAAATAATATTATATTCAGATATACACATTCGTAAAACAATGCTCTCCTATAGCAGTCATTTAAAAAATATTTATTTCTTGTAGTAAAATATTATATAAAGTATCAAGAGTGTCCTATCCATCTAGAATCTTGTTATAGACTTCACGATTGAACTCATGTGCCGACAGAGCCCCGATAACATCTAATCCAGATCCCCCCCACTCTTTAATTGATTCTTTCATAGAGAATAAATGATTCGTCATACTAGTCAAAGTTGAACACACCAAATGTTAAAGTTCAACTGATAAGTTATAAAAGGGAAATAAATATTAAACTCTATTACTGCTGCTTAAGTATCAAAATAGTATGCAAATGTGTTTTTGGTTATAGCAAAAATCTCTTGCTAATAGAAGTGCGTAAAATTTGCTTCAATTTTTTTCTTGATGCTTTTTTCATAACATACTTGCATATATTGTTGTTAGCTCTGCTAGCCATAACAGTACGGATAAAATTATATTATTAAGCTACGAAGTTTAAAATATGTCAGCATGTTTTTTAAATATATTCATTGTAGACTAAGTCAATAATAATTATTCTGTTTAAAAGAACATCTCATGACAAAGACAAAAAGGGTCGGACGCCTTCTTTTTAAAATCGGTTGAAAGTGAGTCCAAAAAAATGTAGATAATATAAATAAATTTATTTAAATATGTAAACACTTAAAAGTCAAACCTACCGTGAATACAAACAACCCGCCCTTGTAGACGTAATATTACCTGGGGATTTTATATTATCCCACGTATAAAATGTTCAAAATAAATACAAGCCTCATAAACGTCAGCCATTAGCCCGTGACGTCACAAATAAACTGAGCCAGCGAGAGCGCGCAACTTTGTCAATTCAGCAAAAGTTTGATCATATTACTTTGCTAACGTTATATTTACGTTTTGAGACAAATTCGGTTTTCTTTTGTGGGTAATAAACGTTGGAATTATTATCTACGTGTCATGTTATTTTAATAAAAGAAAATCAATATTTTATTTTAAAATGACTTAGTGATACATAGATTATAAGACACTAATTGACAGGAACAACGGTGCAATTAAAGACCATCGTTTTCAGTTTTTTTTTTATAACATAAAGGTACAAGCGTACGACCCGACTGATGTAACTTTTAACGATTGCATCACCAAGATTATTACAAGCATGTTACCATTTAGGGGGTGAAAAGGGACAGAACTTGTAGAGGTACATAGAATATAGTGAATTTATTATATTTAATAGTGCAATTTTACTATTATTTTTTATGTTTTTAACAATTTTTTTTTTATGTTTTCAACAATTTTTTTTTATGTTTTCAACAAATTTTTAACACTGTAATATCTATACCATTTGCAAACTAATTTTTTTAAACAGATTATTATTTGATATATCAATTATAAAAAAAGAAAGTCAATGAGCTAATTTCTCGTGAAATTTCTTTTGTGTATCATAGATTTACTGTCTAAAGAGCTCCAATAGATACAGCAATAGATAGTCTTGAGATATTTACACAGCTAAGAGCATGTACAACATAAAATCGTATATGTTTGCAGGCAATAGGCATAGGCATACTTTTCGATGTGCTCCCATTTTAAAGAAAGTGATACCCACTATACTATACTAGTCTATTGCTAAATATTAAGTGCAATTTATTTAAAAAGTTTCATCAAGTGATTTTGGATTAATGATAAAATATTGCTTGACTTGAAGAGTCCTAAAAAATGCAACGGGTCGTTAAGTATTATTGGACTAAGTTACGATTTTAAGTAATCATTAAACGATTTTTATCAATATCACCGGACGTGGTTGCAGTGGATTTCAACATAAGGACAAACAACATAGGACCCACAACTAGAATCGTCGATTGTCCCAAATTAACGAACCGTTTTATTACGGTTAATGAATCGGCGGTGCGATCTTATCTACCCATCAATGTCAGCCTGAAATCTATTAGATGTAGTTAGTATGTAGCGTTATTAATACAATAGTTACTTTTTATATAATTCTATATACAGGCTAGCACTTGACTTTTACTAACACCTGATGTTAAATGATACAGACTAAAGTAGAGCGCGATTACCTAGAAGATTCGTATTCATTCTTGATTTGAAGGTAATAGTGAACTGTAGGGGGTAGAGAAGGCAAAGGTCGGTCTTACCGGTGACTATCAGGAACGAGGAATTAAAGCATTTCGTAGGTGGCATTTCGTAGGTGTCCTTGCGTTTCTTTGGTATGTACGTGAACTATATTTTTTGGTTATTTTTGAATTTATTCAGTCTGTGTCTGTTTGCGGCTTAAGTATTTTTTTTAATATAAAAATATTAGCAATGTTTTATCAAGACATTACTTATATTCTATACTATTGCCACATCAAAATCGAACCCGCGACCTGTGGCATTTAAGGCAGGTTCGCTACCACTGGCGCCACAGCGTCGTCAAATTCGGAGTGCTTATTATTTATTTTTTTTCTCTTTATTTATTTTGGGATTTTTATTCGAGACGAACATGTCAATCCCATTGTAACCTATCTAACATATATGACAAACACACAAAAGAAAAAGTAATTAGAATCAGACATCAAAAAAGCCGCTTTAGCGGTAACTTCTGTTAACTTAAATTTACAACCGCCTGTAGATTGTATTTAAATTGCATAAGATATATAATCGTTTATGAAACAATATCGTAATCGTGTAAAAATGTACACCAAGGGACCCAAATTCCCACCCTCTTTTTTATTCTCTTTCTCTTGCTTATCCTTCTATCCTTCAAATCAGGTTGCCCATAATAATACTTCTAGTATTTTATGAGAACATATTCTATAGTGACCACATACCATCAAAAGAGTCTTTGTTTATAATATCAGTAAATTAAAAAAAATAACATGCACCACTCAGACTCCCTTGGACCAAAAAAAAACAGAGTAATTTATTCATCGATATATCACAAAGAGCCACCATTTTTTAATTTAATCCGATATATTTCTGTCGATAACGATCTTACCCTACAAAAAATATAGCAAGCTAACGACAAAGGATACATTTAGTGTAAATGGATCAAAACGCTATCTACACCACCTCATCGATTCTGATACAAAGTGACTACAGATAGTGTGGGACAAGGGCGGTCTCTCTTGCAATCGCCGAGTCATTCACAGCCTAAATATTTAAACCAGCTAGTCAAATGATTTTATACTAGTTTTGCCCGTGAACCCGCTCCCGTGGTGTACCGATTTTTCTTTACTGTACCGAACCCTAATTCTTTTCCTCAAATAAAGTAGCCCATGTGACTCCTTATAATATCAGCTATATGCCAGTGAAATTCCTGTTAAAATCGATTCAGAGATTAGTCAGCACAAACTGACAGACAGACACAAAAAAATTAAAAATTATTTTTTTAAGTAAGTACCGTATATACCGTGTTTAAAAAGCTGTTAATTTGGGATTGCAAACACTTCAATTTTATTTATTTGTATAGGTTTATAAAATTATCAATGTCAATTGTATTATATTGAGATTTATATATTTATCACCACTCGTTATATAACGTATAATATAGTCTGGGGTTACATTTTTTTAATTTTTTAAAAGCTAATAAGTTTTAAAATTTCTCTCCAGCGTTAAGATAACGTTTCATTAACTTTGAATAATTTAAGCGTGAATAATAAATAATTCAACGGTGGAAATGTCGATTGTTAATGGCAGAATTTCCGGTTCATTCCTGTCCTCCTGGGATCGTCTTACCTACTTCTAGCTCATATTATTAGGATGAAAACAACAAAGTTGATAACGAGTTGAAACATTAAAATACTCTTTAAATTAAAGACAATACCGTCGATCTATATGACTAATTATGCCTTAAACAGGCATAATTGTAAACTACTTTTCTATTTTATATTTTGTACTGTATTTTCTAATCTGTGTCATCAGAGTACAGCACCTTAGTCTTATCCAGATATCTACATGCAAGCAACAAGGTGGTACAGACTACCGACGACGCTGTGCTCAACTCCATTGTACTATAATGGTCCTTATAATACTGCCTTGAATATTTTATTACAAGAGTAGCGGGCCAATATATATAAGCGTTTATTATAAAGATATGTTGTATTAAGCTTTCGATGCCCATAATGACTGTGTTGTTAGGTATTTTTAATTTATCAAGTACTAGCTTCTGTCGGTGGCTTCATGAATAATGAGTTTTAATGAGGAACATTTAATGCAACATGTATCAAAGAAATGAGTCGCTCGAAATACAAACATTCATCCCCCAATACACAATGTTTTATTCGCAGTAAAGTTGAACCTATAACCGTCTCTATGGTCTTATCTATATTTATACCAAAATTCAACATAATCTGCACACCGGTTTAAGCGTGAAAGCGTCACGAACAAAAAAATCCACTTTCGTATTTATAATATTATTTTAGTAGTAGTAGGGCCATGCTTCTCCAAGCACAAATGGGCCGGCTGGACGGGGAAGTATTACCCTCTCACAGAAATTCGGCGTAACAGAGTACTGTTGAGTTTCGTGCGATGAGTGAGAGCACCGGAGGCTCAAGCTCCCATCCTCTCTTCTCTACAAAAGGAAGGGTCATTTTTGGCCTTCTTGTCCCTTTTCTCCTATCCCTTGGGTTGGCAACGCGCAAGTGATACTTCAAGAACCGCGCGCGTTCGTAGGTTGCGGTTACTGCTTACCATCTGGCGGACAGCTTGTTTGATTGTCTATTGCAATGAATTAATATTGAAATATAATAAATTAGACTATTTAAAAATATTTAAGTTTTTAACAGGTATAAATAATGTATTAATGTGTATTAAAGTAGCAATCTAAATTACACAATTATGTATGACTCTAAAATATAAAGAATTAAGAAAGTATTAAAAGTACATTTACTATAAAATATATTAAAATAATCGTGATCAATATTATAATTATGTATTATACACAATGATACAATATGTGACCAATCTATCTATCAGCAAAATTGCAACCAATGTGGAGATTAACCTACAAAAAAGGAAATAAATGACAATCCTGCTCACAATTGTGTCACATAAATTTCCTATTAATTATACATTAACTATAATAATATGATATTATGTAATATATAAGGTGAAAACGGAAAAGTAATAGAAAGCTAATACCGAACTTGCCTAATTTTATAAAATAATCCATAATACGGTACTTTCAGGAACGAAATTGTTCTCAATTTCTTTGTTTATAAAGTCTTTGTCGTTAACTTTAACTATCAAATCTTAATAATAGCCTCAAGATAAGGATAACGCTTACCGAACCGGATATAAATTTTTAAATATTCCGGATTACATTTTGAAATAGCCTCAAAGAAATCCCAATTCAGCAATTCAACTCATGTACTCGAATGCGGCAAAACTTTCTGATATTAATCCATACTTTATCCATAAAACCTTTAGATATTGCTTTTAGTGCCTATTTGAAACATATGCTATAATAAATTATTGTACAATAAAAAACTTAAGTTTCCTTATTGCATATTGAATTTATTACCATAGAATTTTAACCAGTAGCAATAAAATTTTAATAAATTTTAAAGGATTTGCGAATAAAAGCTATCAATACCATTACAGTATATTATTAGTGTTGATTTTTGGCAAATAATACATGTAGTATTCTGTATAAATGTGTATTTGAGATAATTTTGCCATACTTTTTTCTCTTAAGCCTCGTGCTAAAAAAACCACTCTGGGATAGTTGTAGTAAAATCTCATATGTACTTATCATATGTTACTATATATTTTGAAAAGAATTATCATAGAACAGAAGTCATATCAATCGCCGGATGGAATGCCAAGTCTGTGTATTCACGAGTACAAAAAAAAGTAAGAAGGAACTAAAAGAAGAGACCCACCCTTATGAAAATCAATTGAAACGCAACAGTAAAGAACATCCTGTTTATGAGAATTTCTGTATGGAGGTAGTACTTTTCTGTTTGAGCAACCGAAATGTTCTACTGGTCATAAGACGAATTATCAAAGCAAAAAAAACTATTGTTATTAGTGGTACCGTAAATTCTAGAAAATACCGCAACCGAAAAAATTCCTTCCTTCGCTTAATATAAGATACAGATATAAACAGTCATATATATATTTTTTTATCTTCATCGTTTATTACTATATTTATGGCAATTGAGGACAGATTACTTCTACTACTTAGTGGTAGAATAGAAAAGATACATGACGATGAGTTTTCATCCACGTTATAGCAAATAGTAGCAAATTCTTTTATTAGTCTTCAATTTAATTATTGCAAATAGATATAATACCTTTTAGGAAAATTTTCGTTCACCGCTTTTTTTCCTATTCAAACAAATTCGGTTATACGAACAAACGCAATTATCTCGCTCCAAATGAAAACGTACTGACACTGAGCGCTCTTGTTTAGTGTCTCTTCATTAAGAACAAGTATTTACTTAAATTAAGATATCGGTGATGGGATCTTATTCAACTGCCAGTTATATAGGTCAACTTTTATTATAAGTCAAATTTAATTGTAGGAATTGAGATGAAAGCAAACTTTGTCAAAGAAAGATAGATTTCCGTATCTTGATAGAAAGCAATTGCCGTGGTCAATCTTTGCAGGAACACCAACAACATTGCCACGTACTACTTTATAAGACAGGAAAGAGTATGATGAGGAAAGGAGACGAGACTCACAATCATCGAACGGCAAAAGTATAGGTATTAGCAGTATAACGGTATTAGTAGTACCTTATACGCGCCCGCCATGTGTTCGCTTCGCTTCACGTCAACCTCGCAAACACGCTTCTTTCGATATATATTCATTCGATAAATGCAATTTATTATTTATTAATTATCATAGGAGTCAAATTATATGCAACAAATTTTAAAGAGGGATAACGCGCGTGCTGATGCGCGTGGCGTGCGCGTAGCGTGCGCGAAGCGGGACTTACTTATTACATATAAGTGTCTATTGATATACAATTAAAATAGAAAAGGAAAAGCCGGTAGGCAGAATCTGCTTATTACTTATATCAAGACGTCTAGAAATGGTAACCCATGAAGGGTTACTATTTCTAGACATAAGGACTATTATCTGAACTTCGTGTGAACCAGGTTAAAGATTATTTATCAGATATTACAACAGGTTGCAACATGTTCTTTGAGGCAAATTAGCAGGTCCACGTGGATGACAGACTTAACTAGACTAATCTAGACTAGACTAGACAAAAGCAATACAGATATCTCCACGGTCAATATAAACGCTTATATATATGGAATGCTTTACCGGCACACGTGTTCCCTCATTCTTACAACCTGGGGTCCTTCAAACGAGGCGTGAACAGGCACCTTGCGGGTAGGCAGGGCGAGGATGGCTAGTACAGTTCGCCTTGTGCAACGACATTAGCCACCTTCGCGTGTGGACTCCACTTCCACTTACCATCAGGTGGAGTGGAGTCATTTGCCCTCCGGCGTTATATAAAAAAAAACATCTGCCTTGAGTGAGAATCGATTCCACGACCGTGGCCATAAGAAGTATATTTGGTACACCAGCCAGAAGCGAAGACGGCACTGATAAATAAATTTTATAACCATAATGATATTTTGTCACGCTAACCTTTTTCTTTGAAAAATAAAAATATTTGGGGTAACTATAATATAATAATTATGTGATATTTATGAATTGGCTCTGAGCATTATATCAGAGAATTCCAATTTGTTCCGTTTAGTCTCAGTAGGGTATTGGCACTTTTTATAAAATTATCATATCAACAACATTATATTGAATTTAATTTATGATAGCCAACTAGGGTAGCAAATATTTAAGGTATTAAAGGACGTTCTCTCTTTTAAGTTTTGTTAATGTACATATTGTTTATATTGTTACGATATATATCTGCTGACAATTGATCTGCCTTAACACCCAATAGTTGCGGGTTCGATTCCCTGAAGTGTTTTTAATTATCAGACAAGTATTCGAGTATTTGTGGTTTTGTGCTTACGGGCCTCTTACATAGGATAGTACTGTCCTCATGAGGGCCGACCAGTGTGTAAAGTTTATTTATTTAAATCTAACTAAAACTAGGATATTAAATTAGTAAGCAACATTATATCAATTTATAATGTAAAAGTAAGTCACTGCCTATTGAATCAACAACATGGAGTCAACAATTAAAAAGTCCACTAAAATATAAAAAGTACAGTCACCCTACAAGTATGGCGTTATGCACCTTTAACTGTTTTAAGGGTGCCGCTGAAGTGAAAAACTAAACCAAAAAGGACAGGTGCGAATCCTTCCACAGCGGGGGTCCACCAATAGTCCTGCCGAGTCAACCCATAACCTTAATTGATAGGAATCGTTAACCTTTAAATGCTCGCCTTCGTTTCCTCAACATAAATACTCAGATTCTAATCTTGTTTTTTTTTTTATCGGCTGTTATTTTATACGTCGTCTGGTTAGCGATCGTTTTATTTTCGGGTGCCTCGCCGAGTCGATAGATCGTTATTTCGTAATAAACAGTCCATTCTTCGTCATTTGATATTTTCGAGATTATTAGAATGTGATAGCTTGAATAGAGACCGGCGCTGTCGTTTTGGTTGCCGGTTATAATGTTTAATGTCAAATTACGTATGGTGAACATGCTTGATCATAAAATTCGATATGACTGTAATTGTTTTTGTTGGAAATTGTTTTTTTCGAGACCTGCCTACCATGGCCTACCATGAACTCTTATTTCGATTAAAATAGAGACCTAAATTGAGTTGCATCGCCATTTCTGTTGTTACTAAAATGGTATTCATGGTACACCCTCAGATACCGGAACTTTATACAAGGTATTACACTAATTTCTTATATATTATAATCAAAAGTTATAAAAACCTAATTTAAAAAAAATACGTAATTCTCGTAAGAGAAGCAGTTGTCATATGCTAGAATTATGAACTAATACAAGTATTAATTTTTCTAATGATATTTTTTTTTTACTTAATATAAACTAAATAACATAAATGCATTGTGATAAAATTGCATTAGTTTCAAAACTCAAACAAAATTCAAAAGCAAGTCTGAAACTTTGCTTATTATAACATTTTAAAGTTAAATTAAACAAAAAATGGAAATTGAAACAAACCATTAAAGAAAGATTAAAACCTTGAGAGAATTCATCAAAGCCTTAAAAGTTAGTTCCGGCTTAACCGTTGCAACTATGAGTTGGGAAGTAAACTTTGAACTCTTAGAAACTTGAGAAAACCCGAGACTAACGAAAAAAGCGGCTTAATTGAAACTGTAAACTTTTTAATCGCTCTTTAGGTCTTATGTTGCCCGAGAAATGAGTGAAAGTTGATTAAAAATATAATGAGGTAGTAAGAGCGTTCTTAACACCTACCGCCGAAATTTGGGTTTGGGAGACACTTTTGGGCTATTTTCTGGCAGATTTAATACAACATTTTTTTGGGCAATATACATTTTTATTTGCAATTTTATAATTTTCTAATTTACTTTTCACATGCTGTATACTTATATTTCTCATAGTTTTTGTCTTTTAGATTGACATTTTATTTTGTCTCGAAAATGATGGAAGATCAAAGATATTGCGATATTAAAAGCTACTTTTTTTTTCGGAATGTGTTTGCTGTTGGCCCTACTGGCCTTGACAGCGTCACCGGGCGGGGGGCCGAGTACAGAGACTCAGCCGTGATAAAGGGGCAGCCCTCACGGGGGCTTAAATTTGATTCCGTCGTTAGGGTGCCCCCTGCGAAGCCTTAAAAGCTAGGTTATTAGATAAATATACAGCATTTTTCGCGCCTTGTATCGAGCAAATTTTTTTTTTTAAGTTCTGTGTAATTTAGAGTTAAAGAGAGAACTTCTCTTCAGCTTGGCTCTCTTCAGCGCTAACTAATAAGTTACTAAACTTAACAGAACTTAAATTTTTTTGGTATAAGTAAATGAATACACTTGAAGAGAAATTGGTCTGTCATAGTATAGCTAAAACAATTAATTTCATATTGATATTACCTATAAATTAGACAAACTATATAACAAGAGATGATATAGAATTCACATCAATATAAAAACACAAATTTCCAACGAAAAATAACAAAAACTGATAAAGAAAATTATTGTCAAAAAAAGCTGTGTTTAATATTCTGAGAATGTTGCTACCCCGAATAATGACAAAACTTGGCAAAGAATGTGAGATATTGGAAAACCGTAGTTCAGTCTCTTTAATAAGGGGTTAGCTTCATTGTAACAATTTCATATTTACTTCTGTTACAACATACCGATGGGTAATATTAAATTTTTTGTCCGCGATTCGGTTAGTAAAATTTTCCTAGAAGTTTCCTGTATATAAGATATTAATCTTGTCAAATATTGATATTGGTTTTGTGTTCATTAAACAAAATCTGATATTGTTAGGTATTTTCATGCTTACTACATAGTATAAAACAAAGTCGCTTTCTCTGTCCCTATGTATGCTTAAATCTTTAAAACTACGCAACGGATTCTGATGCGTTTTTTTTTTTTATAGATAGAGTGATTGAAGAAGAAGGTTTATATGTATAATAACATCCATTAAATAGTGGAGAGAAAAAAACTGTTATTTTTGAGGTTTCTAATGTGATGTCGTAAATAATTATATTTAACGCGTGCAGGCCACGGGCAGTAATAAATAAATCAAAACTACTGGATCGATTTAAATAATTTTTTCAATGAATGACATAGGCTATATATTTTATACCCGTGCGAAGCCGGAGCGGCCCGCTAGTAGAATTATATGTATATGATATTGACTGTATTTGTTGTTCTCTTTCATGTCTAAATTGATGAAGTAATGATGATGTGGTTGAGAAGACCGTGCTGGATGGCAATGATTATTGGGTCCTACTTGGCCGTCTCTCTTGTCACTGATCAGGAGTGATTTATTCATCCATCTTTGAATTTCACCATACAAAGCGGGCGGGTATGTCTGGGTCAGCTTAGTGCAGGTCATGCAGGGGGGGTAGGTCTTGGATGCCATCAGCCCCTCCTTATTATCTATATCTTATCTTATCAATTTTAACTAGCTTATTAAAGACTTTAATTAAAAAAGAAAGAGAAGTATTGACAAGAAACGCAGCAGTTACTCATTTAAAATCAATTCTATACCTACATAGGTAACAATTAAATAAAATTACAACTATTTTTACTCACAAAGCATCGTTTTTAGTAAGATCATCAGTAAATTGTAATTATAGATTAAAATTATCACAAACAAAAAGTTTCATCATAATCGGTCCAGCTGTTTAAGAGGAGTTAAGTGACATACCCACGTACAGAAGAATTATATAAAGATATGCCTCACTTAAAACGTGTTTTAAAAGAAATCTTCATTGTAATAATTAAAACATCAATGAATGTAAAAGTTTTATTGTGGAATGAATTTTATTTTACGACATTATTCTTTTAATGGCTCTGTTGCATGGCTCTTGGGTACTGTTTCAAAGGAAAACATTCCTATTGCAGCTATGGGAGGTATTAAATTTTGTGAAGCGACGAAGTTTTCGAGCACCAGAACCGTCCTTTTCGACTCCTTTAACATTAATTTACTACAGAGAATTTATTAAGCAAAAGTAGAGTTACCTAACTAATTTATATTTACGACGTCTGAAGAATTATCTCCAAATTTACATTACATTTCAGAGTTTTTATTATATGTTTCTTAAATACTAGAATACCACACGTCACACGTTGCTGTGACACAATTATAATTCGTTCAATTATATTAGCGACCTGGGGGCTTACCATTCTTGCTCTTTTTGCGATTCAAATGACGATCAAAACTGAGCTACATCGCTATTTCGTACGAAGCCATATTATATATTTATACATCACGGTCATATAAAAACGAAATCGGCTTAGGTCACAATAGAATTGCATCGAACTAGAATTGTTACTAAAAGTTAATGGTAAGCGCCCCTGTTATCCATACCGTTGTGGTTTCATAGAAGTGTATTATCACTCGAATGTTGAAATTATACTGATCTTTTATTAAAGTGTTTCTAATTGTATAGTCTTACAGCTATATGATACTTATTCGGTTATACCTAATTCTTACACACTACAATAGCTAATTAAATGTATACTTGTGTTTATGATTCACAATATGATTTTTTTTCATTGACTAGGAAAGACTTAATGAGGTAAAGACTACCGTTGCGGCGTGTTGGTAGCGAGCCTGCTTTGTCGGTCGTGGGTTTGATTCTCGCTTGGAGCAAATGTTTATTATAAATATCTGTTTGATCTTTTGTTAAGCTGTTAAGCTAACGTGCTTAGCTCTTATCATAACGTCTAATAATAATCGTTGACTCTTAATAGGGAGTTTGCTCTTATCCAATGAGTTATTGATTTGCCCTTAGGGTTTCAGAGGTCAGGTGGCAATCGCTCCGTGTAAAAACTATTCTGTTAAAACGCTGTCAAATCTGTGTAAGAGTAATAAGCAGACTTTGGGCAAAATACCGGGATTATCCCGGCTTAGAAGAAGGAGAACTGAAAACTTTAAACTATTTATAAAACTATGCGTGTTAATTATACATACAAGGAAATAAGCCTTAATAGCTCAACGGTAGAAGGGCTAACTTCGATCCGCTAACGTGAGAGTCGAGGGTTCGATCCTGATCCCCATGGGCTATTGTCGTACCCACTCCTAGCGCAAGCTTCGAGCTTATTTGGAGGGCAATAGGAATATTAGTAATGCCTTGAAAAAGCATTGCTAATATTCTTTATAAAAAAAATTATATATATCTTTTAATATATTTATCTGTTGTCACTTATTAGTAGTTATTATTTCTACAATAAAATTTAATAACTAAATTACAATTTGAACTAGGACCTATTCATAAACAACTTTAACTATAAGGCATTTTGAGTGTTTTTGAATATTTTGTTTGAAAAGTTACATAAATAAAAAAATGATTAAATTTTTAGTGTGATTAAAATAAACAAAATTCTTTAAACATCGTTCGAACCGTCGTTAACCAGAAAATAAGCCATTAGCACGTTTTTAGAATATGAATTATCGACAATATTGCTTTCCCAAAGAAAAGTTAAATAGGGTATGTACTTGTGCTATTTGAAATGTAAAATATCACATTCTAATTTCCTCGTATGGACCACTTGTAGTTGGTTATTAAAAGTTGGAACGCTATTTGCCATTTGAACTATTTTCAACGTCGCATAATTCAAGCGAAGAAAACTTCAGTTTTGAAGTAAGTTTTTTGTTAGTCCTACTTTTTATAACTGTGCCCGCAGTTTCACTCGCGTTGAATAGTTTTTTTGACAATGTCACGCGGAATTCACACTTCCCGAGGATAAATCTTATCGTTTGTGTTAATCGTAATAATAACTAATATGTGCGTCAAATTTCATAGTAAGTAGTTTTTGCTGAAATACATGTTACAAGTTGGCAAGCAAGCATACGGCCCACCTGGTAAGCGGTTACCGTAGCCTATGAGCGCGTGGAGCACCATTAGTAGGTGCCACTCACGCGTTGCCAACCTCAAGATATTGGTTCTTGAATTTGCTTTGACCAGTAATTTCACTAGCCTACAATGCCCTTCAAACCGGAACACAGTAATGCCTAAGCACTACTATTTGGCGGTAGAATATTTGACACTGCGATGGTATCTACCTAGCCGGCCTCTTGCAACAAAAGACCTACCAGTGTGACTGTGATTGTACTGGTGGAATAATCTCTGCTGTGGCAGAGATTATCCCAACAGCACGCGATCGGGTCATCACGTCCCGACGCCGGTTAAACATATACTTATTTATTATACTTATTCTCTTTCTCTCTTTATATACTTATACAATATACTCTTACAATACATACAATAGATACTTACCTCACGATGTAATTCAAATTGCAAAAAAATTGTGATTGACCTGATTTTAATAAAACAAAACCTAAATGTTACTCACGAATAAGATTTTAAGAAGCTTATCAATTGACTTTTTAATTATTTATTTTTTGTTTAGCAGTGATGCGTGCACAAACAGATAGACATACATATCAAAAAAATTAATCAATGTGTATTTAATAACTTATTTTTAGACCCATACAATATTTTTTTTGGTAAAGTTCCGAAATATACAGGTACGTGAAATTTACAATTTTATTACATTTATAGATTTTTGAACAATTCTTTTAGACTTCAAAAACGTTGTTTGCTCCTTTTCATGTTTATCATAAGGATTTTAGCTTTGGAATATCTGTTCTTAGAAGGAAGCTTTAGATAATAAAAGTTGTTAACAAAGCGAAATATTTATATAAAACCACGACTGTGGTTTTATCAGTATTCATTTAAATTCAAAATAAGCTAAAGATAGCCTTGAGCCTTTATCAATTTCATCCAAGCGGGTTAGCTTTATGAACAACTTATTATAATCAACAATGCTTTTAATCACTTTACTAGATAACACAATAAATGGCTCAGCACTTTAACCACGTCGGATTTCAACGATTCGTCCTTTTATATGGTACGACAATGATTTTCTGCATCATGAAATATTAACTATCCATGTAAGGCTTCATTAGAATGACAGCTCTTCAAATATTGTCCTTCTAATCGAATGTTTTAATAGGTTGTATAGCTGTAACATATACATATACGTGCGTGGAATACCTAGGTATAACAAATTAAATTAAGTCACACGAAGAAATACTTCTAGCCAATTATGTACGACGGCAGCGGAGGGTCCAAAAAAACCAAAATTACTTATTATTGCTTTAATTACTTAATAATGAAATTACATGCTAAACTTAAAACTAGTACTGCTTGCTCGATGTGAGAGACAAGAGTGAATATAAAATTAAACCAATATCTTAAATTAAAATTAAACATTTATAACAATTTAAACTAATTCGGTGAACTCTGACTAAACATTTTTGAACTTTCCGATAAAATAGTTATTACGGCGAATACCCGGTGGTCTGCTATTTCCTCGAATCCGCGAGACGTGGGAACGTAACAAGCCTCACATTATTTAATTTGTAAATTTTTATTCAATTCCAATGATTTGAATATTATTACTAACTCTATTATATACACACATTACAACCATTTTCATACATTGCAGGCAAAACCACGTTCTATAAATGCTACCAAAACTCCATACTTGTTACAACACCTTCATAAAATAGACATTACTTATACCATTATAATGGTCATAGAGTAAATAATAGCATTATTCTTTCTTTGTACTGTAAAAATGCATTTATGAGAAAATAACGAGTAGAAAATATATCATGATAAATAGTCACCTGATTTTACAGAAACATTGCTTCCACAATAGCCATCCCGCATTGCACACGTGTCACAGAGTGGACAGCCGTTGTCCGCAATTTCACAGCTCGGAGCGAAAATAGATGCGGCTCTATATTTATTTCCGATACAACCTTAAATTATTAAATAACTTTTAACGATTTTTCTTTTGAATAATGAAACTTAATATCATTCTAATTTCGAAATTTAAAGATAAAATGATATTTTTATTTTAAAAAATACTAGAGAAATTGACTAAATCGATCGGGGATGTAGTCGAAATAGATTTAGCCGTATTACACTGTTTTATCTTTTGATTGTGAACGCTGGTGCTTAACTAGTTACCTGTCCCATGAATCATATATGAGCATTATAATTATAAAACAATTATTACTATTTTATGGATAGAGAATGGGTTAAACACTCAACACCCCTTTCCGTTCTTCTTTCCTATTTGCCTCATTTCAACAACCATTCAACATCCATATATTATGGTATTTACTTCTCGATGTCCTGGTAAACCTTTTTACATTAAAAACGATATTCTTTTTGAACACAGACCTATATATATACATATACCATACGGTCAATATAGATATCTGTCTTCTAGCGACTTTCCCGATTTTCAATATTAAGGACAGATTCCTACAAAATATCATAAATTTTTCGTCAGAATCCACTTTTTTTTAATATTGCCAGGTTGGTATTTTTACTTAACCTAGCTTAATACTCAAATAACGCACCCTTATAGCGTTGTCATTCACCAAAAAGTGTTTAGTCAGTGAATTCATTTATATAAAGCTAGCATATTAAAGATGGTAAAAATAGTGTTTTTGGGAATAACTATATATCAATGTCATTTTGTCTGCTACTAATAAATTCTTAGCGTTTTTGCTCGAAGTAAATAACTTACTCGTATATATTAGCCCGCGTTAGAAGAGAACTGGTGTTTTTATTTAGAAAATTGGAGATATATTTGGAAAAACGACGCAATATGGTCCGGTGAACATTCCGTTACATTGCGCAGTTTACTGTGCAATATCCTGTGGAGTCGCCGGTTCCGGACACTGCGTTGCATCGCTTCGAACGAACAGCTTTCAGGTATTAAAGTCTGACCAAAAGCGAAGATATGTCGTCATATATGATTTTATAAAATGTAAAGAATGCATTATATTAATATTGTTCAATCGCCTATAGTTACAGGGATTTATTTTTATAAATTGCTAGCGGGCCCGGCAGACGTCCTGCTCCGTAAAAATACTGGGACCCGATAGCAGCGCCCACTACCCGAGTCTAGAAGTGACACCGGTGAAAGTTGATGATTTACTTATATAGCTATAAAAAATAGGGGTTGATGGTAGAAGGGTGAAAATTTAGGGTTGTATATATTTCTTAATGTCACGTCATACAAAAGTAAAAATAAAAAACTTTGTTCAAAAAATAAAATAAAAAATTTTGGGGTGGACCACCCTTAACATTTAGGGGTATGAAAAGAAATAGTCGATTCTCAGACCTACTGAATTTGCATATAAAATTTCATAAAAATTGGTCAAACCATTTTGGAGGAGTATGGTACCTAACTAACATTGTGACACGAGAATTTTATATATAAGATTTAAAATTAGAAACAATGGCTACTTTTATTATTTGATTTATTAAATAAGAGGATTTTTTTTTTAATTATGTGTTTCTTTGGTGAAAAACATTCTTCAAACTAGCCCAGGAATGGTTCATAGGCTTCTGACTGAACCTATCAACAAATCTTAAACAGATGAACGCTGGACATGACTTTTGACATACCCTCCAAAGGATTGAGATGCTCTGTTGAAAGACCACTGTGTAACCTCTATCCTTTATTTCCACTCATTGTTTACTGTCCAGTGCGCGTATCTATATAAATAGTGCCTGGTAGCTTATATAACACTCCGAGTCTATTTATTTGCAGTTATTATATACAATGTATTTATAAGTGATTTAATTAAAATCATAGTAGTTTATATCTATGCTAACTTTCAAGACTCAGCTTTAGTATTGATGTGTACTGAGTTCCACCACTAACTATACATACCGTGTCGTTCTGACCACCATATTTACGAGAAGGTTTGGTTAAAGCCTTGCCCGGTTTTATTTAACATTTTATTAAACTACTAAAGCACGAAGCGGTCTCTTCTTTATTTTTTGAAAAAATTTAAACCGAATTCCATAAAATTTTATAACATTAAATAAAAGGTGTACTTTAAGGAACTTGGCGCTCAATGAAACGTAGGAAATATTTCGCTTAAAAATTTAGTTATATTCTTCGTATATTCAAAGAGTCTTTGTGCTTCCAACCAGAAGCTTTTTCATTTAGAATTTATTCATTGGCAATTGCCCTGCAGCATTCATTTGGAAAATGTTAGTCGTGGATTTCCTTTCAACGTTGAAATGTTCAGGTCGTCCAGTTGGCTCCAACGGATATTCCATTTTAGTCAGAGAATTGGAGGGCAAATAAAATATAGTATTGTAGAATGGGATTGCGTAATATATTTCATTTAACATGTCTCTCTTCTCTTTTGTGTTTTTATTCATTTAATGCCAACTACAGCGGAACTTTTGCACGCTTATACGTTGGACATGAAAAGATTGTATTACTATTAAAATTTAGTTACTAGCTTGCTCAAAAACTAACGACGATGACCATTGTGGCGTTTGCGAGTTCGATTCCCGCTTGGAGCAGGTCAAGCTGTCGGTCCCGGTTGTTATCATAGTATCTGATAAAAATCTTTTAACTCTTGATAACTAACTTGCTCTCATTCACTAAGTTACTGGTTCGCTCTGTATAAACACTATAAACCCGTCAAATCAGGATAAGAAAAGAGAAAAATCCTAGGAGGAAGAAGTTTGTTTGAAAACGTAGCAATTCGAGTGATGAAATTTATACCAGATTCATAAGAAATACAATAAAACATTTTATTGTAATTAATAGTTCTTTTCAATTACCCTCCTGAAAACCGTATTGTAACATTTTAATCTATTTGCCCATAATAATGGGTGTTGGACGTTATGACGTCACGTGCATCTGATTGGAGACGCCATTAATCATGGGGACAGACACGTCAACCTGTCAGGCCTTCGCTACCCCTTGATACTATTAGTAACATTGTAAGGCATTAACATTGTTAAAGGGTTGAGGATTTCGTGGAAGGTGACTTGGGTTTTTGCTACTCTCGAAATTATGCGTAGTATTCAAAAGATTATAGTAATAAATTTCAGTTTCTGTAAAATATTTTATTTGCTGATATAAATTTATGCGCGACGAATTTATATTGTAAGCTTTACTATTTTATATTTACATATAATTTGTTTGATAGGATGAATTTAAAACTATTTTTGTTTTAAAAGTTTTAAACTGAAAGTGGCAGTGAGCTGTCAAGAGCAAAATAATTGGACTGCCTAAAACAAAATGGCCGATTTTAACCGCTATATCTATAAGACACACACAAAAAATGTGGGTGTTTATATTTATATTTTTATACTTTGCGACAGGTGTGCACCTAATCCAGGGACAACGATTCAACATACACATGTCTATATGTTAATTAAGTCTAGAAACCAAAACCAAAAATATGAAACCAAATTAAAACCAGTCAAATATATAGTGAAGTCGGGCCACACCCAGTTTCATCTTTGTCCTAATTCCGGTTAATAACGATGTTATTTTAGCCGATACAGTAGTTTCGTATCGTATGTCTTGTTATGAACGTTATAAATGCTTTTTGGCAAGGGGCGGGCTAAACAAGTCTTTTTAATTAGGGATGCCGTGTTAATGGCGGTTAACCGAGTGTCAGATTATTGTTCATTTATTTGAGTGATATGACTTATATATTTGTCGGCGATGAAATAAAATTATGGATTTATTATTGCTTACATAAAGAAGGAGGTTCTCAATTTTGTTAATAGAATGTTTGATTGATGATTTATCTTTGTTTTTATAAGTTATAGTACCATATTAATATTCATTCAATGATGATTTACCAATAGTTTAATTGCTCTGAATGAGAATGAAATTCCTAAAATTAATGTTGTTGTACAATAGACAATTGAAGATTGATATTTTATAATTGAAACTAATTTGCTGTTAAACATGCTGGCTTTGCTGTAAAACACGGTTGTTTTAGACTAGCGATATAGATGAACGTAGTAGCTCGTTTTACGAAACACGTTTAGGTGCGAGTAGTCGCACCTTTTACAACACGGGCAAATAGAGCGGGTTTTGCTGCGCTTATGAGCTCGTATAAGCGTGTAGTAGTTTTTTAATAGTACGCTATTGACACTTGCTATTGCCGGCTCGAGCGTACACGCCAGAACACGGATTCGGCTTTTTGAAGCGCGAAATGAAACGAGCGTGTAAGCGCACTTCGAAACGAAAACGCTCAAAAAAACGCTAGTCTGCAACCACACTTATATATGTAAATCTTAGTTGATGTGAAAAGTGGTGCGTCGTCAAAATCTCAATTAATATAATCCAATTAGTCTTTTGTCCTTCTACTCTTCAAAAAGTAATGCTTTATAGAAATTTACTTTGCGTTTTGGAACTAACTTTATTTGTTTTAATTTATATATATTAAAGATTAAGACGTGATCTTCAAACATTCTCCTAAAGTCGAGTTCATCGGACAATTTTTCTTGAAGGTCAATATTAGTTGGTAAGAACTGAGTTCGCAAATTAATTGCATTATTTTGTATAGTACAAAGTCACGCAAAAATATAATAAGCTAATCAAGAAAACAGACTGTCGGGGGATAGAGATTTATTTACAAAAGTTGTATTTAATATTGGGGTTCTAAATTAATTGGATTTGATTATGTTTCTACATTGCAAAGAAATTAAGCTATTTTCTGTGCATATTGCGTGGTATTCACCCTAACCAATTCCACACTAATTGGAAAACATAGAAAATAAATATTGTATATAAAAAAATCTTAAACTTTGAGTCTATTATAATTAAAAAATCTTAAACTTTGAGTCATCGAAACAAAGTCAAAATCTTAGTTCTGTAGTTTCTTGTAGTAGTAGCCTTATTATTTTCACCATAAATGGGTCTGACCTCACACACAAAATTAATATTAAATAATAGTATTGGTGCTGTTGATTTTTGTATCTCTTTCATATGTGTGCCAAAGACTTTTTGTCTCTTTCGTTTCCTTCTTCTGTCATCATCCCCTCCAATAAAATTTCAGGCTTTCAGATTTTGCTAATGGACTTATTTTCCGGCTTTCTTTTACTCACATCAGCTTTCACTCCCACTAATTGTAGGAAAAGGAAAGGAAAGATGTTACACATCTTATACGAAATCAATAATAGAATCATTTATAGGTATACCAATAAAGTCTAGAGACGGATAAGGGAGGGAAAATGATGAACAAGTCAATTACACGTGATGTCTATCCCTTGGCATTGGGGATAATTGATTTGCAGACGCTGACAGGGACTTTTTTGATAAGCGAAAAGAACAGTTAATTTAGTGATTAATACTTTTCTTTCATCACGCCCAATGGACTGTTATTATTGACGGAGTTTTTATGTTTTTAGTTTAAGAAAATATATTTTGATAAAAATAACTTACATGTTACATTTATGGGTGATATTTTAACAAATTATTAGGATACAAGGTTTTATAGTGTTACTAAGTAAAAAATGTTGTATTTTCTTTAATCGTTCAAAAGCATACGGATTATCTGCCTTTTGTCAATCTAGTTAACAAGGTTTTAAAAATGGATATGTTTAAGAAATTATTAAGTTTCTTAACGAAGAACATTTTGTGATTATCAAGAAATATGACTCAAACAATTTGATTGACTTACATTAACTGATGGGCGGTACGAATATTCAAATCCAATTCAGATTTTACTGTGAATAAGCTGTTTAAAATTATAAATACTTATGTAAATATTTAAAAAGACTTATTTACTTACAGAATCGTTTAAGTTACATGCTATTATAAAATTTGTGAAAAAGTATCAATGTCACACCAAATAACATTTTTATTTTCTGCTCATACTTCCAAATATATTTTAATAAGACTATGATATTAAAATAGAGTACAATTTTAGTAGTCGTAGAAATATCCTAATTTCACATAATCTTGAAATCAAAATAAAAACAGAAATTCCAATGAAATCAAACTGCCGATTTCCCGACGATTCCCTGCCCTGCCGTTAGATTTAACACAACAGCTTGATAAACGATTGACTCCATGACTTGAAAAAGTTACACCCCGAACGACCATCCCACTTGGCTAACGATGTCCATTATGTGCTGGCGTGTTTCCGATATTTTACGTTTTATAAGTTTAATTTAAGTTGTTTAACTATTTTTTTATGTTACAAGTTGGCAAACAAGGATACGGCCCACCTGATGGTAAGCGGTTGCCGTAGCCTAGGAGCGCTTACAGCACCATTACTAGGTGTCACTCACGCGTTGCCAACCTTGAGATATTGGTTCTTAAATCTCCTTTGCCCAGTAATTTCACTAGCCTACAGTGCCCTTCAAACCGGAACACAGTAACGCTCAAGCACTACTATTTGGCGGCAGAATATTTGACACTGCAGTGGTACCTACATAGCCGGCCTCTTGCAACAAAAGTCCTACCACCAGTGTGACTGATTGCACTGGTGGAATAATCTCTGCTATGACAGATTATGCCAACAGCGGGCGATGGGGTCGTCACATCCCAACGCCGGGATTAATATTTAAATTTCTTTAAGATTTCAAATGAACTAAACTTAAAAATAGTTAATTTTAAAACTAAATATGTATTTACCGAATTCATTTCAATTTGGTAAATGAAAAAATCTAATAGCTTTTTGCCATCTAATCCATCTAAGATGGGTACAGTGCAATGTGAGAGAAATATCCTACCAACGCGCGGCTGTGGAATGAGTTTCGCGTTTAAGTTTTCCCAACATGGCAAAGTATGGGGGAGGGAGTAGAAGTTTGTAAGGGGTCGGCAATGTGCGTGTGATGTCTCGTGTTGCACCCATTCATAAGCTACGGTAACTGCTTACCATCGGGCAAGCTCTATGGTTGTTTACAACAAATCCCAAAGTCGTGGTATAAATAATATCGCTTAGAAAATATTAACATATAGTTTTTCTTGGAAAAGCCGTCCCAAATATTATTTGGAAAAAAGAAAAATCCTAATTTACATAATCGGAGATATCGGAGATAAGGCGATTCCTGCTAAGAATTCAAATGTCATTTCAAATTACGAGATAAGGAGATTAGGTCCCAAGCGTGATCATCTATCAATTTATAAATCGTGACGTCGCCTAAATCAATCCTGTATCAAGATTATTTGTAAGGTGTTGCGAAATAAATCACACAAGCTTTACCATTCATCAAAATTCAATGCGAATTGATATTTATAGGTTTCAAGGCTGACCTCTGAGCTCTTAATTTATTAGTTCCGAAGAACTATCGTTGCTAGAATGATAAATGGACGAATGAACTGTTTTTTTTTATTAAGTTTTGCGAGAAACATTTATTTGGGGAACGCTAAAATTATCAAATTCATCACTTTCACTACATATCTAACCCCACTGCGCCTGTCTGTGTGTTCGCGATAGATTCAAAAACTACAGAACAGATTTTAAAGCAGTTTTAACCAATTGACGATGTGACTTATAAGGTAAGTATAAGAGTATAATTTGTTTGTGTTAATAAAAAAATCTGAAAAAATTAACCGTCAAGTGCGTTGTGCACCACGCACAGTTGAAACTAAAGGGTTCCGCAGCTGGGTTATGAAGATCTTAAGAAATTTAAAAATAACAACGAATTAAAATCGACCGCAAAATCAGTTGGTAAATTCGTAGTAATTATTAAAAGTAATATGAATGTTCTTCAAACCAAATGGGGATGAAAGTTCATGTGGTATTCTACAAGCTCAAATTTTTCCAGAATTTTAAATCCCATAGTTAAAAAGTTAGAGGGGGGACACCATTTTTATGACTTTAGGAGCTAATATCTCAACAACTACTGACTATTAATGAAAAAAGTCAAAATCAAACCTCGTTATCATTTTAAAAGACCTATCCAAAGATACCTCACACGTTGGCATACGTTGAATTTTTTTTTCAACACTCAGTTACAGGTATGGACTGCTGCCCTTAATTCCTATATATTTTAAGATTTCATTACAAAATCGTTGTGCGGTTCATAGAATACACCTAAATTCACTCAGAATTTCGTATAGATTGAGCCAATGGTCTCCGAGTAAAATGACTGTGACATACGGACGGACGGACGGACAGACAGACGGACAGACGGACAGAAGGACATGACGAAACTATAAGGTTTCCGTTTTTGCTATTTGGCTACGGAACTCTAAAAAAGGAAGGTAGACTCATAGAAAATTAGCGTAAAGTAACAGTATTATTGCGATTCGTGCGATGAGTGAGAGCCCATTCTCCCACCCCCTTTGTTGCCTTCCTTTTAACCCTTCTCATCCCTTCCCTCCCATTCTTTGGAACGGTAGCACGCATGTTATATTTCAAGCATTTATAGGTAGTGGTGATTTCTTATCATCAGGCGGACTTGTTTGCCAACTGTAATAAAATTAAAAAAAACATTACATTTAATTTATAAAAGTATATGAGGATGTTTAAATCTTTACCCTATTCATAAAGCTATTTGCCTCAATAGCTCAACGGTAGAAGGGCCAACATTGCTCCGTTAAGACGAGAGTCGTAGGTTCAATCCTGAACCTCCCCCCCCCTTGAGCTATTGCCGTACCCACTCCTAACGCAAGCTTCGAGCTTATTTAAAGAAGGAATAGGAATATTAGTAATGCCTTGTAAAAGCATTGCTAATATTCTTTAAAAAAAAGCATCAATATTTACTTAGGTAAAAATCCTTTAACTTAATAAGATATAGGATACTTAAATCTCTAACCCAATTTCTCAATACTATAATGTAAGGGGCGCAAACGACGAACATCGTTAGTGCAAAGATGCTGCTCATTGGATTAATTAGTTCTCCTTTCAACGAACACTCCAACACACTTCCCTAGCCGGTATATCGCTACCAAGTTTAGAAGTACCCTTATCGTTTGAGACACCTCCAGTTTTCATGTATATTTTAAGTTTGCCCCTTTGTTAAGTTTTCACAGGGTCTCCTGTTCCTTTAATCCTTTAACTATGTTAGGGGAAAGTATTCAAGACGCTTCACTATGCTCCAGAGTTATACGAAGAACTCATTTCAAATTAATTATATGGGACAGTTTTACTTGGTGCTTGGAAAAACACTGGCCAAGTGCGTATCGGACTTACACTTAAGGGGTATATCACCGTAGGATAAAAATTATAAAATTTCTTGTTTGGGGACCAATTTATTTTTTAATTCTATATTAATTTTAGTATTTCTGCAATAGTGGCAACATATATACATTCTGTAAAAATTTCAACCCTCTAGCTATTACAGTTTATGACATAGAGCCCGCTGAAAGACAGATAACGGAGGCTTAGTGATAGACTTTCAATCCTAGAACCCTAAAAAGTAAAACAAAACTAAAATTATGATCAAGGCTTTCTGAAAATATAAACAAGAAAAAATGAGAGCCAACCAAACCAATATTCTTATAAAATAAAACAGTAATTTTGAGGTCACTCTTTTACTTTCACTATTTTAGTCAGAGCCACTTTCATTTAGAATAAAACTACAAAAAAGTTAAATTTTTATTATACAAAAAATCCTTTTTGTCGTAAAGGATGTGCGGTAATTTTAAAGGAGTAATTAGAGATGAATGCGAATTATATTTTTTATTTCGAAACACGAAGCTTTGTCGCAATGTGTTAAGCATTTTGCACGCAACGGAGAGTCCTTTGTCGGCTTATTTTGGGTAACAAAGAATATTAATGACAATAGATGTGGTATTTACTTTATTTGGGAATCATATAACGCTTAATATAGCAGTAGTATCGTGTGTTAAAACTGTCATATTTTTATTTGTTAGGTATATCGATCTTATAGTAACGAGCTTGGTCTGAATCGGTTGGTATTTAATAGTCACATGACGATTATTATCCGAGACAGCTGATGTACATTTCATTAAAAATACAGTTGTTAGAAAGGTTTGCCTCTCATAATAGACATTCTACCCTAACGAGATACTGGTTCGGCCTTAACATTTTGTGTAGATGGCAATTGGAATATGCTAAAATTACTCAACTCTAAACTATGAATTAGAACAACGAACAGACGTTAAGTTTCAGAGAAAAACTATCTTATAAAAATATATCAATAAGAATAGTAAAATACACATAACGTCTTTAAGTAATATTTTTAATCTTTGAAAAACAAAAAGTAGCTGACACACGAGCATCAGTCATTTGAGTGACATGGTTGCGTGCGACCGCAAAAACATGCCCCAGGCTGTTATCTGCAGAAAAACCATGAAGGGCAGCCGACTCGAACTGATTGCTGTCGAACAAAGATCGCAGATGACATAAACGAATATTACATTTATTACTGAGCTAGCTCAGCTAATTTATTATCATGATAACGTAATATATCAGAGTTCAAATTTATACTATGGGGAATGGCTAGCTTTTAGCTAAAAGTGAAACCTTAACACAGCGTGACTAGACGTAAGGCCAGTTTTGCCCTAAACGAAGACAAGATGGGTTATAATTAAAGAATAAAATGTTGATATTTACACGTCTCGTGTCCGTTCAGCTTCATGGAAACCGTTGGTCAGCGTGGGCCGAGTGAAGACGATATGTGCAGTGCTTCCAATATGGGTGATGGCTAGCTTTGCTTTTTTATTTTTCCTTAATTTCATCACGATTATAAAGGATCATTAAAATAAAAGTTAAGTCCTAACACAGCTTAACTAAACGTTAGGTCAGTTTTGCACCAAAGCGGAGACGAGATGTCGTTCAGCGTCATGGAAAAGGTTGACCAGCGACGGCAAAGTGCAGTGTTTCCATACTTATACCCGACTAACGGTAACGCACCCAAAGGCCTCTCTTCGTTTTGATGTTTCGGTATGTTTGATATTACTGTTGATATTACTTCCGACACTCGTCCCCCACATCCCCGCTCTGCTACGCTTTGGTGGAATAGACTTTTCTATACCACTTGTCTTCACACATCAACGACTGCCTGATAAACTGGTAGCGGACTTACCTTAAACGCCACAGGTCGCGGGTTCCATTCACACTCGGAGCACCTGTCTTATTGATCATATAGGCATGGGTTCCGGTCGAGATGTGATTGTCCTTGTCCATATGTATGTTTCCGGACCCCCGACACAGGATGTTACTATTTTCATGGCTCCCATTGAGTGTGTAGCGTTTATTTATTTATCTTGTCTTTGGTGGAAAATAGGCCTAAGAGGGTAAGACATTCACTCATTCTGTCCCACTCTTTCCTCTCACCTCTTTCCTCTTATTATTAAGTCAGGTAGCGTGTTAGGCGTGACACTACCGTGACACTATGTGTTGGTTTTTCAAGTATGTATGTGTAAACTATGGTGAATGTTTATCTTCAAGCTGGCCATACATTTACAATATGAAAAATCTGCATAAAACTTCGATCGTTGAGGTGTGTCTCACCACTGTGGTGGTTGCGAAATTAGTTCAATTGACGTTCGGGACAGATGTTGAAGACAGTACATCTACCTGAATTAATTCTGATATAAAATCGTGTTCTTCGTCAATTGCAACTTTTTTGTGTAAAAATCATACCACATTTTATAGAATTAAAAAAAAAAACAGCAACGTTATTAGTTTTTAAACTAAACTAACAATGTCTGCGGTTCCGCTTGTGTTGACTTAATACTTTTCCGGTCACACCCATCGCTATGCTGTGGCAAAACGGCGCGACTCTCCTTGTGCTTACAAAAAATTCTGGCTTCTCATTAAAATCATCACTGTTAATTCCATAATTAAGGTAAAGTGGCACAAGTATATACCTCATAAATTAGAAACTGACTCTTCACAAAACATACACACTCAAAGATGTTGATAACGCTGCAATACATAACTAAACAGCATATATTTGCGTCTCATTTTATTGAAATATAAAACAATATATGAACCGCAATAATTATATTGCATTGTTTTATAAATTTCAATACACTAAGCACCAACACGAGAACATATTGAAATAATAGTCCGACCATGTCGCTACAATAGGATCATAAAAACATACTAAATGTCTTGTTGTCACCTTGTCACCATATGGTCGGCGCGGAGGGATAACATAAAATGACAGTTGGGGACCGGTCCTAGGATTACGACACTAATTATGTCAATAAAAAATATGAACCTTTATTTTAAGAATTCTCTTGTCTATGGGAATAAAACTTTTTTATAGTTATTGTGTGTAAGTAAATAAAAATTTGATAGGTACTTAGTATTTATTAGTTATTTTATTTGTATTATTTAAAAAAAAAGTCTATAAGTGTATGTTCTAATTAGATGCCGCTTTAATATATAAATAATATAGTATGGGGAGCACTTTTTACAAATTATTCTTTTAATGACGATAAAATATACTTTATTTCTCACAGAAAGTAAAAAATAAATTTATACGTTTCTAAATCAAGTTTTGGGTAACAAAAAAAGTTAAAAATGTTTCTACTCAAATACGAAAAAGGAATATGACATCAAAAAGATATAAAACGAAGAAATATTCTAAAATTAAATCTAAAGAGTTGATGAAGTGTATTGCCCCGGGCGGTTCCATCCTTTCAATTTTACAGGACCCTCGGATTCGCTAATCGGAATATTGTGTCCGAACTTTCAGATTATTATCAAAATATTTGAGGTTTTACTTTCAATAATGGGAAATTTTGAATTTCTTTTAAAACAGATCTTTTTAGTAATAACATTTTAAGTTACGGTTTTCTTGTTGTTTTTCATTACACAAGTATTTTTAAACATAGTATAAACGTATGACGTACTAAATTATATTAAACTACTAGCCACGTCTGCGGCTCCGATCACGTGATTTACAAAATTATTGATACCTTTTTTTGCGAAAAACTAATTTAAAAAAAAAAGTAGATAATTCGTTATATACTAGCTGTCTCCCAGTTAAATTCTCGTAAAGACCAACCGGAATAAACAGAACAGACAAACAGATAGATAGAGAGACAAACGGACGGAAAGCAATCAATTTTTTTTTAATTATATTACTGTCCCATATAATATACTTAATTTGCTCGACATGGCGATATGAACTTAGCAAAAAAAACTATTATTTTAACAGTAATAATCCATTTTATTTATTTTTTATTGATTTCTAGAGTAATTAAGTAATGAAATTGTCAGAATTTTTATATTATAATATCAAAATAAATGTAAAATATCGGTACCAATGTTTTACCGAGAAATAAATTAAAACAAGCAAAAAACATTTATTAAACTAAAACGTAACATCTTCATTATAATTGACAGAACCAAACACGTATTAGAATACGATATCAAAGCTAAGATTTGCGTAAACATGAAAGTGTTACTTTACTTTGACATAAGTCGACAATCCGAACGCTGGCGTGTGCTTGGGGCCTACCATGAACTCTTATTGCGATTCAAATCCCAAGCCTAGGCTCGATCTCGCAGGACGGATTCAATTTGAGCACCGCGCGGGTTGTCAATCTTTACCGACCCCTCCGGTGACATTGTCAAGGCCGCTAGTGCCAACTGTAGTATTAATAGACACAAAAAAAAGAGAATAAAATGACAAACTCTCTTCGCTCGTTGCTCAGAACTGTTTGACTCAGTCGACGCACCGGGCCGGTTATATAGTGCGGAACACGGGTTCGAGAAAGTTCCGCCCACGGAATGCTATGCGGCCCTTTTCGAGAACAAATCTTTCTAGAACCTACGCGTTACGAAGGAAATAGACAGAGAGAGTAGCGAGCGGTTTTCCGTAACACTTGTATAAAATCTGAATCGTTTTACTACCTGGATTGATTTGGTTTGCAATAGAATTGTCAATAAAAGATCATGGTTAACTCCCTGTTTATTCTACTGGAATGTTTAATTTACTCCCGTTACATAAACGAAGACACGAACCTAATTATGACTGTAATAAATATTAACTAGCGATAAACTTAGAGAATAATTTACGAAACCTTAAACGTATAATTTCGCCATAGATTTCGAATTCTGTAGGCGTTGGTCTTTATGTTTTATCGATCTGGAATGTAAGATATCATGTGATAATCGCTAGGAATTAACACTAAAATAATATAATAGGCTAAAAAAATTATAACGGTCTTCCTCTATAGAGAATGCGTTCTAGGTACCTTCAAGAAAAGAATTAGAAAAGAAAACATTCTCTGCCTAAGGTTCGGCAACACACTTGCACATCCTCTGGTGTTGAAAATCAGATGAGCCTCCTGCCATTTCACCCCTCTAACTTCTAAATAAAAACTTTTGAAAATGTCAATTTTATCAACTAATCTCTTCTTCTTAGGATTATTCCCGGGATTTTATTTTACCCAGGATCTGCTTATTACTATTATCTGGATTTGACAGGTTAATAGTTTTCACACGCTCTGCGTGGCATTGCATTGAATTGCCATCTGACCTCTGCAACCCTAAGGATGAACCAGTAACTCATTGAATGAGAGCAAATTACTTATCAAGAGTTAACGAATATTATCAGATTTTATGTGATAACAACCGGGACCAACAGCTTAAAGTGCTCTCGCCCAGACCGAAACAGATATTTGTAAGATCACTACAAAACTGCCCAAGCGGGAATCGAATACACAACCGTCGAGGCTAAAGGCAGACTCGCTACATATACAACACATTGGATTCAATTTTATCAACTGATATACATGTTAAAATCAAAAATCAAAGAATTTGTTTTAACTCTTTCACAAACATTTTTATTGTTTATAGAGTTGTGAGACTAGTACTATATTTCATCCTAGCCTACTGTAGAGTAATATCACATGGAAATAATCCAAACAGTCACGTTCTCTAAGCCCCAGTGGTGATACTGCGGCTTACATAGAGTGGAAAGTTTGATCAAAGTTGGATAATCAGTTGTACGTATAATTAAGTAAGTCATGTTTAAGTAACCGCGATGTTGTGGTAAAGCACTGAAAGTGCTAGAGGAACTTGAGGTATAAATTATAATTTACGCATAGAATAGGCTCGTTCTCATAACGTTCGCTCATAATGATTCTCGTTCTATATTTCTATATGTGTTCATGGCTTGAATTTATTTTATGTCTATTTAAATTTATATAATCGTGATAGCATATATATAGACCACTCAGATCAGCATGCCTGTGTGTATGTTTAATAAAAACATCTGTCTCGAGCGGGAATAAAACCTGCGATCATTGGCGTACTAGGCAGCTTCTTTGCCAATGCACCACAATGATTGTGTGTGTGTGTTAAACAGTTAGCTGACAAATTATTGCGATAAATGAAATATAATGAATACATATAAAATATTTATATGTGTGTGTGTGTGTGTTTGTCCTGATTGTGTGTTACTGCTGGCCCTACTGGCCTGGACTGCGTCACCGAGCGGGGGTGGTCGAGAACTGGGACCAAGGTTCAACCTTCGTTGAATTCAAAGTTGATTTCGTCCGTAGAGTCAAGATCGTAGAATCTCTATAATTAACACACTGGTATATACGTTGAAATGGAATAAATATGGAAGGTAAGGTGGTGTGCGTTACAGTCAAGTTTTGGTGTAACCATTAATGAGTACTATCAAAACTCGCTCACACAACTTTAAAGAGAATAAATTTAAATTTAAATACAAACGTTATACCAAATTCTAAACTTATTCAACTTTTCCTCAGGATACGTGGGAACTTGAAAACACGTCTTTGATATTAAATACAATTTAAATAAAGACGATTCTACCAAGTATTGTTGCACGTGGATCTTATTCGTGAAACAAGTATAATTTTAACAAGTTCTAAGAGGAATTTTCAAGGAAATTAATTTAATAAATTAGTTGTGAAACAACAGTATAAAAGTTTTGCTTTTACTGAAGCGAAAGAATTTCAAGCATTCATTATCATAACTTTGCTTTTTTCCATCCAGGCAATATTACTTATTCTGTATTTTTTTTATTCTATCGACATTTTATTATTCTTTATCGAGCTATATGGTAAAAATTCTTTAAGGCTATTTTAAAGTTTCACAGGTTCAATTATTAAAAAAAAACCGATAAATTTATAAGTTCGAAAACTTTTGCCGGGGTACGTTTGTTCTTTAGAAAAAGATTATAAGGAAATTGATGACCATTATGGTATGCTGGTAGTGAGCCTGTTTTGAACTATAATGGTCGTGGATTAGATTCCCGCTCGAAGCAGATGTTTGTTATAAATAACTATTTAGAACTGGGCGTTTGTCTTGCTTTGGCGATTGCGCTTGGGCGTTACTGTTGATTGAGCGAGCAAGCCCGTGACGCCCCACTATGGCGCAAGCAGTTCGTTGGTACTAAGTGGGTATTACTTATGCCATACGCTCGGAGTGGTGAGTCCCACACTACCACTTACCTAGTAGTGGTGGGCATAAATGCGTTTCCCATCGTTGAAAAATAGAATTCAAATTTTCATGCATAAAAATGATCATATTTATAGCCCACTGACCCATAAAGTAAAATATATTAAAACCCTATAATATAATTAAAATATAAACGAATTTATCTACGATAATAAACTCTGTCGGACATTAATCGCTCCTTATCCGCCGTATTAGTCACATTACGAATGTGTTCTAGATTACAACTGCTCTTGTCAAACGATGAAACGGTCGGACCACACATTTATCGAAATCACTAATTAAAACCCATTTACGGAGTGAAGGCGGCTGAGTTAGATTAGCTCATACGTTAGAAGTGGCATAATATTTAGGGCTCTTAATTATTCAGTCATTATTATTATTACGTTGTTACTTTAGGTGTTCCATTAACTTTACAATGAACATAATTGTTACATTATTGATTTTTTTATATGACTAAGTTGGCAAGCAACGTAATACACCAACACCTATCTGCTGGGAAATGGTTGTCGTAGCCTATGAGCGCTTCCAACACCATACATTTGTAGGTGCCACTAGCGCGTTGCCCACCTCAAGATATTGATTCTTAAATCTCCTTTACACAGTAATTTACTTGCTAGTGTCCTTCAACCAAAACACAGTATACTACTTTTGCTTCAGTTCAGTTTTCAATTTTATTTAACATGTTAACAGTCCAGTGTACCGAGAACGGCATTTAAATTTTTTAATATTATTATTTCTACCGTCAGAATAGTAAATATTGGGAAGCGTATAACAGTAATGTTTGGAATGTTTTAAAGTATTAATTAACCACCTTCCCTTTTATTTTTCAATATTCCCAAACAGCTTATACCATTTCCATAGAATTCAGTCGTGAATGTGAAGCATAAGTTAGAAACTGCGAGATAAAGATGAATGGGATCTTGTCATAATTTACGGCGCTGATTGTAAACCAGTTCAGACCATTTCAAGTTAGCTTATAAGTACTTAAAATGTATAGAAGGACATTGTGGCGCAGCGGTAGCGAACCTACCTTAAGCGCCACAGGTCGCGGGTTCGATTACCGCTCGGAGCAAATGTTTGTATTAACCATACAGGCATGTTTCAGGACTCACGACACAGGTTATAACTATCCTAATGGGGGCCGTAGAATGTTGAAAAAAATGGATAGAAAGATTGGGAGTATAAATTATTATCATAATTATATGGTATTTATGTGTTCATTTTATAATTTTTGCCGAAAAAAATTATAGCACATAACGTTTATGTAATCTTTCCGTCATACTTCTTAACTGTTTTCGTAATCAAAGTACTTAAAACAAATCTCCAAGACAAGTGTAACGAATTTAAATGTCTCCCACACACCAAAATATATTATAAAAATTCTTAATCCATTTAATCTACTATACAATGTTGATGGTAAAACTTTAATCCAACGTATAAAGAAGAGTTAAAAATCCGAATCGACAAAGTTGTCCCTGATTAGTACCAGTTTGTTTTGTCTGAGATCAAACAAGACAAGTAAATGCGGCGCCTATACAAACACGCTATCTAATGTGTTTACCCCTAATTTCAAACAAAAGTTGCGAGAACCGCTATGTGCATACATTGGATTATTCGTACATTATACACAGTCGAAACTTATGGGTTCCGCAGCTTGATGATGAAGAATTTTAAGGACTTTAAAAATTATAACGAATTAAAATCGACCGTAAAATAAGTTGGTAATTTCGTAGAAATTATTATAAGTAATATGAAAAACAAAGTTATGGAAACAACGTATATATCTCTAATATTTGTAGACCTATCTTCTTAAAAATAAATGTGGTTGAAAATTCATTGATGTTCTACTACCTCAAATTTTTCGAGAATTTTATGTGCCATAGTTCAAAAGTTAGAAGGCCCCTCCACTTTTTTATGACCTTAGGAGGCAATATCTCAACTACTACTCAATTAATGGAAAAAGTCAAAATCAAACCTTATATTAGGTATATGTTTATTATTTTGAAAGACCTATTCAAAGATGTCTCACAAGTTGCCATATGTTGAATTTTTTTTCAACCTTCAGTTACATGTATGGACAGCTACCCTTAAATTTTATATAATTTAGGATTACGTTATAAAATCCTGTAGATGTACATAAAAGACGTGTTTACTAAATTTCGTATAGATGGATAGCCAATAGTCTCCGAGTAAAATGACTGTGACATACGGACGGACGGACATATTACGAATTTATAAGCCGATTCCGATTTGCCATTTGGCTATGGAACCCTAATAATTGAAAAATGATTATCAATTTACAAAGACCTATCATTATTGTTTAATCAAATTTATTATTTAATAATATTATTTTGCATGAAAAAGTATTAAATTCAATTATCTGTGTATATGCAAAACGGGTTCAGATTATTTCGATAGTAATTAAAATTTTGTCAATGATGACATGTTATAAAGGTAGTTTTAAATAAAATATTAAAATTGTAATTATTTAAAATTGTGTATATACAATATTACAGCTTATTCCATATGAGTTTTATAAAAAGGATACAAATTTTAGAAAATATTTTGAACATTGGGATATCAAAATGAGCATTCGATAAATAAGTAACTATTTATAATACAAAGATAAAAGAACAGCCCGTTGTACAAACAAATTATATTTAACAAACTTCATATTTTATCGTAATGGGGAATGTTGCGTGTCTATTTTTTACTTTTCCACTCTTCAATTTATAAAAAAAAACCTTTTCTACTTTAGAGTTTCTCCATAAAAAGGCTGTATCACGCCTCCCCTTGCTGTCCTTACAAAGAAGTTTGATCAAGTGGGATGCGACCAAAAGTTTATACATCCCGCAGGAAGCGAGATAAATATTCATGAGGCTTAACTCGAGGAAACTTATTTCCATGTCAGTATCTGTCTGTCTGTACATTTGTAATGAAATATCTTATGACCCATTGACATACATTTCATTAACCTTGTTTCTAAAACTGTTTATAGAGACTGCGTTAATGGCTTGCGGTAATCAGGCTCATGCATATTCAGTTAAAGATTTGGTCAAACATTTACGCCTTGAACCCATCGATTGATAAATATTGTACGACGACATTTTAAATATATATAAATATATATGTATAATGTATATGTTAAGTACTATGAGTAAAGATCATTTCATGCTCTTAAAATCAAAGAAGACAGTCAAATTATTTAATAGGTTTTCCATATCACCAAAATTATTTTTTCTAAAATTACACATTCATAAAAAAGTCAGTTCTAGTAGTACTCAAAATTGGCTTACTTGAATTTAGATAGCTTCAGACTCCTTTGTTATGATAGGATCATACTGGCCTAAGTAAGGGACTTTTGATCAGGACGTACAGTAATCAAGTAGGTAAGACCAGTAATACCTTATAAAGCAGCCCGCCTTTTTTAATTAACAGTGACTCCGTTTCTCCCCAACCTATTTTGTCCGGGTACATTTTCCCTGATGTTATTTCTGCGGATTCTCACTGAGGACTTTTTTATAATTCGTTAATACCCTTGCAACAGCAATGGTCCAGTTTCATTTGCAGTAAACAACCTTACTTTGTTTATATTACCGCGAAGAATGTTTAAAAATTAGCGACAAATTGCCAATTCCATTTCTGGTTCGCACCTCAAGAGTTTTCGTTAAATTAATGAAAATGGAATAAACCAGTTGGTGAAAATTTGTCAAGGAGTCCTTTACATCATTAACGCCGACCACAAGCTTATGGTCATGCCAGGAAACTCCACTTCAAACTGTGATAAAACACATTTCCTGAGATATTTTCTCACACAACTTTTTAATGCTGTACCGGCGAAAAGGGGTCTTAGTGAGATACGAAGCTCTTTAATGTTTTACTGGAGTGGTCATAGCCACTCTCGTCTGACGACATTGAGTTAGTATCTCCTAAAAACCTTGAATAGAATGAAAGGTGATACTTATACTGAAAGTCGATACTTGACATTCTTTTATGTTGCACAGGTGAGGTTAAAAGAAAGCCGTCTTAAATATTTTAAAAGAAGCCTTAAATCTTAGTCCTAAAAATATCTCTTAACCCACATCGAATACATACTCGACGTATTTCCTGTCAGTAATATCTACTATTACAACTAACTGTATTAAAAACTAATACATAGCATTGTATCAAATTTGGTAATAGTAGAGCTGGTGCACAAATAGACTGGCTCGACCGGGAAGTACTCTCTCACAGAAAATCGGCATAAATGCAATGATTGAGAGCGGCAGAGGACTCTGTTCCTTAATTTTTACCCTTCTTATACCTTCTCTTGTATCCCTACCAACACCCATATGATACTTCAAGTATCGCAAGCTTTCATTGGTAAGTTGCGGTGACTGCTTACCACATGACCGTATGATTCTTTGGCAACCGTCACACACAAAAAGTATGTATAATATTTCTGTATGGAAAAATATAAAAGCGTTAATCGATTTCTAGCAGAGTGTATTTTGAAATGCCTCATTTTGGGCGCTCAGCCATGTAACAGCTTAAGCGCGGTCAAAAGTGGAGCAAAAGAAATGTGGCGTAATTGACTTCATGACTCCACGAAGACGTCTAACAGTCCCGTAATGAGCACTCCGGAAAGACTTTTAAAATCCCAGTTCCGTCGTTTCTTGCCCTTTAGTTTCTTGAAATAATGTTTTTAATATTATTCGAAGAATATTTATTTGCACGTCTGCGGCTTAACTTCAGGTCCTATTAAGAAACGGTTTATAGTTTTTTAACTTTAATATATTGTTACGGGCTGGGGTTCGCGGATTTGGAAATAAACACCTGATGGCTGTAAATAAGACTTTATTGAGATCTAGATTACACAACAGAATTTCACAAATCACAGGTCAATCACAGTCCAAAAGAATAGCCGAGGTCACTAATTATCACACTTGTTCACAGGTATCACTTGTGGTTTCTTCGCTCGTTGCTCAGAACGGAATGACTCAGTCGACGCGCCGCTTATATAACGCGGAGCACAGGTTCGTGAAAGTTCCGTCCGCGGAACTATACTACATGTTTCGAGAATACATCTTTCTAGAACCTGCGCGACGTTAAGGAATTAAACAGAGAGAGTAGCAAGCGATTTTGAACCTTATGATCCGGTGATAAGGTTCTCCGTAACAATATGCTTTATTATATACTTCATCAAATTAACTCAAATTATGTTCAATAAGTTAGATTGTTTACGCGTCAAATTATAACAATATAATTAAAAATAAGCGTAAGAAATATTATGCTCCTCAATAATATATTTCAATAAATGAAATTCGAACTCAAGATTAGCGATTTCTATCAAAGCTATTAACTTAAAAAATATCAACTATGAAACTTAAAATAGTATATTTTTAATAGTATACAACTGTTTAAAGTCAATGTTCTGAACTCAGGAAAAGAATATTATATTATGTGTGTCTAACAAACACAAACTTTAGGAAATTCAAAGAACAAAGTATGTACAAAATATGAAAATATCGTACAGCTTTTGATTATATTTCATAATAACGACCTGCTAGCAACTTGAGCATGTTAGTAACATCGTTTAAAACTGTATGCAACTGTTTCCTGGACAACAAAAGTGAAATATACGTTCAATATAGTTTTACCTTATGGGAAAGTAAGAAATATGAACTTCTCAAAGTTATCTGGCATAAAATGGCTCTTTTAAACTAAACAATGAAGTTTTACTATTCGACGACTAAAGCGAGAAAGTTTTGAATTTGCGGTTGAGATGATGGTACTTCTATTTACAAAGCAGCTAAACAGGCTTACAGATAAACGTATTATCAAAATGTCTTGCATTTTAACAACAATTTTGACTATTTTGGTTGTTTTTACCCGACTGCCGGAGGGTAATGTTTTTCGAGCGTATGTATGTATGTATGTCTATTTCTTTGTGACGCCCTACAGACTAAACCCTTAGACATATTTCGACTTATGGGGTATCATTAGATTCGTCTGAGTTGTGAGAGAGTGAGAGTGACATAGGGTACATTATTTTGAAAACATGCCTGTATGGTCAATACAAACATGTTCTCCGAGCGGGAATCGAACCCGCGACCTGTGGCGCTTAAGGCAGGTTCGCTCCCGCTGCGTCACAAATATATTTTGTTACAAGATTTCATGCGTAAATACAATGAAACGCTTAAAAGCAAACATAAATATTTTAATACTTTCTTTAAAATATTATAATAAATATTTTTCTATGTAGTGCAACATAAAAATGTGGCTTAAGTATACAATGCAGTTCTAGTTTAATTTTCATTTTGCCTTTTATATCAGTCCAATATCTTCCTACGCATCCTCTATATTGTCTAGTTCTACTATTGTATAGTAAAGAGACCTCTTACTTAGAGATTTCCTTTTAGTGAAACTTCAAAGGTTTTTCTTAAACGTATTGAGTAAAAAGAAAGGTAAAGCTAAGAAGTGGTTTTCGCTGTCATTACAGTTCATTTTGTTGAGAAGCTTTTATAGAAGGTTCAAGGTCCACAACCTCTCAACTATCATTATCTTAAGCTCAAATCAAAAATTCTCTCTAAACGGTATATGTATAAATAATGGAGCCATCATATATGAACAAATATGTAATGGAATATATTTTTAACAATAACAAAAGAAAGAAAAATGATTTAGTTGACAAAAATATACGTTATTAATTTATTCAATAATAAATAGAAGTCCAGGGTTTTTGCAAACAATGGTCTCAAGTTGGCCTATCCCAGTTCATTTTAGAAGATATATAGTTATCATTGTGATATTTATTGTATTGTTTCCTACAACCCGGATTTAGACTTGAGCTTTTCCAAAATTGCCACCAATGTTGGCCATACTATTGGACAATCTGCTTGTTTAGATATCGCCTACAGGCACGTCAAATAGACGCGCATATTGATGTCGTGATACTTAAAAATGCGTCATTATTGCCTTGATACTGTTAGGAATAGTAACCAAAGGGATCCAGCTGTATAATTAGTTCTTGAATCAAAATCAAGTGTATGTATTGTATGATTGCTTTGTATGAATACACAACCCGTCTACTACATTTAGTGACGTCACGAACTACATTCAAGTGTGTACCTATTTTTAACTCAAAACTTGCTTGGTGCATATTTTAATAATATAGGTATTGCGTACGGCTTTTACTTACAGTTCTGAGCAACAAGCGAAGGAACAACAAGTGATAGCAGTGAACAAGTGCGATAATTAGTGACCTCGGCTATTCTTTTGGATTAAGATTGATACGATTTGGACCTGTGATTTGTGAAGTTCAATAAAGTCTTATTTAGAGCCATCAGGTGTTTATTTCCAAATTCGCGAACCCCAGCACATAATAATAGCATCTTTATATATTTAATTAATAAAAAAATCTTGCACATTGTATTATTATAATTTAAAAAAAAATCTTTTACTTTTCTCATTAAATAAAAATAATACATTTCTAAGTCTTCTATAGCCCGTTCTGAACATTTCATTAACGAAACACATAACATTGGGCGTAAAAGCCAACTTGGAGTTGGCTTATAAGTCCAATTTCGGGACTAGTGATACAGTAACAATGACTGGATTTAGTCCTATAATAAGTTCGGCCTCGCCTTTGGGCGGGCGGCCAACGTCTTGTATTTGGGAACACACGCTTAATTTATATCATCCCTTGTTACAATGTAGGGCAATGATAAAGCGACCAATGTAGTGAGCCGCGTGCGTTAAATTGCTTGGGTTGGTTTGGTTATTACAGATTAACTAGTCTCTTGTTCATGATCTTGAATCGTGTTCATATTGTATTCAGGTAACGTTATTGATAATGTTTAGATTAAATTACATCAAAGCTTGTAACATTATGAACATTTTCTGTATTAAGTCTTAATTAAGATGATCATTTTTGATCATATTGTAAGGGTAATAATAGTATAGACTAGAACAACGTGTGACTGAAAAAACGCAAAGGTTTAGTGTAATTGGAATGATGGATGGTTACACTCAAAAGTTTAGTACAAGTAGAGTCATGCAGTGTCTCCCAGCACAAATGGAAGTAATACTCTCTCACAGAAAATATGAGTAAACTAACCGAGTCCTGTTCTGTTTCGTGCGTTGAGTGAGAGCGTCAAAGGCCCAATCTCCCGCCCCCCTCTGTTATATTCCTTTTGTGTCTTGTCTTGGGTTGCCAAGCGCATGTGATACTTCAAGTATCGCAAGCATCATGACGGAAAAAAATCTCTAGCGTATCCAATGTTCCTCAAACTACCCGTGATAGGAGAAGAAGTTCCATAAAAATAAAAAGGAAAACGTAAGAACGATCAGGAGTCCTCAGGATTGAGGAACACGTGGGAATATTCTGTGAAAGATGTTATATAAAACATGATAAAATACTATTAAATAATTCTAAAAGATTTTAAAAGAAAATAATAGTTATATCAAATACAGAAGACCATTCGATGTTTACGGAGAGCGTCTGTATAGTGTTAACGACTTTTGGCAACCGTTTCCACGTGAACGTACGTAGAACTAAACAATAAACAAACAGTTTCCTACAGCTATGAAATTCACACGTTTCATATTCCACAACTGAAGTATTATAATTTCTTAATGTATCTTTTATTGCTTAAAAAGATTTTAATTTCTTCGGTTGACTGTGTATTTATTTAACTCACGTGAACTGCTTTTGGTCTAGATAAACATTTTTGTAGTATTAGTGCATTATTTACCTAACATCTGTTTAATCTAGAGTGATATCTTCTTCCTAGCACTATACCCGGTATTATATTTTACTCAGGGTCTGCTTATCAGGATCTTATTCAGATTTGACAGTTTAGTAGTTTTTACACAGAGCGATTGCCACCTGACCTCTGCAATCTTAAGGGCGAACCAGTAACTCTTGGATAAGAGCCAATTACCTATCAGGAGTTAATGATTATTATAAGATGTTATGATAACAATCGAGACCGAGGACTTACGTGCTCTCCGAGGTACGGTGGAGAGACCCACAAGGACAAACGGCCACACTGAAAGAGATATTTACGCCAAACATCTGTTCCGAACGGGAATCGAAATCGTGACCGTCGATGGCCAAAGCAGTCTTGCTACCAGTCGACACAACGGTGGTCATCATTTGGAAAATCTGTGGGGGGTAACAAATATTATTCATGATTTGTATATCTAATGATAAAATTATGCAACGAAGTATTTTACTATTGTTTACGTTAAAAGTTTGATACTCGGAATTCAAGAAAGCGACAGGTGTTTTTAACGACCACTCAGAGATTTAGTATCAGAAGATTCGCCATTAATCTCCTTTAGTCAGACGTGAATAGAAGTAGCAAAGCAAACATTGCGTTATCAAAACAATTCATTGTTTCTTTACGTAATTGTACCGACAGTTTATATTACTCGTCGTAAATTTCAAAAGACTAACTCGGTGTTTATGATCTCTGAGATAAGATGTATTGTTGAGGAAATATTTAAGACTTATATTTCAGTATTATGTCGCTTAAAGCCTTAGAAATATAAGAAAAAGAAATATAAAACCCGCGGATTTTTTGCTTGTTAACACCTTCTCAAAGTTTTTAATGAGATAAAAGCGGTAGTTCCAGAGTTTTTCAGTAGGTTTTTCTGATCTTTTGAGTTATTCATGTAACACGCCTACGTATTTACGATGTATGAGTAGTATTATGGAATCACCACATCAGAACACCCGAGGCGAGTGGAACAAGTTTCACCATAATTGAATTTCCGAAATCGGCAGACTTTTGTAACTGCGACATTCCTCGGAATAGTATATAGTGTTTGATGTTGCCACAAAAACTTGTGCGCTTAACTAAAGACGAAATGTTTTCAGAGACTATTTACTAAAAGCATTTGTTAACAGCAGATCGGATCGTCAGTGATGTGAGCAAAAACCGCTTGACACCATTCTGAAGGTTGCTTTGACATAGTTTTGACTTTGGCGACATCTTCACGATACAAATATTCTAGTCTCCTTTAGAAACTTTTATAAATAACGGATATACAAGAAGGACTTACGACTTATAGAAACTTCAATTTTGTTCTAAAAATATCACTATTTTCTTCTTAAAACTATAATATTATTACCGACATGACTGTCTAAAATATTAAATTACACTTTGTACAAATAAATAATATAGGCATCTTTTATTCTTGAATATAGTTTAGGATGCAAAATAGAATTAATTTCAATTAAAAATGACTTTGAAAATTAAGGAAAATTAATACAAAATGTCGTTCCCACATCGTGATCGTCTCGCCAATGATCTCTCGTTCATACAACAACGATGAATTTTAAATTCGTTCGATTTAATATAAAAAGGACAAAGGAATTTCTTTAAATTTTGCGCCTCGAAATGTGTCGTTAGCGAAAGCAAAAAACATTGTCAACGAACAAAAAGACTTTTATAAAATACATCGATGCGAATCGAAACAATCACACTTCGAATTTCATTGTTACGACGACAGAGCGACAAACATCTCACGAACAATGGGTACTCTTCTATATTGTTATAAATTTAATATCGTATGAAATAAAATAAGTAAATTGAAAGGAGTGTGAAAATGTATTTAAAATTTAATTACACAATTTGAGTTACCATATACCTAGTATGGTTTTATTTTTCTATACTATAAGACTTTAATTTTTAAAGTCTTCTCATTGATAAAGGAAAAAGTAACATAATCATGATGTTTCCGGCACAGAAGTTTTTTTGTTTTTTCGCTGAGAAATCCATTTACGCACACAACTGCAAGTAGTGTTCTCGTCAAGTACACTAGGCAGTGGTAGTGTAGGACTCGACCGCCTGTTAGTCTAGCGGCAATACCCACTAAAACTCAGCGGAAACTTCATCGTCATATGGGACGATCTGGCCTAGAAAAATCAAATAAATTAGTAAAATTAATACACTGATTTCAAATTATATCAATAGTGTTTTATTGCAAGTAAATGTTTACTATATTATAATTATAAAACTTCAACTGGAGTTTACGTATTCATTGGAGACTTTTTGAAAAACCCATTGGAATAGACAAGTTAGGTCTTTGATATTAAATAAATAAATAAATAAATAAATAAACGGTGCACACTCAACGGCCCCATTAGGATAGTAATATCCTGTGTCGGGGGTCCGGGAACATTCACAATGACAAGGACAAATACACCCAGACCGGAAACTATGCTTGCATGGTCAATACAAATATATTAACACAATCATTTTAGAATTATCGTCTCTTCTATTTCTTATAGAATAACACTTAATGTAGTTATAAATCAGATGAATGCCGCTCGACAGCATTAACTAAAATTTAAGCAACCCTTCATATCTATTCATTACAATACGGGATTATTGTTTGTTTTATTTCTGTTAAATACAATCGTCAGATGGAGTCACGGACAAGTATATATAGGCTGATATGTTTCATGTATTGTTTCGATAAGACATGTTCCCAGTCACATGCAAATGACATGTTGCATGTTTGTGAAATGGTTGTAATTGTCACTACGCTCCGGTCACTTTAGTTTATTATCTATTGAAATGATAAGTTGTACATTTGCGTACTTAATAAGCACTGGAAAATAAATTTGAACACTTATCTATTTTGTTTGTTATCTTTTTTTTTAAAAGAATACTCGCAATGCTTCTTTAACATATTACTAATATTCCTATTGCCCCTCCAAATAAGCTCTAAGCTTGCGCTAGGAGTGGGTACGACAATAGCCCAAGGGGGTCGGGATCGAACCCTCGACTCACGCGTTAACGGAGCGAAGTCGGCCCTTCTACCGTTGAGCTATTGAGGCTTAAATCAACACCTATTATCTGCCTAACCTTTTCTAATCTAACCTATTCATTATTACAAATACGGAAATGAGATTGTTTGCTTCTTACGCTTTCACCGCTAAACTGCTGAACCGATTAAAATTAAACCGAAAATTATGATGAAATTTAGCGTCGATATAAATGGGTCCATGCAGACAGTTTGCCTGTCTTATGCGCCACAGGTCGCTAGTTCAATTCCCGCTCAAGGCAAATGTTTGTATTGACCATACGGGCATGTGTTCCAAACTGGTTGTGTTTGTGCTTGTTGGTGTTTCCGGACAGTAATATACAGGATATTACTATTCTAATGGGGGCCGTTGAGTGTGTAGCGTTTGTTTATTTATTCAAACATTGTAATATGCAATAAAAACTTTATATGTTCATCTTTGAAATAAATTTATTCATTGGCTTATACCAAGCATTTGTGCGAATGTGTTCAATCTTCCAGAATGATATTAGCAACATTGTAGGATGTATAAAATATCGAAAGAATCCACACGCGGAAACCCGATACAGCTTACAAAAACTGGACTGGCTAAAAGATACATCGGAACATGGAGTATGTAAAAACGAAACGTTGCACTTTCATACAAAACATATTCTTTCCCAGACAGCGCGAAGCGGTACGAGTAAAATTAAACTTAGTTTTGTTAAAGATTAAAATAAACTGTAGTTAAAAAGTATATAGGTAATTAAAAATGAAACTGGAACACCCAAATGAGTACTAGACTTACACAGAAAAGTTAATTAATGTTCTGCGAGGTGTAAAGTAAACGTAGCCGGACAAAAAGGGGCTTAAGTGTATTTATAATTTTCTATAATAAAATTTAATGATACAACGATGAAATGATAAAAGTCATATTAAATGATAATTTTTATTGTTCGGTATTAGATTATAAAACTATAATACGCTAGCTTCTGCCAGCGGCTCCGCCTGCTAGAAAAACTATTGTAATACAAACTTTGAACCCCCATTTCACCCTTTCGGGAGAGAATTTTAGACTAAAAAAAATATAAAAAATATATATATATATTTTTTTTTTATGTTAGAAGTTGGTAAACAAGATTACGGCCCACCTGATGGTAAGTGGCTGCCGCAGCCTATGAGCGCTTGCAGCACCATTAGTAGGTGCCACTCACGCGTTGCCAACCTCGAGATATTAGTTCTTAAATCTCGTTCGCCCAGTAATTTCACTAGCGTACAATGCCCTTCAAACCGGAACACAGTAGTGCCTAAGCACTACTATTTGGCGGCAGAATATTGGACACTGCGGTGGTACCTACCTAGCCGGCCTCTTGTAACAAAAGACCTACCACCAGTGTGACTGATTGCACTGGTGGAATAATCTCTGTTGTGACAGAGGTTATCCCAACAGCGGGCGATGGGGTCGTCACATCCCGACGCCTTTAAATATGTATAAAAATTAATATGTTTTAAAAATGATTGACATCTCGTACAAACTTTTAACCCCTTTTTCAAACCCTTAAGGGTTGAATGTGAAAAATCCCTAGTTGGTGTTCGTTTACGTTTTAAAACCAACATCTGTGAAAATTCAGCATTTTTTTCGGCGTTGATAATATGACAATCACATTTTTGTATAAGTTTTGTAAAAAAAATATTTAATTCCATTATTAAGAACTACAAAGGAATTTTTGTATATAATAATTCGTTTTATTTATATAATACTTGGGTAACAAACTAGCTAATGACTTCCCTCTTGAAAGTTTTGTTGCAATCCCTACGCTATTAACGTGTGTGATAGTTTAAGATTTCTGAAGTTTCTTCTCGTCGAATGAAATTGAAACAACACGTAAACTGTCCAGACGACGGCACGCTTGTGCTGAAGTCTACAACAATTTTCGTATATAAGATCTTACATAATTTTATGTTAAGTCAATCTTATTACATTCTTTAACAGTAAGAAAATTGAAGGCAAGGTAATAAATAACAAATGAGATTCGCGTTTTATCTAGCAGAAAACATTGCAAAGACGTAGTTACTAATAAAATTTTAATAGAAAGAGATCGACGGAATATACGGGGAAGTATAAAACAGTACCTACCAAAAAATTCCATCGCGCACGGCTTATTGACACATGTTATTTTCTACCATGCTCTCATAAAACCTGGCTGTCTTATCTCGTTCAATGGCTTTTGAATAATATATACGCCGAATAAAGTTGCGCAACATCTTGAAAATTATTTTTATACTTTATACATATACATAACAACCTTCTACCCGTGATTTTATCCGTGCTAAAATAAGACGTATGTCTGTTTTGCTACACCCTTGTCGCATTGTGTACTTTCCTACTAGCTAGATTAATTTGCTTCTACGATAAATACCCCGTTCCAGTGAATTGTTTGAAATATATTTTTAATTTTTTTATCTTAATCCTAAAATATTTTGAAATTTGGCCAGTTGTATTTTGAAATTTTAGTTTGCTAGTTCATGAGTTTAGCATTCTCAAAAAGACTATTCAGCCTTATTACAATAGATTAAAAATGAAAGACTATTAAACATTTAGTATAAGTTTTCTTCAAACGCACTCCATTACGGACTATTCAATTCAAATTGGTTTTTTTTTTCATATTTAAAAATAAGATAAATACAAAATGTAGAATGAAGAAATTCCTTAAAAATTTAATTCCAAATTATACATTCAAAACTTTTGTAGTTGTCATTGATCGATCTCGGGGAGCCTTATCTTTGGGTATTTTCACATTTTTATGAGCTCCGACTTTGTGGACCGTTTAAGCGGAAATCAAGAATTCAAGGCATGATATCTAACTAAATCTCTGAACTTTATGTCAGCGATATATTACTGTCGCCGCTGACATATGAAACAGCTATAACATTGTAGCATTCTTCAAATACAGCGTTAATTACATGCGATATAAATCGAAATTCGTTTTATCATTTTTTTATCGTGTAAACGCTTTTTTATTAAAATCAGTATCGTTAGTAAATTTTTAAATTAAAATAAGTTATTCTTAAGATATTTCAAAGTTATTTGTAAACAATATTAGGCAAAACATTTTCTATCTAAAATGGAATCATTATCATCATTTAAATTTTATCTTCGTGATAGCGGTTAGTATGTGATTAATTAATATTCAAATGATGGAAGATAAAAACTAGCTTATACTTTGACCGTACGGTCTTTAGACCACCAAATTGTTAGTGATTATTGATAATAATTGGGACACATCGTCGATTAACTATATAAATAAAATGTATTGTGAACGGAAAACATAAAACATTACAATTTAAAAGCATAATATGAAATTTAATTTTAGGTTGAGGGAAAACGCTAACGTAAGAGTTGTAAGTTCGATGCCGGCCCTGGTTTCTTAAAAAGACTCAATAAATTTGTATATTGCTAAAAATGTCCTTCAAACAAAGAAACAAATAAACGAAACCAATGTATGTAAGAATACGCTAAAACCTATACGCATACATGCGGATAAAATTAAACTTGCAGATGAGATAAATAAAGAATAAAAAAACGTTCTCGTTAAAAGAGCTGTTTCAGTATATACGAGGACTAAATGGTGAAGATACATCGTTCAATTTTTCAGTGCTATGCTCGAATCGGTCAGTAAATGGTTATTTATCGATATGCAAAGGTTGCGCGCCAGCTCGTTAGTGCGATTTTTTTTCCCCGAATGCAGTTTGACGCACGTGACGCCACAGCCTTTTGAAGGTTTAACCTTATACCTCTGGAACAATTGTATTCGCTTTATGCCGAAATTTATTTTTGTATTCCATATACCAATATCATTCTACGGTTATCAGTATCGTGCAGTTTCACGAATTTGGTTATGTAAACGAGCGTGTACGACGATATCGTGATTAAAAATTATTCTGGTATTGTATTTTAAATATGCAACACATATTTATCATTGATAAATTTATCGTAATTCCTTATAAATTTTTCAATAAAACATATTAACAAAAGTCTTTACATTGTGTCGAGTGATGTTACACATACAAACATAATCAGACTGAAACATTAATCTGTATGGTCCATACAAACAACTTAAACGTATATTCGCGACTATTGGATGGTTTTCTATCACAATAAGCAACTTTGCTCAAAAATACATAACAAAGCTATCCAATACCATCTTCTGCCCATAGCTTCGCTCGCATTAAATTTGGGGTAATATAGACCTTCTTAAGTGTTTCTTCACAGCTTTTCTTTATTTTTAATTGTTTACCGAAGTGAAAAGTTTGATGCTTCTAGGTTCAAGGTTGACAGTCCTCCCATAGAAAGTTTCGACCTCTTTTTCACCTCCTAAGGGGTAAAATTTTAGAAAATGGTAAAATACATGTTTATTAATTTCTAATTTTTTAACTTCAAAACAAAGATGCATACTTCTAGTTTTAAAAATGACGAACTTTCAACCCCATCGTGCTTTTTAAAAACCACACTTGTGAAAAAATTTAGCTTTCTAGGTCCGAGAGTTTATGCTGGGCGTTTATATTCAGAGAGGTTTTCGCTTTTTATGTATATTATGTATATATAGTAGGGTCCGACCGAAACTGGTTTTTCAGCCGAAACCGAAACCGAAACCGAACTTTCGGCCTCCCTCTCAGTTTCGGCCGAAACCGAAACCGAAACCGAAACTTTAAATTTTTATATTTAAAATTACGTTTTTTTTACTGAAATTTGAATTTATTATAATAAACATTTATTTGTATATACGTAGTCAACTAATTAGGAACGGAAAATAATTTGGTTAGATATTTTAAAAGCTTAATTTTATAAGATAATGCTCGTTATAAAGTATACTGTTCAATGGTGTGTACTTTTTCGAAGCTAAGAATATTTTATGGTGGTTTTTTTAAAAAGAAATCTCTCGCATCGAAATTGACCATCTAATTAGGGACTTATAATTTTATCTCAACGTAAATAGCCATACCCTAAAATAGCTTATCATTTGCTTTGCTCCAAAAGTATGGTTTTCAACGCTGTGCAATATTTTCGAACTTATAAAACTACTGAAACTGTGTACCTAGAAAGAAATTTACATCGCAGACTGGTAATAACTTTATAAAAAGTTCCCTTTGTGGGCTCTGTAATTATAAAAGAGAAATATTTGGACTAGAACTTAGTGGCGAAGTTACATGGGCGCCTTAACACGAAAACTATCCAAAATTGCTTCACTGTTTAATTAATTAAATGATTTCTAGCCGGTGAACTACTATCAGTTTTAGATTGGCCTGCCAATAGCCTAGACATGAATTCTTTGGATCATTTGTGGTACAACAAACAAATTTAAACCAACTCTATAGTAGTTCCAAAGAAGCCTGGAAGAACTTCACTAACGAAACTTGTCATTATTTGACCGAGTCGATGCCGCGCTGATGTTGATATGGCTATAGCTAATAATGGCAATCCATTCCAAAATTTAATAATTCTATTAAGAAAACATTGATTAAATGATCAAGATCAGATCAACATTAAAAAAACGTTTCATTACGTTTTTTACTTCATGTAAACTGAAATTACGGAAAATATAAATAAATGTTACTCTTATTATACCAATGTCCCTAATTCGTTGACCATCACAGTATATAATATAGACAGTTAAATAGAGTTATAAATAAAATAAAAACTAAAAAATCATTAAAGTCATAACCATTTTTTTGTCATGAATATACAGGACTTACTATTAGAAGTAAACTTAAAAACAAACAAACAATTAGTAGTTAGATATGCTAGGTACATAACTAACTAGTAATACGTTGTGTTCACAATATTTTAAAGATCAATCTAATACTTATTTCCGCAGATTTTTTGGCCGCGTCAGCGAGCGGTCACGAGTTGGCTGCGAAGTTTAGTGAACAACACACGAAAATTCACGAACACTCGAGTTTCGGCGGGGCCGAAAGTTTCGCCTATATTTTGGCCGAAACCGAAACTAAGGCCGAAACTAGATTTTTTGGCCGAAACTGGCCGAAACCGAAACCGAAACCGAAATTTAATATACTAATATATAGATGACGCACAAAAATTATACTTATTATTATTATTACTTATTATTATTATTACCAAAATACCTTGAGACTCAAGATATTCTTCACGAGCAACGTGTGTTTGCCTTTGGCTAAATAGTGTCTCGTTTACAACATGATTGCAAATCAGAAATCCCTCCTGGGCCACTCAGGCGCCTTTGATGGCAAGCGTTAAACGAGTATTAAACACACAATTTGCTACGTGTTGAAAGAAAAAGACGCCGCAAGGCATTTCAAACCTCAGAACATATAGGAGTTTATACTAAGTGCAAAAAATATTTAACATTGAGTATTAATATATGATACTAGATTTTGACGACTGTTGTGGCGTCTGGTGAGCCTGCTTTGAACGTCGTCTGGCTTTGTTATAAATATCTGTTTTGGTCTGGGCGTGTGTCCTTGCGGGTCTCCCCATCGTACCTCGGACAACACGTTATGCAGTCGGACCCGGTTGTTGTCATAATATCTGACAATAATACTTAGTTAACTCTTGATAGGTAATTTGCACTTATCAAATGAGTGACTGGCAACCTTTTGGGTTGCAGAGGTCAGATGGAAATCACTCTGTGTAAAAACTAGTAACCCGTCTAATCAGGATAACAGTGTAATCAGACCCTGTGTAAATACCGGGAATAGTGCTAGGAAGAAGAATAGATTTTGCTCGCGCGAATAATGATTTATATGAGGAATTTTTAATGCAATATAATTATGTGCAATAGTTGGTTCCCCATACAAACTATCATCTCCTATTTTATGCCCTTAAACTTTTGTTTTTGCTATAGAATGTCGCTTATAACCATATTCCGGTTTAGCTATATATAAAATCAGAAATAATTATTAATATTAACCATACACATTAAAATTATTCTACAGTCAGAATTCCCCAGAAAATACAATAGCACAAATATTTTAAAGTGTTTTATACAAGACAGTGTATTAATATTTTGACTGTGAGTTGTTCTAATCCAGACTATAGAACTACATTAAACAGCTAAGCCTCTAGGAAAGCCTTCCTTATGGTAATTTTTTTTAAATTCATTACCTTTAAATTTTGACTGTGAACAGCGCTGTCGATAAAACTACAATAAAACTAACATCATACGTCGATGTTTGTAATAACGGCCTGTTACCATTTTCGATATGTTTTTCTGTTCCGAGTTTCATACCATCGTGCCTTCTGCTTCACACCACTCATTATCATTTTATCCATTCGAAGCTGCTACACTGTTATTATATTCCGGTAAAGGCGCAATGATCACGTCTACTTTGATATGTGATTATATACTTGTTTTATTTATTTTCGTTCGTTGCAATAAACGTACACTACATGAAATCGTGTATTGGAAACAGTTTGTATCGATTTTTTTTATTAAGTTTAAAACCAAATCTCTCGAATTATATTCGTGTCAAAAGGCAAACATAAATGAAAATGTAACACCACATTATCTTCACATTTATCTGTTTCTTAGCCTTTTAAAAATTAAATACATATCAGGCAATTATTTAGAGTGCCGTACCGTACCCATAGGGTACCAACTGACCCTTAGTAATACTAACTCCACTGTCCCTTTGTCTGTCAGCGGACTGTATCTCACGAATTGTAATTACCGCTAGAACAACAAATACTTAATATAAAATAAAATTTAAAATAAAAGGGGTCTTGATAAAAATCTTGGCGTTTCTTTTGATATACGGTGGTAGCCTTTATGTTCGAGTCCGACACGCACTTGGCCGGTTTTATTATAAAAAACGTCAATAAATCACAAAAATTAAAACGTATATCAACGAACTCCGATATAAAGTTAATAATGATAATATTTATATGACCAATATGTTTGAAATTAGGAATTGCTTCATAACGGTGAAAGCTATCTGACTCTGAATTTTTTTTAAGGATTTTATTAACTAAAATTAAGTACGTTACAATTAAGTAAGTTATTTAGTCAGTTTAGTTTAGGAGCAATTCCAGTGTGATTACGCCCATATAAGCTCGTTTTTCAAAACGAAATATGCTAACAATCGCCACCACTGGTTCCAGCGTACAGACCGGAATAAGCTCGATCTTATAAAGCGCGTAATGAAGTGCGTGCAAGCGCGTATGCCAAAACTACTATATTATGTACGCTAAAAAACGCTCGTCTGAAACTGCCCTAGGCTTGTTTAAAAATTACTCGGCGAAGAATCGTCTGAGCATTAAAATTATAAAATAACAAAAAGGTTTCTGTTTATACATAATAAACTAATTATGCACATTGTTTAAACAGTAAAATTCGTTTGGGATATATTTTATAGACTAGACTGGTATTTATAAGACGTACCATTTATTTTAGCTGCCGCGGAAAACCGTTTTCGCATAGCGAACGCAGGCTAGTAGTTCATTAAAAAGATATATACGGTCATTACGAGGACATTCCGAGTATTAAGCTAGCACCGACCTTGTAGTATTTTATTGGAGCAATTTGTTAACGAAATTAATTGGAAATAATACGAAATGGGTGATGAACAAACAAGGTAAGCACATTTATAAGAATAGCCTTTAAATAATCGCTTTTCCATATTGTAGATTTTTCTTTGGGTTTTTTCTTTGGTAATTGAATGAGACTAATAAGGTTTAATTTTTTTTTAGTTATGACTGTTGGCAAACAAGCTTACGGTCCGACTGATGGTAAGAAATCAACGCAATCTAGAATCTAAAATCTAAAATCTAGCACGTATCAAGTATCACATGCTCGTTGCTAACCCAGATGATGATGGAGGGAAGGAGATTAGGTCTCTGGCGCTGTGCTTTTCTGTAAGATGGTATTACTTCACCAGTCGAGCCGGCCGATTTGTGCTGAGAAGAACATGGGTCTACTATAAAACAATGTTATTAAATATTAAAAGATAATAAATCTTTCAATTAAATACAGATAATAGTATCGTATGAACTACTATAACTATTGTCCTAAGTTTTATTGAATTAATAATTTTTAAATAGTTGTTTCATAAAATGCCTAAAAGATTAAGGGTCAAGGTTTAAGCTAACTAATATTAATTCTGGCAAAATGCCACGAGACAAGGATCTGGGCATCGAGCCAGGTAATGTAAGGTAGACCTTTTAAAACATTGGCAAAATCAGCGCTTTGTAAATGTTTCAAAATTTTCCTATAAAATCTGAATGTACCAAATTTTATTTCAGTAAAAATACCGGTTTAAGATTTAATAACCTTTTTTATCTATACAATATGCTATACGTTTAAAATTCATAACATCGTAAGGAAAATTCTAGTCAAAAACATACTAGATAATGTTATTTGCATATAAAAGAGTTCAGCTGTGGTAATACTTTTCGTAGAATATCTAAAACATTCTGTTCTTGCTCTAGACAAGCTTGTAATATCCGGAGTATTCTTTAACTAGGGAAGAATAACGTGTAAGAAAGCGGTCGGCCACTTGAGCGAGCTTTCACACCGAGTTTCTATGATGCGATATTTTAAAGGAGATTTTTTCAAATTTTAAATAAAACGGTAGAGATTTGACATTTTATTTTATTTATGGTAATTCTTCCTTTTAAATTTTCTAAGATAAAATGAAAATATATTGCACACAAAATTTATCATGTTTCATCGTAAATGGATACAAGACTATCATAATTACACAAGTCTCTATCACAAAGCACCCACCAGTAATTGTACAAGGGAGTGGTCAAACATCCGCGCCAGATATAACCGTCGCTTCTAATAGCTTTTACACCACAAATTTCATTTTCTGCGCACTCTTGTATAGTTAGTGTACCACTGAAATTTAAATATTATTTATAACTTTTACTTCATCTGTTCATTCGATTGATATGAATTCTATTAATAATAGTCTCAATCATGAAATTTTGCTATAACAAAATAATTGCAACATTTTTTCTCATTCACTAACTTCAGTTAGTGGTTGCATCTATGTCACAGCGAAATGAAGCCTACCTTACTAGCTGAAAACATAAAAGATTATGTATACATAATATAAAAGGCAAATCAAAAGTCAAAACTGTCCCTACTTTAATATTATGTACTTGTTGCATAGAAGCGTAATCGTAGCGATATAAATAGATTCACGTTTATTTAAAAATACCCATTCATAATTGCCTACTACTACTAGCCCTATACCAATATCTATAATTATAAACATATTTATAGTCTTTAAGCTAAACAAATTTTACTTACATATTGCCTTCTAAACAATTTGCATTATCGGTAACACCTACAGTAGCGTTTACTTCACATCTCAAGCAAGTCATATCTTTCAATATGGACTTTCTTAAACTTCTCATACGGCTGAGTTCTATTACATTTTCAATCCAATCCTTTTTTGTTGAAAATATACGAGGCATTTCAGAAATTGAAATGTAGTTACAAAGATTACAGGAACAGACGTATGTCGTTAGATTACGATTTACGTTTAAACAACCACGGTCCACTATCCCAAAGGGTGTATGTTGAGAATAACAAACGTCGTCATCATGATCGCAAATGCTTGAAGATATTCTGATAAAAAAGTATTTATTGTTTATATAACTTATTACAATGACTGGAAAATTTGATTGCTCTCTCAACTCCTTAACGTTAGGATGAACTAGCAACTCTTTAAATTAGAATAAATTGTCTACAGATACCTGTAATGACTAAATCATTAATATCAGATATTATACCGTCCTAACCAGAAATGACTGCTAAAAAGGTCTCCTATGCACCATGAGGAGACCTACAAGAAGAATAACACCCGGGCCAAAAGAAATGTCTATATGGTCAAATCTGAACCAGCAATCATAGTTTAGCCGGCATGACTTTTTGACCATACTACAAAACTACATATATGTATTCTAGTATTCTATATTGTCACTTAAATTACACTGTGTATGAATAATATATATATATAAATATATATATCGATTTCACCTATAAGCAGTTACTTACAATTTATTGTTCGGATTATTACATTCTACAGATGCAATATTGTCACAGAATATGCACGAACGTCTAAATGTATTGTTCTTTGCCTTCGATGTTATTTTCGGTAACGAAGTAGTTTTTGAATCAATAGCTCTAAAATCTCTTTTTTCATATTGCGACTTTTGGTGTTTTGACGATTCAATCAATTTGTTTGCTGAATTTTCATATGTCGATTTATATGAGAAAACTCCAGTTATTGATTTGTTATCACTATGAATACTTTTACTCAAAATAATGTTTGTAGGATGTATTTCATTATTATTATCATTATCATTTTCCTTAAAATATTGTGTAGTTGCCAGAATAGGAAGTGTCGGATTTATGTTTATAGTTGCTATTTCAGAAGTCTCGTTGCTTTCTTTATATAGATCAGGTTCAAATAGAATAGTTGGTTCATCAGAATCAGAAAATATTTGTTTTGCATTTTTCACAAGAAATGATACAGGATCTATATCACGATCCTCCTTTACCCAAGAATTTTCAAGAACTACACCTTCCACATTATTTCTAAAATTTTTTAAAGATGGTATCGACTTTTTAGAAATATTTGGGTCAAAACAGTGACTAAAATTAAGTATCGAAATATATATTGCTATCACTATTAAAATACTCATGTTTGTAATATATTTTGTCAGTTATTTTAGGACGTCAATTTCTGACAAGTTCCAAAAAGTTCTGACTGATTTTATATCATAATATCATATTCTATTTAAAATCAAGCAGGTGATAAGAAAACTCTTTAAATTGTTTATGTTAATTTTAACAGTACTGGAAACTAAAACTTTTGGTCCTTGATTTATTTTGGTTCCTATTTTTAATGCTTCGGGGTTATTAAATTGATTTATGTTGCATAATGTTCTGTTGCAAAATTTATAATATGAATTGTAGGAAGGCTTGTCAATACATCCTCTGGTTACTAAACCACCTACATAGTTAATTTCTGTGTAGCAAATCTGATTGTGACCACACATCATGTAATTAGCACTGTAAATAACATATCATTATCAATTAAAACATTATCTCACGAAAATAAGTTATGACTTTGTATGCTTATTATTACTTACTATTTACCAAGTCTACAAGCTTCATCTGCAGCGACACTAGATCCTTTTGTTTCACAAACTTTGCAAATCAGATCCATACCAATAGGTGGAGCTTGTAATCGTTTGTTATCGTATTCCCAATCCCGTACGGTTTCATAATCATAATAAGAAGAATCATCATAAGGCTTATCATTACATAAGGGACAATTACACCTAAACGTTCTATTCATTGTGCCTTTTGTTATACAACCACGTTTTATAAATTGCGGATGTAATTCCACATAGCACTCCTGTTTAGTCTTACACTTTTCCGTAGTGGGCCTTAAATGATAATCATTGACTTTATAAGCAAGTAATAAAGTATTTTTTTAATTTAATAACGCAATTCTGCGTGTGCTGATTTTGGTATAAGTGGAGCAACTTGACTGAAGAAATAGTATTTCTCATAGAAAAACAACTTTTACTAAAATGGTTTGTTCAACTTTGATGCACAAGCCCCTCTTTTTCACCTCCTGCTACCTACCTCGTCTTTTTTCTTCTATCACTAATTTCAGGTGAAAACCAAATTTCTAGCGAACATAGGCTATGGTATTTTTTTATCAACACTTATATATTCTGAAATCCTTAATGTTAAAATTATTTATTTAAGCAACGAAAAATTACTCACGAAAGACCTTGATAACAGTCATTCTCTGTATTAGATAAATCATTTCCGTAACAAGACATACATTCTATGGTCGTATTTTTTAATACAAAGTTTTCCGTTTTTCTTTGAAATATATTACGTCTTACTTTATTATCTACATTTACTTTTTTGGATGTCTGCAACTTGTCCCGAAATTTAAAATTAGCCTTGGACAGCTGTTTAAATTCACTATCATCCATATTTTTTTTCGTCACTGTAATGAAGGATCTCGTTAGGGTTTCAGGGATTTGATCCGAATTATTTTTGAACTGCGGGTGTCCTGTGATTGTCCTTTGTTTATCATTATTAGCTGCAGCTTCTCTTCCTTTGTGAATAAATAATGCTAACAAAACGAAATTGAGAAGATTAGCCGTATTCACATTCATTATAATATTTTCTAAAATTTTGTAGGTTGTTTTGTTGACATATTTTTCTTTTTCTATATTTACCACAGACTTAAAATATGTTTTATCATTTTATTTATTCTCGGTATAAAATGGTTTCATATTGCAAAAACTGGATATTTCAAATAATGTTTTCTTCCTTATAAAATAAAATTCTTTGAATTTAAAGCATGTAATTTTATTTTATGATAACTAACATTTTTATGAAATCTTGTAAAAAAAGAGAAATTTGTATTTTTATTATGAGCTACTAGCTCTTCCCTCTGCTTTGCTCACGGTTACACTACAAAAAGGTAAAAATTTAATCAGTATACGAACGACTTTAGTAGTAGACTCTCAGTACGAAGGAGGTGGCTCGATTGGGGAAGTGCTACCCTCTCACACAAAATTGGCCTAAAGTAACAGTACCAGTAATGCTGCGTTTCGTGCGATGACTGAGAGCGCCAGAGTGCTTTCTGTTCTCTTCCTTTTTTCGCTTCATATCCCTTCCCTCCTATTCTTTGTTCTCCGAGGCACAGTGGATGGACAAGGACAAACGCCTAGATCGAAACAGTTAGTTGTAAGATCAATCAAACATCTCCCCGAGCGGGAATCGGACCCACAACCGTCGAGGCTAAGACAGACTCGTTACCCAAAAACGCAACGGCGGAGTAAAAAAAGAAAGAGAGCCCAAACGAAAAATTGGAATATTTTTAATTTTGTCGAACTTATCTTACATAATGAAACACAGCACATTAAGTAATTTAACGAATTTACAATTCTACCTACACCTCGCGGCGTCAATTTAGCACTTTCGTTAAAATTATAATAAATCGTTGTCCATGCGTGTATAAAATTAGCAGTTTCATTTTTTATTTTACTTTAGATTGTGTGCTTTGGACTGAGGTTTAATATGCGTTAAATTGGGATGATATATGCCTGAAGCCACCGCGCCGCTTTACCGCCTCCATATCACTTTGCGTACTTGCCTAAAACTTGCTAGATTGATGGACGCTGATAGTCGTATTTACTACTCCTCTTCGATACAGCATGATGTTAAAACCATTAACCTTTAAGAAGTAGGTTTTTTACGATGTCAAAGGAACATAAGCTTTTTTTCTATAATATGAGTATAATAAAACATTCAATTTTACTATAATATAATGTCATTATTTTATAATATTGGCATTAAACGTGTAATTTCAACATATTTATTTTCTTCCTTTTGTTTTTGCCAAAAATTATTATCATAATTATTATGGACATTCATTTAAAATTCTATCTTTCTTCCCGCAATTTAGTTGGTACTAAATTCTTGACTCAAATTGTATTTTGTTTTCAGTGAATTTATTGTTCCAACAGAGAGTAAAGACAGAGGAACTTCAAAAGTACTAACTTTGAATATACATCTAAGTTTTCGTTACTTTTATATTTAACGCTGTACAACCATGAAAATTTTCAGCAGTTTGTTACTGTTTTAACTTTGAACATTAAATAACAAATAGAAAAGTTTAAGGCATAATTTGATAATGTTTATTCATGACGTTTTTTTGTTATAAATGTGAAATGTAGGAAAATATAGGAAAATATAGGAAAATGTAGGAAAATATTTACATTTCATTGCATAAAATCAAAGACCTCGTAAGTTATAAATTAGATTATCTAGCCTTGATGAAGGATAAGGGAAAACCTCACGAGAGTCTTCTGATCCTATATTAGCCGATGTAGGTACTTACTCGATTTTATAAGGGCGGTTACAGAGCAGTGTTTACAAGTCATATCTGCCGACGAAGGCAATGGCAAGCAGTTACTGGAACTTAAGAGGTTTGATAGAAAGCATCTACGGTTGTACAACCATCGAATGAAACTCAATAGGACGTTGCTGCTGCTTCGCATTATTAATATTAAGATCTAATTATTTAAGGAATTATAACAAGCTGACAACAAATAAATCCTTTTCGGCATAACGTATATTGTCCGTAATTTAACGAAATTACCGAATCACCGTACAATGCACTGCAGTTTATGGTTTTACAAAAATTGCTGCCACTCTGCATAAATTGCGTAATGATGATTAGGTGAATATTATTTTGTGTGTGGCGAAGTGGCGTGTAATTTGTCGGTGAACTAAGCGATTTCTTTATTATTTTTAATCCTTCTGAGTAAAGATAAAAATGTTTTTTAAGTTTACATTATAATTATTGTTTTAAGAATACTTGGAAATCGATCATACGATCGGTTCAATACAGACAATATTTGCTGTAAAACTCGTGGAAATAAGATGTATATGTAATATTTTTTAAGTTTTTTTATATATAATTGTGTTAGAAAAAACAATATTATATTCCTTTTTAGGGTTCCGTAGCCAAATGGATAAAACGGAACCCTTATAGTTTCGTCATGTCCGTCTGTCCGTCCGTCCGTCTGTCCGTCTGTCCGTCCGTATGTCACAGTCATTTTACTCGGAGACCATTGACTCTATCAATACGAAATTTACTAATTAGGTGTATTCCATGAACCGCACAAGGATTTTGTAATAAAATCTTAATATATATATGAATTAAGGGTAGCAATCCATACATGTAACTGACGATTGAAAAAAAAATTTCAACGTATGGCAACGTGTGAGATATCTTTGGATAGTTCTTTTAAAATGATAACGAGGTTTGATTTTGAGTTTTTTCATTAAGCCAGTATATTAGTAGTAGTTGTTGAGATATTAGCTCCTAAAGTCGTAAAAATCGTGTCCCCCTCTAACTTTTGAACTATGGGATTTCAAATTCTGGAAAAATTTGAGCTTGTAGAATACCACATGAACTTTCATCCACATTTAGTTTGAAGAAGATAGGTCTATAAATTTAAGAGATATATAAGTTTTTCCCATAACTTTGTTTTTCATTTTACTTTTAATAATTACTATGAAATTACCAACTTATTTTTGCGGTCGGTTTTAATTCGTTATTATTTTTAAAACCGTTAAGATTCTTCATAACCTTACCATCACCCATTTACGCCTGTTTTCTCGATTTATCCAAGGCATTTTAATTACGATATCCTATGGCAGAAATTAAAACTCACTGGCATGCCTGAAGAGATCAACAGGATTTTTAAGTTTTGGTATAAGAATCAGGTTACTGTTGTGCGATGGTCAGAGAGCTACTCAAGGTCTTACAGGTTGGAATGAGGGGTGAGGCAGGGTGGCCTGATCTCACGCAAGTTATTTTAATCTGTATGTGAATGCTCTAATACAGACGCTCAGTAGCACTCGTGGCGGATGTCATATTGACGGAGTCTGTTTTAATAACATTAGTTACGCAAACGACATGGTTCTGCTGAGTGCATCTGTCTGTGGGTTAGCAAAACTGCTAAGTCTTTGTGAGAACTATTTCAAACGTAAGGCTTAGTCTATAACTGTAAGAAAAGCGAATGCATGGTCTTTCAGGCCAGGGGAAAATCGATTCCATCTATTGTACCTGCTATCAAGTTACACGGGGTTCCACTAAAGAGAATTGAATGCTTTAAATATCTTGGCCATGTAGTATTCTATGACTTGAAAGACAATGCAGATATTGAGGGAGAACGCAGGGCTTTGTCTGTTAGGGCAAATATGATTGTTCCCAGGTTTGCTCGTTGCTCAATGCCAGTCAAAATAACGCTTTTCAGAGCTTACTGCACCACATTTTACCCTAGCAGCCTGTGGGCAGACTATACGCCGAAACAGTACAACGCCCTGCGTGTACAATATAACAATGCTTTCAGGATGCTAATGGGTATGCCTCGTTTTTGTAGTGCATCGGGGATGTTTACCGAGGCGTATGTGGACTGTTTTTATACCATTATGCGAAAGCGGTGCACATCGTTGTTGCGCAGGATTCGTTTCAGCTCAAGTGGCGTCCTGAGAGCATTTGTTAATAGATTCGATTGTTTGTATGTGAACCACTGCTGTCGGATTCACGTGCTGACAAATTAATCCTGTCTTAGGTTAAATAAGTTTTAGAAATTACTAATAAATAGGCGTAAGATACTTGTATTACTAACAACATATGATCCATTGTTGACCGAAATAAAGTTATTATTATATATATTATTATATAACCATGCTGCGGAACCCTTTAGTTTCAACTGTGCGTGTTCCACAATGCACTTGACTGCTAATTATTTATATACTATACTAATGTCTAAAACAACAAGCTCTACCACCGTGAACCGTAGTTTAGCAAAACATTCTACAATGAGTCAAAAAATGCTTTTTCGGAGTATCTAATCATTACCAGCAACCCGCTATCATACTGTTTTAGTTTAAGATTTATAGAATTTAATCAAAGGGCATTTTCTTAACATTGGCAGTTTAAATATACATGTCGATGTTTTATTAAAATTTTATTTATTTTTAAAATAATTATCGTAGATGTAATTAAAAAAGCTAATTAGACATACATTTTCTGATTTATTTGCACGCAATTATGTATAGGAGATGTATAGGTATTTAACCATGTCGAAAATATATAAATTTAATGATCTATTGTAAAAAAAAAACTATATTTTTCGGCAAAGATAAATCTTACTTGTGTTTATTATCCAAAGGACAAGAAACTTCAAACCTAAGTATTAGTTTAAAAAAATTACATTTCGTCTAGACTAAAGCTTATAAAGTAGATGGCTTCATTTGCGTTCACAGAATTAAGTGTTGCCAAAATGTCGCCGTATTGTAGATTTTTCGCAGAATGCTCAATAAAATCGTATATACCTTTAAGGTCGTTGTACCCTTTTGCTTTTAACCATAATTTGAGTCAATTGTAATTTTAATATTATTAGCCATTTTTAATTTTTTAGTATTCTTTAAATATTATCATTAAGGTATCTCTAATTTATGTTCTATTGTTCTCTTGAGTATTTGTTTTCTTTAATTTCTTAGCTTCTGTTTTATTATATTAGTACAATCCCTAACAGTATACTACTAGTACAAGCGCCTATTTTTTTTTTTTTTTTTTTATGTTAGAAGTTGGCAAACAAGCATACGGCCCACCTGATGGTAAGTGGCTGCCGCAGCCTATGAGCGCTTGCAGTACCAGTAGTAGGTGCCACTCGCGCGTTGCCAACCTCGAGATATTAGTTCTTAAATCTCGTTCGCCCAGTAATTTCACTAGCGTAGAATGCCCTTCAAACCGGAACACAGTAGTGCCTAAGCACTACTATTTGGCGGCAGAATATTGGACACTGCGGTGGTACCTACCTAGCCGGCCTCTTGCAACAAAAGACCTACCACCAGTGTGACTGATTGCACTGGTGGAATAATCTCTGCTGTGACAGAGGTTATCCCAACAGCGGGCGATGGGGTCGTCACATCCCGACGCCGGAATATCCATATATATCTATAAATATCCTTTAAAAAATAAAAAAATGTCGAAGCTGATATTAATAGCATGCAATACAAACCTTAGTGGTGGTCATATCTTTGTAATGCATTGATGATTTTTTTAATATTTTGTAATTTTTTTTTGTAACTGTAAAAGGTGAAATAAAAAAAATTGAGTTATGGAATTGACTCACACAATTGCAATATAAATATAATAAATATGTAAACGATAAATATACATAATAAGAAGTATTTCTAATAATATATTTCAGAGGAGCATAATGTTTGTGAAATCCTTGATATTTATACCTAATTTTATTTACGCGCCTTATTTCCGCGTTCTCGCAACGTTCCTGATTATTATTTTTCAGGAAATCAGGATTTCTTTGAGATTTTTTGATGTGTATTTTCCCGGCGTCGGGATGTGACGACCCCATCGCCCGCTGTTGGGATAACCTCTGTCACAGCAGAGATGATTCCACCAGCGCAATCAGTTACACTGGTGGTAGGTCTTTTGTTGCAAGAGGTCGACTAGGTAGGTACCACCACAGTGTCAAATATTCTGCCACCAAATAGTAGTGCTTAGGCATTACTGTGTTCCGGTTTGAAGGGCACTGTAGGCTAGAGTGAAATTACTGGGCAGAGGAGATTTAAGAACTAATATCTCGAGGTAGGCAACGCGTGAGTGGCACCTACTGATGGCAAGCGTTCATAGGCTACGGCAATCAGTTACCATCAGGGGGCCGTATGCTTGTTTGCGAACTTGTATCATAAAAAAAAAATAATGTCGTTCCTAAGGATTCAAATTATTACTTTCACAATTATAATATAACTATAATTACGTATATACTATGCCTTCATTATTATTATGTATATTGATTATGTCAACCAGCTACCCTAATATTTATCTAAAGGAGACACAGCTAAGACATACCTTACTATGTATTTTCGACTAATTAAACCACAGCCGTCGATAATCACAAGGAAGCTATTAGTTTATCATTGTCCAATTATAACAGTAGGCACTTGAATACGCAATTAATTTGATGAGCCCTGTATTACGTACGGTTGAATAGTTTGCAGATGGAAATTCTGCGATAACTATTATAATTAATATTAGAAGCGAGGTGATATGTTAATATGGGTTTTTACCTTCATTATCATCACGACGACGTAGTGGCGCAGCGGTAGCGAACCTGCCTTAAACGCCATAGGTCGCGGGTTCGATTCCCGCTCGGAGCAGATGTTTGTATTGACCATGCAAGCATATTTTCCGGTCCGAGTGTATTTGTCCGTGTATATGTTTCCGGACACCAACACAAAATATCACTATCCTAATGGGGGCCGTTGAGTTTGCAGCGTTTATTATTAATTATTATTATTGTACAGCAGTATCCGTATTTTTTAAGGATTAGAATTTTGTAATATATCAGGATTTGGAAATATCATTAACCATTCTCCTTATTTTTATTTAAAAATTAATCTTTGTTTAAAATGTTTAACACAAACATTCACTCTTGGTTTTTATTGAAAACAAAAAGGATATAAAACGACAAGAGCTTATTTTGATCACGTTCTTTACATTTTTTATTGCTATTGGCTAAATATTATAACTTGATAAAAGTCTTCGTGTGAGTCATGTCAGGTAATTTCCAAGTCGATGGTCAGTGAATCCCGTTGGAATGGAGTTCGCCACTGTAGGCACCGATAGGGTTACTCTTTAAGAATTCCCTCCAATGCCGCATAGAGTTATGAAAGTTTAGAGGGACAAAATAAATAAAATTATTTACTAATAGAGTTATTTTATTTGTAAGTTACATATAACAAAAATATACAAACATAGTTTATGAATAATAAAGAACCTACTAGGTATGTATTAATTTTTAGTTCTTAAAAAGACTACAAGGACATTCTAAATCTCTAACAGTTTAATTATAAAAAATGTCATGCAACAAAAATTTCGTTCCTTTGATTTCAATAATACTAAAAATTTTTTTTTTGTAGTAAAATTTATTACCTAATAATATATACGTAGTGGCGCAGCGGTAGTGAACCTGCCTTAAGCGCAACAGATCGCGGGTTCGATTCCCGCTCGGAGTGGATGTTTGTATTAGCCTCACAGGCATATGTTCCGGTCTGGGTATGTATGTTCTTATCTCTGTGTGTGTGGAACCCCGACACAGGATATCACTATCCTAAAGCGGCCGTTGAGCGTATAGCGTTTATTTATTCATTATTATTTAACCCAGGTTGAGGCTATTGAGCTATTTATAAATATTTATAAAATTATTCTAGTTCATTTTGAATATTGCTATAAATTTAAAAACTGCTCTCTCTAAATATTCATACATCTGCATTTAGTTTTTTTACCGCACCGTGTAATACAATAGCTCATGGTCAGCCTCCACAGTCCATTGCATCTTAACTCGCTCAACTTGATTCCCATGATTTAAACATACCTACCCATCGCATGAACATTGCTCTAAAATTAGTATAATTTAATTACTATCAAACAACTTTCATATTACCGAAGTGTAATCAATGAATATCAGGGACTAACTAGATATTATATTTTAATAATTATTATGGACTATACTAGCAAAGCTTGCGGCTTCGCTCGCGTTATTGTAGTTATTAAGCCAAATGACGTTATATTCTAAATTAAGATCTTGTAATTCACTACTGACAATGAACTGTACATTTTCCGGGATAAATAAGTATCCTATGTGCAAATCCGGGTAATAAACTATCTGTATGCCAAATTTCATCAAAATTAATTTAGCTGTTTTTGCATGTTTCAGTAACAAACATACAAACATCTAAACATCTAAACATACAATCTTTCACATTAACGATATTAGTAGGACGTTACTTTTACGGACGGTACGTTTGCATATTGATGACAATTTAGGTATGATCAAGACGAGACTGTAGCATCGATTGTCGCGGGTTTGATTCTCGCACAGGGCAGATGTAAGTATTGGCTGTATTTATATGAATCGATCGGTGTTATCGTTGTAGGTCTCGTCCCAGTTATTATCACAGAGCGTCTTAGAATAATCATAGAAATACCTCTTGTAAGGTTATTTGCTGTTACCCACAAAACTACTGCTTCCTCTTAAAGAGATACAGAAGCCAAATGGCAATCTTTTTGTTTCAAAACAAGTAACAAAATACTTGGAAGTGAAATGACATTTATATTTTGTAATGTCAATTTCACATACTTTAAATGGACGCAAATAAGCAATACCATGTCAACCCACAAAATTAAAAACTGAGTTATATATGCAGAAGTGTTGGTTCATGGCTGAAGGACATTGTTCTTTAATATTTGTAGGGTTTCAAGCTTTAAAACTTCTAAAAAGCCATTTTTTAATCATGCAATTTATGTATTATGTTAAATGTTTTGGGTTAAATTATATACGAAATATGCAGTTTGTATACTTATTTTTTGTAAAAATAAGTAAAATAACTTACATAAATCTGAAATTGCCAAAAACTTGACCAATACATAAAAAATCATATAAAGCAAGTTGTTCAAAATTTTCAAACGCGTTTTTCTCGAAATGACAGTCGTGTGAGTTGACATGGTATTGCTTATTTGTGTCTAAATAATAATGAAGCAAACGACATTCAATTGCTTGGTTCGATTATTATCAAACCCAGTAACGGACCACATTAACAAATATGCTATCCTATAAAACATAAAATCTCTTAAAGACAAATATACACTACAGACAGATAGACATAAATTCTATACAGTGGTACAATCAACAAGAAATCCAGTTTAAATCGAGCCAATCTCACGCAATCAAATGCTGCGCATCACTAATTGTCTTTCTGATTGTACCTCTACAATTAACCACATCAGGCATCGCCACTAACCGGACGGAATTGCCAATCAGTTAATGACTGCACGCTGTATTGTTATGCCGCTGATAAGTGATTGCGTTTTATACTGATAGCTTAAATTAAAAGCCCTATTATACGAATCTTATCAAACTGTATTTTAATAGTATGTTAAAAGCTATTATTTCAGAAGCGCTTTTGGAGGCAAATATATTGGTCAGTAATTTAAATTGTAAACTTTAAGTCAGATTACAAATCTACAACATTTTAAATTAATGATCAAAGTGGACGATAAATAAATGAATTATAACGATTTACTTCCTATTTTGATTATAAATTTTTAACTGATGAGAATTTTATGACACCGTTGTGGCGTGGGTAGCGTGTCTGCCATAAGTCTCGACGGTTGCGGGTTCGATTCCCTCTCGGGCAGATGTTTGTTAAAATTTCTGTCTCGGTCTGGGCGTTTGTCTGTGGGTCTCCCCACCGTGGCTCGGAGAGCACGTTAAGCTGTCGGTCCCGGTTGTTATCACATAACATCTGATAATAATCGTTAACTCTTGATAAGTAAATTGCTCTTATCCAATAAGTTACTGGTTCGCCCTTAGGGTTGCGGAGGTCAGATGGCAATCGCTCTGTGTAAAAACTAGTAACCCGTCAAATCCGGATAAGAGCGATAAGAAAACTCTGGGTAAAATAAAATACCGGGAGTAATGCTAGGATGAAGAAGAAGAAAAACTGATGAGAATTTTATCGATTTTGTGATACCGTCTAAGTTCTGAGCTTAAACTCTAAAAAATTTAAATTCAAAATATATTTCAAATATTATTTTTATTTGAATTTTTTTTATATCATTTTGTTAATCTATATAATTATAGTACCTGGATGACCGAGCTTTGCTTGGACATCCAGGTAGGTTTCATTTCTTTTATGTTTCCAATACTTGTTTAATTAAACATTTTCGATTACATATTTAATTCGTTGGGAAAATAAAAACAACACATATTTTATTGAGAGTAAAAATAATGGTTTTAATTGACATCTGTTACGAGTCGGATTGACGCTTCCACGCCAGTAATCGGTTTAAGAGACTATTATTTGAATTCGCAGCATTTCGGATTAATTAATGAATGAAAAGGGTCAGACTTACTCATTTCGTATTGATTGGATTCCTGTGTAAACAATCGCTGGCTTGCAGATGGTTGTCCGACTAGCCGTTGTGAGTGAAAATTTTTAGATTTTCAAAGGTCTATTTCATATACCATTTAACGCAGTTCAACACTATTAATTAGGGAAATTATCATACCGTACTAAGTCAATGCATTTTAATTACAGTAATTCGTATTTGAAAATTGCATTAGTACATATTAATTCTATGCACAATTGTATGTTTTAAATTACATTTACGGTATTTACGGTAAAAGAGCCATGCTTCTCGCAGCATAAAAAGGCCGGCTCGACCGCGGAAGTACTACCCTCTCACAGAAAATCGGCGTCAAGTATCAGAATCATTAGGTACTGTTGTGTTGCGTGCGATGAGTGAGAGCGCCGGAGGCCCAATCTCCCACCCCTTCTGTTCCCTTCCTTTCTTCCCTTCTAATCCCGTCTCTCCTGTTACTTGGGTTGGCAACGCGCTTGTGATACTTCAAGTATCGCCAGCGTTCATAGGTCGCAGTAACTGCTTACTATCAGGGGACCGTATGCTTGTTTGCCAACCGTCATGACCTAAAAAAAACATTAAAATCCCAACTAGTGGTTAAACAGAAAATATTTGTAGCTACGCTGCGACCTTGCCTCGGCTGGCGTGGTGTATCGTTTTTTTTATTATTGGATGGAACTCTAATTCTTTTTCTAAAATAAAAGTTCCGACCTGACAATGAAAGTCCCATTAAAATGTTCCTTGTTATCAGGTAGTCTGATGATGCCTCTGGCGTTGGTAGTAACAATAAACAGTGGTAACATCGACCAGAGCAAACCGTATGTTCATTTGTTTTTAATAAACGACTTCTTTTTTAAATATATTTATAAGATCACGCCATTTCTGTTCCTTGGAAGATAGAATATATTTTCATATGAATATTTTCTCCATTACTTATACACACGAACAGCTACCCTCCATCATTTCATTTACCTGCAAGCTATCTACACTTTATAAACGCTTTGTATTCCCACCGGTCCGAACACTGTTAAAGCATGTGCATTAAAGCTTTAGGTGTGCAAACTTTAAATTAATTCAAAGAACAAAATATAATAACTCTACACACTTAAACACTACACACTCAACGGCTCCCAACGGATATTTATATCCTGTGTTGGGGGTCCGGAAACATACACAAGTAAAAGATCAAATACACCCAGACCGGAATATAATTATTCCTGTGTGGTGAATACAAAAAATCTGCTCCAAGTGGAAATGGAACCCGCGACCTGTAACGCTTAAAGCAGGCTCGCTACCGCTATGCCACAACGTGGTCGAATAGTCGTAAAATCTTTCTTTGAAAAAAGGATTTTCTACGCATTAGTATTCGCTGCTAATTGTCCACATTAAAAAGATTAGAAACCATTGTTTTAGGGTGTCGTACCCAAAGGGAGACCAGTGGAACCATATAACTAAGCCACCGCTGTTTGCCCGTCAATTCTTCAAAGGGTTGTGCCTCATGAACCTTAATCGGTAGGGTGTTGAAATTTTCACAGAATGTGAATTTCTATTGCCGTTACATTAAGAAATTCTAGAAATACAATAAAATATAAAGCGAAGTTGTACAAGTAAATATAAACTTAATATGATATATGTATTGTATGGTGGTACGGACCCCTTTGTGAATGCGTCCGACATGCACTTGGCCAGTTTTTTTAATCCATATGTTAAGCGTTGAATAATCACTTCTCGACTGTGAGAGTACTAACCTCAAACAGAATTCTAAATAAATGACGACGTTGTAGCGCAGCGGTAGCGAACTTGCCTTAAAAGCCACAGGTCGCGGGTTCGATTCCCGCTCGGAGCATGCTATGTTTGTATTGACCATGCAAGCATATTTTCCGGTCTGGGTGTATTTGTCCTTGTCATTGTGAATGTTTCCGGACCCCGACACAGGATATTACTATCCTGATGGGGGTAGTTGAGTGTGCATCGTTTATTTATTTATTTATATGTTAAGCGTTGAATAATCACTTCTCGACTGTGGAAGTACTACTTCACACAGAATTCTGAATTGAAGAACTGTTACGGTATCTCCGTGTTTTCAATAGGTGTGAGTGCCAGAACATGTCTCTTGGCTATTCGTCCTCCATGTCCTGTCCTACTACATTTAACTATAACCTTAACTGCTGGTATGACGATAAATGAAATTTTCTTTCCAATCAGGGAATTTGTCAACATGTATGTTGTCTTCATAAGACGAAAGTAAATAGACAAATTCTATATAATGTCTACATTAAGGTTTCACTTAAACAAGGAAACAAGTTGATCGTTGATCATAACCGGTAATCAAAGCCGTTAAACTTAAGGTATTCATATGAATGAAGCCCTAAGCACCTCTTTTATAAGTCTTCTCACTATCGTATGCGATTGTTGTTTTTATTAAAATGCAAGCGCGAATATTGTCGACTTAACAGAGCGTATCTCTTTTGTGTTTGTCTAACAATGTTTCCGCCTACTGGATGCAGACGCGATAATCGTAAAAATTAACTGCTTACCTGTGCATAAGCAGTTTTACCTGTAGACGTGGATTTTGCATTTAATGAGCATAATACCGCATAAAGACAAGTTAGTGTGAAATAAAAATGTAATGGTGTGCTTATATGTGTAATGGAAGGTTTAGTGTTAATATTGTTCTTTATATTCGCTCGCTGAAACATTGAATAAGCTGCTAGTTTTTTCATATTATGTAAATTTTAGCTCGTAATATATATAGCATATAAAGTGCTAAAACATGATTGTATATTCAGAATATGTATTTGTTGCTATGAAGAATTTTATATTTTTTTTACTTGACAGCGTTACCGAGCGGAGGGACTGAGTACAGAGAGCCGGCTGTAAAAAAAGAACAATGCTCACAGGGGCTTAAATTTGATTTCGTCCTATGGGGCCTCCTACGATACCAAACCACGACTTAGGAAGTCATCGGAGATTATGGCAGTGCTCCAAGCTCCATTCTCTACGATGAACTCACCCGACGGAGAGAGCGTGACGTGACGTGCGAAATAAAGGACCTCGTCCTGGCCGGTGAAGACGGTGTTATGGGTGTTGTGTGCGTTTATGTGTTCTGTAAAGGGCACTGTCTAATATAATCCTATCGTCCGGGTCTTGAAGGACGTTTTAGGACGACCGACTGAAGTGCTCACGACGTGATATTGCAGTATCCATACTGTTATTTAACTTTGTTATATTTTGGTGTAGGTGATACAATCTCTAAGCCTGTGGGAGCGAGACTGGTGATGACTGAGTAAGGGCGACCGCGGGGCGGTAGCGATATGGCAGCTATGTATACAGTAGCATAGTATACATAGAAGAAGAAGAATGAAGAATATTTTGTCATGCTCGCGTGACATGTCTCTGCCTTTTCACACCGCGCCTCGCCATCCCGCGGGCAGTCTCACTCGGGCGTCGCCGGTATCATATGCCTTACCCGTAGATTTAATCCCTCTTGCCCTTTCTCTTAACATTTTTCCTAATTCCTTACCTTTTATTGAGTTCACCAGAAGTTTTTTATACTACGAGTATTGCAAGCACAGTATCTAAAGACTACGGTAACTGGTCACCATCAGGAAATGGCTACGCTTGATTTTGGTAAAGACAAAAAATCAGTAAACCAAAAGTACGTCTCGGACTAAGCAGAATAAACGTATTTGTAGTTGGGAAGTACTAAGTAGTAAAGCAAAAATGTTGAAATGATCATGCTTAATGAAGGGTAGTTGTGATGATCTTCAGCAAGCGGATAAGAGAGTGTCTGTTCAATCAAAGCAAAGGATTTTATAGTTGAGAAGAACAGTAGGTACCGGTCAAGTGCCTGTCTGTCCGCCAAGATGTCTGTCAAGATATCGGTAAATGCGAAAAACGTAAGAACTTGATTTGATCAAAGTAAGGAGTCCCATATTTACGGAATACATAAGGAATAAAAATCGAAGTTGATTTTGAAGAGCACATTAAGAACAACAAAATTCATGATGGTTATGAAAATCCTTGTTTTAATTTTTACCTCGACTCGAGTGAAGATAAAAAGAACTAGGTATATACAAGACTGAATACACTTAAAATTCAAAAAATTGTAACCTACTTTTTTCAAACAATTTACATACATTAAGTAAAACATAGGTATATGTAGAAAAACTTTAACATTAAAAATAAAACTTAAATTCTAGCGTAGCTAGAGCAACCCCACAAATGCCGACATTAAAATTAAAATAGCTCTCAAAATGTACTACGAGGCAAATGAAGTTTCGTGTAACAGTGCTTAGTGCGGCAAGCGCATAATCTCCTGCATCTAAGTTGAGTCGTTACATAGCAAGAGGACACGCAGTGCGGTAACGGAAGGGCGCAACGGCCTTATGTTTTACGTATTCAGAAAGTATGGTGCAATTTGTAAGCTAATTATCTATAAGTTAAAGCATTTTTGCCTTTACAATTGTTTTTTGCGTTCCGTAGTCAAATGGCGAAAACGGAACCCTTACAATTTAATCATCCGTCCGTAGATCCGTATGGCATTTTTATTATCTAAAGAGGACAATAAATTGCTTGATACATCGTATCAAGAGTTTCGACCACGCAACGAAAGGTTTTTTTTTAAAGAATATTAGCAATGCGTTTTCACGGCATTACTAATATTCCTCTTGCCCCTCCAAATAAGTATTCCGTAGGCAAATTGCAAAAACTGAACATTTATAATTTAGTAATATCCGTCTGTCCGTCCGTCTTTCCGTATGTCCATCCGTCCGTCAGATTAAAAAAAAATTTAACGTGTGAGATAACTTTGAACAGGTCTTTCGAAATGATAAAGTTTAAGGTTAAGTTTTATTTTGACTTTTTTCATTCAGTCAGTGGTTGTAGAGTTAAAATTCTGCATCATCAAGCTATGGAACCCTTTAGTTTCGACTGTGCGTAGTCCACAACGTACTTGACTGATAATTATACAACTCTAGCATAATAATTAAACAATTAAATGTTATACATAGTTCTAAAATACAAAAGAAAAACACTATATAAGGCTAACATAGTTCTATTCTAGAAAATAATACTGTTTAGTAAGACAAGATTAAGAGACGCGAGGCAAATATAAGACACTTGATAAAACAATTTTAATATGAAATTTCAAAGAAGGGTAGAATACAGAAATTTAAGTCCCTTTAATACGCTTAATCTTCTTATTTGACATCGTCAAAGTTAGTTGTTTCCGTGGCAGCGGGCTAGGATACAACACAGGCTGCGGATACACGAAACGTTAGGATATGCTTTGCTAACTATCCGTTTGTTTGTGATGTTACTGACGTGTTGATTGCGATAACCAGTTTTAGGATACAGCTTTGCTTTTGTATTTAATTAAAGTAACTATATTCTATTGTTGTTAGTTTGTCTGAATGATTATTCTAATTGCGACGTTATTCCAATTGTAATTGTGTTCCTTTTTAATTTTAGAAATGGTTCTTGTTTTCAACTATCTCCACATGTATTGCAACAATAATAATCATATTATTAACTAGTAGTCATGCGAAAACCACCACCTGAGAAAAGAATAATGTTTACCTCATCTCCTGACATCTCCTACCATAATAGCGAAATAAAGTATACACTACTTTCAAGTGTAGCTATAAGCTTTTATATAAAATAACATTAAAATAAATGCAACCATGACGGACTTCAGCCCGGATAAACAAATAAACAAAGACACAATGGAAATACTGATTTTTAAAAGAATATTAGCATTACTTTTTAAACGCATTACTAATATTCCTATCGCCCCTATACCAAATAAGCTAGCTTACGCCAGATGTGGGTACGACAACAGCCGAAAGGGGTCAGGATCGAACCCGCAACTCTGGCGTTAAGGGCTTGAGATATTGGGACTTTAAATGTTATGTATAAAAGATTTATATATTTTCTTTACTAAATATTCAAAAGGACTTCTGTTCAAAATTGTTTACAATTTTCGTTAGTAAGTATGCATAATTTCATCAAAAACCGATTACGTGTACGCAGTAAACATGATACGAACATTACACTAGCTTGTGTAACACGGGCTATTAGTTACGCCACTATGTTTTACCTCATGAATCCTGTCACCTGTAAGTTATAAATCGACTATAAACATGGGTTTCCTATTATCCTGTCCGTCAATCAAAGGTAGCCAGTAAATGCTTCGGGCGAGCCTGCTTTTCATCGGCCTTCTAACACGGAGGCTTTTACTTAAAACAAAGATCATTTTGCTGTCTTACATACTAAAATGGCTTGCTGTATTGAATATAGCCGGTGACGTTTTTATCGTCACCCTTGAGAAGATAGGTTCTTTGATAGTACCAGTGGGTATACCGCGTGGAAGGCAAAAAAATTACAGTATATTAATATTACATATTATGTGTTTATTGAAATATATAAATACATCAAAATAAAAATTAATTTGAAAACATTATTACTGTTTTATTTGTGATCATATTCAATGAAATGTAAAGCAATAGCTTTTATAAAGAGAATCTACACATTTCTTATTTAGACATCGGTATTTTTTCCTAGTTACGTAGCTCACGTACAGATAATACTACAATGAACCATACAAATTATCGCTTGTGCCTACGTCTGCCGCTGTTAATTTAAAATAATCTAATTCTTTTTATTTATACAATCGAAACTCAACTTAAAGCTTAATAAATTATGGTCTCAAATTTAATGTGAAATATATGATGTAAAGTCGTTTTTAATTTGATATTAAGGTCAGTGGTCGGCGAATAACTTGCTAAGACATGATCATGACTGGTGGGCTTATACTCCACACCTCGTTATGTGTTAACAGCCACATTCGCTCACGACGCGATGTTTATCCGGCGAACTTCAAAACGCAAGCCTGTTATGTCGAAATATGTAATGAGACCTACGTGATAGAGTACCCATTGATTTTGGCATTATAATCCTGAGAAAATTTTTAATGCAAGTGATAGCTAGAAATTAAGTTTGTAGGCTACTAGCATCGGACCGCGACTTCGGCTGCGGAGACATCAGAATTATATGCAAAAATAAATATCAGTAGGTCGAGCTGTTATGCCGGACTATGGTCTATTTTTATTTTTTTATTTGGGAAACACAGTATTTAGGTACTTTTACAATAAAACATAAAAAATGGGGCATACACCAATTAAGTTTCCACTGACATCTTTCACATGTGACGAGCAGTAACAATGACAGAAACAGATAAAAAATACACAAGTTATTACAATATTTAAAAAAAAATGGTTTAAGAAAAACGAAATATATCAAAAGCAATTAAAACAAATTTAAAACTGTTCTCTGTATCTATGAATAAAACTTTTTTCTAAGTAAAAAATAAAATAAACACTACACACTCAACGGCCCCCGTTAGGATAGTTATATCCTGTGTCGGGGATCCGGAAATATTCACAATGACAAGGACAAATGTGTATTTGTAATATTTGTATTGACCATAAATGTTTTCCAGTCTGGACACCCAGTATTTACAATCTGCTCCGAGTGAGAATCGAACCCGCGACCTGTGGTGCTTCAGGCAGTTTCGCTACCGCTGCGCCACAACTTCATCAAATTGTCGTCACAAAAATTTCACAATTATCGAGCAAATAGATTAAGCGTGAAAGTTAGAAAATTAAAATCACATTCGTATCATTATAATATTCAGTTGCGGACGGTCGCTTGAACGAAGTGGTTGTGCGTGTATAGTTTATTATTGTCGAACGTAATTTTGTTTATCGCATCGTACAAAGCCGCCCGTCCGCTAGGCCAAACCGGTTTTGTACCGAGGGAAATAACTATATAGAACAAAATATGGTGCGTATTGACATTCTTAATGGATGATTTTAGTACAGTAAATGCGAATATGGATGACGGAGAAAAGGAAAGTTTATCAAGTAAAAGCTATAAAGATGAAATAATGGATTGTGTAGTAAGTCAGGAGCAGAAAAACTTATCAGAAAGCCAAACGTTGAAAGCTAGCAAACGCGAAAGAGATGAAAATACTTCAGAAGAAGACATTGAAGATGGGTGGATAACAGTTACTCGTAGAAAAGATAAAAAACTAAAAGAGGAGAAATTGGAAGTTTATATTTCTTGTTATGAAAAATTACCTAAGCAATTTGAGTTAGCACGTATGTTGAAATTATTTAATATTAACGAAATTAAAAACATAAAATATCTATCTCCGTATAAAATAAAAATAGAATGCGAGACCGATGATTGTATGATGAAATTAACTTCTTGTCAAAAATTGTTAGATAAAGGGTGGAAATTTCAGAAAGCATTTGAAGTCAATTTCTCTTATGGGGTTATCAGGAATGTCGACATGGATTTATCAGAGGAGGGAGATTCTGGAAAATATTATATGTAATGAACCAGCGGTTTTATCATCTGTACATCGACTTTCTCGTTTCAACGAAGATGGTAAATGGGTTCCGAAACGAGACAGTACGCCTGTGTTTCCGAAATTCATATCTTCCGCCTTATGTTACAGTACATGATTTACGTATACAAGTGGAGCCTTTCGTATTCCCCGTCTCACAATGCTCGAAATGTTGGCAACTAGGCCATACTGCCAAAAGATGTCCTACGAATAAAATAGTATGTCCCAAGTGTTGTGGCAACCATTCTAATTGTGATACAGAAATATTTAAGTGTGTGAATTGTAAAGGCGATCACATGGCTTTGAACAAGTCTTGCCCAGTTTATCTGAAACAGAAAAAAATCAGACAAATTATGTCTGACTTTAATGTTACTTACAGAAAGGCCATGTCTATGTATGTTCCAGAACCTCCACCTCTCTTAGATAATGCTATTCCGATTGAAAATGTAGCAGAAGATAAAGTGCCAGAAAAGGAGTTTATTGGAAGAGGTTTGTTTGAAAGTCAGTCTGCCGTATCAGAATCGTGGTCTCTGGAAACACCTAATAATACTCCAACATATTCAAAGGTTTTAAAGAATAAGAAAACTACAAAGTTCTCATATAATTCGTCTCATAGTAAAAAAAATAATTATACCATCCCAGAAGATCCATTAGCTACAGTAGAATCCGAAGAATACATTTTAGATACAAATAACGATACATCAGAAATTGAACAAAATAAAAGATTTAAGATGACAAAAGATGTTACATTTATGGAACTTTTGATTAGATTGAAAGAAATAATTTTTTAAAACGAATCTCTAATCAACAAAAACGATGAACGTTATTAAATATTTGTGTGGAGTGGTTGATTTTACTTGTAGTAGAAAATATCGCAGAATGGCCCGTATTGAAAAAAGTGTTAGAATTATTTGAGATTAATGTATCATAATGAATAGTACAAATAATAAGAATTTAAGTTTAAACATTGTTCAATGGAATGCACAAAGTTTGAGACCAAAATTGTTGTCATTAGAAAATCTTCTTTTACAAGATAAAATCCACATTGCTTCTATCTGTGAAACTTGGATTTAAAACATGATTTTACTTAAAGATGAAAGATTATATACTTTTTCGCTGCGATCGAGATGATTCTTACGGTGGTGTTGCAGTTTTTATTCATAAGTCTATAAAATGTAGAAATCTTGAGGTAAGAACTGTCAATACAAATATTCAAATTATACACGTTGAACTTTTCAATTGCGGACAAATTAAAAATTTAATTTCAGTCTACTGTCCCCCTTCAGTTAGTACAAGATCTCACGATTGGGACCAAATTTTTTCGCTGGCTACTAATAATACTATAGTTCTTGGGGATTTTAATGCCCATCATGTGAGTTGGTCTCGAAAAACAGATGCCAGAGGTAACCAAATATTTGATGTTTCAAGTGATATTCAGTTCGTAACAATAAACGATTGCTCTGACGCGTATCAAAATGGTTAACGCCGTTCTTCAGGAATATTCACCTGACATAGTTTTTGCATCTACAGACATTGCGTTAACACTAAAATTTAAAGTATTAAAAGAGACGTTAGGAAGCGATCATTGTGTCATAAAAGTTTGTACGAATATTGAAACGATAGGTAATCCAGTTATTAAAAGGAATTTTAAAAAGGCAGATTGGGTATCCTACAAAAAGTTATTGGAAAAAATGTATACGAATATGCGTTTACATAGTGACCCCCAGGAGGCTTATAACTTGTTTATAGAGTATATGAATATTTCCGCAGATTTACATATCCCAGTTATTAAAATTAATCAAAATCCGTCCTCTAAATTTAATCCTAAGCCATACTGGAACATACAGTTGTCCAAAGCAGTAGCTGAACGCCGCCTTGCACTTTCCATTTTTTCAGAAACCCCCACCCCTTTAAATTTAAATGCTCTAAAAGACAAAATCCACAATGTTCAAAAACTTTTACGCAAATTTAAAAATGACAGTTGGAAAAACTTTTGTTCATCTTTACACCAATCTGCATCACCGAGTGAGGTATATCAAAAAATGCGCTGGATAAAAGGAATTAAGTCTTCGTCGGCTTACATTGAAGAAAACACTGCCTGTAAGCTATTACACAATTTATGTCCTGATTTCGTGATGGAAGACAAACCCATTTTCAATGTCTTTGATTCATGTTTAGATTCTGAAATAACATTATCTGAGTTAGAGCGTAGTATTCGGCAATCTGACACAACTCCTGGATGTGACAATATTTCATATAGTATGTTAAAAAATCTACCAAATAATGGTAAACTTATTATGCTAAAACTGTTCAATAATTTCTATCAGTCAGGCTTTGTACCCATCCAGTGGAGAGAGGTTAAGCTGATAGCAATACCCAAACCTGGTAGGGACCATAACCTTTTATCATCTATCAGACCAATATCAATGCTCTCATGTGTCTGTAAAATATTCCACGTTATATTAGTCAATAGATTAGAATGGTTTTGCGAGAAAAGGTGGGTATTTTCAAATAACACAATGGGTTTTCGAAAAGGACGTTCGACTTATAACTGCCTAGCCACCTTAGTAAACGAAATTTTGATAGGATTTTCAAAAAACCAATGCACTATTGCCTGTTTTGTCGATATCGACAGCGCGTATAATAACGTGAATGTTACATTTTTGCTTAAATTAATGAATAAATTAAATATTAGTTCAAAGTTATGTTCATATTTATGGAATTTTTTGCAAAACAGAAATCTTAAAATTTATGTTAATGATACTGTCCTTTGTAGAAGTACCTGCTGTGGCTTAGCTCAAGGCGACCCCTTATCACCTTTGTTATTCAATATAGCAACTGTAGATATCTGCCAAAATGGAATGTCTCCATAAATCAGTATGCTGACGACTTCATGCTCCATACTACTTGTGAAGACCTGCATGTGGGTAAACGTAATTTACAATCTTCTATAAATATATTTAGTAAAATGTTGGCTATGTTGGGGCTAAAAATATCTCCAGAAAAGTCAAAAATTGTTATTTTTAATAGGTACCGCAAAATTGGATCTGTTCAGATTGAGATAAATAATAATATTCTAGGAGTTGTAGACAGTATTAAATATCTCAGGAGTGTGGCTTCACTTTTCACTCAGATGGACTAAACATATAAAAGAGGTAACCGATAAATCATTAAAGTACGTAAATATTTTAAAAATGTTGGTTGGACCGGGGTGGGGAATTCACCCAACACACTTGAGGCGTTTATATATTTCTTTAATTCGAAGTCGATTTGATTATGCGAGTTTTCTTTATGATAATTGCTGCAATAGTCATTTAAAAAAAATAGACAGAATTCAAAATTTATGTATGCGTCTTATTGGTGGTTTTATAAAATCGACCCCTATTCACGTAATGCAATGTGAACTTAATTTACAACCCTTATTTATCAGAAGACATTTTTTAGCTGGAAAGTTTTGGCTCAAATGTAAATCGTTTCAAAATAATCAAATTATCATACGCTTAATACACTACAGGTTTTATGTCGAGACAGCATATTGGCAACGTAAAAAGATACCTCTCCTTATAACAATTCATCAATACCTCAGTGATGTCACTTTTCATCAAAGTGAACAGTTAGAAATGTTTACTTTAGACACGTGGGTAAGCAATGTGGATTTATCACAATATATTAATTGTACCATAGATTATATCGATAGACCTAAACATAGTTTGCATAAAACAGAAATACGTACAATTTGTGAAACATTTTTGTATGAAAATTATTCGCAATTTTATAAGATCTATACAGATGGATCTAAAGATGCCCAGGAGGTGGTGCAGCATTTTTTGATTATCAGAACTCAAGATAATGTCAGTTAAAAATTAATTACAATATGTCTATAATGTATGTCGAAATGATAGCCATCTTGGAATCTTTATCTTATATAAATTCTATTAACTGTAGTAACTTTGTCATTTTGTCCGACTCAAAAAGTGCTTTACAGCATCTGGCTCGATGCTCCTCGACCTTTCGAGGTGCACCGATAGCCTATGCTATAATAGATTCTATTGTAAAATTAAATAATAGTAATAAGAAAGTTGTGTTGCAGTGGATTCCTGCTCATGTTGGTCTAGTCGGTAACGAAATAGTTGATAGTTTAGCCAAACAAGCTTCTACAGAAGGTGTGGGTGATTCAGTAAATTATTTGCCATTTTATACAGATGTTTTATATATCGTCAAAAATCGATGTAAACAGATGTGGAAGGTATTTTTCGATGAGCGGTCTCTTACTAAAGGCATTTGGTACAAAACAATTCAGGTAGAACCTACAGGATTTACCTGGATAGACAGAACAAAATGAGCAGGAATGACACAGTGCTGTACTTACGACTTCGTTCCGGGCACATACCTTTGAACAGTTTCGCATTTTTGATGGGAAAAGTAACAACACCAAACTGTTGCGTGTGTGGCGTTGTGGAGGATGTTGTTCATATTATTTTGGAATGTGCTCGAAACGAAGCGGAAAGATATCAATTTTTACATAGTTTTAACTTTTTATTTGAAGTAGGTTTTTACAAGTGTTCTTGCAGCTCCGGAATCAGACGAAGCCAGGGCATTATATAAAGTTGTGTTAAAAGGTGTTAGACGTAGATAATATATAAGTTAATAATATTGTAAAAATTGTATAACTATGAGGGTGACATTTTCTATTCAGAAAAAACCCTCTTAAAAATAAAAGAATAAAAAAAAAAAAAAATTATAATATTACGATGGTCTTTAGTATTAAAGCACTTTAAAGTTTTAATAAATAACGATATAAAACGCAGAGACTTTAATAATCTAGAAGCGAAATGTGTGAAATGTCTTTGAAACCTTGGTTTTGAAACCCCGTTAAAAGTAGGTTACTTTGATGATATTCAGTTACGTGGCGTTTCCTTCGAAACACGTAATACACGTCTTAGAAAATTTATTAAGTTCACCAAACAGGCGCTCGTTAAATTTTCATGTCGATTGACGTAGTAACATAGAGTTATAATATAAATTGAAATGTTGGTTTTATGATTAATAATTATTATATTATTACAATTATTAGAATTCAGTATGTTTTAATACTGTTAACGTAATTTTTTAAACATCAGTATCAAATATGTGGATCGTTTTAATTCCTGTTATTAATTCTTTTATTTATTTTGTTAAAAACAAATTTAATCATTGTTTTGTTAGACGATTTTTATGGCAAGGGAATGGCAAACCTGCCTTAAAACGTAGATGTTCGCGTATTTAATGCTTACTAGAGGCAGTAATTTATATTGACCATACAAGCATGTTTTACGGTCAGGTTTCCATCCCCGATGACATCTTTGGACGTGGTTCGGACTCGCAGGAGGCACCGTCAGGACGGAATCATTTTGAGCCCCCACGAGGGCTGTCTCTTTCTCATGGCCGGGTCTCTGTACTCAGCCATTCCCGCCCAGTGACTCTGTCAAGGCCAGTAGGGCCAACAGGAATACACGATCAGAAAAAAATACGGTCTTGGTGGCCAATATTTAAGTGTGTTTCCGGATACACGACATTGGATATAACTATCCTAATGGTATTGAGTTTCTAGCGTTAATTTTAGTTATTTTAGTTTACTTCTAAAACTTCCGCATATCATCAGGCGAAATATAGTTTACGTAACTTACAAACATACCTTTCGTATATCCATGTCACAGATTGACATTTGATCGACATGATTCACAAAACACCGTTCTCGCTAGCTTTTAACCTCATTTACATTAGAAAGTTACAATATAAACCAGTCGACATTGATGCGTTGTTGTTGAACTGTGGCAGATATTCGTATTAAATCCGGTGTTTCAAAGCGAACGTTTGTTTTGATTAAATCGTCATGTTTATTAATGTTCTGAGAAATTTGTTTCCGAATCTAATCGGATGTTATGAGATCATTACTTGTTTTGGTACTGGATTTTCCCGTGACGTGGTCTAGAGATTTATTATTTTTACTTAGTGGTTTTCTGACTTCCTTTATGGGTTATGATTTTTGTAAATCCGACTGGTAGTTTCAAGCACGTGTAAATAAAGAAAGTCTTTCGCATATCATATTAGTATAGATGTTTGCTTTCCTTTTGTTAAACAGTAAAATATTATCAAATCTTAAATTGTTTATGAAAATATGTTATCAAAACCGACTTATAAGAAAACCTAGCTAAGAAACTTGTACAAATATCACAAAAAAGAAAATAACATTGTAGGCTCAAAGGATATCAATCTTCAATACATTACACCCTAACTACGGAGAGTATGATAAACGGCCCTTTATGTTGAGACGGTGGAGTGTAATTTTACTGTTCTATAAATGAAGATAAGATTGCAGTCTGCAACGCCATTTACCCGTCGACGCCCATGCCGACACTTGCTTTTATTACGCCTTTTTCATAATGTATTTTAAAATGCAAAAATGCACGCATTTCATTCAACGATATAATATCAATTCGAGCGCATGGTAATGACATTTTAAACGTTTTCTCGAAGCGATGTTACGATAATATCCTATATTTTCACATTGAAAACAAATATATTGATGTTTATTTTAAATTAGTATTTGCAAGAAAATGGTGTTGATTTATATAAGTAGCAAAAGTTATAATGAAATAATTGTAAACAGTGCTGTATTTAGAATGTATCTAAAAACTTTGTAGACCACATTTCGGGGATCAGAGCGAAGTTTGTATCCCGTGGGATTAACGTATGTTGATGAGACGTTGAGGTCAGAAACAGATATATAAACCTGAAACATATGAACTGTCTGTTTGCATAAATCAACTCGGCACGAGGATTAAGAGACGGGAACGATTCATAAGCTAATCATTTTCATATTCTATTAGCATTTTAAAATGTAAATCACTCGAATAAAATGCAAATCATGTTTGACATAGCAATTGGTCCAATCGGTTAAATTGGTCTTTATATTTGACACTATCGGTTACGTGAGGTTTTATCCGCGTCGAATTATTATAATTGTGGTTAGCCAACTTAGTTAACTGGTTATTGAAGAATCAGTGAGTTAAGCTGCGTTATGCGTGGACATTCTAGACACACATTTCTGGGGTTAGGAGCAGTAGCGTCTTCATAAAGTGTAGATCATGGCTGTTATCGATTTTATGAAAGTCCATTTGTCATGTCAGACGCCTATATAGGGCTACTTACTTCATGATAAGATAAATATTGTGATACCTATTTGGTATTACCTTTCGAAACTTAAAAATGTTTATTATTTTTCAACTTTGATAGTGGTTTATGTTGGTGTTGTAAATCAAGCTATACCAGCATTTAAAATTACATCAAAATTACTTCTTAGAAATCCTGTCTACAATTTTAAAATATTATTGGCCGTGGCTTTTTTCTCGCAAAATTTTATAGGATAGAGTAACTACTATCTTCAGTTCTACAAAATGATGAATAGACTTTAATGAAACGAAGATTAAATTTTTATTTCAACGTCAAGCTCCCAAAAGATGAAAGTTGAATTATTTGTTTAAATAAATAAATATAAATAAATAAACGCTACACACTCAACGGCCCCCATTAGGATAATTATATCCTGTGTCGGGGTCCGGAAACATTCACAATGACAAGGACAAACACAACCAGACCGGAAAACATGCCTGTACGAATAATACAAACATCTGCTCCGAGCGGGAATCGAACCCGCAACCGTCGGGGCTTAAGGCAGACTCGCTACCCACAACGCCACAACGGTGTCAAACGGTGGTGTTTAGTAACTCCTAAACGAAAAGAGAGTCTTCCTTTTCAGATAGTCGATCTCAATTAATTTTTAAGAAAATACTTTTTTCATATTAATTAATCTCTCGTCTATAAAGCGTTGAAATTAAAAATATATAACTAATAAGAATTTCGTTGATGAAATATATAACATTTGTCTAATATAGTAATAATAATTAAAAACGTATTCGCTACATTCCATGTTTTATACTGTGTCCTTATTTCGCCTCTGGAGCTTGTTATCTATCGTCTTGTGGGGGTCCCTCGGCCTTCATTACAATTTTCGTCTAATATTACATACAGATAATAAACAAAACCCAATGGCCTATATGGACGGTTGTCTTTTTAATGAGGAGCTCTTACTTCATAGTTACGTTGTTTTCTTCGTGGTCTCGTATTGCCAATTTGGGGGCCGTTGTATTTTGAGAACATAATACAATTACGTATATTAATACTTTATTAATTTAAAAGTAATAAAATCTGGGCGTTTTCGAAACTAATGACCTGGCTGAAGATTTTTTTTTTAAGAATATTAGCAGAACTTTTCAATTACTAATAGTTCAATTGCCCCTCCAAATAGGCTCGTAGCTTGCGCTAGGAGTGGGTACGGAGCCCCTTGGGCTGGAAAGGATCAAACCCGCAACTCCCGAGTTCATGGAGTGGATTTGGCCCTTTGACCGTTGAGCTCTGAAGTAGCAATATTTTTACTGAACTACTAATGGGGTTGATGATATATGTATGAATATATTTTCGATGAGAGGAAGAGCAAAGTGTGAAAAAACTCATTTCCTCTCATTTTTCCTTCAAATTCTTCTGCTATTTTAATACTTTAGAAAATAATAGAATAAAATATACTTTATTGTACAACACAAACATACAAACATAAGAAGATCGTAATGTTTAAACATCAACAAAGGCTATAGGCCAAGTAGGTAATTCTAAGACCAACCATTTGCCAACACCCTACGGTGTTGTATGTATTGTGTGTATGAAAAGAAGTTATATTTATAGTTATTATTTTTTCTTAATTACTTTTTTAATTATGTTTTCAATTAATTTAAATAAAGATACATTATAAATTGTTGATTTAATTAAAATAATAAATAAATAAATAAACGCTGCACACTCAACGGCCCCCATTAGGATAGTAATATCCTGTGTCGGGGGTCCTGAAACATTCACAATGACAAGGACAAATACATCCAGACCGGAAAATATGCTTGCATGGTCAATTCAAACATATTATGCTCCGAGCGGAAATCAAACCCGCGACCTGTGGCGTTTAAGGCAGGTTCGCTACCGCTGCGCCACAACGTCGTCAATTTAATGACTTTTATAATCCGTTGAAGTTTAAAAGCAGTATATATAGAAACAAAATTGTATTCAGCTACAGATTATGTGCTAAGTCTAAAGTTTTGAAGCCAGTCGCTTAATATGTTGCAGGGGAAGTTTGGTAGATTGAAGCGAGGCGAGTTGATGAACGTATGTATCTAAGTATAACGTTTATTACATTTTTAAAACTTCTCTGTGTTTCTGATCGTATATGGAAAATCTAATATATAAAATTCTCGTGTCACAATGTTCGTTCCCATACTCCTCCGAAACGGTTTGACCGATTTTGATGAAATTTTGTGTGCATACCGGGTAGGTATGAAAATCGGTCAACATCTATTTTTTATACCCCTAAGTGATAAGGGTGGTCGTCCCCACATTTTTATTTTTCATTTTTGGACAAAATTTTTATTTTTATTTTTATAATGTGGTATTAAAAAAATACATATAACCCTAAATTTTCACCCTTCTACCATCAACCCCCATTTTTAATAGCGTTATTTGAAATTAATAATCTTCACTAGTGACACTTCTTTTCACAATTATACTCAGTTGGGGGCACGGCTATCTGGTCCCAGATTTTTTTTCGGGGCAGGACAACGTCTGCTGGGCCCGCTAGTATGTTATATATTTGTCATTATCATACAAGTATTTGACACCAATGACATTGATATTATTGTACTGTCGAATAACTTCAAATGAAAAAAAATTGAACTTCACTTCATATTTTATAATTACAATTGATATACAGTGATTAAAATACGATATTGTCTATCATTTCATGACGCCAAAAAACGTCATTCGTACTATAATAAGACCATGCTCCTGCGAAGCTTGGCAACGTTTGATACTGCTTTAACAGCGATAGCTTTAACTGCTTCAGTATTAATACTGATAGAAAATTCTCAAATTTTTTGTCTTGAATGTAAAATTAAATACCTGAAGTTTTATCATTTCATTTTCACTAATAATATTTAAAAAAAAACCAGTGATGTAATCGAAAGACTTATTAAATAAAAAGTTCTGTAATAAAATTTTACAGCAACGTTAAGGTACGTACTTATGCATCGCTCTGATGAACACGATCTGGCAAAGGGCAAATGTCTGCGCAAGGTCTAAAATATTGCACTACCTGCTGTGAGAATATTTCACGCCAATACATCAAAGGTATCCCGATTCCAGCATAAAAGATCACCCTTTCACGATAGAAATTAACGAGTTTAAATATTAAAAATGTGATGTACAGCGAGTGAATATGAATTTGTAATTATTACAATAGTAGAAAGTAATTTATATCAATAATTATTAACCATTAACTTTTTACGTATTGATTTCAACCTGATGAAATGAAATTAATGAAAAGATAGATCACGTTTATTCTTACAGATGAGATTCAAATGTATTTTTATAAGATGGATGGGAGTTTGGACATCCGGTGCTCACAAATTTCGAAAAAATTAATGCTACATCTTAAACACTCTCATTAGGATAGTTATATCCAGTATCGGAGGTCAGGAAATATATATTAATAAAAGCACGCGCATCAACACTGAAGCAGATGAGTGTACGATTAATACAAAAATCTGGCTTTAGCGGGAAACGAAGCAGTGATCACCAGCGCATAAGACAGACGGCCACTAAGATAGGACGATTATAATAAAAGCAAGAACAATCCGTGGGTGCATTTGTCCTTGTGTTTCCGGACCCCCGACACAGGATATCACTATCCCAATGCGGGCTGTTGAGTGAGCAGCGCTTAATATTAATTTCCATTTTCTCCACAGATTTTAGAACCTTTGATTTTGTCAATTGTTAATCACTTTATTGCTTTTAAATTTTTTAGCCATATTATTATAACAGATATTTAATACTGCTACTTTACATTTTCCTTAAATTATTTACGTTTACAAATAACTAAAACAAAATTATCTTGAACAAAGTAAATTACCATATAATCAAAATACAAAAGCTCCCAACAAAGACTGAAGGAATTTTCTGTGTAAATCAAAATATTCTGCCAAAATTTAATGTTAGTACTGAATAAATAATTATTATAAAGTATGCTTTGATATTATAACAAATACTTAACTATGCTTACTGGTATTACGTTGAAAATTAGACAATAACAGCTGGTTTCAATAAGCGATCTCAATCTATTTTTGCCGGTCTGACTTTGCGACTTAAGATTATGAAAAAGATATACTCTACACTTAGATTCTAGTAATTATTATGAAGCCAAAAATGCAATCTACAGATCGATTGATGCCTATCTCGGTTTTATGTCGGATTTTTTTTTTTACGGAATATGTATTGCTGTTTGCCCTACTGGCCTTGACAGCGTCACCGGGCGAGGGGCCGAGTACACAGAGGCTCATATTTGATTCCGTCCTTAGGGTGCCTCCTGCAAAGCCGGACCACGGCTAAGGACGTCATCGGAGGGAGGCAGCGCTCCGAGCGCATTCTATACGATAGACTCACCCGACGGTGTGAGCGCGACGCGAACTATGTCGGGAGCCACCCTAAGTATAGTATTAACTTTGAGCTCCGCAAGAGTTATGAGGGAAACAGGTTTCATTGCCTGATCTCAGTACTGGATCCCCTAATCCAATGATGCTGTTAAGACCAGTAGAACCAACAGTAATAACACATTGAGAGAAAAACCTTCATTTACATTTTCTGTGAAAGAGTCGAGGTATTACAACTACTAATAGACTTTCACCGATCAAGGCTAAGTATGCTAAAAACAGCAATACAAACTATCCTGTCCTACTGATTTTAAAAATTGGTTAAAACTTTCTAACAAATATACAAACAAACTTCTTTTCTAACATGACATATGTATATAGATTTTACTAACTAGCTTATATTAATCGAAAAGTTTACTTATCTGAGCATAATCAAATATTTTATGAGACATAAGATTCACTACATGAGTCAAAGAGCAATAAGTTTCGAATAATATCATCATATATCTCAAACCAATTACTAAAACGTTATAAATAATAATACATAAAGCGTTAAAAGTATTATGAGCCGGCATTTTTATTACACAGTAAGGCTACTAGGAAAATATGACAGAGAAATTAATGTTTAAGATGATTTAGATAATGATAATGAAACCAACTTAATAGTTTCTATAAAATAACATAAAACTACGGAATTCGATGAGGAATAGTAACTAGTTGAATATATTCAACGTTTTGAAGTTTTGAATCTATATTTGTAATTAATGAAATCAGTTTCCATTTTGAACCTCGTTTGAATTTAGTTTGGGTGGCTTAGACGGTGCCTTTGATAAAGTTACGGATAGCTGATGAGATATGTCTGTCCATTCAACGTTTAGATTGAAATCATTACATAACAAATTGAAACTAATGTTTTATGCCTACTGATTTTAGTCATCTTACAATATTTTTACTAATTCAATATCTATAACCAAGTTGACATATCATTAAAATGCGTAATTGCGATGGTAGATCCTGATTGGCTGTCGCAAAACGACAAAACCGACCGACTGACGAGCACGCTAAAATTACGCTAACAGCTAACAGAACAGCCCATAGTGCGACTGAACTTTAATTTTTTTGAGTGCGGTGCGACCAACCGATTTTATAGTCACAACATTAGGACATAGCGTAACGGGATGTCATGTTGTGTTATCCTTGGCAACGAAGCCAGTTGCTCGCACTGCCCTACAACAAAAATTAGAGACTTTGCGTACCGCAATATCTGCCATTTTTTCGGGTGCCATTTTGTGTGTTTTGTGCATTATGAAAATAAACTAACAAACAGATTTTGATAATACTTGTGAAATTTTAGATTTTAAAATTGATATACATTTCGGGAGAGGAGACGCCAAAAAACAATTGTAATTATAATTCCATATGGATACAGCTGCGAGCAGAAGCTAGTTTCATAAGCACATATTAACAGAACAATTAATTACGAAAGACTATTTATAAGCATATTTCATATATAATTATAGCGGCTTTGAATTTAACTAAGATATTCAAAATTATCTTAGTCATTATCATTCTGTATTGGCATGTTAGATTGATGGATGTTATTGCAAACGGTGCCTAATTTATAGCTTAGTTTAATGATCCCAGTGAAGTTAGTATCGGTAAGTCAGCCATTTTGAGCCGTTTTGAGCGCTAACAATTTGACAATATGATTTATGTATTATGTCTTTAACATATAATTAGATAGCTTTGATATTTGTTACTTTCGACATTACTTATATCATTATTATATAAGTGTTTGACCAAGGGATTTACCATGAACTCATAGTGCGATTGAAGTGACGACCAAAACTGAGCTGGATCGCTATTTCCTACCATGACATATATATTTATAGGCCATGCTCATTTAAAATCTGAATCAGTTCACTGTCAGAATTGAATTGGATCGAAATAGAATTGTTACTTAAAGTTAATGGTAAGTCCCCAGTTTCTTTTTATATAAAATTTTAGGAAAACTAAATAAATAATAAATAAATAAACGCTACACACTCAACGGCCCCCATTAGGATAATTATATCCTGTGTCGGGGGTCCGGAAATATTCACAATGACAAGGACAAACACAACCAGACCGGAAAACATGCCTGTACGATTAATACAAACATCTGCTCCGAGCGGGAATCGAACCCGCAACCGTCGAGGCTTAAGGCAGACTCGCTACCCACAACGCCACAACGGTGTCAAAGTTATTGTGTTGCTTATTTATTTACTGGAAAACTTTGACAAATGCATATTAAACAAAATACCTGTTCATCTCATTACATGCAAGAGAGATCGGAAAGTTAAAAGCTAGTAAAAGTATAATGATGACTTTAAATATAGTATCCCATATATTATTATCGTAGTAAAAATGTCATTGTATGCAATAATAGCAAGCACGGTCATGCGTTGCTGTGGCAAGAAATGGATTAGCCTTTACTTTTTCCGATATTTTCAACCATTATCGGTATAATTGAATCTTATTTAAAACCTCAGCAAATATACCTAAACCTTTCTCATGAATCACTCTGTCTACTGTAGAAAACCGAGTGAAAATCTGTTCAGTAGTTTAACGGACTCAGCCGGACTTGCTTTATAACATTTAGTGATAGTAGATATAGGATCTGCCGCAAAGGTTTTGTTAGATATCAAACACCCAAAACTGACAGCCAAGTTTTATACTGCAAAACTTACTGTGTTGTTCTGTAAGTCTAAAATAGAATTAAAATCTTAATTATGTTGTAATTATCATGACGTAGTTTAAATATTAAAATCTGTGAGTCACGAATCCCATTAAACATTTCCAAGCATCCAACCATTCACGTGCATACAACTACATTTTCTAATAAAATGCACATCAATACTAATGACACCCGGCTTATTCTATGTTCAGACAAAATCATATTTTCGTTTTAAGTAAACTCTATTTTAATAAACATAAGACTCTATATTGCGTAACTGACAATAAGGTTCGTTATTCGTTAATCAGTAGACATTTTGTCAACTGTTCACAGAAGCAAACGTCATAGGCTTTGAGATGATATCGCGACCTCCAGTAATGAAGCTTGGTGTAAGTCGGCTGGAAACAAGGGACGTCATTTCTGTTATATTACAGAAACAGTGTTCATATGCCACTCATCTTGTATATCTTCAAATGTTTGATCAAACTCGTTTTGTCATTGAACTATGAAATTCTTGATAGAAAGATTTGATCTTATCAGTTTTGATGTTCAATAAAAATGTATGTATGTGCGCATGGCACTACTGGTATGTCAAATAACATGAAACGCTTATGCCGTGAATATGGAAGTAATTTAGTTTTTGTTTATTTAGAAGATGTCCTTAATTTTCGCTGGTGGTAGGTCTTTTGTTGCAAGAGGTCGGCTAGGTAGGTACCACCGCAGTGTCCAATATTCTGCCGCCAAATAGTAGTGCTTAGGCACTACTGTGTTCCGGTTTGAAGGGGATTGTACGCTAGTGAAATTACTGGGCGAACGAGATTTAAGAACTAATATCTCGAGGTTGGCAACGCGCGAGTGGCACCTACTAATGGTGCTGCAAGTGCTCATAGGCTGCGGCAGCCACTTACCATCAGGTGGGCCGTATGCTTGTTTGCCAACTTCAAACATAAAAAAAAAAAAAAATTTTTAGTAACAGATCGGTTCTCTAACTTAAATTAACGATTATCAACAGCCAAGATCGACGTTTTACATCTTTTTAGCTGGATTTAAGTATTTACCTTAAGTTAAGTAACTTGAATACTTTGCTATGCTATTCCATTTTTTTGTGTATAGTCCAATACCTGTTTAATAGTATCAGTTTCGGACGAAATCTTAAAAAAGGCGCAATGAATATTATTTGTATTTACTTAATTTCCCCTTATCAGATATTAAAATCTAAATACTAATTTTAAGAGAAAATTGAAAACCTGTATGAAAGAAGCCTCAATAGCTCAACGGTAGAATGGCCGACTTCGTTCCCTTAGCGCGAGAGTCGCGGGTTCCATTCTGACCCCTTAGGCTATGCCGTTCACATTCTTAGCGCAAGCTTCGAGCTTATTTGGAGGGGCGATAGGAATATTAGTAGTGTCTTGAAAAAACATTGCTAACATTGCTTAAAAAAAATATCTGTAGATTTTATACCACAAAGGCAAACAGCGTAGCCTTTAGACGCTTGCAAGAGAGTCGTGTTACCGATTCTCGGGAAGGAATTTACTAATATTCACTATGAGCGCTACTCCACGTCCATGTTTTCTGTATAAAGCTAGTACTTGAGCTGACGTGCCGGCTTCTTGATGCTGGAAACAGCTAGGCTGCTCTTTGGCACAGAAATTACATTATCTTTAAATGTGAAACATGAAGTTGACTTTTTTATATAATGTTTTCGCGTTGTATTTTAATATGGTTTGGTAGATTCAAAGTGATAATAAATTAATAAAATTAATAAGAAAAAGAACTTAAACGATATATTGCTAATCAGATAAATGCTATTTAAATGAAATAAAAAATCATAAGATAAGATTCCATACGATTTATTCCTGTATATACTTTAAATTACTTTTATTATTCGAATAAGTAACATCAGCCGCCCAAATGTCGATCTTGATAAGCCACTAATTAAAGAATCGACCGATCTTTTCGAAGTAGCATTCGTTCAGAGAAGGCGATACGTTGAATTGTAATCGAGAACTCGCTTGCGCAAGTAAATGAATTGAATCAGATTACCTTTTTATAATTAGCTTCCTCAAAATAGTGAATGCGTTTTCGTTGGAATTCCTTTATTAAGCCTTTGTGTGACCGCACACTATTGTGTTACGTTGCTTTTAAAAACTATGCCTCATAAATGAAGTAGGTGAAACTTTCTAATTCTTATAGTTTTCTTGTTCTAACAATTGTTCGAAGACTTAAACAAAACATTTACTTTAGATATCAATTCGTGTTCCTATTTCTCTGAAATTTCTGTCAGGAAATCTCAGTGTTAACGTAATTAAGCCTTTTCAATTAATATGATTTTAATTTTCCTTCAGGCTGAAAACTACCATTCTGTCGACCGCTCGCAGCTGTTGCTTGACGCTATTATTAAACGCTTTTCAAGAGCAGGTGTTGATAATAACGAGGGTGAATTTAATTAATGAACACTAGCTAGTTTCTTATGTGGAAAAAGATGATAGTTTATATACGAGCCTTCAGTCAAAATTCTCTTACAATTTACAACTGCAACTGTCACAAGTTAAATGGAAATATTTAACCATATTTAACTAGTCTTTATACCTCTAATTCTGCTGCTAACATCAATCCCAATAAAACAACTCACATAAGTTCACGAGAGGCGTAATCTATGGCTCGAATACGAGCAAGTCACCAGAAATCATGACCAATGTAGTGAGTTGGCACCTCGGCTCGTATAAATAGGATATTTTAACAAGCACATACGGTAGGTCTTCTTTTAGAATCGTATACACCTCACACCGGATTTTGACCTCTATTACAACTGTCAAACGATGAAATTTGTGTCACTGTACGATATCCGAATTCATCACAATGTTACTATTAGCCAGTCCCCGACTGTACGTCGTAATGATCTGTCAATGCAATATCTAGATGTATTTAATTGGAGTTCGTTATAGAGGTGTTTGCAGGTGTCCGTAAGGAATATAGATTGTTTGTGGTTTATGTAAAGTTGTACAGATATAAAGCCAGACTGGATTTAGTTAAGTCGTCGTCATGACTTACTTATCAAAGATCGACAACGCCGTCTGTGTCACAGACTTAATGTTTATTTTTGCTTTGTAGTTTTAAATTGTTTTGTAAAATAAAAATATAGAAAAGATTAATTTTTAAATCATAACTTCAATGTAAATTACTATAGCATGAACCTTCACTTCTAGGAAAATAAGATCTATGTTTGAACCAAAGTAATAGGTACATCATCGCAAAAGATCAATGCGTCGTGGGAGGCTAGCCTTAAGCGGTATCGTTTGGCCATTCTTTATAGCACTATTAGGACCACTTCATCCATTTCAGTCTAGATTTGAGGCCGTTATTTATAATAGATGAGTTCGCAGATCCTCGTCGACGTTTATACTAAATATAGCTATCATAAGCATTACTCAAAGAGAGTTATGCATAATATTTTATGATAACTTGTTAAATGTTACTTGTGCGATTTATTTGTTTTTATGCTTCATAACATTACCATTACAAACGTTGTTTGACTTTAAATTTTAAATTGTAATATTAACTTTCAATTATCACCGATCTCAGTAAATTAAATAAATAAAATGTATCCAAACATTTTCACGATATTGCGCGTAAGACGTTGTCTTGTCTTTCGAAGTCAATAAATAAAAACGACCGTACAATATTCCCTTTTACGCCCAACCGACTCCTTGTCAGTAGCCAAGGAAGCTAAATCAGCTGCCAATGCACCTGTGGAAATGTCGATTATGCAAATCGATACGGACCTTTTAACTAAATACCGCACTTCACTGTTCAGAAGCTTTGCCATTCAATGTAACATTTGCATAAAAAATCGATTCACGGCCATTGATACCATCTTCAGCCACTTGAGATGTAAGGTAAACATTGATTTTAATACCCAAATGGTGTTTAAGTTATCGAACTTAAATTGAAAGCTGAATGTGCTGTGTATAATATTATGAATATTTTAAGCTCTGATTGAATTTTATTGGTCATATAAAAATAATATTTGAACATTGAAGCAATGTCGCATTTTTTTTCCTCGACATAAACAAATGGTAAAAATATAACTGACTATATTTTATTATAAAAATTAGTTTACGTAAAAACAATTAATTACAATAAAAGCATATTCAGATAATTAATTAATTTTATAAAATAGGTTGTCAGTTGATCCTTAAAAATAGTAAATAAAAATAGTTTAATAGTGTTTTATATTATTATGCGAAGGTTTTGAACCTTAATATTAAATTGTCGACGATGTGCCGCAGCGGTGGCCTACTTAAGCGCCACAGGTTCGATTCCCGCTCGGTGCAGTTGTTTGTATTAGCCATACAGACATGTGGTCTGATCTGGGTGTGTTTGTCCTTGTCCTTTTGTGTGTTTCTCCTGTGTCCTGGCTCTCGACACAAGGTATGATTATCTTAATGGCGGCCACTGATTGTGTAGCGTTTGTTTGTTTTTTAAATAATATAAAAATAGAGTAAGGCGTTATGGTAAGAGGATATTAGAGATTCTCATTTTAAATATATATATACTAAAATATCAAACGCTATATTTTATTTGGCTTAAGTTCTTGGAATTTATTCGCATTAGCCATTTACTGGAAGTTAAGACACTCGAATAAAGTAGAGGCGCAATTTGTTGCAAAATAACGATGCACCGGCTCAATTGAATGGAATAAAGCCTAACTTGAGCTAACCCGCAACTCTTTGACTGTACCTGTCCAATTTAGTGAAAGGATGCTTTCTGTCTCCAGATTTACACATATCTTTTTTTCCATTATAAGCTATTTGTAGATCTTTTCAACTTAAATGAAAATAGGAGGATTGAAAATTCCCTATACCTAAAGGAATATCAGTTGTATATTGCTTATGGTAATGTATGTATACGAATGTCATATTTGTGTAAGCTTTTTTTAAATTCAGTTTTACCTACTTGAAAATCTAACTTATGTGTTTCTTCTACGTCTTTGCGCTGTCTATTTACTTGTTCTGTAAAATATAATATTTGTACTAGTAAAATATATGTGTTTATTATATGAAAATCAGTACAAGACGGGTCGCGACCGCAAACGTAGCCGACCCACCCTTATGAAGGACCTCTGATGCGTCCGAAACTAGACGGTATCTAAACCGTGAGTTTAAGCCGTTTCATTTTAAATTAAGTTAAATGATGTCTCACGATAGTTTTAATAATTTAATTATATGACAATTATTTATAAATAGCACTATTTTGTTCCGCATTATTAATATTCTAAATTGCGAAATATATTGTTTTCTTAGAATAGTTCATTACTAAGTAACGGTAATCAGCTGAAAGGAACGCGGGATTGGAAATGTAACTACTAGTCCCACTAATATTATAAATGTGAAAGGTTTGGATGGATGGATGTTTGTTACTCTTTTACGCAAAAACTAGTACACGGATTTGAATAAAACTTGCGAAACACATAGCGTATTGCCGGGTTTAATTATCGAGTTTCTTGCCGCTTCTTCTCGGTAGAAGCAACCTTCCGAATCGTCATTAGCATTTGACTATTCAAAAGTACTTAAAAGTTTACTTGATTTAACATATAGGATCTCCTTTACTTTTTATCCCGGAAAATGTTGGGTTCCCGTAGGGTTATCGAATAACTATATTAACTCGAGTGGAGCCGCGGGCTTTGCTAGTATTTTACATAGTAAGAGAAACTGATGCCGTCGTTTCGTAAATCTTTTGTAACTAGCCATTGAACTATTGCTCATTGTTCACGATATGTAGTCGCTGCTAATAGCCTTTTTGAATGCAAATTACGCTTAGTGCGTATTTTATCGCACAATTAATCGTGGTTCAAGCTCGAAGAAATACATAACAGTGATTGCTGACTCGAAAAGAAGAATCAAGGAATGCATGTGCATGTACACGGAGCACACGTTTTTAGATTCTTCTTGTAGTTGTATTGGTTTATAAATTATATAATAATAATTAATGATGATGAATTATATAACTAGTAACCCAAATCCGGATAAGAGTAATAAGCAGACCCTGGGTAGCAAATAAAATACCGGGAATAATGCTAGGACGATGAAGAAGAATTAAAAATGATGAATTTGACGACTTTGTGGCGCAGTGGTAGCAAGCCTGCCGTAAGCGCCTCAGGTCACGGTTTTTATTGATCTTCAGGTAAGTTTTCCGGTCAGAGTGTGTTTGTCCTTGTCTCGGCCAACTCAGGATATACCTATTCTATGGAGACCGTTGAGAAATTTAGACAAATGGTAATTTAGAAATAAATTTTATATGTTTATGCACAGTTAGCGAATGCAATAGCATAATATGACGTAGTAGAAGGAAAATAATCTTGCTTCCTTCTATATAATATTCCTTTTATATTAGCTAACCTTATATATTAGCTTACCTACCATCGTACGTTGGTCCTTGTGAAGTGACTGCATACCCAGTCGTATCCTAAAGTGGCAACGCACGAGCGTGCCCTCTGGTGTTGCAGATGTTCATGGGCTGCGGTAATCACTTAACATCAGGTGAGCCTCCTTCCTGTTTGCTGTACGATACTAATAAAAGTATTTGGATGAGTAGAATATGTTGCCATACAACTGCCACGTTTCAGTCGTAGTTATAGATGAGACGTCAACACTTTTTGTACAAGAAGAACTGCGGTCCGATACTTGGATTTTTTACATTTTATGTTTTTGATGGGATAATTAATATTACTAATTAACTAAACTAAACTAGTAAACTAAACTAGTAAACTAAACTAGTAAACTAAACTAGTAAACTAAACTAGTAAACTAAACTAGTAAACTAAACTAGTAACCTGTCAAATCCGGATAAGAGTAATAAGCAGACCCTGGGTACATAAAAATACCGGGAATAATGCTAGGATGAAGAATTAATATTACTAATTAATATTAGTTTTTTTTTTTCGGAGTGTCTATTACTGTTGGGCCTAGTGGCCTTGACAGCGTCACCGTTGGGGGGGCCGGGTCTGGGGACATCAGCCGGTAAAAGATGGACTGTCCGCGCGAGGCACAAGTTGAATCCGTCCCAAGGGCCTCTCCTGCGAGGTCGAGCCTAGGCTTGGGACGTCATTGGGAGGGAGACATTTTAGTACTGTACCGTAGATGAAAATATTTCAAGTATGAATAGACTGGAATACATTTACAATTCAAGGCTAATTTATGTGATATATATATTAATTTGCGAGTATACTATAAACTAATGTTCTATTGTTGAAATATTAATCATTATATTATTAATGATTAAACATTAGCCAAGTTTTGTTTTACGGTAGAATTATTACAACAATAGAAATATTGATATTGTAGCTTCATAACTCACAATATTTTATGCATATCATAAACATGTGCAATTGTGCAAACAATAGAGATTATATGAATTTTCCGCTAAATTTCATATTCTATTTAGATTTGGCTCGCATACAAATTATAAACAAAAGGGGTTAGTTTTAACCGTTTTGTAACCTTTTAAAAATTGATTTTTGTTCATTCTTTTTTAGGATTCCCTCCCACCAAATAGTGCCAAAAAAACCTATCACCAAGCCATCGCTGTCCGACCGTGTAATATGTAGAGTTGATCATTCCACTACAACTATAAGAACTAAAAAAAAAACAAAATAACATTTATAAATAAACGGACAGAAATCAAAACATACAAGAAACTTGATTTTAGACTGTTTTTGCTGTATCTTATGAATTGTGTTTCTTTCGTCGGTTCTCAGGTAGAGGTCTAATTTTTAACATTTGCTTTTGATTTGAGATAAATACTTTCTTTTCTTTGTTTTTGTTTGTTTGTTGTCATATGTTGTGGCGCAGCGGTAGCGAACCTGCCTTAAACGACACAGGTCGTGGGTTCGATTCCCGCTCGGAGCATAATATGTTTGTATTGACCATGCAAGCATATTTTCCGGTCTGGGTGTGTTTGTTCATGTCATTGTGTATGTTTCCGGACCCCGATACAGGATATCAATATCCTAATGGGGGCCGTTGATTGTGTAGCGTTTATTTATTTATTATCTAAATTTTGTAATTACGGAGATATATAACGGAACCCTTCAATGTATAAGAATTAATTATATTTGTCCGCTAATTACCCACGATTACTGCATTGTTTATGCGTGGAACAGTAACAGTACATGGGTTGGCAGATTAGGCAGTTGTTATATTAATTATGTTTTAACTATTTTTCTACTCGTGTTTAAGTTTCAATTTTATGTATTGTATAAGATTAGAATATTTTTCAACTTTAGTAACTAAAACTCCATACATATTTTAAGTTGTTACTTTGTTCTTGAAATGATAACATTAATCAAAATCAAAAGGCAAAAGGTACATTTTAAGTAGTACAAAATAACCAGGAAAAAATTACGGCTCTAAGGTTTTCATAAATCAAATCATACATATTTTAAAACACATTAATGGTATTCTTGAGAGATATTTTTGGGTTGAGTAGGTAATAGTTTTTGTGATAGAATATATGATGTAATTTTATTATTTATTATTACAAATATAAGTTTCACTTGTGGTAGGCCTTTTATTGCAAGAGGCCAGCTAGGTAGGTAGCAGCACTTTGACAGTTATTTTACTGTATCTAGTGAAATTTCTGGGCAAAGGACATTTCAGAACCAATATTTCGAGGTTGACAGCGCGTGAGTGACACCTACAAATGTATGGTGTTTTAAACGCGTGGGTGGGTCATACGCTTATTTGCGAACTAAGTCTTGTAAAAAAACAAATTGGCTTTCTCAGAATCTCTAAAAGGCGAGTGGTTTTCATCTAAACTTACCTTCTTCTTCCCTTGCATACGGAAATTGTCTTATTTTTAGCTACAAATGTAATAAAAGTTTTTAGAGTCTGTACATTTCAGATTTTACCGAATTTTTTTTACAAAGGACTAAATTAGTAAATAAATATGTTTTTATCTTTTTTTATTGCAATTTACTGACAGCTTGAACTAAAAGTATGAGAAATTTTGTTACTCTTTCACGCAAAAATTATACTGTGTATTTGGATGAATTTTGACACACAGATAACTATTCACCTGGATTAATACACGTATACAATACTTTTATCACGACAAAACATTAGGTTTCCGTGTGATTATCGAAAACTACACTAACGGAAGAAGAGCTGCGGGCACAGCTAGTCTTCACTGTTAAAAGTTCACTTTTTTTCTTTTAATTTAGAATCACTTAACAAAATTCATTAAAGATATGCATGTCATGTTATGTAAAGTTTATTTTCTTAAACAGGTGCTTATAACTTCGATATACATCTAAATTCCTTCGTAATTTATGTTAACGTAGATCAATCAAATATCTTACATCGGTATTAAATTGTCATGAAAACATCTAACTATCATTTGTTACTGTTTACTTTAACCCATTTTTAATGAGACAAAGCAACATCGTATTTGAATTAGTTTAATTATAGAACTTTGTCTTATTAATTTAAGTATCAGATTGTTAGTTAGAAATGTCGAAATATAGGGCGGATGTTGCTTGACGCGGGCCTGACATAGCGATGCCATAATAATATGTAGTTTGAAAGCTCGTTATCGTACAAAAACGGCATAGGTTATGCTTCGTTGACGGCCTCTAGCACAAAGGCAACGCCTATTCCACTATACATACCTTCGCCATGAGTTCACGGTCAGATAGTCATCATCCGAAATATAAAATAAAGAACATCAAACCTTGTTTAGTAGTCGTAATAAAAATAAAATGGATGGGTGGATGGATGGATGGGTGGATGTATGGATGGATGGATGGATGGATGGATGGATGGATAGATGGATGGATGGATAGATGTATGTATGGTTTGCGACTCTTTCACGCATGATACTTTTTATTCAGGAAAAATGTTAAGTTCTTAAACTATATAAGCTCTGGTGAAGCCGCGGGCACAGCTAGTATACTATATTATATACTTTAAAAAAAAAGACAATTTTCTAGTCAAAAATGCCCAAATATTTCAACGCTTTGTTTTAAAGTAAAGAAATTTAAAGCAAACTCGATAATAATGGAATGAACGTTACCTTAAAACTTAAATGTTATTTTCAAAGTTTCCTCTCGCGGCCTGCGTAATGATGAGTCCTGGACTCAAGATAGAGAAAATTATTCTCGTTACGACGTTCGTCTAAAAGCAGGTAACTTTTAATTCCTTTAACGAAATTGTCATATTTTCCTTTGAATTTCCCTAACGCAATAAGCGTAAGACGACAGACAGAAGTCACGTCTAGAATTTTTATGAACAAGAAAACTCGAGAAAATATTTTAACCAATGTTCTAGCTAGAATTTGTTTACAATACGGCGGATACTTTCGGAGATATTCTTAATAGAATAGTAATTTATGGGTAACTCAATAATCGTGGATATCTTTTGAAGTCGCTTCGCACCTAAAACAAAGCGAAGCCTTTTACGACTCCTTTCTTGAGGACGACGGTAATTAACAAGTCTCAGATTTATTACGAGTAGAATTAGCTTTCAACGTTTCATATCATAATCTGAAAGCGTTTTATTGTTCTGGGATAGACGAAGCATTCGAAGACGGTAATTAATTACACGTAACACGGCTTTGCGACAATTTTGAAGAAAGTCCCTCGAGTGCTTTGTAATAAAGACTCGAATTAAGTAAGTAATTGATTTCCATTTTACTTTTGTGTTTGACTGCCTGAGGAGTTCGTAAAACAGAACTCCGAATAGTAGATTCCGTCAATTGGATTGATGTTCTTCCTAAAGTTGATTAAAATGAAAATTAGGCAGCTAACTTTATGTTAATTGTTCCGATATTTCCAAAAGAAATTTATTCAACCGTAATTATTTCGCTGAGCGATAAACCTTAACTACGCTAAGTAATAAAATATTTTAAGGTATTTAATAGTACCAACAAAGTATACCAGAAAACAGATAAACGTAAAACTAAAGACCGCTGCTTTTATTTGGCAATGTTAAATATAAATTGGGCTAAAGCTTCTGAATTTGTTTTGGGCTATTCTAACGTCCATTGCAATATGTCAAAATAGTATAACATTGTTCTACCGTATACAGTAACCGGTAATTGTGTCGGTGACAAAACGCTGTACCTAAAAACTCTACCGAACTGCTGGCAATAAAAGTCACATACCCCTGGCTTATTACCGCCATAACAATTTAAGGAAGCCGAAAGGGTGGTACTGAATTCCGACCAAAACTTTCGTTTATGTCTCAGTCTTCTGGATTGTTTTATAAACAATGTTTACAACACAAACTTTATGGTCCACTTGTTTTATCTCGGTTCCACACTGCGACACTATTGTCGGCAATTCGTTTGAACAATTCCTGCTATAAAAGTTATGATAATGAAAAGATTTCGCTTTTTGCCAGAAAGGATATCTCTCGTGTAAATTGTGTATGGATACTTTTGCTCTCGTTTATGTTCTATTCTTATAACTTTGAAACAATATATTTTTATGAAACGTTTTACGACATCTGAATGTAATATTTAAAAGTGAAACTTGGCTTCGGCTCAAAGCACCCTTTGAGAATAAAAGATGTCATGACTATTTTTACTCTTTGATCTAAACGTTTAAACTATAACTTCGTTTTAATGATACTCTTTGTATTATTACAAATTAAATTAATCAGCCTTCCTTTTGTTATATGAAATATGTTAATTTCGAGCCAAGAAGTCATTTCAATATGAAAAAATTTAGTATGTTCCAAAACTTGTGTTATAAATTATAGAAAGTTACTTATATTTAAAAGATTTATAAAGCCACTTTATCTATTCTGGCTATGATTGTAGTCAGAAACTTGGACAAGGTAAGTACTAAATTTACAGCAGAGCAGAAGTCGGAGGAGCGATTCGTGACTGACTTTAGCCGTGAATAATTTACCTGGTCTGCCCGCAGGCGCCATAGCGTACGATGCTCATGTCTAAAATCGCATACATTGCGACGACTTTGACTAGCACTTGTTATTTTCCCCCGGTAAGTACATACCATACTAAATTTATATCACGAATTCTTACGGCTTCACCTTCTTGGGTTTGGGTAGTGGTAGCATCAAAATTTTAGTTGTTTATTTAACGTTTCTTGCAATTTGCCTAATCTAAAGAAAGTCTAAAGTTATTTAACGTGTTGCTCTGATACAATGACAGTGATTCTGCCTACAACATTTATGGCCACTGGTACGAATTTCACATGGGACAATTCTCCTTCCAACTCTACTTACTTGTATACTTGTAAAGTGTAACGCGTTCATTTATATATTTGTTGGTACATAGAACCTACTTAATATGTTGGATTAGAAGAAAAATATTATGAAACCTGTCATGTCAAGCATATTAGTTGCCACTGTATAATGAAATTGATAAAGGCTCAAGGCTATCTTTAGCTTAGATTTATTTAAAAAGAATACTGACGAAACCACACCGTTGTTTTACATTTAATTGAAACATTTAAAGGTTTTTTAAAACTAAGATTTAGTGTATATGTATATGATTGCCTCATTCAAAGCAGTTTTCGCGTGATTGAAAAACAAAGATCCAAGCCTACGAACCTACGAACTTTCACATTTACAATATTAACTAGGGCTATATACCAATAATTGATTTTATTACTTTTATATTGCTTCCTATTACTTACTGCACGCTAATTGGATGTAATGGAAGCGGCATTTTTTAAATAAAGGTTCAGATATAACGAACGAAGTCGCCGCTGTCTTAAAAAAATATTTAATAAAAGCTAATTAAGGGTCTATTTCAAAACATTTACTGGGTCGTCCGATCCCATCTCAATTTACAAATTACTGTTATATCTGACTTTTGGTTTCTAAGAAGCTTGTTAGTCGATTTAATCCACCCAATAAATTATAAATGCGACCTTCTATAATACGTGCCTTGTTAGCTGTTATTTTAAGAGTGAAAATTGTTTTTATGTAAGGTTCGCGGACCAGCTGCACAACAAAGTCGGGGCATTCTTAAATTATATCCCTAGCTTTTTAACTTTAGACGTTGAAATGGCTCCTTATAAAGTCGACGCCTAAAATTTTTAAATTTAAAGCGACCTTTGAGATTATTTTTACGAACTTATTAGATTTTACAAAGTCTAAGATATCGAGAGCGCTAAGGATAAGGTTTTACACTACACCTTTTTAAATGAAATAAATATAAGGTGAATACAAATATTAAGTAATATTTTAATGTGTCATATATTTTATTTTAGTCTTTCCTTAAAAATAGTGTTGGTGTAAGTGTATTTCTGGCTTTAATTTTCTTGCCTTTTCAAGATAAATCGTTGATTCCCTTTGAAAAAATTGTAAAATTATATATATTATACGTGATTTCAAATTATCACACGATTTTAGTTAATAATTTATTTACTACATGTTATATTAAAAAAAAAAGATAATTTTCATTTTGCGTTTTTAATTCACTGTTTTATACGATGGATCTATTTCATTTTATTGAATATACTTAATAAACAAGAGTCTATTCCTACAAAATGTTAATTAACATTGATCTAGTTAGAGACTTTATAAAGGTCCATAAATGACTGCTTCAAAAAACCAGATACTGTCCGTGTTCACCCTCGTAAAGGACTCATTGAGCGTAAAGAGAATTCCAATTAAAAAGTTTATAGTTATACGTTATAAAATAATAAATCCTTCCAAAACCTTTTCTCATTTGACCCTGTTAATTACTCGTCTAGTTTATTTCACATAAAAGGATTTTTTATCTTTCATTTAAAATAACTATTGGTCAAGTTTTAATCGCCTTAGTGAAAATTGCCTTTATGGAATTATATAGAAATGATTTTTCAAATAACAATTTATTTGTGTTAAAAACACTCAGCGCTATTTAAATTTAATTTTTTTTTGAAACGTAATAAAAAAAAAAAACAAAAATAAAAAACAAAATTTGTTCCCAACCAAATCTATCAATTAAATGCATAGATAAAATATTTGTCCGCTTTCGAAATAAGATTTCAAATGTGGAGGTGCGTGGAGAGGCGACTTTATTGATATCGGAGACAATTAAGACGGCTAGATGCTGCATGATATAGTGTAGCCTTTTCAAATGATAAAAAGTAGGCAGCGGACCGTAGGAGCCGAATAAATCACTCTTAATTTATATCCAAAAACATAATAAGAGGAAAATGTATTCACAGCAATATAAGGTAGACTGTCCAGTCGATTATTTATAGCTTAGACTTCCACAGTCAAGCGTCTATAAAAGTAAATAAAGCTCATGAAATAACTATAAATCCGTAACAGGTTAAAGCGATACATGCAGTACTGCTCTAGCAAAACGTTGTTGAAATAAAATAAGCCATATTTTATATGAATACCGTGAATTTCAAATAAGAACACAGATTTGAAGCCTCAATAGCTCAACTTAACGCGAGAGTTGAGGGTTCTATTTTGACTCCCTTGGGCTTTTGTCGTACCCACTCCTAGCGCAAGCTTCAAACCTATTTGAAGGGGCAATAGGAATATTAGTAATGACTTGAAAAATCTTTGCTAATATTCTTTAGATATAGATATTACCCATAGTAATTAACAGACTACTTGTATCTCATAAAAATGTGTACGTTTCTGTTAAGAAGAAGGATTGGGTGCTTAATCCATTATGTTGATTTTTTATGTTCTGATGGTTGGCAAACAAGCATACAGTCAGCCTGATGGTAAGCAGTCACCGCAAACTATGAATGGCACTACAAGGAACTAAAAGGAAGGGAACAGTGGGGTGGAATTTTAGACCTCCAGCGCTCTCACTTATCGCATGCAACCATACTCTGTTACTTTATGCAGATTTTTTGTGAGACTAGTAGCTTCCCGAGCCGGGCTGAGAGGTCAAAAAAAAAACTGTTTTTTTATTTTATATTATTGAATAAAATTGAATTTATTTGCGTTCAATTGATGATATTTTGATATCTCCTAAACGTATTCATTAGCACTTAACATTACTTAAACGATTTGACCAAAGATCGAAAATATTCTCGAATCCATAATTACTTTTACGACGTTCAATGAAAATGGACAGCCGACAACTCGTTCGAAAACAAAATTACCGACTGGAATTTTATCAAAAAGGGACAGAATCGTTTTTAAATAATTACTTAACACTTCCTGACGCTCGAGATCACACCTTTAAGGCTCGAATTAAAAGTCTCGTTTCTCGATGTGGCTTCAGTGTAGAGTGACTAACAACCGCTAACAAGGTATCGTTATAAGGATGTCGATTACTAGTTTCGATATCGATAATGTTATCGATATTCTTGTGGTTTATAAAGTTGAATTCATTATAATTGTTACTTATATGTAATAGTATTTTTATCAAAATCACTTTTAAAACAGCATGAATTGCTAGAAAGAGTTAGATGTTATATCTATAGCAATTAAAATATTTTAATCTAGAAGAAAAAAAATGTTATTTTACCACTGAGTTTAGTCCCTTAAAGTTATCGATGATTCGTTTTATCGATACATTCAACCACTATCTTGTTTGGGCAGGTGGCGAAACAGACAAAGGCGGTCGTATCATTATGTTGTCTTGTTACCAGCGCTCGCGCATCCCAACCGAAGCGCGATAATTCAAAGTAATTACTTTGAATACTAATAGCTATGCTATAACTTTACAAACTTTCCCATAAAATATGCTTAGCTCGTTCATTTAATTGTAAACTACATTTACGTGACAAGAGGAATCGTAATGCGCATAATACATTATTGTAAGCAACCCGCTTGTCGCGGCCGATTTTGTTATGTAGGTAACACTTTTACACATAATAATAAGACAAAATTCATTACATTTGACTACGTTGTGGCGCAGTTGTAGCGAACCTGTCTGATTCCCGCTCGGAGCATAATATGTTTGTATTGACAATGCAAGCATATTTTCCGGTCTGTGTGTATTTGTCCTAGTCCTTGTATGTGTTTCCGGACCCCGACACAGGATATCACTATCCTAATGGGGTCGTTGAGTGTGCAGCCTTTATTTATTTATTATTTATTTATTACAAACTCAAAAATAGCGCATACTAAATATTTTATATATAATGTTTTGAAAGAAAAGGAAGAAAGAATGAAATGATACATATTCACTGCTTTTAAATTAGAAGAGCAAAACGTACTTGTACTTTCCAAAGTTTTTGACTTAATATTAAAAAATTAAAATTTTACATTTAAAAAAACATTTTTTTATCCATACATTTTGGGATATATTATAATTTCATAGTCGGGTGCGCTCACTGATCGGTAAGCAATTTTAGGCGTGGTCAGTCACTAGATTGGTAATCGCATACTGGTCTCCGTGCTTCGGAGGGCACGTAAAAAGTCGGTCCCGGATGCTGTCAATTTGATAATAGTCAAGTCAGAGGCCTATACGGGCGACGTAAACAACTCACATACTAGGTTGGCCACTGACCACTCGATAAGAAGAAGAAGAATTTTGAAAATAGAACAAAAAATTATGTAATAAGAATAGTTCCATTTTTCAACCAATGATATTCACAACTTTGAATTTAGAATACAAAAATGTACTCGTACGTTGCATACTTTTTAATTGAATAATCAAAAACTAAAATTTTTACAAAAAAATCGGATAATTTAATAAAATAATAAATCACAAAAAATCATCCAAAATTTATCACAAAGTATTACAACAAAAATCTTCAAGTCAAAGTTAATTACCCATAATTTAAACCATACGCGTTTAGTTCATCTCGTTACAAAAAATCTAATTAATGACCCGAAAACTTTTCATACCAATGAACTCATCAAACGAACTTTAGACATTATCACATTAATACAGCCAGTCGATAATTACCAAACAACGTTCATGGGCGTATTCGTATATATCATTTGTGCTTATGATGTTACTCGAAATTACTACACTAAAGAAACCCGACAAATAGTCTTGGTACTATCTAATAATCTTATCTAATAAATTAAACCATTTTGACTAGACCACGAATAAAAGCATTACACCGTTTCAAGAACCGGGCCGTCGACCGTCGCGGGTTCTATTCCCACTCGGAGCAGATTTTTGTTATAAATATCCCCCATCGTGCTTCGTAGAGCACGTTTAGTTGTCAGTCTCTGTTTTTATCATAACATATGTTTAGCTTCGTGGAGGTCAGATAGCAATCACACTGTCTAAAAACTGTCCACTCACCCTCGGTAAATATCGGGCTAATACTAGGCTAGGAACAAGAAAACCGATTGAATCGGTTTTCTTATATATATATATATATATATAGATATTTTTTTAAAGATTGGGTTTTTTTTCTGCCTATAACGCCATGTATATATATATATGGCGTTATAGGCAAACTCTCCACAGCCCCACACCGCCTGGAGGCAAATTGTTAAACGTTATTTATATATATGAATATCTTCAGATACAAAGATGTATTATAGTAGCCTCATTACTACTTACTATACAGTGACAGAACTAAAGTTTTTAGTTGAAATGGCAAAGTAAGTAAGAAGCTTGAGTCTTTAACTTGAAAGTTTGTGATACAAAATTATAAAGAATTTTATTATGTAACAGCGAGTGCAATCAAAAGTTAACAATATTATAAAGATTATTTTTAATGTATTCAATTAACTTACAAGTTATTTCTTAATTATTATTGTAATGAAAAGTTAGCGACCGAGTTCAAATGCCTAAGATACACAAAAATAATGTAATTACAAAGATAAAAGTAAATAGATTGAATATTTTAAAACTTCTTTTCTACTTTTCCTGGGCCCTTGTTCCGATCTCAACAAAATACAAGCCCACCATAGAATCACATCCTATGTAGCGTCATGTCATAAAAGTCGGTTCACTAACTTAGAAGTTAATAACTTGTAGCACAAACACACAAACATAGACACACACTCAAACACATACCCATACACACACACAAACCCATGCTCTTATGTTATTCAATCTACAGAATACAAAACGAAATACAGGCTTTTCCCCGTTTTGAAATACAAATTAATTGCATATTTTGTCTAACTTACCTGATTATACTTGGTAGATCCGGGCATTCAGCCAAAGAGGCCGAAGCCGGTCAGCTCTCTAGCCAATACTAATGCCAAATTCGTCTTTTATTACCCTTAAACATTACTTCCAAATGGACCGTTGAAATAAGAAATCATTTTAATTTGACAGCATTATAAAACTCGTCTATGGGAAGTGGATCTGGATTATTACGAATCCTGTCACACGGTTTTGTGGAGGACATATTTATTACACTTAAACTAAGGGATAGATAAAATTAAACTGAACGAGATTTCGTAGGTATAGTTTTGAAAACAATAAGATGGTTACCTTGTTGGTTGAATTATCAGACATTGATGTTTTATAGGAAACATTTTAAACACTAATATCAATCCCAAAATGCGACTGATTGAAATCGATATCAGTCAGATTGAAAAAGACGGTAATTTAATAGTGACACGATTAATATGCTAATGAGATTTTTATGACTGCTTCGAATTTAAGATAAAATAGCTTTAATAATTAACGCGATTCCAGCGACTTAGTTCTAAGGCCTAAGTGTAAAACAATGCGGATGCAGAGATGAAAATATCAAAATTGGTAAACAAACGACTAAAATATAGTTTTTATATTACATGTACAAAATATTCATTTAAATTCAGTTTTTCGAAATACATATATATATTACAGACATGGCCCCGTTCCACAGTTTATAATAGTATACTTTTTATAAAAATATTTTCAGTGTTTTGATCGTGTTCATTTTAATTTTAACCTTTTAACACAGACCATTAATTTGAAACAGGCTATTTAAATTATCTCTTAATAATCACGCACCATAAGTACTTAATCTTTATATACTTTATTATAAAATTACGTTCACCATAACATCTAACAAGCTACAGTCGCTTCTCTTAATTACACTTTCACACACGCCTATACTAATGGAAGTCAGACTGCACGATTCAAATTAAGTTATTAAGGCTTTAAAGATATTATTATAAATATCTGGACTTGGCACTCTGTTAGCGAACTCGAAGGAGAGACGTAATAGAAGTATTGCTTTGAATAGAAATTATTAGGAAAATTGTTTTTAGATTTCTCACAACATTTCGATTTATGTTCTGATTTTTAATTAAATGTATTTTATTTAATATTAAACGGATTTTGAAGAATAACTAGACTATAAAACTATAATTGAAAATACCAGTATTGATATTTAGGTTTTGCATAGCAATGCTGTTTTGAAAAAAGTTAAAATTTATAAAAGTGGATATAGAGTTCTATTTCGCTCAAAACCCAAATTGCCCTTCCAACTTTCCTACTAAACTAATAAAGGCCTGGTGGTAGGTCTCTTATCACAAGAGACCGGCTAGGTAGGTACCACTGCAGTAGGTTATGACAACCTCTTACCACCGGGTGGGTCGTGTGCTTGCTTACCAACTTAGTCACTTAGAAAAATACCTATTCTTTTTGAGTCGGCAAAAGACATGTGACACTACTGGTATTTGCAAGAGTCCAGTAAGGTACGTTAGTGAGTTAGTACGTAGGTTTATGAACTGGCAAACGCATGTATATTCTTTTGTTTTTGCGTTTACTTAAATGTAAATACTACTGCAAAGTCATTAAAGGCTGAATCGTGTTTGTGGCATAACTTGAACGTTGAACCGCGCGCTTTAACCAATGGTAAATTCATAATATCCAAGTTTATGCGTGCCCGCAGTGAGTTAGTATTACGTATTACGTGCGAATATGTTTAATTTAGATGCGGTTTCAAATTCCTCGAGGTTAGAGTTTAAATGTATATAACGTTAAATTACTTTGGCTTTGAAAATGAAATATAATATACGCTTCATAGAAACATAGTTATTATTATTTCAGAGGCAACGCTTATTATGATCGTGTTGTTAGAGACCAATCCAGTTTCAGAGCTATTCAGGTCGCTCCTAAAGGCCTTAAAGACTTGACTTATCTACTTATTAAATTGATAAGACGGACCGACTTCTGCATGCCCTCTGCAGCACGGATACCACGATGCGGTCAACAGTCATAAGCCTTTTTTTTTACTTGGTGAAATGTAGTTACGCACTCGAGCGTCGGGACGGGTGCAATGGCGCAGGAGGTGTGTGGACTTGGAGCCGAGCTCCCCTACCCACTAAAACTCCAAGGTCCCATCTAGCGCTATAGTGGGACGTCGCGGGATCACCGAAGTATACTACCGCGACGCCCCGGCGCCGGCGGTTGCGGTGACCTACTGCCGCCATATATACATATAAATACATACTAATACATATATACAAACACATACCTCCGCGCGCGAACGCGCCAGGCCTTTCGGCCTCCACCTTGGGCGGCACCATACTGCCGGTATATATACATACCAATACATATAATACATAAATACAATACACGGCGGTGCTTTTGCGCCCCACCGACCGGGACCAGTAGGCCCCGGAAAACCCAACCAAGGGAGCCTTGGGTCCTAGGGCTCCCCCAGCCGAGACTAACTTTTTAATGAGGTTGTTTCCCTCTACCACCGACCGTCGTTATTTAACAGTCATATGCCTATATTCACCGCGGCTAAGGCTACTTAAACCAGTGACTGCATGTTAACCAGTAAGTACTCCTGGCTTTGAGTGACTTCAGTATTTTTTTATTTTATCGCTAATAGTTCCAAGTTATATTGAAAAACATGTTTTGGTTTCGACTTTAATAATCATCAAAATAATAGTATACTTTTGATAGCAATATTATTCTAATCTAATAGTTATCTTATAGATTCCGAAGGTTAAATGGCAATCGTTTAGTATAAAACTAGTAACATGTCAGGATTAGCTTAAGCTGGTCATCACAAATGCTAAAAGTCAAAATGATAAAATTACTTTTGTAGGTATTTCTTGACGAGCATTATTATTTACTACTTTGTAGTATATCATCACTACATAGTATAAAACAAAGTCGCTTTCTCTGTCCCTATTTATGCTTAAATCTTTAAAACTACGCAACGGATTTTGTTGCGGTTTTTTTTATAGATAGAGTGATTGAAGAGGAAGGTTTATATGTATAAAAATAGTGGAGAAAAAAATTTAGGTTAATGTCGTAAATAATAACATTTAACGCTTAGGGCCACGGGCAGTAATGAATAAATCAAAACTACTGGATCGATTTTAATAATTTTTTCAGTGAATGACATAGGCTATATATTTTATACCCGTGCGAAGCCGGAGCGAGCCGTTAGTAAACCATAAAACCAAGTTTTAAAAGATGAACATTTGACAGAAAGTATTGACTAAATACATATATAATTATAAATAAATAAACGCTGCACTCTCAATGACCCCTATTAGGGTAGTGTTGACATGGACAAATACACCGTGAACAGAAAATATGATTGCATGGTCAATACAAACATATTATGCTCCGAGCGGGAATCAAACCCACGACCTGTGGCGTTTATGGCAGGTTCGCTACAGCTGCGCCACAACGTCGTCGTCACAACGTTATATAGGTAATAGCTTTTACCCGTAGTTTTATCGGAGAAAGTTAGAGGAATATATTGTGGTTCTATTGTCAGTTCGTTTGTATCGATATCGAAAAAAAAAACAGACAAAAAAATATAGAAAAACAAAAACAAGAGTCCATTGGACCTGCACCTCATACCTGTCAGACACATTTCTGCCACAGTTATCTAATATACATTATACATAGATATATATATATATAAATATACATGATCGGCCATCTTAATATATTTAAATTCAATTTGATTAATTGTATCGGACTGAACTAATTAAAATTCAAATTTTACATAGATAAGACATATTTTATTCGTTTTAAAAGCAATAAATAAAATGTTTCGAGCCTCCGCAAAGATAATAACATTAGAATAAGCGGTTTCAAATTAATTAAAAATATATACTTCGCTTTTATAACCTCGTAAAAACTTTAAATTGAATATATAATGGGGATGAATTGAATGTTACGATTCGGAAATAGGCTTGTAATCTTCTATTAATGCAATTAATAACTTGTTTTATCACTAAAATAGAAAATAAATATATTTATCGGGAACTTTTCGTAGAAATAATAGTAAATAGAACTATTTAAAACAGGTTTCTAAATGTGGAATTTAGAATAATAAATATGCCAAGTATCTTATCTAATGAGGTCCGTGAAAAGGCTTCTTGTATCATTCACATTATATTTTAAATAACAAATGACATCATTGCGACGAAAACATAGCCATAATTATTAAGACACTAAAGTGAATGAAAATTTGTAGAACAACAATCCTCTGATCTTCCTTGCATTATTCTCAGTACTTACCCAAGGTCTGCTTATAATATTATCTGGATTTCACGTTACTACTAGTTTTAAAACAGAGCGACTGTCATCCGACCCGCAACCCTAAGGGCGAACCACTGTGCCCATTGGATTAGAGCAAATTATCCGTCAAGAGTTAACGATTACTATCAGATTTTATAATAATAACTGGGACCGACAGCTTAACGTGCTCACCGAGGCAAAGTTGAATGACCCATAAAAATAAACGGCCAGGACCGAAACAGATATGTATAACAAACATCTGGTCCATGCGGGAATCGAACCCGCGACCGTCGAGGCTCAAAGCAGATTCTCTACCACCACGCCACAATAAAAATCCTCTGGTGTCGCTTCTTTAAAGTTGCGTTTTAAGAATGGACGTTTTAAGTAAGTTAAGTTAAGAAATTTGAGGAACAAAGAACCAATAAAAGTCCAAGTCAAAATCTTTCACAAACTGGCTAGCAGTATTAATTATTATCACCTTTTAGGTCAGTTCAAGTCACCGTTGTGGCGTTGTGGGTAGCGTGTCTGCCTTAAGTCTCGACGGTTGCGGGTTCGATTCCCACTCGAGCAGATGTTTGTTAAAATTTCTGCCTTGGTCTGGGCGTTTGTATGTGGGTCTCCCACCGTGCCTCGGAGAGCACGTTAAGCTGTCGGTCCCGGTTGTTATCACATAACATCTGATAATAATCGTTAACTCTTGATAAGTAAATTGCTCTTATCCAATGAGTTACTGGTTCGCCCTTAGGGTTGCGGAGGTCAGATGGCAATCGCTCTATGTAAAAACTAGTAACCCGTCAAATCCGGATAAGAGCAATAAGCAGACCCTGGGTAAAATAAAATACCGGGAATAATGCTAGGATGAAGAAGGTCAGTTCAAGTCAATATGCTTGGTGATGGAAAGCAGTTACCGTACACAAGAGGTATCATCACAAGTTGCCACCAATTGTGTGGCCGAAGAAGAAGAAAGATAAAGAGTAGGAGAAAGGGTAGTCTTGACCTCCGGCGCTCGCGCGAAATACAACGCAACAGTACGAATACTGCCACGTCAAGTCGATATTCTGTATCAGGGTATATTGGTAGTAGTAAAGCCATGCACTTCCCAGCACAAATGCACCAGCTCGACCAAGGAAGTACTACCCTTTTACAGAAAAGCAGCATAAAGTAAAAAGTACTTTGGTTTTTCATGTGATGAGTGGGAGCATCGGAGGCACAATCTCCCACCTCTCTTACCTTTCTTTTGTCTCCCCTCATCCTTTCCCTTTCTTTGGTTGGCAACTCATAATTATGTGATCCGTCAAATATAATTCATAACCATTCGTAGGTTGCAGTAACTGCTTACTATCAGGTGGATCGTATACTGCTTTACTAACCCTGATTAAATAGATGCAGCTAGCTCTTTGAGTCTAAAAACAATAAGGCTCTACTATGCCAAGCAAATAAAATTTATATTTATATTTCAATTATAAAGCAGTTTAAATTTTGATAGCGTTGAAAATACTTTCAGAGCAAAAGTTGGTTTTACAGCGCCACTTTAAAAAATACTATAAAATTCAGTTCCTTACTTCTCTTGAAAGCTTACGAAAGAATCGAGAGGACATAGCTATGATCTTTTTTTTAATTCTTGATTAAAAATCTTACCCTAAGAACGGCACCAGCATTGAGCTTTGAGCTTTGAGCACGCAAGGGCTGTCCTTTTCCATGGCCAATTCTTAATAGCTCGCCCCAGGTGGCACTGTCAAGGCCAGTGGAACCATTAGCAACAGTAGATTAATAAGTTGCTTATTGCGGACGTAAAAGTTAGAATTCTTGTACGCCAAATACGACGAAAACGTAGACTTTAACAGAAGGTCGCGGGGCAAGCACCTCTAAGTTTTCAAGTCCTTCATTTGTGTTTCAAATTTATCTCATGGTTAGTGGGGAAGGAAAACATCGTGGGGAAACCTGTATGTCATGAAAGAAATAAACAGACATGTATATACTGGTCAGCTACCACCGTACGTTGGTGAAAAACTCATAAAATGACTGCTTGTCAATCGCGTTTCGAGGTCAGTCAGCGTATAAATAAATAAACGCTACACACTCAACGGCCCTCATTAGGATAGTGATATCCTGTGTCGGTGGTCCGGAAACATTCACAATGACAAGGACAAATACACCCAGACCGGAAAATATGCTTGGTCAATACAAACATATTATGTTCCGAGCGGGAATTGACCTCGCGACCTGTGGCGTTTAAGGCAGTCGCTACCGCTGCGCCACAACGTCGTCGCTAAGTTTTTTGTTATGGTTCTACCTTAAATGGCGGTAACGCACCTGCACGGTCTCTGGTGTTGCAGTTTTTCATCATAAAAAGATATACCGGCGTCGGGATGTGACGACCCCATCGCCCGCTGTTGGGATAACCTCTGTCACAGCAGAGATTATTCCACCAGTGCAATCAGTCACACTGGTGGTAGGTCTTTTGTTGCAAGAGGCCGGCTAGGTAGGTACCACCGCAGTGTCCAATATTCTGCCGCCAAATAGTAGTGCTTAGGCACTACTGTGTTCCGGTTTGAAGGGCATTGTACGCTAGTGAAATTACTGGGCGAACGAGATTTAAGAACTAATATCTCGAGGTTGGCAACGCGCGAGTGGCACCTACTAATAGTGCTGCAAGCGCTCATAGGCTGCGGCAGCCACTTACCATCAGGTGGGCCGTATGCTTGCTTGCCAACTTATAACATGAAAAAAAAAAATGAATATTTTTATAAATAAAAAAAACTTATGGTTTTAAAAAGAATATCCACATATTCCTCGAGTTTTCTAAGCTCAAGACGCATAAATAACACGTCGGTCGTTGCACGTCGTATCTCGTGCACGTGAAACTCATAACATTCATAAAATGATTACGTGAGAAGAACTAAGTTGGTCTACTTGGTGGCTACACGCCCGGTTTTCCAGCTAGCGACACTGTGTCTCATTTTGCTTACTTTAGAAAGCACTGTCGCAATACTTTATCCACGGTGTCTTTTTGTATTCATATGAAATTCAAAGCCACATCTTCATGACATACAATTACGTATATTACTTTTCAGATACTAAATACATTTTATGTTGAGCATTTTAAATTTACCTTATTTTATATTATATTATTAGTTTTGGATTCCGTACCCAAGCGGAGACAACAGATTACTATTTTCCTTTTACTAAGCCTCCGCTGTCTGTCCGCCTGTCTACGTGCTATATCTCACAAACGTTAACAGGTAGAAGGTTGAAATTTTCACAGAATATATAATTATTTTGCCGCTACAATACAAAACTAATAATAAATAAATGTTTTAAATATAAGAAACTCGATATTTATGATGGAGATTTTTTGCTCTATCTCATGAACTGTAATAGACTAAGTTTATAGCTTGTGTATATCTATGTCTGATGTAAAAAAAAATCATTTCAAAACAAGAAATTTAAATATGTTTACACTACGGTGGTACGAAACTCTTTATGTGTACGTCCGTAACGCACTTGGCCGATTGCAATTTCAGTTCTCATAAGAGCTTACTTTCAACGGCCAAGATCTCATGACGCGTATCAAAATCACTATAATATCGAAGGTAGTACTATAGATAGGCATTTATGGGTTGTACAAGTAGTTGAGTAGAGTCAATATTTATATACGATAACTTAATCGAATAGTTATTATAGTAATGAAATAGTTTTCTTGTGAGGTAGATCTGGAGGTGAGGAGGCATTGAAAAGACTCGTCAAAGCATAAGAGTTAATTAACCGTGATTGTTTCCCTATAAATAAATAACGCTACACACTCAACGGCTCCCATTAGGATAATGATATCCTGTGTCGGGGGTCCGGAAACACACACAAAACCAAGCACACCCAGACCGGCACACTTTATTATCAATAGAAACATCTGTCCCGAGCGGGAATCGAACCCGCGACCGTCGCGGCGTAAAGCAAGTTCACTAACCAACATACCACAACGATCGTCATAAAATAGCAATACAATTATATATAGAATAATGTTACGGGCTGGGGTTCGTAGAATTGGAAACAAACACCTGGCTCTAAATAAGACTTTATTAAGATCTAGATTACACAGCGGAACTTCACAAATCACAGGTTCAAAACACAGGTCAATCACAGTCCAAAGAAATAGCCGACGTCACTAATTATCGCATTTGTTCACTGGTATCACTTGTAGTTTCTTCGCTCGTAGCTCAGAACTGAATGACCAGTCGACACGGCGGGCCGCTTATATAACGCGGAACACGGGATCGAGAAAGTTCCGTCAGCGAAACTACTACACGTTTCGAGAATACATCTTTCTAGAACCCATGCGACGGTCGATGAAGTAAACAAAGAGAGTAGCATGCGAATTTGAACCTTATTCCCTTGTGATAAGGTTCTCCGGAACAATAATAATACAATTATATACTAAATAGTGTAATAAGAACGAGTCTTAATCCTTAAATATCATAACGAATTCATTGCGAATTATACATTTTCTGTTTTTTTTTCCAAGTACGACGATTTGTCTTGTGGAATATTCAAGCGCTAATGCAATTTGTGAATGAATAAAATATAGAGAACATGCTTTATTTCAATTATCTTACTAAATAAACAGCTTTCAATAGCATTTTAACGCAATTTATTGTTGTTTTAATAATCGTTAATTTAACTATACGACCGCATAGCCTCACGTGTCCGAGCAAATTGCGTGTGTGGTTGAAATTTTATATTTGAACTTGTTGCGACCGCGGTATTGCTTGCGTTGTGTGCCGATTTTTCTTTATTACACGGAACTTAAATTCCTTTTCTAAAATAAAAAATTGCCTTACTGGCTCCTTATAACATCAGCAATCTGCCAGTGGAAGTCCCATTAAAATCGGTCCAGCCGTTTCAAGGATTAGCCTGAACAAACAGACAGACAAAAATAAAAATAAAAATACTTTTTTTATGTTAGTACTGTATATACATTAAGTAAAAAGCTGTTGATTTAGAATTACAAACAAAGACTTCAATTTGTATATATTTGTATGTATAGGTGTTTAGATTACTCGTATAACTATAGAATTATGTAAACTCGTATAGAATGCGCTCGGAGCGCTGCCTCCATCTCCGATGACGTCCTTAGCCGTGGTTCGGCTTCGCAGGAGGCACCCTGAGGACGGAATCAAATTTGAGCCCCCGTGAGGGGCTGCCCCTTTATCACGGCTGAGTCTCTGTACTCGGCCCCTCGCCCGGTGACGCTGTCAAGGCCAGTAGGGCCAACAGCAAACACATTCCGAAAAAAAAATAATAATTGAGCTGGTATGAAAAAAGAACTGCAGAATCACCTACACATATTTTTTATTTTGATTGCTATTAGCTGTTAAGCTTTTCATTCTGTATCCTCTAAGCCCCAGGTCAGAACATAACAACATTGATATCATGCTGATATTATCGAATAAAGTATAAAAAAATAACCCAAATGGAACATCCTCGTTTTGAAGTCGGTTAAAACGTGTTAAAGAGTCCATTATCGATAATGCTATCTGCGATGCTTTTACGTAGGGGTAATTAAGAAAGAATTATGTCGTTTCCTTGTATCCTTTTGATATGTAAAGTACAATTAAATTAAATTTTATTTATCTGTTATTTTATTATAATACTGTTATTCAACTGAATGTTAATTTTTATCACACAAATGGGTGATACAAATAATAATGGCGTGTTAATGTGCTTTTTATGGTAATAACGTAATGAAATGGTGACGTTGATAATAATATAATAGAGCTAACTAATTAGCTGAATTCGATGTGAATCGCGCATTGGTTGAGTTAATAAGGGATTAAAATGTAATTACATCATTAACATATGTAACAAAATGAGGATTAAAGAATTAAAGAATTTCATGATAATAAAATCGAAGCTTTGTTTTGAATGAAGTTGACTTTGGTTTGAATTGTTTTTTGGCTAACCAACCATATAAAGTCAGGCGTCCTAAACACGTCCTGAAAGACCATGACGATAGAATTACATTAGACAATGTTTCCTATACAGCACAGAATCGCACACAACACCGTCTTCGATGGAAAGGACAAGGTCCTTTGTTTCTCACGTAGTGTCGCGCTCACACAATCAGGTGAGTCCATTGTGTGGTATGCGCTCGGAGCGCTGACTCCAGCACCTATGACGTCCTTAGCTGTGGATTGGCTTCGTAGTAGGCACGCTAAGAACGGAATCCAATTTGAGCCTCTTTGAGGTCTGTCCCTTTTTCACGGCCCAGTCTGTGTACTCGCCTCCCACCAGCTCGGTGACGCTGACAAGACCAGTACAAGTACAACATGTTAGTCTGGCAATCAGATGATAGTTTGGAAGCGTTGACCACGAGGAGTACCGTTTTCTAAAAAGACACTCGGATTGTAAGGGACTCCTCGATTCCCATACATGTATCGTATGGAATCTGGCATTATCATACTGCCAGCGTCCTGGTACTTAGTAAAATTGTATTCCGTTCATCCCGTTAATAGTATAGAAACATTAGGTCGTACAAATTATGTCATAAAACTTTCCCGACTCTGTTGATGTCATTCCTATCGGAATTTGGATTCCGTTGACTCTCTATAAAAATTGTCCTGATAATTACAAGCACAACAAGGAAATAATTATCAATTTGGTGCAGTTTCTCTGAAGCTATACATACATTTTGACGATTCATTTTTATTTCTATCAGTTGTAATCAATTACAGTTTTATTCATGCAGAAATTTGAAGCAAAAGAGAATGATGTAATATTTTAACGAAGTACATAATACAATGTATGAAAAATAAAAATACAAGAACCGTAGCCTTTCACGATACAAATATCGACGCCGACTCTTTTGTTTCTACCCTCATTTAGCTGCAAGACCGTCTCACCATCTACTCCATTAAGCAAAAAATTAAAGAATATAAAAACGGGAATAAAAAAGCAAATTAAAAGCCGAGACTAGCGTCCCGGCTATTCAGCCGCGTATAAAAGTGTTTAATTAAACTGTTGTTATTGATGGGGTCGCCACTAGATGGCGTTTAATCAACACGCTTCTTTCGACGTTATTTTTTTTTTATTTAAGCGTAATTGGCTTTTAAAATAAAATAAATAAAATTTATTTATTCAAAAAGTTTTTTCTTATTGATTGACTAACTGACCTGTTTTTGTATTGTTTCTTTTTAAATTGGCTGACGATTTAGCATTAGGATTAAACGTTACAAATGCTACACAATGACAAGGAAAACCACACCCAGACCGGAAAACATGCCTGTATGGTCAATACCAACAGAAGCTCCGAGCGGGAATGGAACCCGCGACCTGTGGCGCTTAAGGCAGGTTTGCTACCGTTGCACCACAAGGTCTTGATTAAAAAATACATATGTTTTGTATTTGACATAACTGTGCTTTACACTTAACGCTACATACTCATCGGCCCATATTATATATGCTGTATTATATATTTAATATTTAATCGAATACTTCAGCGTGAGGGGGAACGAGGTGTGAAGTCCCTCTGACAAACCATATAGTGGAGCGCACCCGGGAAATTGTATTTAAGCTTATAAGCGTTGAAAACTTTGATAGCGCGATGCAGGCTGCTGAAGATCTTGATAAATAGCGTGTAGATGTCCTTTCAAACTACACGTCGTTTCATAACAAAATACGCAACTTTTAAAAAGCTCAACGGTTACAGGGACGGCTGCGCTCTGTTAACGCGAGAGTTGCCGGTTCGACCCTGACCCCCTTGAGCTATTGTCGTACCCACGAGCTACGAGCTTATTTGGAGGGGTAATACGAGTATTAGTAATGACTTGTGAAAGGATAGCTTCTTTTAAAAAAAGATAAAAAATAAAATAAAATACATACTCAGTTGTTATAACAAGAAACCAACAACAAGCATTGGGTTCTTAGTTTTAATTTCAATTTATTTACCGAAAATCCAGCATTTAGTTAGAGCACCGTTTCAAAATGACTGTAGTTGCACAAGAATGTAATTGAAATGTCAGCATTAATTTGTAACTTTGTTTTAAGACAGCGCCGCCTTAAGCCGAGCGTTAGTAAGAATGCGCTTCCATTAATTTAAATTATTTTGCGGGGCTGATGTAATTTGTTGCGGATTTCATCTTAATTTGCACCTCTCAAGCGTAATTTGGATAGAAATGTGCTTACAATATATCTATACAAATAAATAAAATTGAAGTGTCTGTTTGTAATTCCAAATAAACAGTAAAAAGTACTAAACGCATATGAAAGTATATAAGATACTAACATAAAAAACAATTTATAAAATTTTTGTTTGACTGTCTCTTTGTTCCTGCTAATCTCTGAAACGGCTCGACTGATTTTAATGAGATTTACACTGGCAGATAGCTGATGTTATAGTGAGTAACTTAGGCAACTTTTATTAAAAGAAAAGAGTTAGGTCTGTGCAATAAAGAATCAGTAAGCCACATGAGCGGAGCTGCGGGTAAAGCAAAGTATCTATGGAACAGTACTCAAAACTCTTAATAAATGTACTTGATCTTTTTTAATACATTCGTTATGTAATTTTCTTCTTCCTACCATTATTTCCGTCACTATTATGTACCCAGGGTCTGCTTATTACTCTTGTCCGGATTTGACAGGTTGTTAGTTTTTACATAGAGCCATTTTCATCTGACCTTCGCAACCCTAAGGGGAGCCAGTACTTATTGGATGAGAAGCATTTTACATATCACAAATTAACGATTATTATCAGATGTTATGTGATATCAACCGGGATCGACAACTTAACGTGGGAAGACCCACCAGGACAAACCTCCGTACCGAAACTGATATTTATAAGATCAATGCAAACATCTTGACGACGTTGTGGCGCAGCGGTAGCGAACCTGCCTTAAACGCCACAAGTCGCGGGTTCGATTCCCGCTCAGAGGATAATATGTTTGTATTGACCATGCAAGCATATTTTCCGGTCTGGGTGTATTTGTCCTTGTCATTGTGAATGTTTCCGGACCCCGACACAGGATATTACTATCCTAATGGGGGCCGTTGTGTGTGTAGCGTTTATTTATTTATCTGTCCGAGCAGGAATCGAACACGCCGTTGAGATTCGCGACGTACAACGTAAAAATAAGTAAAACTTATAAAAATAAATGGTATGTTTATCCAAGGTTTTCGTGGATTCAAAATCAAAACAAACAACTCAAGATCCATTTATCTTCTGTTCCGCGGTTAAAGAAATCGTCTTGAGGAAAACTACATGTTTCCGCGGGTACCTTGGGACATGTTTTTGAATAGAGTCCGCCTGCTTAAGGTTCAGTTTAAAATTGCGTGGTTTTTGTATACTATTTATGGCCTTTTAAGTAGAACTAGCATTGTAAAGCTGATATATTATAGTCAAACATCTTTACAACTTTATTATATATCTTATAAAAGTACATCAAAAAGGTTATCAATTCCGGTATATGACATTATTGGGCATAATACGATACCCTTGCAATTGTGAATAGACATACTTTTATTGGGTCTCATGAAAATGTTGTTCTCATCTTAGGATTTGATTAAAAATAATAGCTATATATAACGGAACTTATCATAATGACGTAACTGCAACCAATCACATTTTTACATGTGTCTAAACCAGTGACTCCGAATTCTTTTTTCCTGCGTACAATGTCAAGAAAGATCCCAAACTAGCGTACCCCTTATTGCAATAATGTCAAAAATGTGACAAATGTCTACGTTGCATTACCCTGAAAAATCTTGTTACTTTTTGGTCAGCTCTGGAAGCGCGAGTTGTGCTTGCTGTCCAGTACAATACTTGGTGCAATTTTTTATGATCGAATAAAAGTATACGATGACATTTCGTTTTTATTTATTGATTAAATTATGTTAATCAAGAGATTGTCGAGCGGACCCCTTATTGCAACTTTGCATACCCCTGGCGAACGCGTACTAACAGTTGAGAAACACTGCCTTAAATCTTGAAATCGATTTTGTTTTTAACTCTGTAGACATTCGCATTCAGTCTAAGCATTCGTTTTATTGAAACATTTTTCGGTTCTAATAAAAATAACTTAACATCGAAACCCAGCATAACATTCATTTGTTAAAGTTTTTTTAGCTACGGGTGTTCAGTTATTGGCAGGTATTAAAAATGGACACACACATTTGCGATCCCTTACAAATGGATTCAATTTATTTGAAACTGCGAAATAAATGATATACCAATAGGAATGTTCTGAAAGCGTTTTAAATGTATGTTTGAATAATACATATGCAGAAATTTCTTTTGGATATTTTATATTAAAATATCTTGATATTGTCTGCGACTTTGACATACACATAGACGCCGTTGTGGCGTTGTGGGTAGCGAGTCTGCCTCGATGATTGCGTGTTCGATTCCCGCTCGGACAGATGTTTGCATTGTTGATCTTAGATTGATTGATCATACAAATATCTGCTTCGGTCTGTGCGTTTGTCCTTGTTGGTCGCCTCAGAGAGCACGTTAAGCTGTCGGTCCCGTTTGTTATCACATAAAATCTGATAATAATCGTTAACTCTTGATAATTTAATTGCTCTTATCCAATGAGTTACTGGTTCGCCTTTAGGGTTGCGGAGGTCAGATGGCAATTGCTCTGTGTAAAAACTAGTAACCTGTCAAATCCGGATAAGAGTAATAAGCAGGCCCTGGGTAGATAAAAATACCGGGATCAATCCTACGAAGAAGAAGATTGTCTGCGACTTTGAACAATAATAGTGGACTGATAAAGGTTATATGTAGGTAATCTCTGCCAACGATACCTTTAGATGTAAAATAGTACGTTACGCACCTTGGGAGAAAAAGAGGACATTCTCACCCGCGATTCGATCGTGATAATTGTCACCCAAGATGACAATGGATGACCACCGATGACAGTTACGTACACCACGTGATTTTCACCCTCGATTTTCTTCGATTTTCACCCTCGTATAAGAGACAAAAAGCGAAATTTTCATCGAGGTAGCAAAAATAATTATAAGTGATTTGCTCAATAAGCCTTAGTGATATCATTGATTATGATGTAGGTTATTATATAAGTAATAATAATAAACAGAGATTATTCCACCAGTGCAATCAGTCACACTGGTGGTAGGTCTTTTGTTGCAAGAGGCCGGCTAGGTAGGTACCCCCGCAGTGTCCAATATTCTGTTGCCAAATAGTAGTGCTTAGGCACTACTGTGTTCCGTTTGAAGGGCATTGTACGCTAGTGAAATTACTGGGCGAACGAGATTTAAGAACTAATATCTCGAGGTTGGCAAAGCGTGAGTGGCACCTACTAATGGTGCTGCAAGCGCTCATAGGCTGCGGCAGCCACTTACCATCAGGTGGGCCGTATGCTTTTTTGCCAACTTCAAACATAAAAAAAAAAAAAAAAGTATTACCGTATTATTACTTATTATATTGTAGTCCCCTCATTTAGAGTTAGAAAAATATCAAATCTATGAAGGCATTCCGTCAGATTATTTTTTTATCCCACAGTGATTTTCAATTAGGACTAAAACGAACAAAATAACAATTTTTCGATGTCAAACATTTAAAAGTTTGGAATGTTAATGAATGTTGAATGAACAAATCCTTTCAAACGAAATCCGAAATCGGACGGATATTTTGCGGGATTTATTTTCAAATGCAACAAATCTGTCATTTTAATCTTTTCATAGATTTTTTATTGTAGCCTTTTCAAATAAAATAAATATATTTCAATTTTTATTCCAAAGCGACGACGTTTCTAAATTTGTTTGTGACTATAGTTTAAAATTCCAACTCTTCTTCCGTAAAATGAAACTTCGAATAAAGATTTTTTATCCTTAGCATCGTTACCTCTTATTATTTGTTTTTGTGCTATATAAACTTAAAATACGAATATACCTTTTACTAGAGCCCAGGGTATGTCACAATGCTCTGGTGTTACTATATTTCTAATTTATACAAGGAAAAAAAGCAAAAATATTGTTGAAATTTTTGTACTAAAAAGGTGCAAGTCGCATAGCTCGGAGACGTTTGGTTTTTTTTAACGCAATCTTTGGGAAACGTATTTACATACACCACTACTAGGTAGTGGTAGTGTGCGGCTCACCGCTCGTTAATCGAGCTAAGCACTACCCACTAAAACCCAACAAAACGCCCTTCGCCTTAGTGGGTCGCCTTGGTGGATCGTCAATGCAGTGAGAGACGCTAGCAATACTAGAATGACCACAAAATGAATGTCAAGTTGTGTTAACAATCCAAAGGTTCATTGAAATTCTGGGTCTGTAAAACTCCAACTTGTCGTATAAAATGCAACAGTATGAATACACGACATGGTAGTACTTTTTTATGTTACAAGTTGGCAAGCAAGCATACGGCCCACCCGATGGTAAGTGGTTGCCGTACCCTATGAGCACGCAAAACCCCTTTATAAGGTGCCACTTACGTGTTGCCAACCTGAAGATATTGGTTAAATGTCCTTTGTCCAGTTATTTCACTAGCCTACAGTGCCTTTCAAACTGGAACAAAATTTTAAACTGGAAGTAATGCCTAAGCACTACTGTTTGGCGGGAGAACTTTTGACACTCTGGTGGTACCTACCCAGCCGCTCTCTTGCAACAAAAGACCTACCACCAGCGTGGCTTATTGCACTGGTGCAATAATCTCTGCTGTGGCAGAGACTATCCCAACAGCAGGCGAATGGGTCGTCACATCCCGACGCCGGTACAAAGTATTTCTCCAATCGTTCCCTATCATAAGCCCCTTCATCCAAAACCATCAAGATTCTACTACTACAAAGTTTACCTTTACTTCAATTTCTATTGGTACAGACCATATTAAAAGCATATAGTACCTATAGTAAATCTCATTACAGGTGTACGCGTTGCGGAGGCATTAAACAGCGCTGCGGTGTTTCTGTTCCGACATTAATTTTGTAATTAAGTGAACGATTTAATCGAAATGCTTAATTCGTTTGCGGCTGCCCGATGTGTTTCTGATTATTGTTCTGTATTAATTTGCTGTTTCTTTTATTTTTGTTTTATAGAAGTTGTTGCAGTCGATGACGGAGAAATTAATGTCGAAATTATTAATAAGCACTTGTTCTCGTCCATACATATACATGTGCTGTATAGCGTACGCCTGATGGTAAGCTGTAGCCGCAACCGGATATGATGGAAGGGAACAGAGGGGGTGGGAGATTGGGTCTGTGGCGCTCTCACTCATCGCACGAAAGGCAACAGTACTGTTACTTTACGCCAATTTTCTGTGTTAAGTTATTCCCGGACGAGCCGACCCATTTTACGCTGGGAGCAGCATGGCTATACTACTATGATAAAGTTATATCAGAACCTTGCGTTATTACCTGAGATGAGAAGTAGTGGGGGCAGAAGAGGAAAACCAGAAAAGGTAATAGAAAAAAGGGAATGTCCTAACGACTTTCATACAACGAAACACAGCTAACAGATACTTAATACATAGTGTTAATATTCTACAGCGATTAGATCAGAACTTCCCCAGTCGAGCCATCCCATTCACACCAAAAGCTCTATAGTAATATTCTATGTAACATTAAGGTATTATTTATAATTTCCCTGTCCCATGACTCATTGTAATTGTTTAAGTATTGTGTCTACTATCTTGACAGTGATGTTGTTAATCTGAAAATAAAATTGTCAAAACTCCATTAGCGATATCCGTAGATTTTCATGCGAATTTAAATTGTATACATTATCACCGTTTTTCGAATAATCACAGGTACAAAAAAAATAGAAAGCATCATTAACGAATACACGATAACACTCGTTATAACAGTACAAAACATGCAAATGTCGGGGTGTTTCACAATCACGTATCAATTTTGTTATTTTACTTACAATCCCATATATATTGGTAACGGAAAAAGATCCTTATTTACACTATAAAGCTTAGAATATTATAAATTTTACATTAACGGTGCTATAAAAATGAGATTAAAGTCGTTAGATTATAATAACCGAAGGTATGCACTTGCTCTCGCGTCGAAATGATTGCCATAATAAACACAAATCATAATATGCCGAATATACGTCGACGTGGTCTGCTGGCTCAGTTAATTAAACACTGGATTATAGGCTCTATCGTGATAGCTTTATGAATCAATATTAGATGCATTTTCGTGATTTGAACTAAATACAAAGTCGGTACAGACCTGTCAATAATACAGCTGGCCTTTGCACTTTGGTATTGTTGAGATTTCACATTTAAGTGTTTGATATCACCTAAGTCGTGTATTAAATTTATGACTTTATTCATATCATGGGAAATAACACTATATAAATTATATTATAACTACAGTAAACTAGCGGCCTGCTCCGGCTTTGCACGGGTATAAAATATATAGCCCATGTCATTCACTGAAAAAATGATTAGAATCGATCCAGTAGTTTTGATTTATTTATTACTGCCCGTGGCTCGCACGCGTTAAATGTAATTATTTACGACATCACATTAGAAACCTCAATTTTTTCCACTATTTAATGGATGTTATTATACACCTTCTTCTTCAAACACTCTATCTATTGAAAAAAACCGCATCAAATTCCGTTGCGTAGTTTTAAAGATTTAAGCATACATAGGGACAGAGAAAGCGACTTTGTTTTATACTATGTAGTGATAACCAAGCCGCTAAATTTTATAAACTTAAGATTGTGTAATTTTTTTTATACTAAATTTAGACTGTACTAGATATAGACGTGACAATATAGTATAAGTTCTTCTATAACATTACAAATAAATAAAATTTAAGTATCTGTTCCTAATTCCAAAACAACATTTATCTGATATACCTGAAAGTATAAAAACCAATTTAAAAATTTATTGTCTCTGTGTCTTTCTGTCTGCTTGTTTCGACTAATCTCAGAAACGACTGGACCTATTTTAACAAGAATCTCCTTTTCTAAAATAAAATGTTCGGTGCAATAAATACGTGAGCGGAGCCACGAACACACCTAGTCTCTTAACATAAATGCAAAACGAAAATAAAAATAAATATTTTCAGTTGAGAATCAAGCTATTACGCCTTGTAGCATTGCAATAAATAACACTAATAGACCTAGGTTAGATAACGAACAAGCCTAAAGCTTAGTGCACACGTGTACACGCTATGGCGGTGTTACGTTCTATAGCGACAATAATTTAACGTCAGTGGCACTTGCATTGAAACCACACTACAATTTAAGACCTATGCAATAAGGGGGCGAGCATTGTCTGCTGTCTCGTGTTACCCGCATCTATGCACCAAGCTTTATGTAAGCCTTAATCTAGTTTCAGTGCCTTTAAAATATTTATATCGCATATTCGCTGTCAAAGGGGATGTCGTTTGGAATTTTTAAGGACGTATTTTTATGAGGTATATTTTTAGATTTATATCACGTGTATAACACAGGCTCCTTGTTGTTATTTATTCATGTCTATAAAACTGTCCAAATGAATCGGTTTTTGTTAGTAAATCATAATGCTTTCTTTGCACAATATTTTTCATCCCAGAATATGCCACAAACTTATTATATATTATGGAAAGTCATTGACATTCTGGTTGTATGGAATAGTGCAGCAATGCTTATCCCAGCACACATGGGCTGGCTTGACTGGGGAAGTGCCGACCTCTCACAGAAAATCGGTGTGAAGTGTGTTCAGTCGAGTACTGTTGGGTTTTGTGCGATGAGTGACAGCGCCAGAGGCCCAATCTCCCACCACCTCTGTTCCCTTCTTTTTTCCCTTTCCCTCCTATCCCTTGGGTTGGCAAATCGCATGTAGTACTTCAAGTATCGCAGGCATACATAGATTGCAGTGAATGCTTGGCATCAGAGGGACCATACGGTTGTTGCTTGTTCGCCAACCGAGGCACGAAAGGGCTATCTATTGATCATGGAGTAAATTAAAATCTTCCTTGAATTAAATATGAAAAATAACATTTTTTTACAAAATAACAATATAAATGAATAATTCTATTTTTTTTTATTATTTGCTTTGATTATTTGATTACAATTTTATTGAAACAGTATAATGGTACGAAGTGTTATCACTTTGTAAATGATTTTTCTTTCACAAAAGAAGCAATAAAAAACTGATCGTTGACATGAAGACACAAAAGTTGTCTTCACTATTGTTCGCGTTATTAACGATGACTTCATTGTTCGAAATAAAGTCTCATTTATATATGACACGAAACTACTGTCAGTTTAGTGTCAGCCACGTCAGTTTTTTCACTCCGTTGATTGAGTCACGCAAAAATGTAGACAAACTTCACTATATAAAGAAACTTAGTATTACAAGGTGACTTGAAACAAAAAGGATTTTTCGTTAACTGTACTGCTCAAGTAAAGCTAGCAAACACGCTTAAAATATTCGACTCATGTAGACCGGGGCTTAAATCTTTTAAAGCGCCTTATTCAAGAACCACTGAGTTTGATGAAATGGTATACCAGCCAAGCGAACCGTGTGGAGATGGTTCCATAAAAAACTCATAAAACTTCAAGGGAGAGAAATCAAGGGGTTGAATTCAGCGAAAAGTTTCCTTATTTAAAAATATATTTTACGAAATCTTTTATTTTATGTTATATGATATTATGTATGTTTCGTTTTTTATGATGCTACTCTTTAACAATTATAAATGTAATTGATCATATACATTGGTGTTTTCTTAAGCGATTTCAAGAAAAAAGTTAATTAATTGATAAGTCAACTGATAACAAAACGAACCACATCAGATTTTTTATGACGTGATGTCTTCTGTTTGTTTACCGATTTTGAGAATCATTGGAAGGGACACGTTTTCAGTATCGTTCCATATATATTTTATGATGACATGATCAAGAAATTTGTAGATATGACCGATTATTCTCAAAGTACATAATATTATTGAAGCTAAAGGACCTAAATAGTGTCGCTAGTAGCATGCATATGATATTTCCGATAGAGTGAGCAATTGAAGTAAATCACCATATAGTTATGTCTTCATAATTATATTATGAAGAATGCCAGGATAATAGGTATCATATCAAATTATATATTAACTATATTACATACTAGGTACTATCATTCCTTCATTCACTCATCATCAGCCTGTATGAATCTACAGTTGGACATAGGCCTCTCCTAAAGTTCTCCACTCGTATCTCCTCTCTCGATCTTCGGCTTTTCGCATCAAATTAAATTAAATTATTTTCAATCATAACTTCAAGTGCTATTTCAATATGCATAAATTAATTCTATTGTAACGAAATAATGTAAAGCATTCTAATTTCTACTTTACCAAGCTTTGCGGTATTATTTAAAATCATTTCTTGGAAATTCAAGAATAAAAACAAGAGCTATGAATTCCATCTGCAGAAATCGTATTACCAACAATTGAACTAAACGATTAATTAATTAAGGCAATGAAAATACCTACAACTGTTTTAATTGAACGAGTCAGTTGATTACATGCATGCGATATTGCATCATACTGGTTATAAACATTGTTTTAATTAAACGCTACACTGCGTTTTTAGTTTTTTATGCCTTTGAGCTGGCAAGCAAGCACTCACCCACCTGATGGTAAGTGGCTTTAGTAGCCTATGAGCGCTTGCAACATAATTCATTTAAAGGTGTTACTCAGCCGTTGCCAACCTCGAGATATTGATGGCCCAGTAATTTCACTAGCAACAGTGTCCTTCTAACATAAACACAGTGTTGCGAGGCACACTATTGCTTTTCGGTAAAATATCCGTCACTGCGGTGGTACAACTACCTAGCCGGTCTCTTGCAATAAAAAGCCTAACACCAGTATATTAGAATAGTTATGTTCTGTGTCGGAGCAGGAGGAGTTGGTGAAACACAAACGAACACAACCCATACCCAGATATCGCACCAGCGACTATCAGTGCTTAAGGCACGTTTACTACCATTGCACTTCTTCTTATCGAGTGGTTAGTGGCCAACCTAGTGTCAGAGTTGTTCAGGTCGCCCGTAGGCCTCTGACTTGAGTTATCGACTGTTGTCAAATTGTCAACAGCCGGGACCGACTTTTTACGTGCCCTCCGAAGCACGGAGACGCTCCGTTGAAATACCACTATGCGATCACCCATCTAGTGACTGACCGCGCCTAAAGTTGCTTAACCTACCGATCCTTTACCGATCAGTGGGTGCACTCGGCTATGAGCGTACCATTGCACTCATACAAATACATAGTTGTACACGAAATTAATATTAGCATCTCATATGTATACAAAATTTATGAATCCTAAAAAAATGTTTTTCAAAAATGTTCATTTTAATTTTGGTACAGTGACATCATCATTTAATATTGCTACCATGTAGCTCAAAATGACTTTGGTCGCCAACGCATCATCAACTAAACACTGGAAACCTTGTTTGAGTTATTGTTTTTACCAATTTCAAAAGGAGCTGGTTATTATTTCCATAAGGATTTTGATGATTGCTTTTATTATATCGGATATATAAATCGTGATCACTGTATTGGATTAATTATTATTATTCTTGTACCTATGGCGAAAGCGATCCATTGTTTTTTTTAAAACACTTAAGGCATCGTTAATATCTTTCAGAGTTATAAAGTAATACTTATCTATACAAATAAGATTTTGTGATGTTGAAATAACAACTTTTAACGAAATGCTTATAAAAGTACATATGAAAAGATTTTTTTTTATTTTTGTATGTTAGTTTGTTCCAGCTTATCTCCGAAATGACCGGACCCATATTTTTTTTTTTTTATTTATTTTTTTTTTTATTTATTTATTTTTTTTTATTTTTTTTTTTTTAACACACTCAACGGCCCCCATTAGGATAATTATATCCTGTATAACATTCACAATGACAAGGACAAACACAACCAGACCGGAAAACATGCCTGTACGTTTAATACAAGCATCTGCTCCGAGCGGGAATCGAACCCGCAACCGTCGAGACTTAAGGCAGACTCGCTACCCACAACGCCACAACGGTGTCATATTAGCAGGACCTTCACTGTCTGATAGCTGACGTTATAAGAAGTAGCTAAGGCTTTATTTGAGAAAAATAATTTGGGTTTCGGCCAATTCACTATTAAAAAAATCTGTAGACCAAGCGAGCGGAGCACTGGGTATAAGCTAGTTTGTTGTAATTATCGAGCTTCACTAATCTTGATTGTTGTTCGGAAGTTGTATTCTTCTTCCTAGTAATATTACCTGTAGTTTTTACTGCTTATTACTCTTATCCGGATTTAACAGGTTACTAGTTTTTAACATAGCGATTGCCATCTGACCTCTGCAACCCTAAGAGCGAACCAGTAACTCATTCGATAAAAGCAATTTACTTATCAAGAGTTAACGATTATTATCTGATGTTATTTGATAGCAACCGGGATCGACAGCTTAACGTACTCTCAAAGGCACGGTCAAGACAGCCACAAAGACAAACGCCCATACCGAAACAGATATTAGTAAGATCAATGCAAACATCTGCCCGAGTGGGTATCGAACCCGCAACCGTCGAGGTTAAAGGCATAATCGCTACCCACAACGCCACAATGGTGCGTTCAGAAGTCATATTATCTTATAACATTTCAAAGAGATAATATCTTATTTACAGACTTACCAGTTTTGTAAACAAACTATTTACTGAACCTTAACAGAAAAAAGTCTCACAGATAAAAAGCTAATAAAACATCCTGCCAAATAATCAATTTTCAAGATAAACGTCCCTTGTTCAAGATCTGTAATAACCACCTTATTTAGATAAAGCCTTCGCCTTATTCTAGCGAACGGAGCGAAAAACTTTTGCTCCTCAAGATAGTCATTAGGTACCCTCGTAATACGAGATCGTTGGTTCGAACCGCTCTTCAATCTCACCATAACTCTACACGTAAGAGGATTGCCTCTCCATAAGGATATCGCAACAAATTGACTGTAATTTTGTTTTTTTTTTTCTTCTCACGAGCACAAATCTGAATAGATATCATGCTAACTTTAGGATACGCTCGCGGTTACCGCTCACGAATGCGAGAAAATTGCTTATTTGAATCCATTTCGCTGGTCCGTATAGGTACTCTTTCACGCTTAGTCATTCGATATGAGACCTTTATGATTCTGAACGATGATGATAGTGAAATTACTATCTTACACCTATATTTATACGACTTACTTGAGCTATTGTTTTCGTTAACGGACTTTATTTTATGTTGGTATTTAAATATGCTACAGTTAGTAAAGCTAGAATTGGATGCGCGTATTATCTAAATAAATGGTAGCTCTATTATTTAAAAAGCCTCATATATAAATTTCTAGATTTTATAAAGAAAAAAACTTATATCTTCTAAGATAGTTTTTATGCTTGCAAATTATTTTCTTACCAACTTTACATGATAAGAAAATAATTTACAATACAATAAATATGTTTTGTAAAAATTTGGTCGATGATCACAACACTTCCTATATATAAAACAAAGCCCCTCTTTGTCTGTCTGCTCGCGATATACTCTAAAACAACTAAATGTATTTTCATGCGGTCCAATTTCATGCAACAATCAACGTGATTCATGAGGAAGGTTTAAGTGTATGATTTGTTGAGGTTTTGTGTAAATTGGTTAGAAGATTATCACCATAATTGTTGATATTATCAGAAAAAGTCAAGCTGAATCCTTTTACCACATCAAAGAGTGACCCTCTGCTATGTTTTATAATATTAAAATAAATTAAATAGAGCTCATTTTATACTAGCTTTACCCGCGGCTCCGATAGCTTGGTGTATAGATTTTTCTTTATTCCACGGAACATTAATTTTTTTCTAAAAAGTAGCCCAAGCTATTTCTTATAACATTAGCTATCTGTCAGTGGGAGCCCCGTTAAAACCGGGCAGACAAACAACAATTTTTTTTTTTTAAGTAACACATTAGTAACACATTTAAATTTTATTAATTTTTAGATTCTTTGTCTAATAAAGGATGAGCCATTAAAAAAAATAGATTAAAAATAATGAGAATGTTTTATGCATGAATCAATCTGCAAACAACACTGTCCAAATGGACGTAGCTGATAAATGAATTGTCTGAGTTTAAACTTTTTTAAAGTTTTTTTATATGTATTCCCATTGGTCATTGTTTGCGATATTTTTTGTGTACACTGGCCGGCTGATTGGATAATATATGCGTGTTAAATTAAAACCGTTCCTGGTTTTTATTAATATAAATGCTTATAATAATTATTGTGACAGATTTTTAGAGATCTCTTCGTCAAGTAACTATAGCTAATACCTTTAAACGAGCATTTCTTGTATATATAAATATATAATATAAAAAGGTGCGATTTCTTAAGAATCATATTTATATTTAAATTGCTTGATAACTACATAGATTGTTCAACTCTGTTGTCTAAAATAAATATAAAAGTAATGCGGTCCTCAGCTAGAGAAATTAACTATAAGCCACTGTATATACCGCTACGAAAAAATATGTATGGATCTAATTCCCCAATGTTACAGGGTTTTAAAATGTATAACTCATTATCTCATAAATGCAATTAAGATATATTTTCTGACAGTCTCATTAATTTTAAAAATACACTATATAAAAATATCTAGAAATCATATATCTTTTCTTGTTGTTATTTTATTAATTTTAGTAATAGTTTTATTGAATTCCTGTTTTTAGTTTTTAGTTGTAGTTTTAGTAGCTGTGTCTAGTTTTATATTTTATGTATCCGTAAAAATGTTGTGCATACTTTTAAGTTAAATTTATATAGAAGATAAGATATTAGTTAATTAGATACATCCACGTCTCTGTATAAATTTAGTTAGTAAGCCTTAAAGAAATAAATAAATAAATATAAATAAAATCTGAATCTCGGAAACGGCTCTTACGATTTTCATGAAATTTAGTATGCATGGGGTTTCGGGGATAATAAAGTGATCTAGTTTTTAAAAATGTAGTTATATCTGGATACATCCCGGTCCAGAAGTCTAAAGGGACTGCGTTTTTATTTCCCTTTTTCAAGTTCCTTCTTTTGTGAGGAAAACCATTTTTGGGAGCTCTTTATCAAAGCATTTGATTCGTATCTTCGTATATTTTTCAACTCACCAACAAAACACCGAGCAAAGCTTGATCATCCAAGTACTATTCTTAATCTGGAGTATACTTGGTTAATTATAATTATATTATTAATAGGATTACTGTAAGTATTAATATTAATAATAAAAAAATATAAAATAGTAATCATTGATTCAGCATGTTTTAAATTTAATAATATCCATATTACTTTAAATTCAAAAATCTTAATAATAAATGATTAAACTGTAGTTTTGTAACATTAAAACGACGGTCACGTAGAATTATAACTAAAATCCAATCAAATTGAACACAAGCCTTAGGGCGTTACATGTAAAAACTTCAAATGATTATTGTTCACATTAATTACACTTAAAAGTAAACATGTAGTAGGCGAAGAATGACAGCGGTTCAACCATACTGATGTGGCTCTAGGCTACAGAGAATAATGGCCGCTATCAAACCAGGGCCAGCGTAATTACACCAGAGATTTAGAAGCATATACCATGATTACTGATTTTGTAACGTTATTATTATAAAGTAATTACTAACACGAAATAAAGATGTATGAAATTTAAAACTACTTTTTCTGGCAACTTCATCTGCTTAGAATTTGAAGACGACGACGTTATGGCGCAGCGACACCGAACCTACCTTAAGCGCCTCAATTCGTGGGATCTTCTTCATCCTAGCATTATTCCCGGTATTTTATGTACCCAGGGTATGCTTATTACTCTTATCCGGATTTGACAGGTTACTAGTTTTACACGGAGCGATTGCCATCTGACCTCCGCAACCCTAAGGGCGAACCAGTAACTCATTGGATAAGAGCAATTTATTATCAAGAGTAAACGATTATTATCCTATGATATTGATAATAACCGGGGCCGACAGCTTAACGTGCTCTCCGAGGCACGGTGGGGAGACCCACACGGACAAACGCCCAGACTGGGACAGAAATTTTTAACAAACATCTGCCCGAGCGGGTATCGAACCCGCAACCGTCGAGACTAGAGGCAGACTCGCTACCCACAACGCCACAACGGTGCCTCAATTCGTGGGATACTTCTATTTATTTTATTTAGATATACACTCTTTACAGCTTATTGTAATTTTATGCGGGTATAATCTGAAGAAATTAATTTAAAGCAATAATGTATTGACTTAAAGTTTCCGATTACTTTAATTTTCAAACGAGTTAGGAGAAACATTTTTATACTCTTATCATTTCATAACGGAAGTTGAAGTTATAAGTTGTTAATGCTGGGAAGAGGTATTTAAACTGTTAAGTTTTTCTTTTCATACTACTCAACCTAAACTTCAGTCCAGCGTTATTTTGTAAAAAAAAACAATTAACTTTTTCAACGTTAGAAACTCTTTCAAGAATTTTAATGAAATTTTCCATGTTATACTTTGTTTTTCTTCAACATTTTCCGAAGCTGAATGCTATTCTAATCCGGGGTGAATTCCGTACCGTTAAGAAAAATAACTAGCGTTATATAATATCGTCCTGAATAATTAGGTCAGAATATTACCCTTAATAAATAGATCAGAAAAGGGAATAAAAAAAGAAACAAGAGGACTACTCGCACAAAAAGAGTTACATAGATATTAAAAATAAAAAAATTAAGGTTATTTTTTTGGGGAAATGTCTTTATTATAAGCACTCAGACATATAGATAGACAGCGTTAAGATACTATGTTTCTAGGTTCTTACTGTATTAACACGCTATGGATGATTTTTTTTTTCTAAGGTTCCTTATCAAAAGGTTGCCTACTAATAAATAATAGTAATTATTCATAATTAGAATACGCATTTCTGCTCTCGCTACAACAAAAAATACTAAATATAAAATAAATGGAATTGATCCACCGTACAAGAAAGTTGATATTTTTGTCATTTTTTTGCCGTATTTCATGAACTATAAAGATAACTAGTTGACCATAGATTGTGTATTTTTATGGTCGCTATAATTATATATAATTTTTAACGGTAGTAGAGTCATGGTTCTCTCAGCACAAAAGGTCCGGCTCGAACGTGGAAATACTACCCTCTCACAGAAAATCGGCGTCAAGTAACAGTATCATTAGGTACTGTTGCTTTTCGTGCGATGAGTGAGAGCGCCGAAGGCCCATTCTCCCACCCCCTTTGTTCCCTTCTCATCCCGTCCCTCCTGTTCCTTGGGTTGGCAACACGCTTGTGATACTCCAAGTACCGCAAGCGAGCATAGGTTGCGGTGACTGCTTACCATCAGGCGGACCGTATGCTTGTTTGCCAACCTTCATGACATAAAATTTAATTTCTAAATTTCCACTTGGCCGGTTTTGTGATAAAGATGTCACAATTTATATAATTATCTGTAAAAGGATGGACGTTCGATAATAAATTGAACAAAAATATAAAACAAATAATACCTACTTTTTCATAACTTCGAGAAATTGTAGTTACAAACGAACTGATCTAGCAAGACGGTATGCTGACTACAAAATCGTTTCTTTGTACAAAAACATACGATTACGCGTACAATTTCCAATGAAATGCAATACCGATCGTTATTACTGTTTTGACAGAAAAATCACTATGCATTTGTACCAAGTACGAGTTGTTTCAAGAGCGGCTTGTATATTGTAAGTACAAAACGACTATAAAGGGTAAGACCGAGTTTATATGAGAGCTGAGTAATTGCTACCGTCATATGACTGTACAATAAACTTGCCAAGGAACACTGCACACAATAAATTCCGTTTTACGTCTTTGATTAGCTGCAGCTCATGTTACATTACGAGCTGTATTAATACGCAGTGGCTGTGCTGCAAGTCGCGCGTTTTATGAAATGTCCGGACCACCCTTTTGCTTTTATTCTCGTTTTGTAATACAACACATATTTTGATTTGTTTTAGTATTGAATAAATATTTTTATAAATAAATAAATATAACCATAACATTTTTTCTTCATTGAAAGTTGCAGTGTTTCTTTATTTGAAACATAGGGCAAATGACTTTACTTCACCTGATGGTAAGTGTTAGTAAAGTCCCAAAGCAAAGGCGGCTAATACGGTTGTGGAAGGTAACTGCGTTAGCCACCCTCTTTCTGCCTACCCGTAAGATGCCTCCTCTTCAAGCCTCGTTATACGAAGGAGGGAACACGTGTACCAGCAATGAGCTCCACTTTTCAGAAGTACGACAAAGAAAAGAATTGGCCGATACTTTTGCTCTTGAAGGAATCGATGCCACAGTTAATCCGTGACATCGAAGACCGGCACGTGTAGTTCTTAAGTAGAAAAGAGAAAAAGGAAAAGAGGTATGGGGAGGATAATTCCCTGAACTGGGGAAACTTGAGAGTTTTTGGCGATAAAAGTGAAAGTTTTGATATACAAGGATAATATTATAACATGTCGTAATCTCAATTTAATTCATCAAGGTTACTAAGAGAATAGGGCGTTTTATTTTACTGAAACTATATCGCTGAAATCAGAAGTCGGTGGTTTTTGTAACTTTTTTCAAATATCCATTTAATTAATATTTTTCAATTTAACGAGTAATATTTTGTCGCCTTCTTCATTCGTACTTTTCTTGGTATTTTTCACCTAAGACGTGACAAGACCTACCTTTTAATGAGATTTCAAAGTCAATGATCACTTCGCTGTGAGCCAAAATTAAATTCACTTAATGACAAGTAATTCTTTCCAATGTAAGGATTGTCGAAAAAGTTTAATAATGACCTTTAGATTCGCTTCACTGCGAGACGTCCGACGATAATAAATGATCTTAAAATACGATGAGATAATTTCGACGGCTCTTATTATAAAAACTATTATCGATTTAGCAAGCTTCGGTACGGTTATTATTCTAATACGAATTTCTATTTTTCTTGACATTTTCATAATTAACTTACGAGGCAGGTAGGTGGAATTTGATTACCTACCTTTAGATTCTAGTCACATTTTTAACTAGCAAGTGTTGCATAGATCTTTATCTACGTATTTAATAAAAAATAGCATTTTTCTTTAAAAGCAGGGAATAAGAATAACGGTTTGTTTTATTGTCTAGCAGTTATAATATAGCCTTGCTGTTTTAGCGTAGATGACTGAATTTGATCGGGTAGTTGCTAATTTCAAATAGAATTTATAAACTTAATCTATATATCTCTCTCTCTTCCTAGCATTACTCCCGGTATTTTCCCAGGTTCTGCTTATACTTTTATCATGATTTGACGGGTTACTATTTTTTACACAGAGCGATTGTCACCTGACCTCCAAAACCATCAGGGTGAACCAATAACTCATTGGATAAGAGCAAATTACATATCATGAGTAAACGATTAATATCAGATGTTATGATAAAAACTAAGACCGACAGCTTAACGTGTTCTTTGAGGCACGGTTGCTGGTTGCACGGGAGCCCCACAAGGACAAACGTCTAGACCGAAACAGATGTAAGATCAATAAAAACATATGCCCGAGCGGGAATCGTACCCGCGACCGTCGAGGCTAAATACGGGCTCGCTAACGACACACGGCCTGTAAATTTAATATGACTGAGAAAAAAATCTAAGGTCACTAATAATATGCCTCAAGACAATTAACGATAATATAAAATTCACTGCCACTGTATATTCATCGGTCAATGTATAATATATTTTTTTACAACGTCTATCTTGATCTATCAGCACTTTAACAAACTAATGAAGTAGAATGCAAAAGGCATCATTGTTAGGAATTTCCAAACAAAAAGTTCATTCGTATTAAAAAACTTCGATACAATTCCACTGTCGGACATAGCTGGATGACACTGCTGTACTGTGATTAATAGTCGCTACGATTGATACCGAACCCCCACTGGCAAACCAAATGGAATATCGGAGCCACTGTGCCGAATAGGACCTTTTGATAACATGCGCCAAGCTATTTCTGTATACAGTTCGTGCTTATTTAAACTAGTTGCATTTTAAGGTTTTGGTAGCGAAATACCTATGTGTAGATTTGAAAAAAGTCTGATATTTTAGATACGTGATGAAATTACGTGACAAAACTAATTTAGTCACGATGAGGAATGTTTTATAGACTATTTTTTTTTGTTTTCGGAATGTGCATTTTTGTGGGCCCTACTGGCCTTGACAGCGTCACCGAGCGGGTGGCCCGAGTACAGAGACTCAGCCGTGATAAAGGGGCAGCCCTCACGGGGCTCCAATTTGATTCCGTCCTTAGGGTGCCTCCTGCGAAGCCGAACTAGGGCTAAGGACGTCATCGGAGATGGAGGCAGCGCTCGAGCGCGACTTTTTTTTTTATAGACAAGAAACTGTTTACTAAATTTTTTTAATATGTTATAGAAGCAAAAGTCTAACCTGATGCTAAGCTATCTTCCGTTGTCTTCCTGTGAGACGGGAAGAGAGGGATGAGGGCAGCTTCTAGTGTTTACAATCATAAAATAAAACGCAAAAGTACATATACTGCTACATCATATCGATGTTCCTGGAGATGGTGGTACTTTCCCCGTTTTAGTTTATATATAAGTAAGCAATTCAAAGAGTTCTAATAATGACACAAACCAACATCAATCTAGTCTAGGTTTGAAGGCAAAGTAAATAATTAATATAGTCTAAAGACAGGTTCAATATATTCGTTTGGTTTAAATATACATTATAATATAATACTGTTTATAATAGATATAATCCTTAGCCTAAATACTCGTAAATATTCGAGCGTGAATTTTTAGTAGGAGTTCTAAATAAAAAAGCCGTAAATTTTTCCGAACTATAACAATCTACAATTTAAAATAATAAAATCATTTTTATTAGTGTTTTCATAATGACCACTTATAAAATATTACATAATATAAATACTGAAAAATTGACCTTATAGCATCGTTTTTTATGAGCTTCGAAATATAAGAGTATCATATCAAATAATAATATTTATAACATTTAAAACATCCCGTATCGGCACCTTTATTTTGTTTATGATACAGGTGGGCATAAATTAGTCCAGTTAACAGAGAGGCGCTCTTTAGGGGTCCGCATACTAAACAGGTTCAATCGTTTCATTTCTTTCATTTTTTACCCTTTTATTATATACGGAATGAGTTTTGAGAGTCCTTGACTCAACGAGGTGTAACTAAATGGTAGAATTTGAAACGAATCGATGTCCGGCCCGATTCATTCGTGATCTTCAATAGTTACACCTGCTTATCAACCGAATCTTTAATTAAGTAATTGTTATTTTTTATTACGCTCTTTACTGTACATACTATGAAGAACAAAACAGCGCCGACATAGGTTTAAGTATTGTTAGCTCTGTTGTGGCTGTGTAAAAACGCTTCGTTGTCTAAGCATCGAAAGGTCATAGAACCGATCAAAATAATTTAACAACTTTCATATCTTATACTCATAGCTAATTGATACGTTTAATACAAATCTTAATTTTAATTGCCGTCCGCATTAAGCTTGGGACGTTTCATGGTGACTTGTAACCGCATAGTTTTATCGTAAAATCAACCTTATTGATGTATTGACTACTGTCTACATGTGATTTATAATGGCTTCCGTCGAGGACATCATTTCTCTACGATGATTTTCAATCACATCCGACGGTTCGTTAGCTAGTATCTAAGATCGGCGGTGTAGACTTGATATGTTACAGAATAGACTCATATTAATTTTTATGTTTATGTTTATAATTAAGAATTTATTTGAAGATGACTTCAGATTGAAGAAAGCAAATGGTATACGCTATACATTCAACGGACGCCATTAGGACAGCAATATCCTGTGTCGGGGATCTGGAAAAACACAATGACAAACACAAATACACCCAGACCGTAATATGAATGTTCAATACAAACATAGGCCCTGAGCGGGAATCGAACCCGCGGGCCGCGACCTACGGCTTTTAAGAAATCGCTGCACTAAAACGTTGTCAATACAAAAAAAGAAACATTATGATTTTTTTTCTGATTGTATATTTCTGTTGGCCCTTCCGGCCTTAATAGCGTCACCGGCCGGAGGTGGCCGAGTATTGAGAAGCAAAAGAAAAAGGGACAGCCTTCGCGGAGGCTGAAAGTTGATTTCGAGCAAAAACTGGCCCCTGCGAGGCCGACCCACTACAATTATCGCTACAGTAGGAATAAAAGGTACATTATAATTATACTATCAAGCGTCTGTATCTAGTAATACAATTAACAATTAATGTTTTACATTGTCAGTTCTATTACATAACAAATACTGACTATCTTTACCGTTGCCAACATCAACAAGTAGCACAACACATGTAAATAAATTGAGATGAGCATTCCCGCGGCTCGATCTATCAGTAATTCACGTTACATTATCAATCAAACAACTATGATTGATGGTATATTTTCCTCGGTAGCGAGATACCTTGTCCGCTTCGAGTTAATTAAGACGTCTACGGTGTCCTGTTTATGGACCACAGATTTTGAATGATTTGCGTATTGAAATGTCAGGCTTTGTTTATCAAACTATATGATCTTATACCTAAGAGGTATAATTAAGTGGCAAGAGTACATGAATCAGTTTCCAAAGGTCCAAGTCGTAAATAATAAGCCAGTTCTGGATGCGCTTTTATTTATTGGCTTTAAATGTGTTTGATGTCACAATGGCCAACATTGGGCCAATTAATACGCAAATTATAAGTATTTTTATTTCTGATATTCTAACTGATTTACTTTAATATAGCACAAATTCTTTCTGTTCATCCCTTTGTGCGCTTATAACTTAAAAGTTTTTTCTATAACGCATTTAAATAGCCCAACCTGCTAGTAAAGCTAGTTCCATACCATATGAGCGCTTGCAGCACCATAAGTAGGTGCCACTCACGCGTTGCCAACCTCGAGATATTAGTTCTTAAATGTCCTCTGCCCAGTAATTTCACTAGCATACAGTGCCCTTCAAACCGGAACACAGTAATGCCTAAGCACTACTATTTGGCGGCAGAATATTTGACACTGCGGTGGTACCTACCTAGCCGGCCTCTTGCAACAAAAGACCTACCACCAGTGTAAACGATAGCATATATTGTCTGGATAGCCTTAATGGGCTCTAAAATAATAAGGCAAAATTCCAATTGATCGCCATTAACAAATTGAAGTCTTTGATTGGATAACGTTAATAAAAGTTTTAATGCGCATTGCCTTCTTGGAATACTGAAAGCTAATTATTACATACGTTAATTAGAAAAAAGTCGGTATCTAAGTTTTATACCTATCATATACTAGTTCTCATATGCACTTTTTTTTTTTCATCCTAGCATTTTTCCCGGGATTTTTATGTACCCAGGGTCTGCTTATTACTCTTATCCGGATTTGACAGGTTACTAGTTTTTACACGGAGCGAAAGTACTAATTTTCGTAATTTTAAAGGCCTAATTGGATTATTTGGTACCTCATAAAGTCATTATATTATCTAAATAGATTTATTATGAACCCATCAAAGTATTGCAGAAAGGACTTCTCAGCTTAATATAGAATATTGCCGACTTTTTATAACGCATGAAGATTGTAAGCGTCGTATTACAGATTTTTATCACCTCTATCTAGAAAGTCGAGTTTAAGATCTCATAAAATAAGTATATCTGATCCGTTAACTTTATTTTACACTAACAAAAGGTGTAATGTTATCTTCATTTGCGAATCAAATAGGTTATAATGAAAAATAACATGAAAACTTATTTTATTAATAATATTTCATTATGATAAAGAGGAGGAGGAATATTATATAAAAAATAATTGAACATACTTTGCGTGTACTCTTATTTTGTTTAAGAGTGCTGTCGTTACAAATCTACTACTGTATTACTAGTTGCAGCATTCCTCATTGCTAATTAAAGGCCTAGGAGCGCTGCCTCCTAGGAGCGCTGCCTCCATATCCGATGACGTCCTTAGCCGTGGTTCGGCCTCGCAGGAGGCAACCTAAGGACAGAATCAAATTTGAGCCCCCGTAAGGGCTGCCCTTTATCACGGCTGAGTCTCTGTACTCGCCCGCCCCCGCCCGGTGACGTTATCAAGGCCAGTAGGGCCAACAGCAATACACATTTCGAAAAAAAAAAATAATTTTCACGCATTGTGGTCTTCGTTATAGGCTTGCAGTAATTCTAAATATGAGTTGCTCCTGGCTCGTTCCCGATGACGTCTTTAGTCGTGACTCGGCGTCGCAGGAGGCACCGTAAGGACGGAATCGAAATTTTCACGGCTGGGTCTCAGTACTTGGCTGACACACCCGGACGCTGTCAAGGCCCAGACCAGACACATTAAACTAACAAAAATACACATACACAACAAGAACAGCTGGCGCTATTGACTTTAACAACTTAAAATATGGATGACCTGAATGAAGTAAGTGGACACATAGTCGTAAAATTGCCCTTATGGAACTGAAAGTTTATATAGTAAGTGAACCTTTTTGAGTAAACACGGCTTAGGGTGTCATCAGGAACTGAATACGCGTCTAGCCGATAGATTTTCCAACACCACGAATTTTTCTACACGTAGCATGTAGCAACTTATCGAACAAGTAAAATCTATAGTTCTCTCCGGCGGGGAAGACCGTGTTGTGTGTGCGGAGAATATGAAGAAATTCGAAGCCTCAATAGCTCAACGGTAGATTGACCGAATTCGCTCCGTTAACACGAGAGTCGAGGGTTCGATCTTGACCCCCTTGGCCTATTGTCGTACGCACTCCTAGCACAAGCTTCGAGCTTATTTTGAGGGCAATAGGAATATTAGTAATGCCTTGAAAAAGCATTGCTAATATTCTTTAAAAAAAAAAATCTAACATTGTCTTATCTTCAGGGCCTTATAGACCACAACAACGATTAATTGTGCTCGATTGAATAAATGGCTATCTAACAACAAATTCAGATGGAATACCACTTGATTAAAAGAATAACTTTGTTATAAATACCTTAAATGTTTTGGGATCAAATGGACATCAAAATCCGTATGGAGATTTCCGTTATGGAGACGCCACAGATAGCCCAAAGTTATGCTCAAGAAATGATTTTAAATAATTTAGGAAGTTACTGAAGTTACCAAGTTCATTCCTCTATCTTTTCTCTCTAGAGATCTGTTGAAGATAAATAAATTATTATTCTCACAGATTTATAGCAAACGCAATATGTAGCTCAGAATATTCTTTAAGAAATGAGTGTCTAGAAAAAAACCGGTTGCTGTGTTTTTTATGATACGCTAATAGTGTATATTTTAAAGTTTTTATCAAAATTTTTGAAACACACAAAAGCGCAGCTATTTCAACATTTTACGTTAAAATATCAAGTATACAGATTGTAGCATACATTGAAGGTGATAATGGATTCTTTTGTAATATTTAACGAAATTGCAAAACTTGTGAATTGAGTTTTATCTCATGCTTTTACTAGCTTAAAACTTGTCCTACGTCAAATGCTTTGATTTCCTTTTTGTGCTCAATTCTTTTTGTTTTCTATTCAGGTTTTTCGTTCATTTTAGGCGATAACTTCGAAAATTATGACCAAATTTTTATACAGTATAGCTTAAAGCCCTTTTTACTTTAGTAATGATCTAAAGTCAAATGGGAGTGAAGAGAGCCTCAGAAACGGAGAATCCATAAAATTATAAAAATTAATTAATCATTATAACGCCCTTATAATCATTTTAGTATACTCGTGTCACAGGGATTTAAGCTAGAAGAGCAATTTTCCATGGATAAAAAAAAATTAAGTGAAAGATAAATTTTAAATAAGATCACAGAGACCAAAATATACTACTACAATTTGACGCAGTGTTCACAGGTAATTAGTTGTTATAGAGCTGTAGCTTAATAGGGTAATCAAAAAAAATATTTAGCATATATTCCAGCAAAAAAAACATCAAATTCAGTTCACAAATGCTGATATCGTCTAACTTACACACAAAAAAAAAATTTAGATTTAATATCCTTCTCTTCAAAAAAACAAGTGATTCTTGACTTATCATTTTTTTATTGCAAATCAACAAAAACTTATAATTAAATTATGTAATTTTTTGGGAATGGTTTTATATCCCTATTTTAGACAATAATAAATAAATAAATAAACGCTGCACCTTCAAGGGCAGCCCCATTACGATAGTGATATCCTGTGTCGCTGGTCCGGAAACACATACAAAGGACAAGGACAAATACATCCAGACCGGAAAATATGCTTGCATGGTCAATACAAACATTATAATAAAACAATAACAATTTATGCTCCGAGCGGGAATCGAACCCGCGACCTGTGACGCGCTTAAGGCAGGTTCGCTACCGCTGCGCCACAACGTCGTCAACAATAAGTTTATATAGCGTTAAGATACAAATTCCTCTAGTGATATTGTAGTAAATATACGCGCTACATAAATTCCATATTGTTATCTTTTCACGTAAAACTTAAAGCAGGGTTTGTAAATTAGTTCTCTGATTACAAAGTATACTTCTCGCGAGGCACTTGCGGTTGAAGTACGTAATCTCGGTAACATGACCGCAGCTTCATTACTGATATATCTCAACACAAGGCTAGCCAAGTTTGTAACAGTTAATTATTCCAAAATAATATTCGTAACCTCTCATGCCTAATATTATTTTAGACCAAGAGCTCTTGAATAATTGTTAAGTTAGTTATAAAATTTTACATATTTGCCTTTATAATTTATGGATGTTTTACTAACTTTTAGTTGTATTGAAGTCTAGGGCTTGAGGATGCTGTCAAAGATATACTAATTACAATATAACTTAGTGGATAATTGTTCAAGTCTGGATGCTAGCAGGTTTTATTTCGCCTGTAACAAATGCAGTGCCTTTCTGTTTTACACAAAATATTGACACAAAGCAGCAATACTCACACTATACCGTTTCGTAAGTGAGTATTGTGAATCTAAAGCCTACCGTGAATCCAACTCTTACACCTTTATTCTCTGCTTTTTCTTCGTTCTTCCTCATCTTCTACTAACCCTTATCAGTGATGCTTCTACTGTTGCTAAGATGCAAACGCTACGGGTACTACTTTCTATTGTGAATACCGTACTATTTTGGTTCTGAATGTCATAAAACAAAAAAATGGTTTCAAAATTGTGAAGTTGTAGAACTAGTAACCCGCTTTTGTTTTGTTTGTTGAAAAACAATTAAATGAACCGCATTTTTGACAATATATTTTAAAGGAAAAATAAGAAAAATTATCACATAGAAACATAATTATTCTTTTGGTAGATTTAATATAGCTTTGACATTGTGTATCTACAGAAAAAGAAAACATAATATATACGCCTATGCTTAATATGTGAAAACCTTCAACAAAATGCTGGAAATGTTACTGCAAACCATTAAAAAAATAACAACGAATGTTAATTAGCAAAATGGAAAATAGTAAAAATGCCGGTCGAATATTTTATTCAAGTCGTTAAAAGGCTTTTGCAGCCTTCTAATGCTAATTTAATCTTTGTCGGCCTTTGCTGTAAGGGCTTTCTCTTTTATCTTGAGTGGGACCATCTCTTACAGAAGATTGATTCTATCCACTTACCTGCCTTTTGTAATTTTAACGAGTTTGTTCAAACAAATGTACTTAATATAATACAAGTTAACCGTTGCGTTTATAGGCAAAGTTTTCGGATTCCGTTTCTTGTTTGAGTTCAACGTTTAACTAGACAGACGTCGAAAATTTCACCGTTCTCATTAGATTTTCAATTTGTAATTTGTCTCAATTCGTAATCTTTGAACTAGGTTGAAATCAAAAGAATAAATTCATCATTTTTATATATAAAGGAGATATTCCAAATTCATGAAAATATTTTATTTCATAATCAATAAGAAAATGTTTTCTCACAAATTTGAATATATTTATGTATATTTAGAATACATTGAAGACATTAATCTTACTTAACGCTAGTTTTATCAAGGGGAAGTATCGATTGAAGAATAAAATATAGGCAAGATTTCTTTATAGTGAATATCGATAAATCGTTAAGTGACTGAGAGAAATTCAATATACGGCGTTAAGGCAGCGCTACCCGCTGTGACCAGTATAATTTGCTTGCACCAGCGTGGTGTAGGAAACCATGCAGAGATTTAAGGGTTAACATACCACAGCCACGTCTATGTATGGCCCAAAATCATCCGTCTTAACTATAAAAAGAAAAAAAACTTAGTTTTCTATTAAACTGTATAGATTATACTGAACTTATAATTCATCTTCTTAAAATATTTTTTCCGTATTAAATCTAGACGTGAGTGATTATAATACTATTACGATAGTAAACTGAAGTAAAATACTCTTTTCTTAATTATACAAATATAGTGATTATTAAGGTTGATAAAATGTACAATGTGTGTCGTTTTTGCCTATCTTACGTAAGCTAAAAGTATACAAATAGGAAAAAATATACAGTGGTCCCGATTCTATCATAAATTCCCACCTATCGTTGACATTCGTTTAATCAAAAAACGAAATAAAAAATAGAAAACAGTCTCATAATTGGCACAAAAGATGGCATATCGCAAAAAAGAATGTTCGAGCTAAAGCGCTTTATCTTTTTCGAGATTATTATTTTTGTAGTCTTTATTTCCTTGCAGCTTCGCTGTGAGCGGCTTATTTTTTAATGTTTCGTAGTTTCGTTACAAGATAGATGAAAAATGAATGGAGTAGTTCTGTGTACTAAAACTTCTTTTACTATACATTTTTTTAATAATAAATATTTAGGGTTATGAGATTCAATAGTCAAGAATAAAATATGGTAATATTTAAATTTTAAATTTTAATCCTTCAGGATACATTTTATCTTATCGTAAAAATAGTAATATATTCGTAAAACTATAACAAATTAAAAACTTTTTCTTCCTTTTCGACGGACCTCAGACAAAACAACAGACATAATTATAAAAGCTTGACATTTTCAAAATTATACATAACAAATACATACATTCATTATACATAATTATAATCTGTTTGGAATGTTTAATTTTTGGTTTCTTCAAATATTTTTGGATCCGGTTAGTAAATAAAATAAAATAAAATTTTATTCAAAAGCATCCGCTCTACGCATTTTTAGATACATTTTTATAAGACCTTTTTTAAATTATGAACAGCGCCAATAGTGATAATGTTTGCTACCTGAGCGTGGGTGCCTTCTAAACACCGCTCGTGAAATATTGCGACCAACCCTTGTCACAGTCACTACATGAAAGGGATATAATATACACAAACATATAAGCACAAGCGAGATGACATCTGTCTGAACTAAAAAAGAAGTATCATTAATTGCTTTTGATTGCATTTCAAGGATATTAATTTAGCGATTCTGTCAAGGTTCATATTTTCTGATTTCGTACGGTAAAAGAAATATGGGTTTTCGTATTGAATGGATTGTTTACATATCTTTGGTTTGAGCCATTGTCAGTTGTAGAAAGGAATACGGTGGCTTTGAATGTCAACACATTTATACGTAAGAAGGAAGTATTTGTTAATTCTGAGCGTGTTTCCTGGGGAAGCTGAATTTTTAAAGAAAATTTATTGGTTTCCAACCGTTTTATTTCGTAACGCTTTAAAGGAATTAGTGTAATGAATATATTTAAAAAAATCTTAAACATAAGCTGTTCAATTAATTTATAGGCAGCCAGTTATTTTTGTGGCGCAGCGGTAGCGACGACATTGTGGTGCAGCGGTAGCGAACCTGCCTTAACTGCCACTGGTCGTGGGTTCGATTCCCGCTCGGAGCAGATGTTTGTATTGACTATACAGGCACCTGCTCCGGTCTAGTCGTGTTTTTGCTTGTCCTTGTATATGTTGCCGAACCTCCGACACAGGATAACACCATTCCAATGAAGGCCGTTCAGTGTGTCGCGTTTGTTTGTTTGTTTGTTTAAAGAATATTTTACAGAACAGAAATGTATTATTCGTCGTATTATATTGATTTATTATTATTATTTAACTAATCTCAACAACTGCTTGAGAAAATACTAAATAAAGCAAGCATAGATATCTAGAACAGGTCTTCAATATTCATTACTGTATTTAGTGTACATTATAAGAACTTGACTGACAATAGGCTATTTACTCGTATTGTACAATAACGTTGTGACACTGTTGTGGGTAGCATGTCTGCCTTAAGTCTCGACGGTTGCGGGTTCGACTCCCGCTCGGGCAGATGTTTGTTAAAATTTCTGTCTCGGTCTGGGCGTTTGTCTGTGAGTATCCCCACCGTGCCTCGGAGAGCACGTTAAGCTGTCGGTCCCGGTTGTTATCACATAACATCTGATAATAATCGTTAATTCTTGATAAGTAAATTGCTCTTATCCAATGAGTTGCTAGTTAGCCCTTAGGGTTGCGGAGGTCAGATGGCAATCGCTCTGTGTAAAAACTAGTAACCTGTCAAATCCGGATAAGAGTAATAAAGCAGACCCTGGGTAAAATAAAATACCGGGAATAACGCTAGGATGAAGAAGAAGACTCGTATTGTACAATAAATAATATACAATTTTAATTATATAATAAAAAGCCCTCGCCACTTATAATATTTCATATTTTTTGTGATATGTTTATTTTTGATCTAATTTAAGAATCTATGAAAGCTCTTGACAGTTTTAGATAAAGCATTTAGATAGTGTTACGAAAATCATCTGCCTCGTCCATCAAAGTGTTTATATATGGTGATGTTAATTTGCAAGGTTCTTTTACCTGAAGATTAGAGATATCAGTTCTATGATGATTTGATCGTCTTTTTAAAATGTCTTTGAACACAGAAATAATATTGTAACCGTCGCTCTAAGAGGGGTTTTTAACTTATGTATCTGTTATGTATTTTTGTGTATGTAGTGTATAAATAAATAAACACTACACATTCAACGGGGGCCGTTATTAGGATAGTGATATCCTGTGTCGGGGTCTGAAACACATATTTTTGGAAACACATCCCTTCACAAGGACAAACACACCCAGGCCGAAAAATATGCCTGCATCGCTACCGCTACAACGTCGTCAATGTAATAGCTAAGCCGATTTTGATTTGTTTTCCTTTTATATTAAGGTGACCTGATGGAAAATTGATTATAGATCTGATGCAAGAAAACCTGTTTAATAAAACAATCAGCTATTTCCTAGTTGATAACGGATGTCGAGATTTTTTAAATTGTAATTTTTAATAACTAATTCTTTATAATAAGTAGGAACAATTTTTTCCGTTATAACCGCAATAATGAGCTGTATTAGAATTATTATGTGCCTAAGCTCCCAGCCTCTTTCATTATACTTTTCCACCTTTCACTTTTACCCCATTTCTGAAGTGACTCGTACTGATACAGACCCACCACTTCCCTCCATTCATTAGCGAAGCATATGACATACGGTCCACCTAATGGTAAGCAGTCAGCGCAACCTACATAATTTATACGTTTGTGATACTTGAAGTATCACATGCGCGTTGCCAACCTAAGAATTAGGAAGGAAGGGATGAGAAGAGAAAAAAGGAAAGAAAGGATGGGAGATTTGCCTCTGGTGCTCTCAGTCTTCGCACGATACGCAACAGTACCTACTGATAATGTGACTTACGCTGACTTTCTGTGAGTGGGTAGTACTTCCACGATCTGGTCTGGTCGGTGCTGGGAAAAGCTAACTTTAACTTAAATTTCCATCAGGAAGCATGTTTGTTTTTTTTACCAGGTTTATAATATAAAACTTTTTAGTAATGGGTAAGAGTTGGCCTGTAATACCGGTTGTGGATTAGATTCCCACTTAATTTGCGCACTTTTATAAATAAATCTCGTGTATTGTAATAATATTAAATCGGTTAGTAATCGTTAACTCATACTAAAAAGATTCGTTAAGATACTACTAAAAGGAAAAATCAAATAGATCGCCAGAAGTCCAAACGCTACTTCTATCTGCGATGGCCTAGATTTTTCTGGGAAGTAAAATTTTACATATAATAATTTCCGGCCTGGTCTTAGAAAGTTATATAATATTATTAACAGAAGAGTACTTAAAAACCTGATATCGTTTTTCGCTTTTACTTTAATAATAACAAAATTTTATTCGTCAAACTCTGCCTTAATTATATTTAAATAAATCTTCTAATGAAATATCAATATTTCATTATGACAATTAATTAATAAAACATGGTATGACTAATTTAGATTTGAGCAATAATTAATTAAAACAAATTGCGACCGGTCGAAAAAGGTATAAATTAATGTTCAAATATGCCAAAATAATTTTTAACGCAGCGTCATTATCATGACGGACCATCAATTGTTTACAGTGATTAAAAGTTGATAGGCACAAATTGCCTTAAAGTTGTTTTCGTCCTACGCAGTCTCCGAAACATATTGACTTACAAAATACTTATATAGTATAAAGACATGTTGACACTGATATTTGAGGCGAAGCGAAGCGAACAAACATGCAGCTCTAAGTGGATATATTTATTTAGGTATAACAGGCAAAAACCATAAATAATGGATGTATCCTAGTTGCTAATTATCAAATTCCTAATGAATATTTCAATATATTAAAGCACGATTTGTAGTCAATACAAATGCTATTTCAAATGAAAGCCTTCAAAAATTTTAAAAATGCCGTTTATATTTGATAATCTGAATGTTACTGCAAAAGAGTTCATGAAATACTGGCACATCTACTTACATAAACTATATTATATTTATTATCTCGATTAAAAAATGTAATTAATAGAAATAAAAAATAAAATCGTATACGATTTTTTTCTTACGATGAAAAGTTTACACTTAGTAAGTGAGGTAAAGTGAGTTTATTAGTGTCATCTTGCCGGGACAAAATCAGGAACTTTTCACCCTCGTACCAGAGAGTAAAAGTGAACTTTTTAACAAAGTAGGTAAAAATATATGTTAAATAATTTTAGCATCTTTAATAAGCATTAAATAGTAATATATCATTCAAAATTTAAAAGTAATTGTTTATTTAATATGCACTTTACAATCAAAGTATAAAACGTAATTTTATACAAATTATTTAGCTTGAATATAGCACAATCATTGGTAAACTATCCTAAAACATGATTGATCATTCCGAAAAGTGACGGAATGTGAAAACTTCAGCGTTAAAACTTCAACGCGATGTTTTTTCAAACACAAAGTATCACATGTGGTATCAAAAACATAAATTACATTCATAATTGCGTCATCGTGTTTTTATTCTTTAATTACAATGAGTGATGACTACTTTAATGTACATATGTTATGGTAATCACGATCTATTTAAATATATAATAATATATGTTGTATGAATCAGGTGATAGCAATTTACATATTAAATGTAAGTAATTTTTTAAAATATATTATATTACATAATGGAGATAAACAAAGAATAGCAATTCATATATCTCAAGCTATTTATCATAGTAAAAGCCAATAAAAGAAATAATGAGCTAAAGTTTTTATATGCTGTGACTTTTGACAAAATTATTATTTTAAATGGAATCTAATTCACAGTTGGGTATAATATTTATATAATAATAATAAATAATAATAAACGCTACACACTCAACTATTAAGGAAAATAAAAAGAAATATTATTTTATAGCATGATTTGTAATTTTTATAAATAAGCAATTTAACGTATGAATTTGGTTCAATGAGAATGAACGCTGGAGGCAAAAACTATAACTCCTCCGTCCTGTCTTTTCTTCTCATTTCCTCCTATCCTCCCTTACCTTGAAATGAGAAGACAATGATGCCTTTGTTTTGCAAATAATACCTTTTTACTATGAAAAAATCAATTAAAATTACAAAGTAAAATTTTATTTAATTTTAAATTAAATTATCTTAAACTCTTGAAGAATAAACGTCAGCTGAGTAAAAGAAAAACAGCGATGCCGTTGAGACGTCTATCTTTTCATAGTCAACTTAACTAAAAGGATTAAAATGATATCTTCCGTCGGCTAACAGCCAGTGTGGTCCACGGAGCATGAACAGAACTCTTTTGTTACCTTAAGCTCTTAATACTTTTATACCATAGTTGCTTTTTAATTTTTGCCATTCGAATTATAAAGGGTTGATTCATAATCTGATTTCTTAAAGGCATTTCTTTTGTTACCTTCACGGATTTACTCACCTGGTTTTAAATTCGTTTTTATTTGTACATTAATAAAAGTAAAAAGCTTTACAAAAGCTTTATTTTTTATCTCGTTAAAATTTTGTGACTAAAAGTTTTTTTGTTATGTAATCTTTCTCAGTATATATTTAAATAAACGACCGCTGACAAAACTCGTTTGTTAGATTTGCTTAGGAAGTAATATATAAATAATAATTTTAATTTTTTATTTACAGTCATATATTTTTTATGTGTTGATTTGTTATAATACTAGTAGTATTATAATATGAATTCCAAATATTTTTTTTTTTGTTTCATTTTATTTACTAGAATTAAATTATATCAATGTGAATCCTCTCCTATTTAAGAAACAAATTCCCCTGGGTCTTTCAATATTTTGCCTAACTTCGTAATGCAGCTGATGGCTAAATTCATTCAAAGTCCGCGGTTGAGATACGCACAGCCGATCTCTTTAAAGCCCCGTAAAAAATAATTTATTATAATAAGTCGTCGTGAGCATTCGCCACCGCTCGCTCGGCTCATCACATTGCGCACCCCGCTCCCTTCCCTTGAACGTATATTCTACGCGACTGCAATGCCTCTACTCCCATTTAGTTGACTCTACGCGGCGTCGAGGTACGGTCGCGCCACTCGACGCTACGCTCGCACGAACGTGTCGGTGAAATACGATTATAAATACGCGTTTCAATAACAAGTTATCTGATTATAAGGACTAAATGCATAATTAGCAATTGTAAAATAGCAATTCATCGTTATAATTAATATATCATGATATTATAAGTTAAATTATAAACATTAAATAGTGGACTGAGTGACTTATTTTTTCAAAAACTATTGTGAATTAAAAACTAAACATGTGCACCATATTATTAAGGACTGTTTGCTGAATTAGTATCAAAATTGATTAATAAATTGATGGATACTTTACATCCGGCGAGGGGACGCATCATACGAATGCCGACGGAAAAAACATGACACTGAGCTATCCGTGCTTTGTTTTCCTTCTTCCTTGATATTTAATTTCGTCCAAAATGGCTCTAAGGCAATCTTCTCATAGAAATACAATCTTCAGCCAGATTTTATTTTGGATTGTTATTGGACTGAATGTTGCAGACCAGAGTTCACTACCATTAAAATATGAGGCTCCTGATGATTGCCAATGGTGGCTAAGGGGTCCAAATGACGCTCATGAGGTGTCGCTAACGTGTAAACTTCGCACAATAAATAGTGAATTTGACACAACAAACTTTAGTGTCATACCATCGGAACATACAACTTCCTTGAGAATAGAGTGTAACGAAGAAATGATGTATAAAAGTTCATTAGATGACCGCAGTTTCGCGCATTTGGTCAAACTACGTGAACTTGTTTTGGATAACTGTAAAATTGGAAGATGGCCGCCCGGCGTACTTTCCGGATTGAGAGATCTCCGAAACTTAACGATTAGAACTAAAAACACCGAATGGGCCGCTATGAGTTTAGAAATTGCATCGGAGAGTTTTACGGCTGTTCGCCAGTTAGAAAAGCTAGACCTGAGTTTCAACAACATTTGGTCGTTCCCTGAAAACTTGTTTTGTCCATTAACAAATTTAGTGTATTTAAACGTATCATCAAACAGACTGCAAGACGTTAGTGATTTAGGATTTAGAGAGAGGGCAATGCATCAAGCACTCATTAGTGAACACGAGGGACCGTCACCTTCATCATCTTCATTGCCACATTCGTCATGTTCTTTGGACATAGAAGTTTTAGATGCGTCTAGTAATCATTTCGTTTTAATGCCGGAAAATGGATTTATGGCTTTGAGAAGGCTAAAAGAGCTTCATATTCATGACAATGAAATATCTATGGTTGCGGATAAAGCTTTATCAGGCTTAAAACAATTACAAATAATCGACCTTTCAAACAATAAAATTGTCGCACTTCCACAAGATCTGTTTAAAGATAGTAGGCCAGTGATTAAAGAAATATATTTACAGAATAATTCTATAAGTGTACTGTCACCAAGTCTTTTTGCCAACTTAGACCAATTGTTAGCTTTAGATTTATCAAATAATCATCTAACGAGTACTTGGATCAATGAGAACACATTTACTGGTCTTATAAGAATGGTACTTTTAAATTTGTCAAACAATAGATTGACTAAGCTTGATCCTAGAATTTTTAAAGACTTGTATACGCTGCAAATATTAAACGTGCAACACAATATGTTAGAATCGATCGCAGCTGACACTTTTGCACCGATGAATAATTTGCACACTCTTATATTGTCGTATAATAAAATATCTCACATCGACGCTTACGCATTAAATGGTTTATATGTATTATCTTTGCTATCTATAGACAACAATCATCTTGAAGAACTTCACCCTGAGGCATTTCGAAATACTTCCTCTTTGCAGGATTTGAATTTAAATGGAAATCGCTTAAAGAAAGTTCCAATAGCGCTACGGAATATGCGCTTATTAAGAACACTTGATCTTGGTGAAAATCAGATAACTTCGTTGGAAGAGCCTGGCTTTGTAGGCTTACATAATGTTTATGGTCTACGTCTCATTGGTAATAAAATTGAAAATATAAGTAAGGACGTATTTTCTGACTTACCATCTTTACAGATTTTGAATCTTGCAAGAAATAAATTAAGATACATTGATATGAATGCCTTAGAAACCTTATCGAATTTACAAGCCGTAAGATTAGATGCCAACCAGCTTACAGAGATCCAAGGCCTCTTTGTAAATATACCTTCTTTGTTGTGGCTAAATGTGTCAGATAACCAAATAGAATGGTTTGACTACTCTGTAATTCCAGCTGGTCTACAATGGTTAGATGTTCACAGCAACAACATTAAAGAATTAAGTAATAATTATCGCCTAGATAAAGAACTTCGCCTACAGACATTAGACGCAAGCTTCAATAAAATGTCAAAAATAACTACTTTTTCTATTCCCAGTAGTATTGAGCTTCTGTTCTTGAACGATAATCAAATTACACAAGTCGAAGCCCAAACTTTTGTTGGAAAAACCAATTTAACGAGAGTCGATTTGTATGCAAATCAGATAACTAGCATGGATCTGAACGCTCTTCGTTTGACTCCAGTTGATCCAGGAAGGCCTCTACCGGAATTTTATATCGGTGGAAATCCATTTCAATGCGACTGTACAATGGAATGGTTACAACGTATTAACAAACTCGATCATCTACGACAACATCCACGTGTAATGGACTTAGAAAGCATATATTGCAAGTTACTTTATAATCGTGAAAGGACCTATATCCCGCTTATTGAGGCGGAATCATCTCAGTTTTTGTGTACGTATAAGACCCATTGTTTTACATTGTGTCACTGTTGTGATTTTGACGCGTGTGATTGTGAAATGACGTGCCCATCAAACTGTACGTGTTATCACGACCAGCCGTGGTCGGCAAATATTGTGGACTGTTCCGCTGCTGGTTACGCGGAAATACCTAATACTATACCTATGGACGCTACTGAACTATATTTAGACGGTAATAATTTTGGTGGTTTGACAAGTCATGCTTTTATTGGACGCAAAAATTTAAAAATATTGTACGCGAATAATTCTAATATCGATGCGCTTTATAACAATACATTTAGTGGACTAAAACGCTTAACTGTGTTACATTTGGAGAAAAACAATATAAAAGAGTTGCTAGGTTTTGAATTATCCCCTCTTGAAAATTTGCGTGAGCTACATTTGCAAGACAATAAAATACATTATATCGACAATCGAACGTTTATGGAATTGAGGCATTTAGAAGTACTTCGCTTGGAAGGGAATAACATTTATACTTTTGCTGTGTGGCAATTTACGATGAATCCATATCTAGTTGAGATAAGTCTCTCCCGTAATCAGTGGTCTTGCGATTGTCAATACATGCACAAATTCCGAAATTGGCTAAGAAATAATTTAGGCAAAGTTGAAGACTCCGATAAAATCACATGTATATTTAATAACGTTACGAATGCAATCGGCCCGCATATGGCTGACTTTAATTCTACAACTTGTACGAGTCATGTTGGTGGAAGTTCGTCAATTATTGAAAATCAAGTAATTAATGATTACCTTCCATTACTACTGATATCGCTTTTTGTATTCATTATAAGCTCAGCTCTTATATGTGGAATATTTTACTGGCGGCGAGAGCTTAGAGTTTGGGTTTACTATCACTGCGGATTCAGAATGTGCTATAAAAGTACCGCATTTGACGACGAAGCCGACAAAGATAGGCTATTTGACGCCTACATTAGTTACAGCGTGAAAGACGAGGCATTCGTCGCTCAGATGTTAGCGCCCGGTCTGGAATCGACGGACCCGAGTTTCCGGCTCTGCCTACATTACCGCGACTTTAACGCCTCGGCCTACGTAGCTGACACCATAATAGAGGCCGTAGAATCTTCGAAGAGAACTATTATAGTCCTTTCGAAGAATTTTATTAATAACGAATGGTGTAGATTTGAATTTAAAACTGCGTTACACGAAGTACTAAAAGAGAGACGAAGAAGACTGATAATAATATTATTAGGTGAACTACCGAATAGAGACATTGATCCCGAGTTAAGATTGTGTTTGAAAGCGAATACGTGTATTGAGTGGGGTGATAGACAGTTTTGGCAAAAATTACGATTTGCCATGCCGGACTTACGGAAGTGTCAATATCACCGATCGACGGTGAATATTTACGCATCAGTGTCACCGGTGGGGGCCGGTCGGGCGCCGGCGCCGCCCCCTCCGCCACCACCCGGCAAGCTGCCGCCTTTGCTGGCCGATGGACTCGTCGACAGGCTAGCCGTGCCAGCTGGCGTCCACCCGCGCGACCCACATCCCCACCGCATGCCACCGCACGCTCAGCTCTGGGCGTAGCGTATGCTTCAACGCAGGTAATTCTCAGTCTGCGACGCTTAAGCGTATTAGTCCAATAAAGTGATAATTGTATTTAAGTTGTTCCATACTTGTATTTATTTTGTAATATAGGATCTGGCAATAATTTGCATTTATCTGTACATTATGAAACTAGTTTTAATATAATTTATGGATACAATTCCTGATTTCTGCGATAGTAATTTATAAATAGATAGGATTATTGAAATAGGTTGTTATTGACAACATAATGATTATTGATACATACATATAGATTGCTTAAATTATATAATGCCAAAGTTATGAACTTATAAGCATAATGTACAAATTTTATTGCATTTATTTTAACATAGATTGTTTAAATTTTTTAAGAAAATGTAAATAATTATGATTTTGTTTTTGTATATATTTTTGTAAATATAAAAGAAAAATTATCAAACAACACGAAATATACACATTTCAAATTTTAATTTGCCTTTGTTTTATTTATTTTGTTACCGTATTATTTTTATTATTTTATTTTTATTTATTATAGTAAATATTTAAAAAAAAACTTACAACCTTATTATAATAATATAAAAAATAAAGTATATTATTGGGCTTGGTTCAAAATGAAACATCAAATAGTACCACATATTAATTGTAATAATAAATGAGAAACCAACAACTTATACGTAAAATGAATAGTTCGCCTTTTGCCTGCAATCACTACATAACTTTGCTGTACAAACTAAAGCCTGCAAGTTACTCGATACAGTAAAGTGGCAATTACAGTGACAAATGTGGTTACTCTAAAAGACTTACGTACGATCTTCACAACGATCGTTGGAATACTATTTCTTTAAACTAATTTTGAACTAATCTTTTTTCCTAGTAAAGCTGTATTTATTATTGAACTTAAAAATAACTTTTCTTGAACAAGTTTTATCGCTACTTTTTATAATTTGTTACATTTTTTTTTACCTTTTCCAAATTTATCAAAAAGATTCTTTTCATTAAGATGACACAAATAAACTCAGTTTACCTCCCCGTAGCCTAGTAACCGTATGTTCATTCCTCGTACCAGGGACTAAAAGCGAACTTTTCATCGTTGGAAAATAATCGTATACGCACCACCAACAATCGCGGGTGGCAATATCCTACTGGAGAACAATAGGTATTGTCTCGATTGTCACCCTCGCCTTCTGCTTACGGGTGAGAATGTCCTACTTGTCTCCCTAAGTGCGTAATTTACTATTTTTACATATAGAGGCGAATAGGAGAGTCAAACGCGTCACATAGTACTTAATGTACGATCGACCAAACCTTTTAAGCAATGAATATACCATTATCTCAGTCTGAATGAATCAAAACGAAATCAACATCGGTTATTTTTGACGTCCACACCCTTATCAAAACGAGAGCCGACGGGTCAGCACAGAAATAATGGGGAAACTTGTTTTTACGAGTCCAAAATCGAGAATGGTCCGATCTGTCGCTTGATTTTATCAGATATCTATGTATTTATGCCTCTCACATGAATAAAGCTAGATATACCGACGAGATTAGACACGCTCGCGGTCGATTAAAATTGTTTAAAATTATTCGTTCCGATATGAATAGAAGCTTAGTTCTGGCAACAATGTAATTCTTTTGTAGTATTTGCTAGAATTCATAAGCGAAATTAGCAATTCACGCTCAATGATACAACCAAACGCGAATTTGACACAGAGGGTTCCACTTTATAGTAAAATTTTGATTTGACTTTGTTAATTAGTGATACCCAAAATTAAAAAGTAATACCCCAAAATAACTTATAGAAAAAAAGAATAAATAAAAACTCGTATAAAATCGAAATAGGGCCTTAATAATTCCATAAATATATTAATACTTAAGTTCTAAGTTATAAATCATCTGTCTAATTAAGAACAATACGATACACGTAATCTTTGCGGTACTTTGAAATATTCAAATTATTTCATATGCCTTATAAGATGCAAGTTAAAAAATATTAATTATTAAAAACTAACATCATGTAGGTACTTAACATAAAAATATAAAACTCTGTCTGTGTACATCGTAGATATATTATTTAATATATATAGATATATTATTTATATATTATTTAATATAATTATAGGTTTGATCATATATCAATATTTTGACTAGATAATTTCAGAATTTTTGTCTGTCCGTCATTTATTATAGATTCAAGCAAAACTACTGATTACATAATAGGTCCTCCTAATACTAGACATCGAATCTATTCGTATAGTCGAAGATACAGTTATTTTTTGTACGGAGTCGCGGAAAAAGTTTAAAGGAGATAATAATTACATCATCTTTCAAACAAGATAATTCAACTGACATGACATTTACGGCTAGTTGTAATAAGCAATCTCAATCCATTTTTTCCAGTCTGAGGTTGTATTGACGATATAAAAATACAAAAAAAGGTTTTTGTGCCTTATTTCTAGGTTTTAATATCAATTGTAATATATATCGATCGATTGATACCGATCTCAGTCTGAAGATTTGATATTGAAAACGGCCGCTAAAGTGTCATAAAGCAATTATAAATAAATCTTACAAAATTAAATTCAAAGCGATACTATTTATTTACATTCAAAATTAAAATTCATTGATCATCTTTTAAATCCTAATTTAAAAGAAGCCTTTGAAATTTGAGATTGCTTCTCAAAGCCAAAATTGCTTCTAAACTATATTTGAACTGAAAAATCATGTATTTGATCAAAGCTAGAATTGCATACTTGGATTGTTGCAAAAAACTACAGCTGATTTCACTCACCCAAGGTACGACAAAGGTCATTTTAAATGCAGAATGTCGATATAAAATTTGCTGTAAGACGAAGAAGAAGAGATGTAGAACTGAAGTCATCAAAATATAATAGCTAATTAGTAATTTACCCATTATCACTACATCCTTATCGTTTTTATATACCATTGTTGAAGTTGGAGGTATTTTTTTTAAAAAGTCAAATTATTTTTTATTAAAAAATATGAAATAGGACTAACCTAGTATATAAATAATATATTTTCTGGTGACATTTAATAAATCGTATACATTATGATAATTAATGATGAAGCGGCCTTAATAAACTTCTTAATTATAAAATTGTACATTCAAAGTATATAAAAATTAAGCAGCAACGATTCGCAAAAAAAGGAATAAAGTTATATTTAGATATAATAACTTTTTCGTCTTTTTGATAACAATTAGTAGAATAATTAACTAGAATCGTTGTCTTATATGTTTATCAAAAACATTTTCAAACATATTTTATTTATAGATTTCCTCTCGTAATCTAGTCTAGACTAAATTTTTTTTGAGACTTTGTCCGCGTGTTAATACCAGAAAATTAATCCATTTTCATCTAAAAACAAACCGATAGTTTTTTTTTATCAGTGCTATTATATATTTAATTTGGTTTGACATTTTGAAAGGTATCATTATTAATAACATGAGCTTTATTGATTTGTTATATCAAACGATTTGTCGGGTAAATATGGCCTTATTTTTAAATTACACGTTTCTGGTATAAATTTAGAACGGGCATCTAATTTTAGCTACAATTATATAATTAGTACCATTACATATTAGATAATCCCAGAATACTACCATTTGTAAGCTATTTACTATACAATAATTATCTAAACAGTTCATGCCCGAGTTGATGCGATTAAAAACGGGAGCAGACATTGGAAATTTATACGTCCTTAACTTAAAGGTAAATAAGATTTCATTAGTTTACTTAAGTCGGGTGCCCTTACAAAAGGACCATCTGCTGGATAATGTCATATGGTACGACAAAGGAATCATGCGCAATTTAATAGCATCCTATTCTCAAAGTTGGGATCACAATGAATACACACGATATGAAAAAATGCACATTGTCATTCGATAATCCTTTACGTACTTTACTTCTGGAGATGTCACCGAAAGAGATCAGCTTTCGCCTAGGCAACGGTATTGGGTTTTGCGTAACTCAATACAACATTTATTAAACGCGGTACGATATAGAACCTTATGTTGTTAACATAGAGATCAAATTATGATTAACGTTAAAAGGAATTCCGACCACAGACCGCATAACAAGGACAATCGGGGACAAAAGCGACGCAGATAATGTCCCATCCCTTAATCACATGCACCGTTGCTCTCGAAAAATATTTAGCTGTAATAGAGAATCATTTGAACGCATCTATTTGTATATTTTATTTATTTAGATCGGAACAAATCTGTTTATCCGTTCAAGTATTTGTACAACATTCCTTATTTTGTTGTTATTAGAAATGGCGCAAAGCAGCAACTATTTCTGTTGGAAAATTTTACAACGTTTAAAATCTTTCTAAATAAATGTTAAACCCTACGACTAAATAAAAATGTTTTTAACAGAATCTTTATTGAAAACATCTTGGCAAAAGAGCTAAGCTACTCCATAATAAAATTTTTAATCCTTGTTCTAAATTTGACCAAAACGTCTCCAGACGTAACTCAGGATTACGGGACGATTAACGCCAATGGCTTCCATGACTTTTGCACTTTTTACTGACATTTTAAGCTTCAACACCAAAAGAATTCTAATCATCTTAAGTCTTAGAAATTTCGGTAATAAATAGCTCATTGGAGCAACCGCAGTTATTTTGATTTCCTAACCTAAAATTACACTCAAACGTCATTTTAGTATCTTCCGAATAATAAATCTCCCAACTTTCCTTCATTACACGATAAGTAATAAAATAAAAATGTTCATAAAATCGTATCGTAAAGAAGAAATGTAATTACTTTAAAGGTTATTAAGATTTCTAAAACGGTATTTCATAATTTAATATAGTATAAATTATATAAAGTTTTATTTGATTATCAATGGTTTGAGGCTCATTTCCTCCTGAAATAATGATCAAAAATTGTGTTTTAATATTATCATAAAAAATTTTTGCTTATTGTCTGGATTAGCAGATTGGACATTTATCTCGAAAAATTTAATCTTTCTGTGGGATTGTCAAAAAAGGAACTATGGGGATTGGTACCACTTAAATTTAAGTACATAATAAAAATTATTTGTGAACTTTTAAATATATTTATTTTACGTATTATTTCGATTTCGCGTAGAATAAAGCTATACCGGAAGTAATATGACTTAGATAACCCAAAAAAAGCAGTTTCCAGGATCGGGCGCCAATAATTGACCATCAAACTTGATATATGGCTTTCTGGAAGGGTTCACTGCGATGGTTGTTTGAATTATAAACAGCTGATTATCTTGTAGTGCTTATCAGTTTTGTTTGTAACGCAAAACCATTTTCGATGTTAATATAAGTACTATGTTTAATTTGAGAGTAATATTTACTGGATATTAGAGAAACAATTGGGGATCTATGTCTACATAATATGTTGTGTTCAATTATATAACATTACTAAATATACATAATTGACTTGTTAATTTAGACATTGTCCGCGGATCCACTTGTACAAACTAATAATTGCTCATTTTAATTTACCACTATTATAAAATTTGTAGTGCAGTGCTTATATACTCTATACAGCACCGCTATTTTCATTTCGTCATTAAGTAATCACAACTACTAATAATTTACCTAACCTTTACGAAACCAAATATGTACTAAAGGAGATAAAAACCGGATATATATGTAAACTGGACCAGAATGCTTCAAATAAACAGACAGACGAACAACGACCGTTATGACGTGCTGGAAGCGATCCTGCTTTGAGCTTCGACGGTCACGGGTTCGATGTTTGTAAATACCTGTTTTGGTCTGGGCGTTTGTCCCTGGGGATCTCCCCGCTGTGCCTCGGAAAGCTATGCTGTTCCGGTTGTTATCACAGCATCTGATAATAATCCTTAAGTCTTGGTAGGTAATTGGCTCTTATACAATGAGTTACTGGTTCGCCCTTTGGGTTGTGGAGATCAAATAGCAATAGCTCTGTATGAAAACTAGTAACCCGGCAGATCAGGATAAGATATAAGCAAACTCTATGTTATATACTAAGAATAATGCTAATAAGAAGAAAGTTCAAATAAATATATAATAGTTATGTAAGTATAAAATAAGGTCTTAAATTTTTTGATAATGTAATCTTTATCATCTTGTATAAAATAAAAACGCTCTGAAATTATTTATTCATAAACAAATTAATATCTCAGCTTAATAATCACAAATTTCTAATTATGTTATGCCAACGTTGTTATAACGAAAACATCAATTTTTTTTACACTTGTTAAACAAAGGTTATGCTCATCAAATATTTAAGATACGGTCATAATTTACAATGACTTTGCGCTGCTTAAGCTTGGGGTTGTGAAAATTTAATCAAAATGCTTTAACCCTCGCGTATTGTAATGGAATCAACCTTATTATAAAAACAAAGGTACCTATTTATTACATATATATTTCACGGCTTCATCGGCTATTTTAATCAATGTTTTATTGGAATAAATCTTGATTATTTTCTTTATGCAAGAGATATGGAAGTAATTAATATATTCGACTAATATCTGCCCATGACTTCGCCTGCGTGAATAGCAATTTGTAATAATGGATGTTTATTATTCAAACAAATGATTGAATAACAAACATTCAAACATATTTCCAAATAGTTACTCTTTTATTTTAAGTGTTAATACAGGTTATATACTATGTGTGTTACAAATTTTATACAAATCCGTTTAGTAGTGTTTGTGTGAAAGATTAACAAACTCCAATCAAAGATATAGATCGATCAAAGATTAACAAAATCCATCCATCCATCCATCCATCCATCCATCCATCCATCCATCCATCCATCCATCCATCCATCCATCCATCCATCCATCCATCCATCCATCCATCCATCCATCCATCCATCCATCCATCCATCCATCCATCCATCCATCCATCCATCCATCCATCCATCCATCCATCCATCCATCCATCCATCCATCCATCCAACCATCCATCCATCCATCCATCCATCCATCCATCCATCCATCCATCCATCCATCCATCCATCCATCCATCCATCCATCCATCCATCCATCCATCCATCCATCCATCCATCCATCCATCCATCCATCCATCCATCCATCCATCCATCCATCCATCCATCCATCCATCCATCCATCCATCCATCCATCCATCCATCCATCCATCCATCCATCCATCCATCCATCCATCCATCCATCCATCCATCCATCCATCCATCCATCCATCCATCCATCCATCCATCCATCCATCCATCTATCCAAGCTTTTACATTTTATAAATTGATTCAGTAACTAACTTGACTTGGTACAATATTGTTCCCGGTAGTATCATCTAGGATAGACCTATGTGTGTATGTATGTATGTGGATTCATTCATTGGTTCAATGGTCACGTTGATGGTGACCATGGTTTTTCTATTTATTTTTCAATGTTAAAAATTCCTAGATATTAAAAAAATCACAAAAAATAAATCTTCAGTAAAAAATCATCAAAATACATGTGCTGTATAAAAACTCGAATCCTGAAAAAATTATAGCCGACAAAATTCATTAATTTTAGTTTGTCATACGGCACTAATTTGTAAAATTTACAACAGCTCACTAATGACACGGCTTCCGGTGACATATCATTGGAATATTAAATCCCTTTGAGTTTTTTTATACGCTTATTGAAGCCGTGAACATATTTATGTCAGTTTAAAGCAATGATCGTTGGGTCGCTCATTAAAATGGCGTTAATATCACCGTTTATTATCCTTTTATAGGGCAAAGTTTCTAAAATACTCCTGCGAGTGTGGTCGCTTCTATTTCAATAGTTATTATGTTTCAAAATGGAATTATAAATAATAAATAATCATAAATCAAATTAAAGTATTCATTTAAGCACAATTATCAGTGAAGCACTAAACAAGATATTATATTATGGTTGTAATACTTGCTGTTTCCGTCATAAATAGGTCCAGGGGCTAGCTAGCATTTTTTTAAAATAAGCAATAATTTTTCCAGGCATTATTGATATTACTATTGCATCTCCAAATAAGCTCGAAGCTTGCGCTATGAGTGGGTACGACAATAGCCTAAGAGGTCAGGCTCGAAACCGCAATTCTTGCGTTAACAGAGCAGAGTCGGCCTTTCTACCGTTGAGCTATTGAGGCTTCAATTTTGATTTGCTCCAGGCAAAGACAATATTCTAATTTAACATCTGGTCTTGATGGTAGCAAAATGACTTTGATAATTAAATGAATCTTCTATGAATTATATTTATGCATTTCTCAGTATGATATGAGGTCCAGCTACCCTGTCCCTAACTCTGTACGCCCATCGATGGGTCGGTTCTATCAGGCTCGTGTAATCTCTCACAGATTATCAGCTTGAAGTACCAATATCAGCGCTACTTTGGTTGATTGGATGAGTATGAGTGTAAATGAGTGAGACGAGTAGTAATGTGAATGAGATTAGTGTGAATACTTAAATGCCCATCTTCTTTGATCGCTTCCTTTTCTTCCTCATTCTTCCTCAATTTTATTCCTCATTTCGGGTAACGTGTGTTGACAATCATGGCTACGAAGATAGCTTAAATGTGTGGTGAGTATATTTTTTAATAATGTTATTGATATATAAAAACAATAAACTAAAGAAATTTGGAGACGAGAGAAATCCGTCGTTGCCTGTGAGGTATTTTTGTAATAATTAAGCAGACAAAAAGTTTCTAGAAAAACAGTCAGCTAACTTTACATAAATTTAGCCGACTAAAATTTTTATTTTTTACATTTGCTAATGTATTTTAAAAGTTGAATATTATGTGAGACAATATTGTGTTCAATCTGTCTTAGAAAAAGATTGTCTCATATTTACTAATATTATAACACTAATAACAAAAAAAAAATCCAAGTAATTACTGAAAACCATTCTAAACTTCAAAAGGTAAATAAATAGAATTACATTAAAATTCTCATTATATAAAATATAAACCCTTACCAAAGTAATCAAATTGTCACCCCTTCATATAGGTAATGCCTAAGGGAACAACGGCGTAACAAACAAACACATTTTGGGCGAAAAACTCTTATACGATCAATGATTCAGATTCTAAAGTACACGCGTGCTCAAATCCAAATAACATAATACAATATTCACCTTAAAACTGTACACAATAAGAAGCAATTTGCCTTGTCTTACTAGCGAAGTATTAAATTGTTTAGCACTGCCTTTATATTCTACGCTTGAATCCTAAACGTTATAACACGGTAATAATAATTGAATAATCTTTTTCTCTTCGATATTTTTATGCAGCGTTAACTATATTTACTGCCTAGAAACAAGCCGAGCACCTGGTATTTTAACGTGTCAAGTAAATTTCTGTGTGATAATAAATACTATAGTTGTTTCCTCTAACGCCTGAGGTCAAATTTAATTATCATGTAGACGATGAGTTTATACAGTTTTCGAACGCCTACATTACGTATAAATCAGTGATCTATTCTCTGTCAGCTCATATTTCAGTCAGACTAAACAATAGTTATAATGGTGTCGATGCTCAAAAATAATTATTTAAAATCGTTTGAAATAAATCAATGCACAAAATTAGAGCCTGCTATTACGAGTGATTTAGATGCTAGCTCGTTTGTTACAGACAATATAAGAATGTATATTGGTTTGAATATAAAATGCGTTTTAATTAAAATTCATGTTGTTAGCCTAAAGAGGTAAGATGTAGGTTTGTTTGTTGTTAAGAAATATCATTCGTGATTAAAAAACCTCTATATCAAAAATAGTCATTTATTTAATGGTATTTTCGGCTTTTTCTTAGATGTTTTTTTATATTACTAATGTGACAAACATACGTACGGATCGCCTGTATAGTTTCACTGTAGCCTATAAACGTTTGAAACATCAGTAGTGTCGCAAACGCTATGCCTAACCAAGGGCTGGCGGGAAGGAACAAGTCCTCCCCACTTGTCCCTTTATTTTAAAGTTAAAATAGGGGAAAGGTGTTCAGTTTTTCTAGTGCTCACGTTATTCAAACAATACGCAACAGTAGGGAAACTGCTACTTTTAAGTTCATATTCTCTCCGGTACTATTCATAGGTATAGGATATTTGGTAGTTTTTTTCAAAAGCCGGCCCATTCATTCCTACAATACCGAAGCTGCACTAAAAAATAATGTTTCCACAAGCTTAGCTCAGTTGTAAAATTTTATTCCAATTCATAACGAAAAGAAACTCAATTATATCTACCGGATGTATGATGGATTCGTTGATTTTATTTTAATTCAAGGATTTTCTTGCTTACAGTCAAACGTGTTGTATAAAATAAAAATTGGTATCAAAAACATGCAAAAGAACAACTTTTCTTTAAACCATTTTTTACTGAAATATAATATTTAAAAGAAAGTTTTTATAAGTACTTCATTTACCTCAATTGCTTAAATTTTTACTTTATCAAAGAGGTACAAAAATAAAAATAAATAAACGCTGCACACTCAAGGGCCCCATTAGGATAGTGATATCCTGTGTATGGAGTCCGGAAACATATACAAAGACAAGGACAAATACACCCAGACCGGAAAATATGCTTGCATGGTTAATACACACATGTCGCGTTCCGAGGAGAAACTACTCGTACTCACGACCTGTAGCGTTTAAGGCAGGTTTGCTGCCGCTGTGCCTCAACGTTGTCAAAACTATAGTAATTGAGCTTTTGAGCTATAGAATTTAGGACAAAAGCAAACAATTTCTGCTCAATTTTTTAATAATAATAATAAAAATCATTATTTATTCAATACAATTATGGTATATTCGCTAAATAGTCCTTAACATGGGCCGGCTCCAATCTACGGAACCCGTTCGAGTCGCAGATCCCTACTTCGATGTTGTCAGCTGTCATCTGACCTTCGAAACCCTCTTTCAGTGTTAAAATCGCGGTATGAACAGCATCATCCAGTTCTAATTCTTCTGTGTACCTTTTTTCTAAAAATGTTTTGCCATTGTTGAAATTTTTTCCCATAGCAGTGGCTTTCCAAGCAAAGTACGCACCGGACGGGTCGCACTGGAAGAGATAGGGCCGGTAACCTTCCCAGCCACAGATAAGTAGGGAGACACCGAAAGGACGGACACCTCCCGATTGAGTGTACTCCTGCATTACGGTAGCCACACGTTGGACAAGCTGAGCGGTTGGTATGGGTTCCCTGTACATGAGGAAGTACTGCTGAGCCATCTTACGAGCTTGCGTCACTAGCAGTCGATAATCCGGGCCCATACCAGAGTACACCATACCAATATGGCCAGTTATGATCTCAACTTTATTCACACTGTGCTCATCATACAAGATACTCTTGTGCTTGTTTTCAGTTGCAATCACGACGCCATTTGATGCTTTAATACCGACGGAAGTACCGCCGGCAGCTACAGCAGCTAGAGCATATTCTATTTGCACCAATTTACCAGAAGGACTAAAAGTTGTTAAAGAAAAACTGTAACGTTCAGACGAATTTTTTGAAACTATTGTCAAAATGCCATCGAAAAATAGCATCCAATAACATCGCAGTTTCGCTAAAAAATTTAGAAGGTCAACGGACGAAAATGAACGCAGTGATTTTTTTTATATTTTTCAAGTCTGTCACGTATTCGTCACGATTATTCTCGACATCTCCAACTTAGTTGATGACTCTGATGCTCGTTAACGTTCGTTTTCTTATTATACATTCCGCTTTAAATTAATACGCTATTATTTTTTGTACGTCCATTGTAATAACTTTAATTAATGACCTAATGTTATGACAGCTACAAAACACTAATTGTGACTCAGTAAATCGTAACATCTTCTCGGTAACGAGAAATTTTGAACAACGCAATCTAGCTATTTTATATCACCAATTTCATCCTTCGGGACTCGCGAGGATTAGGAATTTGTGTGGATTTGCTTAAAGGGGAAGATGGGGAAAATTGAGAATTGTTTCCTCTACCACATATTGAACAAAGCCCCTCTCATATGAAACGAAATGTTTACTCACGGTACTTCTAATGAAATTCTGTTTGTATATCCTTTTTTTATATCTCATATTTTTATGTTAAATTAAAAGGACGCTTAAAATACGGCACAATATACACACAATTTAACACAATTCGCTGTTTATTAATTCTGTTTCTTTGTTTTTCTTATTTCGTACGCCTTCTTTCCTCGAGGCTTACGATAAGAAGTATTAACAGGCAGTAACAATAAGCCTTTTTCATACCCAATTCCATTAAGAATTTCTTATTTCTTATTACTCTTTATTACAAAATTATTGTAGATATAATGTTTTTAGTTAAAGGCATGTGCAAAAGGAGCATTTACTGATGAGTATAAGATTAGGGGGTTAATCAGTTTCATGTACAGATGAGTGACTACATAGTGGTACTTTAAGTAAGCAACTTTGCTTTCGTCTCTCGGGCACATAAAAATGTAGTTAGAGTCGTGAACAACTCTTATAATAATAGTCTAATGAAAAACACAAAAAGAACGAAAGTTATAGCTGTGTTCTTTTTTATTTCATGATGGGTAGCAAAAAACATACGGTCCGTCTGATAGTAAGCAATCACCACAAAATATGAACGCTTACGATACTTGAAGTATCACATGCGCGTTGCCAGCTCAAGAGAATGGAAGGGATGAGAAGCGAAAAAAGGAAGGAAGCAAACGGAGTGGGAGATTGGGCCTACAGCGCTCACTTATCGCACGTAACGCAACATTACCTACTGACTCACAAACTGTTACTTTACGCCGATTTTTTTTAGATGGTAGTACTCCCCCGTCGAATTGAAGAGAATAGGTCTGTTATTACTAAAATGTGAAAAATAAAATACAGCATTAGTAATCTTAAAATTTAACATAACTACGATAACATGAACTAGAAATACGGTTTTCGAACATTAAGTAAAACAAAAATAGCTATACACACTATGGTATTTCCATACAAAACATTCTTGTTATAACCGTAACATCACACTGCTCCTAATCAACTTTGTTTTATTGTATCTTGCTAAGAAGATCACCCATTAGTTGGAATAATGGCATTTATTCCTTTGCCACATTCCTTAATTTATGTTGTATATATAGGTGATTTTATTACTCGGAACGCTTCACTGTTAATGTTTATTGTCATTAAAGATGTTACTAAATAGCGTTAGTAAATCTATTTATAAGTTGCGATTTAAAAATCTTCCCACAATTTATAACGCTCACTAGATTTCTCAGTCGGTGTTCTTTGTATCTGCTCTCAATGCACTGTTAACTTACTTCCCACTTGTATTATTTAATTATATTGTTATCATTCTAACTTGAGAATTAAAGCTATCAAATTCAAGGAACATTTTATAACGGGAATGGCGTTTGAGTTCACACGTATATTAATTTTTATGACGAAAATTGTATTTCATTTGATGGCGTCACAATTTATCTAAAAAAAGGGAAAGTACGTGTTCCTTTGTCCCTTTAATATGAGTGAGCTTCTAAGAACTGAGAACAATTTTTACCAGTTATTTATGACGTTTTTGACAGTAAGCGACAAGCGAAATTGAGCCAATTTGCATACAAGGGATGCTGAACAACAGAAAGTAAAAGTGTTTTACAAGTTATTTTGATTTATGACTGACGTTTTCATTTTCGGCGTTTGGTCCGATTCCATTCATTCCAATGGCTCATCTCAACTTTATTTCGATTGTTTTAGAGTATGCACATCTTAAGAAATGCTATTTGGTTATTTTATTAGTCAAGATCGGAGAGTAAAATTTCGCTTAACGTCGCTTAGTGAAATTTTGTTAATGAATACGTAATTATATTCATCTTACTTTAAAAAGAGAGAGTTCTTTATACAACGCGTATTTTTGTGTTTCAATATTTCTTGGAAAGGGCTAAACCAATTTGAAAAGATTTTTTTATAAATTTAACGTAGTCTGGGATCCGATGCCGTATCAATTGATTCCTTGTAGAGTATTTGCTGTTTTCGGCATGAGGTTGTTGACTTGAGCGAGAAAGACGGCTGTGTATCATTCAAGACCATTACATGCCAAAATCCTTACACCAAATAAAGATAGGTAGATCGTTGTCTTAGAAGTAAAAAAAATGTTAATGATGGAAGGAAAACAGCGACCTGCTCATAGAATAAAAGGAAATTGAAATTTACGCGAGCGACACCGCAAGCAGAACTAGCATATTTTCAACCCGCTCCGGCTTCGCACGTGTATAAAATATACAGCCTATGTAATTCACTGAAAAAATGATTAAAATCGATCGATCGATTGATTTTGATTTATTCATTACTACCCGTGGTTCGCACGCGTTAAATGTAATTATTTACGAGATCACATTAGAAACCTCAAAAATAACAGTTTTTTTTTCTCCACTATTTAATGGACATTATTATACATATAAACCTTCCTCTTCAATCACTCTATCTATTAAAAAAACGCATCGAAATCCGTTGCGTAGTTTTAAAGATTTAAGCATACATAGGGACAGAGAAAGCGACTTCGTTTTATACTATGTAGTGAAGATTGATAGGGTCAGCAAAATTGTATATTTCACCTCTATACGTTATAAAATGAAATGTAAAATAGGTATATAATAAATACTTTTTTAAAAACAAAATACAATATTATGCAAAGTGGATAGAAAATATATATCCCATTATTATTTTACCATTCCTCGTTGGCTATTACATTTTCAAACAAAGTATAAGAAAGGATCAACTAAAAGTCCCCTTTCTACTTTGTCCTTGAATGAAGATTAGTTTCCGGGGCAACCCTGATACCTATTGTCGTTTACTTTCTACCGATACAAGGATTGGCGATCATAAACGTAACTTTGGACCGATATTAATATTTATTACTCCAAATGTATACGAACTCTTTGCTTACAAAGTTATAAATAGTTTTATGCCGACCACCCGTTAAATAGTATAACAAGAGATTTTTATGAGCCGTTGCTATGGTTACCGATTTTACGATCTGTTATTGGTTCGTAAATAACACCCTGTGATAATAATTAATTTATAATTAATATTTAACAATGTAAATATTTGGTAACTACGTAATTATTTTAAAGCTATTTTAATAACGGATAGTTTTGGGATTTTACGTTTCAATTTAATTTACTGTTTTTCAATTAAAACTTTTAATTAGATTAAAATAACTTTGACTATGTTGAAAATTTAGTGAAATTAATAATGTAATATCATAGAGTAAATAATAAAGTTAATTTTTACTATATAATATAAATAAAGTAATTGAAATATTTGCTTAATTTAGCAATATTTTTTAGTTTTATATTTCGAAATAATCTTGAATAGTTTTGTATCTTGAAAAGATATAAATCATTATAAATTCGAGTGCCTAGTCTATAAAACTTTGATTTATATTAATTATTATATTTTAAAAACACTTAATTAATTATTTTAATTTGAAAACATTATAAAAATATGTAATTAGTAGGTAGATGTATAATTATATAGCTATCAATACAAAATACATTAAGATTAATAGACATAAAATATTGATATTACCTACGCACGGAACGTATCGACACAGTTCATCTAAATAAATTACGTTCCTCGCAAAAATCGTTTAGACAATTTGTTTAAATTACTTTCCTATGGTAATCCGGTTCGTGTAGAGAATACATTCTTTACGAAAAAAAGCTTGTTCTTGTTTCGAGATAGCGTATCGTAAACGTTAAAATGACGCATGACTGTACTTATAATAAAATCATTGCCACTTTTTTGTCATGATGTATTATGATTTGAATAACACTATGAATATAATTGAATTTCGGAGGAGGAAAAAGGAAATTTTGGAGTTTACTCTTTCAGAATTATTGATTGTCATATAGCGCCCTCGGATTTTCATATATGAAAAATAAATGAAGAGTGAAATTTATTCAAGGGTAAAACAAAAAGCGTAACTAAAAGATTAACTCGAAAGAGTTATTTTTTTATTATTTTACCTTTTACTATTTTTTGTATTTATGTTTGTTCGAATGCACGTTTGCGTGTCGGTTTTGTCTTCATTTAGTTTTTGTTATATTTATTTTTTTATAAATTTATTACCGTCTTTGCCTTTTGCATATTCAAAGACAACCGTACTTAAAGTTAAGGAAGAAACTTTAATCGTGTTTCACAGTTGACAGACACACGTTTTTTTCGTATTTTTGATAATAACCTAAATATTACTTTGTATTCTAGGATTCGGTATATTTGGTTTGTTTTTTTTTCGTAAATATATCGCTCTCCCTCGACTCTCGAGTACAGTCGCAAGAAACATTCAGAACATAAAGATCGGACATCCAAGTTAATTTTTCGCAGAAAAACACGATAACGCAAGCTATTACGCGGTATGCGTCGTAAATAATCGTCTTAGCATGGTAAATAAATACTTTAAGTGTATAGTGTTCGTGCGAAGGTGCTATCTGATCCGGCCAAGACGCAAAACTGGGAAAGCGCTGCTTAAGCGCCCGATAGTGAATAATGTAGGAGGGGCTGTTTGCGTTAAAAGATAATGATTTGCCTGCGTCTTGGAAATTAATATACGACCTCTGGTGGATAGCTTATGGAAATAATTGTTTATTTATTTAAATATATACTATATTGTGCCCATATAATAATAATATAATAATATTTGTTTATTTGTAATATTGAACAGACCAATATTGATGTTACAGCGCATACCTGCTCTTACGGAACATGTTTGTTTAGGAAAATCATAGTTAGGCTAAGGGTATGTAGTGCATGAAAGTTTTATACAGATAAACCTGTAAAAATAAAAAAATAAAAATTTAAATATTGTGGGCTATAAGCAATTTTAATAAATATTGAATGTTCTATGTACAATGTAGTAATAGGCAGCGACTTAAGATTTTTTCACTTTTTGTTTTCCAAAAGACTTTTCGTAGCGACAGTACATTTGTTATAGAAACAATCACTAAATAAGTGTGTAGCTCACTGAGTTTTAGGTAATTTATTTTTCAGTTTAATTTTTCGATAACTTATTAAGTGTATTATTCTTCTAATAAGAGCACAGTCGCGATCAAGTGTGATAATTTTCTATAAGCGTACATGATAAAAAGGATTTGTACAAAAACCGTATATGGGCGCATTATTTTGTTATCGCGACATACCCGTATAGAGTGAAATCAGGAATGTTAACGCACCTAGGAATAACGTTTTAGAATTTGCAATTTATGTACGCGAGGGACGAAGTTTAAACCGAAGATTTATCTCCTGTTACTCCGAAAGATACCGAAGCTAAGTTGTAAAAGGTCAAATGCGGAGTTTAGCTGATTACAAAGTGCTTTCCGATTGAGATCCGAGCGCTTGCGCCTAAACATAAACTCGATTTTCTCATAAATTTTGACATTACAAGCTTTGAACTTTTATCTAACTTATTAATACTACCTTGGTCTATATGAATTTAAAAAATAATTTGTGATTCGTGTTATACTTTGTAAGTCCAAGAGAACTAAAACTTTAGCTCACTTTAAAATTTATGACTTACATACAAAATGATATAGATTTGTTTTCAAAAGAGTCACTTTACTTCTATCTGGTAAACATTTCAATTTTATTTCGTCATAACTTACTTCTTTCGATGCCAAATGAACCTTCGTCTATTAGAAGTAATGCTCAAGATTTCGGCTGTACAGCTGTCGCGTAGACTAAAAAGCACGTTCCATAGTAGATTTTACATTCAAATTATCATGACATAGCCGAGAACAAATAGATTTTTAAAATAATCCATCAACGTCACCGAAGTGTCATGAAACGTTTTCAATTACAAACTCCACGCGTTTGTGCCTTCGATCGTGATGAACTGTCTTGTTTCTATAATGAAAGATGAACCGCACCTATACCATGCCACACCATGTTTGTTTTTTGAAAAACAAGACTTATGTATTGTTATAATTGTTCGTACCTATCTTATCAACTCGTTATACAATGCTCATTTTAAGTTTTACTATATATTAGTCGCCATATATAAACGTCAATGGACGTTGATAAGATTTTCTATACGTATGATGTAGTTTTTTAAATCATTAAACTTGATAATCGGTTACGCGTTGGCGGACAGGCAAACGAAGTTAGCGCTTGTGATCATTATCGCTAACACGAAAATTGACACATTAACGCTTATTCTTACCAACATTTTTGGGGCGAAGATTCTTAACATCACATACGGTTAGTGCGACTTAGTGGAAATCGTCACGTAACAAAATACCGTATACATTGTATGTGTGCGTTTGTATATCGCGCCCAATACAAGCAAATGAGCACACGAGCAAGTGAGTGCACAGCCGAGTGCGCAACTCTCTCTCTCTCTCTCTCTCACTGTCTCTTTTTTCTTATAACGAATTGAAATATAGAGATTTTATTTCGAATTACTCTATTCTTCGTTTATATTTTTCACTGGAGCATTCTTGAAAGAGAAGTATTTAATAATTATTTCCGTGCAAATCCAGGACGTAACGGTAACGCCGTTAGTAAACAATTGTTAGAAGCAGGAAAATCACAATTAGCAAGATACTATGTATTGACAGTCATTAAGTTGATTAGATTTCCAAGTCAGAATTCCACTTGCCACTTGCTTTTCCCGTCTATCGTTAGCACAATGGGTCATATCAAGATTATATCGAGCTACCGTTGAGAGCCGGGCGGGCAAACTGTCGGACAAACAATCTATGTGCAACTATAAAATCTGTACTTTATCTATATTGTCTTTTATATCTCTTTGTGTCTTTGTGTACTGATGTTCTTCTTCTTAAAATTTTATATGGACTTATTATTTATTTAGATGCGTACGTTGCATAGGTTTTCTGATTTTGTAACAGTGTTCTTAAAACTTTAGGCTTAGAACGTTTTTCAGAATAGTTTTGTTTTAAGTAAAAATAAGATTCTATAACCTTAATTTCTAAAATTAAAGCAAAACGAGATTGTGATTTACCTCTAGTTCATTTATGAACGTCATATTATTTTCTATCAATAAAGATTTTCTTTTCAAATTCTGCTCTGAATATACTGCCGTAATAGAGAGATCCAAACTAAATTGTTAGTTTCTTTAAGCTATAAATAACTTCTATTAACTTTGAAATACTATAAATAGACAGGATTTCTAAGTTAATGCAATAAAGCTTGATCTACATGGTGAATACAACAAATGATTTTTTTATATACAGATTTGTGGAGCTGCCGGTTTCTATTCTTAGCAAAATTATACGTTTAGTAACTCGAGAAGATCATAAGTAATATTTACAAAAAAGAATGTAGTTGTATTCACTGATGTTCATTTGTAAAGGCTAGTGTTTCAATTGATCCGTGTAACACCACATAACACTACCTTGTGAAAGTCAATCCTGCCAATGAAATCGGTTCAGAGCTTATCACACCTCACTGCTCCACTACCTTTCGATTTCCATTTCAATACATGACCCAAATACGATTCTGTACATATTTTGAGGAGAGTAGGCTTCCCGCAAAACTACTATTTTACCTCAACCTATAATCATTTGACTGAAGTTTTGAAATAGATTTCTTTTTGATATCGCATTTTTGCAATGTAACCAATATCACACAATATTAATTACCATTTCAAACAATTTGTGACAGTGAATTCAAATTCAAAACACTAATAACGATTCCAAGAGCTCCTTCCCTTAGGACCGAGTAGAACTAGTGAAAACTATATAAGACATCCCTTATTTTTAATTTCAAATAATTATAATTAATAAAACATATCGATATATATATACATATCGATAAATATTTTTCGATGACCATTGTGGCGTGTTCGTAGGAAGCTTGTGTTTTACTTCTACGTTCACGGGTATGACTTCCGCTCGGGGTAGACTCGAGATCTTACAAATGTTCGGTCCGGCCTTTGTCCCTGTGAGTCACCCCACTACGCTTTGGAAAGCATGTTTAGCCTCAATTACACTTATTATTAAGTAACATACGATAATAATCGGTAACTCTTGATAGGTTAATCTCTCTTATCAAATGAGTTACTGATTCAATAAATCTGTGTAAAAACTTTAGTTAACAGTCAAATGCAGATAAAGAGACCCTGGGAAAAATAACAGGAAAAATGCCCGAAAAGATATGATATAACGATGAATAAGCTTCCAGGTGATCACTTAATTCCAAACTTATATTATCAAGTTTTTTTATAACCTCGCTTATCATTAAACATACTTGTTAAGCAAATCTCATTATATGATTTGAACTTATATACTCATATACTGAAAGCTGTTTATGTTGTAAGAATTACCTGATCGAATCTCGTACGATTGAGCGAGTGCATGGGGCCAATGTATCACCAAGCTTCTGTTACAATAGAGATCTTGATTTCTTTTCCGAGCTACCTCCCACGCGAGTGATACTGTGAGTTTGTTGTTTAGCTACTTCTATTGACGAAATATTCAATAGTTATCGATATGTTTCACAATAGCTATGATATCTATGATGTCTATCGCATATCTATTGAAATATTTATAAATTGAGACGCTCATAGCCGGGTGCGCTCACTGATCGGTAAACAATCGGTGGGTTAAGCAACTTTAGGCGCGGTCAATCGCTAACTGGGTAATCGCATAGTGGTATTTTAATTGAGCGTCTCCGTGCTTCGGAAAACACTTAAAAAGTCGGTACTATGTATCCATTTCTTTCATCAATAAAAAATAATATTAGTAATCCTTTTTAAGTCATTAGTATTATTCCTATTTCCCCTCCAAGTAATTGTATAACTTGTACTAGGGGTGGGTACGACAATAGCCCAACGGGGTCAGGATCAAACTTGTAACATTCGTATTTCGAGTCGGGCGACTACCGTTGAGCTATTGAGGCGTCTTATTATAAAGGCTAAGAGATTAAATATACAATTATTATGTCAAGAGCAACTATAGAAGCATTGAAGAGCACTCAATTAATGTTACCAAAGTTCTGAGGTCAATAGGTCGTCTGGCTTCTGTATAACTTTCTCTTCACATATCGGATGACCAAGACAGAGTTTATCTACATCGCTATATCTATGTAAAGCTCTGTTCCCATTTTCGAACATAAATTAGAAACATATTTTGATAATTATTTTTCTATTGGATACAATATGCTTCTTCCGTAATTATATATAGAAAGCAACTCATTAAAGTAAAAGAGCTTATTAGAACTTGAGATCATCTTGTCTACATCGTCATTTACATTCATTTTAGACCTACCTTACCCAGGTGGTATTAGCGGTTGGTTTTTAGTTAGTACTTGTATGGGACTACCGAAAACACACATAAACGCAATATATGAATAACCATGAATAATTTTGATGACAAAAAAATTGATCAAAATTTGTTTTATTTTTATTTTTTTCATTTTATAAAAGGAATAAATCTATCTATTTATATATAAAGGATGGAAACAAGCACAGGGAGTCTGATAGTCAGCGGTAACAGAAATGTATAGTAGACATAGCCTTAATATTGTTACGGAGAACCTTATCACAGGGGCATAAGGTTCAAAATCGCTTGCTACTCCTTTTGTTTATTTCTACGACCGCCGCGCGGGTTCGAGAAAGATGTATTCTCGAAACATGTGGAATAGCGTTCCGCGGACGGAGCTCTCTCGAACCCGTGTCCGCGTATATAAGCGGCCCGCCGTGTCGACTGATTTATTCAGTTCTGAGCAACAAGCGAAGAAACTACAAGTGATGCCAGTGAACAGGTGCGATAATTAGTGACCTCGGCTATTCTTTTGGACTGTGATTGACCTGTGATTTGGACCTGTTGTTTGTGAAGTTCTGTTTTTTAATCTAGACCTAGAACAAAGTCTTGTTTAGAGCCATCAGGTGTTTGTTTCCAAATTAGCGAACCCCAGCCCGTAACAATATAGTACCATAAAAAGTGTGTTTATCAAAAGGGACGAACGAGAAAGAGCGGGTTGGGATTTAGGTCTAGTAGAACTTTTCTCGTCAAGGCCATTCATGCCGAAAACAAAAAGTATTCGATATAATATCTCCCTGCGGCTTCGCCCGCGTGGATGACATTGACCTTTCATCCCCTATTTCACACTCTTTCCGTAACAATTTAACAAAAAATGGCCTCTGTTTTTCTTCAAAGATCAGTTCAGTTTATATTTTAAGGTATAATGCTCAGCTTGATCGAGTAACAAACATCCAAACATAACATACAAAATGTTACAATTTTATTATATTAGTAGGATTATAATTGAAAACTGATTTTTAATGTTAAGTAATTCTAATGTTATAATGTTATTAATACGTAAAGAAAAAAATCAATAAGGCTTTTCATCAAGTAGTCTGAAAAGTTAGAACTAAGCTTAACTACCATAATGGTTAATATCGACATGAGTTACAAAAGTACTTAGGGACGGACTAGTTTACATACGTTTAAATTTACTCCGAGATTTGCGTTTTCATCTTGAAGTTTCCAAGTTGCGGGCAACGATTCAGAACTTTTCGAATGTTAAGAGAAACTAAGGTTTCAAACGTACGGTGTACTTGTGTGAGTATTTTGTTGTGTATATAACTCAAACAAACACATGGATACATTGCAGACAATTTAAAGTATCGACGCAGCAAAATATAATTTTGAAGATTTATTACCAAAATTCCTTTTCTTCCTTCATTCAGCATGTAGCTATATAAGGCGGTAGTTAGGTTGGTAGGCCTTTTATTGCAAGAGGCTGTCTAGGTAGGCACCACTGCAGTGTCAGATAATAATCTACCGCAAAGCAGTATACTGAGTTTCAACTAATTTGGCAAAGGAGTTTTAAGAGAAAATATCTCGAGGTTGGCAATGCGTCAGTGACACCTACAAACGAATGGTGTTGCAAGCGCTCATAGACTAAGACAAGCGCTTACCATCAGATCGTTCGTGTGCTTGTTGGCCAACTTTTTAACATAAAAGAGACAATATCTTAAGGATCAGTCTGCAAATGCCACGTTAACAGAATCGACCCTACAACCATTACGGTTCTTGTACTAAAAAGAAAAGCAGATGTTAAGTATGAAGACGATGTAGCACAGCGGTAACAGACCAGCCTGAAGCGCCACAGCTCGCGGGTTAGAATCCCGCTCGCAGCAGATGTTTGTATACGACATGTGTTTGTCCTTGTCCTTGTGCGTGTCCTTTTTACCCCCGACACATCATATCGCTTTCCTAATGTGGGCCGTGGAGTGTTTATAAGTATAATCAATAATACCTTAAGATTATTTTAATACCATTTAATAGATGATATATCGATCTTGGGAATCCTAATTCTGGATTGGGACTGGGAACTGTTTAAATTAAAACTGACGTTAGGTATTGAATTCTCATTACATTTTAAATTATTTAAACAGACAACGTTCCTAAAGATTTACTTGAGCTACATTCCGTAGTCAGCTTCATAAAGTTAACTAAAAATAAATGGTGAATATCGACAGCTAAATAATTTCCAATGTGATTTTATTCTGTGAAAACGTTCAAGAATATATTAAATCAAATGAATTAGATCACCCGTAAGATAATATTATGTGCATAAGTAATTTTCAAGTGAAACAAAACGAATGCGGGACACATATTCCATATCTATAGGTAATTTCGCACAAGATCCAACTATAGAAAAAGATAATTTAGATAACAAGAAAAACCCATTTCACACCGCCGATTCCTTTACCGTGTAAATGGGAAATATTTCTCACATTTCCTCAACTCGCTCTCGAAGTTTCTATCTCCAACTACGTATGCAGAATTACGTCCTTTATAGGCGCTGCTCTCAACGTTATCGTTGCCAATGGTTCAACGCCGCTGATATTAAAGCACACCATTTGGCAAGAAACGTAGGCGCCCTGAAAAGACGCGCAACTAAATATGAGTTTCTTTTTAGGACGGCTTCAGACTAGAGTTTTTTACAAGAGTATAAATAAGGTCGTTTAGGCATACTTTCTTACACGCGCATTTTATTTTGCGCTTCAAAAAGTCGAACACTAAGCGTGTTCGGGCTTATACCGATTTATGTGGAAATGTGGGTAGCGAATCTGCCTTTAGCCTTGGCGGTTGCGGGTTCGATTCCCGCTGGGGCAGATGTTTCTTAAAATTTCTGCCTCGGTCTGGGCGTTTGTCCATTTGGGTCTCTCTACCGTGTCTCAGAGAGCATGTTAAGCTGCCGGTCGCGGTTGTTATCACATAACATGTGATAATAATCGTTAACTCTTGATGGGTAAATTGCTCTTATCCAATTAGTTACTGGTTCGCCCTTTGGGTAGCGGAGGTCAGATAGCAGTCGCTCTTTGTAAAAACTAGTAGTCTGTCAAATCCGGACAAGAGTAATAAACAGACTCTAGGTAAATACTCGTATAATACCGGGATAAATGCCAGGAAGAAGAAAAAAACGCTGGTCTGAAACCATCATTAATGGCAGTAATATATGACGCTGGACTAAAATGCGAATAAAAATTTACAAATACGAATAGAGACGAAAGTTTGAATTGAATTCAACGTTTTCAGCTATTTCGTGAACATCTAGACGAATAATCGTGTTTCATTTGTTAATGTTTTTCTTTCATTTTGGAATAAACGACATTTTATTTGGATAGCTTTAGTGATTCTGCAGTAAAGATCGTACAAAGTTTTAATTCAAACTGTTGTTTTATTTATTTTATAACAACATCAAGGATCGCTTTAAGTCATAAAATCTATCACTAAATTTTACATTTACGAATAGTTGCTAGTAATAGACAGGTGTACTATTATCAATCCTACTAACTATAAATGTAAAAGTTTGGATGGATGGATGTTTTTTAGTAGTAGTAGTAGTTTTTTCGAGAAAAAGTGTTACTCTTTCACAAAAAAACTACTAGACAGATTTGGATCAAATTTGGTACACACATAGCTTATTAACATATAGAATAATTTTCATCCCGGAAAAATGGTGGGATCTCTCGGGATCAACAAAAAACTACGTAACGCCAGCGGAGCCGCGGGCATACCAAGTATTACATATTTCAAAGTTTTCTTTTCTAAATATAACAGTTATTTAAATGCTAATGTATGGAGGGAATATGCTTTAGATAGAAAAAATTCGCTTGACGTGGGGTATTTTATATATTTCTCAATTCATCGATGCCTGACAGGTTCAGCAAATAAATGATCCTTCATCGGCATTTAGCATTAGGCTCCATTGAGTTTCAATGCGTCATACATCGGTACCAACATTTTCTTTTTAAATAGATAAGCAAATGAGTTGGAAGGATTCATGATCCTTGCGCACTTAATATATAAGGAATTTACATATTTTTTATACAGATATTTTGAAGATATTTTTTTTAATCTCATCAAGGTTGGCAAACAAGCATATAGTCTTTTTGAGAAGCAGTCTACGCAATCTATGAACGCTTGCAGTACTTGAAGTGTCACATGTGATTTACCAACCCAAGGAATAAGAGGGGAGGGATAAGAAAGGAAAAAAGGAAGGATAAACAGGGGATGGGAGATTGACGCACTCACTCATCGCACGGAACGCAGAAGTACCTACTGATACTGTTACGTTACGCCGATTTTCTGTGAGAGGGTAGTACTTCCTCGGTTGAGCCGGTCCATATGTGCTGGGAAAAGCATAGACAAACTTCATCACTACTTATTGTGTCTTTTGCTAACTACTAGCTGTGCTTGCGGCTCCACTCGCGTTATGTAGAGTTTTTATGATCCCACGAGAACCCAAAATTTTTCAGGGATAAAAAGTATCCTATATCTTATTCCAGGTAATAAGCTTTGTGTGTACCAAATTTCATGCAAATATGTTCTGTAGTTTTTGCGTGAAAGAGTAACAAACGTCCATCCATCCACCCATCCAAACTTTCACATTTATAATCTTAGTATGAAGTAAGATGAAAAGCGGGACTTACTATAAATTATGAACTCAATTTATACCAAGTGGGTAGGTAGATTCGACCCGATTGTACCAACATCCCGGAAACATGACAAAGGAATTACTAAGCAACGGTAAACAATGTAAACAAACATACGTTACCCAATTACAAGAGTCTACAACTAACATCATTAAAATTGATCGCGATACTAATTAAACGCGCCTTAAGTTGCGTTCGTAAAGAGATTGTAAAATATTTTAGCAATTAAGCTCAGGGTTTTATTGAAGGGGTCCGTAGAGTGAAAAATTAATTAAATTTTAAGCTTTTCACAGTTCTCTGCACCAGTCGCGGAATAAAGGCACACATTTCAGTGAACGTCTAAAGATTAAACACATTAGAATAGGCTTAACCGGTTAACGTGTAATTTTATTTAAAATTATTCATAATAAAATTTGATTTTATATGTGAATACCTTATGAAATATAAGTCACAATGATTTTCGCACAGTTAGTCACACTGGTGGTAGGTCTTTTGTTGCAAAAGGCCACCTAGATTGTTATCACCGCAGTGTCAAATATTCTACCGCAAAGCAGTAGTATCTTTGGTATTAGTGTGTATCAGTTTACTTATCGGGCACTGTAGGCTAGTGAAATTACTGGGCAAAAGAGATTTAGGAACCAATATCTCGAGGTTGGCAACTCAAGAATGACACCTACAAATGGTGTAGCAAGCGCTCATGAACATAGCAACCGCTTACCATCAGGTGTGCCGTATGCTTGTTTGCCAAATAAGTAAGATTTAAAAAAATCTTTATAATTTTATAAACTACTAGCGGGCCCGGCAGACGTTGTCCTGCCCCGAAAAAATTTGGGAGCCGATAGCGCTACCAGGTGAAAGTTTTTGATTGACTAATAACGCTATTAAAAAGCAAGGGTTGGTGAAGAAAAAGTGAAAAATTAGGGTCGTATGTATTTTTCAATGCCACATAATAAAAAAATAAAAAATAAAAATTTTATCCAAAAAAAAAAAATTTAGGGTGGACACTCCTTATCACTGGGGTTTGAAAAATAGATAGTAGCCGATTCTCAGACTTACTGAATATGCATAAAAAAATCATAAGAATCGGTCAAGCCGTTTCGGAGGAGTATGGGAACGAACATTGTGACACGAGAATTTTATATATTAGAAGATTTCATGACACGAGAATTTTATATATTAGATTTCATTACAATAAAGTTCTTTAAGCTTCAAGCAAGCAAAAAGAGCGACTAAAAACTTCTGTGAAAAATAGCCCAATTATATCCACGCAAACCAATAACTTACCACTGGTCTTGTCTTGAATGCATACATTTTATCAAGAGAACAGTAATTGCATTTAAAATCAAAGATGTTCTCCGAGATAGAGGGAACCATTTCCACTAATTAAGGCCCGACATGCACCGGCAACAATTAAGAGGACCGATTGTTGATAAGCACCAAGCTAACTATCAACTTTTCGAAGATTTAATCGAGTTAAGACAAACTTCACACCTTATTGAGGCAACTTTCGCTATCACATCGTATGCCGCAAAATCTTCGCTCACAAAGTCTTTAAGTATTTTAATCAGGCACAAAACTGCTGATAAAATTCACTTTGACTTCACTTCAACGAAAGTGCAGAATCGATAGATAATGTAAACTTGATGCTTCAAGGAAACATCGTTTTCAATTTCCATTTAGTTTGATAGTGCAGTGTTAACCTAGATAAATAGAGTAGGACGTCAATAAAGTGTGAGGGAGACGGCATGCTATGTTACCTATCATCGTAAGCCGTGCTGTGGCAATGCCAAACCAATTTTGATCAATTGGAAAATTATAGTAGCGCTGTATATCCTAATCCTTGGCCTAAGTAATAGTCAGGCTGCTATGTTAGGATTAGGTAACACACTATTTGAACATAAACTAAACTAACAATAAACTGTACTGATCCGAAATATACACTACATTTAAATCTAAAATTTCGATTGAAATAACTTTTAACTAAACCTACTTTTCAAGAAATAAAAAATATATCATTTTAAGGAACCCATTTTTATGAAGCTTCAATAGCTCAACGGTAGAAAGGCTGACTCCGCTCCGTTAACGCGAGAGTTTCGGGATTGAATCCTGGCCACCGAGTGCTATTGTCGTACCCATTCCTAGCGCAAGCTTCAAGCTTATTTTGAGGGGCAATAGGAATATTAGTAAAACATTGAAAAAAGGCATTGCTAATATTCTTTGTAAAAAAATCTTACTATAGCTAGATATAAGATTGTTATTTAACATATAGACACCTAACACATTAAGCTACTGATCGCTCATAATCCCTAATATCATATTCTCTCAGAGCGAAAGGATCATCGCTTGTTACGCTTAATTACATATTACATATTCAAACCATCTTTACTGTGCTGAGATTGTAAGTTGTATATTCATACAAGAAAATCTCATTCATTACATCGCACAAACACGAACGAGGCACTCAATTAAATCGTAGAACGGGTAATAAGAGCTCTCTCTAAGCGCCGCCGTTGATGTACCGCAAACTCGTCTGCCTACTCTGAGTGTGGACTTGTGAATAATATAGCAGTTTTGCAAGTGACGCTTTCAACAAAAGGCCTTGATACATTACAGTCTCTTCCTTCGTGTTATTTCTTCTATCAAATTACTATTAATTAACTTCCTGTTTCTTCGATTTCCCGTGCATTTTAAATATCAAAAATTTGCTTTTTAGGTTTTTTTTTTAAAATAGATTTCTTAGTAAACATTTGTACAATTAATTCACAGTTCACCACTAATGAAACTGCATCTATTGTGTTACCTTAAATTTTCGTTAAGTTCATAATAATTGCAGTTTTCTTAATTTATATTAAAGCATAAGATAGGCTATGTATTAACGACATCAATTTACGTACATACATACACAAACCTAATTAAAGGAAGTTGAAGAATATATAAAACTAGCTTCTGCCAGCGGCTTCGCCCGCGTGAATAACGATTTTAATACAAACTCTGAACGACCACCTATGCTTAACTATAATTGATAAATCTTTTTTTTAAATATAATATTTGGCTATTATCAATTCTTCAAATTCTCGCGTAGCACGAATTGTTTTCCTCCGTTCCGACTTTTATTGTTCAGTAGTTGTATAAAGAAAATATGAAAAAATTCTGTCCATAATAAATTAATATAACCTTTAATTTTTGTGCTGTTCATAAAGTACGTGCCTTGAACTTATAAAGCTATTACAAAAAAAAAACATTTTTTTTTATTAATCAGTTTTTATAACGATTATCTTTAATATTTTTACAACGATATTATCTACGTTGAAATTTCTAAAATGCTTATAGAATTACGTTTAGTAATTATATATATTACTTAATTTTAAATATACAAATAAATAAAATTCGACATCAACATAAAAGGTTTTTATTTACGCAAAAACACTTTTTTTTCTGCTAGTTAATCTCTGAAATGTTGAAGCGATTTTGACGGGACGTTTACTTGATCATAGTTGACGTCAAAAGAATTAACTTGGGCCACTTTTTTTTTAAACAAAAAATTAAATTATGGTTCCGCACAAAAATACTAAGCAATAAGTCTGTACACCCCGCAAGCAAAGCCGTAGGTACTGCTAATGTAGAATATGAACAATGAAAGATGAGTAAAAAATTTTTCAAACCTCACCTAAATGCATATATCATTCATTCTTTTGTTAAACCGTTAATGATACTTTAAGACGTTGCAATATATAACAAGTATATTGTATTTCAACTCCGAAGAATTTAAGACAAAGGAATTTTATGTATGTGAAAGTATCTTATGACAACTAGTATTATCAGTTAGTCTTCATTTTAAACTTCTTAATTCAAATAATCATCAAGTGCGTTGTGGACCACGCACAGCAGAAACTTAAAGATTCCGCAGCTTGATGATGAAGGATCTTAAGGACTTTAAAAACTATAACGAATTAAAATCGACTGCGAAATAAACTGGTGAACTCATAGTAATTATTAAAATTAAGCGAAAAAGAAAGTTATGGGAACAACTTATATATCTCTAAAATTTATTGACCTTCTTCATCTATTCTATTGATCTTCTTCAAACCAAATGTGGGTGAAAATTCATTAGGTGTTTTACAAGCTCAAATTTTTCCAGAATTTATTAGTTAGAGGGAGGGGTCACAATTTTTATGACTTTAGGTAATATCTCAACAACTACTGACGGAATTAATATAAATATAAATAATAAATGCAACACACTCAACGGCCCCCATTAGGATAGTAATATCCTGGGTCGGGGATCCGGAAACATTCACAATGACAAGGACAAATACACCCAGACCGGAAAATATGCTTGCATGGTCAATACAAACATTATGCTCCGAGCGGGAATCGAACCCGCGACCTGTGGCGTTTAAGGCAGGTTCGCTACCGCTGCGCCACAACGTCGTCATAATAAAAATATAATAATAAATAATAATAAATATAATAATAAAGTAATAATAAAAAAAATATAATATATCATTATCATTTTAAATATCTAACACGTCGCCATAGATTGAAATTTATTTTTTCAACCCTCAGTTACATTTGTGTGGACGGACTGCTACCCTTAATTTTTATATATTTTAAAATTCCTTTACAAAATCGTGTATCGGTTCATAGAATACAGCTATTTACTAAATTTACGTATACAAAGCGCCAATAGTCTCCGAGTAAAATGACTGTGACATACGGACGGACGGACGGACAGACGGAAAAGACGAAATTATAAGGGTTCCGTTTTTGCCATTTGTCTACAGAACCCTGGAAAGCTTCATAATATTATTGCGATGTAGTTATAGTACCGTATTAAATTTCGTTCTTAAACAGACAGTATTAAAGTTCAAGAAATCAGTTGACAAAATAACCTAAATATTGCATTATTTGATTACGCAATCAGATAACGTTGCTTACATTTAAAGCTGGGCAAAACATTCCTATAAATACCTTAAAGCATTTAGCAAAAGAAACCCAGTGCCGGTAAAAATAAACTGTTTTCCAGTTTTTATAAGATGTTTATCGTAACGATTCTTCGACCCCATCGCCGTTTCTATTTTCTTAAAAGGTATTTCTTAAGGCCTGCGGTTTTAACCCTTTTAAGTTCGTTCACTTAAAGAGATTCGTGTAAAGCGAAAAAGTCGACGTCTAAGCGCTATTTAGCTTAACTGTAATTGTAACATAAACAATGGAGGACCGAAATAATGCCAAAATTCCGGTCGACAAATTAGAAGACCTTTCGCTAGCGAGTATTTAAAAACAAAATGTTTTTCGTGGCTTTTCCGCGTCGCTTAAGCGGTTTATTTGGGGGAGTTATTTATGAGTTAGAATGATCAAAATAAAGTCACTTTTTAATTATAAATGTTGGTGTTCGTAAAATTTAATTGTGTATTTTGTCGTATTCAAAATGAGTTTTATGGTAAATCCAAAAATTTTTTTTTTTGTCACTAAGTTGACAAGTAAGCATACGGCCCACCAGATGGTAAGCGGTTGCTGTAACCTATGAGCGCTTGCAACACCATCAGTAGGTGCCACTCGCGCGTTGCCAACCTTGAGATATGGGGTATTAAATCTCTTTTGCCCAGTAATTTCACTAGCCTACAGTGCCCTTCAAAGTGGAACACAGTAATGCCTGAGACACTACCGCTTGGTGGTAGAATATTCGACTCTGCGTTTATACCTACCTATCCGGCCTCTTGCAACAAAGACCTACCCACCAGTGTAATGTATATGTTTTAACTTATATTTTTAATCTGTCAGACCTAAATTATTTTTATTATAATAAAACCACTAAAGATACACCAAAAATCTAAATTTTTAATAAAATTATATTGGGTATAACATATAAAAACTATCGGCATATTAAAATGTCGCGAACAGAAGCTGGTATGAAATGACTACATATTATATAAAAATCAAATCCAATGTAGATTATCAATGGTTATATATTAAAAACGATTCGAAACGAATGCCTTTATCGGCAAAGATACTAGAGTTCGGACCCATTTTTCAGATATTAATTCGTAACAATCGTAAAAGTTATTTTCATGGTACCCCTAAAAAGTTATCGCTCGTTTCACAGGAAAATATACATTCCATTGACTTTATCTTATATCCGCTTTGTCTACGGAACTCTGAATCTTCGTAACAATAAAGATATAACCGTTTGAGTGTTTTTATTGCATTTCAAACACAATATCTAAGCAAATAAGAACAAGTAGATAAATTACATTGAGAGATATTGTTATGCCACGCCCAGTGCTAAATTTTAGTAGGTACGCGATAGCCAGCTATGCTTAGTGACATATTCACAGACAGAAAACTCAAAGTTGTTATTATTTAAATTAATAAAAGTTGCTGTATCCTTTATGAATGAACGAGTTAAGCTAAAACCGGTTAGTTCGGAACATGGGCTCTACAACGATCATAATTCCAGATACTTTGTAGTTAGATAATATCAAAAAAGAAACTTGGAACGCACGTGAAGTACTGCTCTCATCTCTGGTCAACAACTTAGAGCGGCTCGAATTGTCGACAATCGAGTCGTGTCCGATCAGCTTGATCCTTTGACACTGCGTAAAGATGTTGGATCACTCTGCATCTTCTATCGCCTCTATCACGGGAAGTGTTCTGAGGAATTGTTTGGATAGATTCCGCCATTGGAATTTCACCATCAGACATCGCGACAAAACTCGAAATTCCACCCTTACAACCTCGATGTCTTGAAATCCACAACATTTTCTTCCTCGCATAACCACTTTGTGGTCTTTCCGAACCGATTAGACATGGGAACCTACAAGAGAAGAGCGTATTCTCTCCTTAAAGGTCGGCATGACCTCTGGTGTTGCAGATGCTCATAGGCGGTGGTGATCGCTTAACATCAGATAAGCCTTCTGTCCGTTTGCCCCCCTCCTACATAAAATAAAATGTTTCAAATCAAATCAAATCAAATCAAAATTATTTTTATTCAAGTAGACTTTTAAAAAGTACTTGTGAATAGTCAAGCGCTACCGACGGTTCGGAAGGTAGATTCTATCGAGAAGAACCGACAAGAAACTCGACAGTTACTCTTTTCAAATATATGTTTTTACAATTGTATTTTTAATATAAAATTTGGTTCTTGAATGAGATCCAGCAATATTAAGAGTCCCAAGCATTTTTATCAGAAAAATATTCTTCTAACGAGTAATTTATATAAAACAAGGCTTTATTGATAAGTTTATTTTTTATGTACATTTGGAACTTGCTTACTGGCAGTTCCAATAAGCAATCCGGAATTTTGTTAAAAATGCGAATACCTAGCCCCTTAAAAGAATTACTGACTTTACGCAGACGAAAGCTAAGATTACAAAGTTTATTTTTGTTTCTAGTGTTAACTGAATGTATATCACTATTTTTGCTAAAAGACTTTAAATTATTCCTAATATATAAGAGGTTAGAATAAATAAATTGTGACACCACAGTCATTATACCTATATCCTTAAAAACATCTCTTAGGGAGGCCCGCGCTCCTAAATTATAAATTGCCCGAATTACCCTTTTTGAAGAATAAAAATAGTATTAATGTCAGCCGCCTTTCCCCAAAGAAGGATACCGTATGATATAATACTATGAAAATAACTGAAATATACGATTCTCGCTGTTTCTACGTCAGTTAGTTGTCTGACCTTCCTTATAGCATACGCAGCGGAGCTGAGCCTACCCGCCAGAGATGACAAATGAGCGTTTCACTGGAGCTTGGAATCCAAAGTTATGCCTAGAAATTTAGTTGTGTCAACTAGAGTTAAGCTTTCACAGTTCATTTTCAAATTTGGACTAATTTGTTGAACATTAGGCATCGAAAAGTTTACACATTTAGTCTTCTTTGCGTTAAGAACTAAATTATTCATGGTAAACCAATGTTGAGCACGTGACAACGTATTATTTACCTTGTCATAATTTTTTAAATTTCTGTCAACCTTAAAAATTAACGAAGTGTCATCGGCAAATAACACAATATCACACAGCTCTTTTAAAAATATGGAAGGTCGTTAATATATATTAAAAACAAAAAGGGCCCAAGATGGAACCCTGTGGAACACCCATTTGCACGGAAGAGCAGGATGACATCACTCCGTTAACTGAAACCTTTTGAATTCTGCCAGTCAAATATGATTTTAGAATTTCTAGAAATTTAGCCCTGACACCGTAAAAGTTAAGTTTACTGAGAAGGCTTCTGTGTTCCACATAATCAAAAGCCTTAGAAAGGTCACAAAAACGCTCTATTGCATTCTGTGACCCCTCCCAGGCATCTTAAATATGTTTTAAAAGCGCTACACCTGCATCAGTCGTTGACTTTCCTTTGGTGAAACCGTATTGTTGGTTATGTAAGATATTGTTGTCATTGAAAAATTTCAATAATTGATTTAATATAATTTTTTCATAGATTTTACTTAAAGAAGTTAAAATTGAGACTGGTCTATAATTACTGAGGTCATTTCTATTGCCAGACTTAAATAGAGGTAGAACTTTTCCATGTTTCATTAAATCCGGAAAGTTGCCACATTCTAAACATTTATTAAAAATAAAAGCTAAGGCAGGTGTAATATCATAAATGACATTGCTAATTAAATTTACTGAAACATCCCATAAATCACCGGTTCTTTTATTATTAAGGGATTTAAAAGTTTTAATTATATCATTGGGAAATATGCGGTTGAATTTAAATAAGACATTGCACTCTGAAACACTATCCCGAAGCAAAGTCAAAGCATTAGCAGGTAAGGAATATAGAGCACTAGTTATTTCTACTGGGATATTAGAAAAAAATTTATCGAAGGTATTTGCAATGTCTGAATTCGAAATTATTTTCACATTGTTAATTATTAATTCATTTGGCATTTCATTTTTTTTATTTTGCCTGAAATGCTAGAGATTACATTCCAAGTACTTTTAACTGGATCTCTTGAGTTCATAATTTTGTTTTTAATATGCATTGCCTTCGCGTTTGAAGTTTGAATTACGAAACTGGTACCGTCTCCAAAAACTTTGGCCTAATATAAAATAGTTGGTATATTTATTGCCATGATATAAACAGAATTCCAGCGTCAACGATACTAATTCGAATCGTCTGAAGAAATTATCAAAACTTTTTCAAAGTCCCAAACGATCGCGTGAGGTTTTATAATACAAGTTTGATGATGTCTTTTTATTTTTATTCCGTCGTAACACTCATAACAAGTCGACAACGAGCCGAATCGAGACAATAAAGCATCTTTCAAGGCTGATGAGATTGGAGTAATGATTATTGCTTACGGTCAGACCGGCCGCTTCTGGTCGGATACAACTGTAATTTAGTTAAACCATAATAAACCTATGGGAATAGCTTGCGTGTGCTATCAGAATGCTTCGAGAATACCATAATGCTTCATGTACATGTTTGGATTTCTTATATGTTTAAATTTTATGTATACAAATAAATAAAATTGAAGTGTCTGTTTGTAACCATTTTTCATAAAATGCATATGAAAGTGTATACGGTACTCACTCATTTTTTGTCTGTCTGTCTGTTTGTTCCTACGAATCTCTGAAATGGCTGCACTGATTTTACACTGGCAGATAACTGATGTTGGAAGGAGTAACTTCGGCTACTCTTATTTAAAAATAAGAATTAGTGTTTCGTGCAAAAAAATAAAAAAATCAGTACACCATGCGAGCGGACCCGCGGGCTTCGCTAGTTAAACATAGAATTTTGTCATGATTAACGTAAACTGTAATATGTCACATACACTACAAATTCAAAAGTTTATTAATCTAAACTACAGGGCTGACTCTCACATAATTGACTCTCTAATCTCGTAATATTAACTGCTTTTGACAGCAATTTTTATTGACACATTTTCATTCACAATAACATCAGTTTTTATACGTTTTCAGTTATGAAATTCGTGTAACTGTAATATAGTATTTCTAACAGGATAAAAGGATTACAGTTTAGTAGACGTCGATACAGTGTATGATTACATAAGAGTCAAATTTATATGTAAAAAAAAGTTTGTAAAAGAAATAGGTTTTTGTTATACAAAATTCAGAAACCTTTTAAATCAAGTACAAAGGTTATCTTATATAACAGCTTCGTTGGGAGTGGCGTTGAATACTGTTGTGTGGTTTAGCGATCACATCATCTGACCCTGTGACGTGACCCATTCTTTAAGAATTGAGTGATTATAGCAGTGTTTTATTTACCATTTTGTATATTCTAAAAAAATTATCAAAAATTCATAATACAGGTTTTAGGCTATTTTTATTTGCTATACACGGGTGATGTTTCTAGACCGCCGACACATGATATAAATATCCTATGGATACATTAAATATGTAACGCGTATCTATATATTTATTTATATTGAAAAATATGCATTGGGATAATATAGAATAAGTGTTGCAGAACTTACTATTGGCATTATTATTATATACAATGAATAAGATTATAGGGCCTTTTAGTTATTTATTTACTAAGGAAAATCAACTTACATAAAGAGAAAAAATACGAAACTCTCAACAAAAGTTAAACAATGCTCATTACTCAATACTTTCTTGGTAACAGGAAAACTAGTGTTTATAACATGAGATAATATCTTCCTATATACGGGGGCCAATCTTTTATGGTTTCGTATTCTTTATCATTCACTTTAGCAAGCCCATGAAGGTATGAATGATTGATTACTCGTCTTTCTGCTTTTGCGAAGTTTTGCATGTCTCGGATTCGATAGTATCAGTTTCAAAATATTCTTATACTATAAGTATATATAATATTCTTATACTATTAGTATAAGAATATTATATTATAATATGACATTTTTAAATGTTTAATTTGATCCATTTATTATTACTTCAGCGGTAAGTGTGCATAGAGCGTGGTCAATGCTACTGCGATCTTTATTATCTAACCTTATATTGTACAGGAAAGAAGTGTGTATACATATATTATTATTATAGAAAAGAGTATATAATACTCGTTATATAATCGGTATTTCTTAATAAAGCTTATTTTATAATCAAATTTATTTTGGTCTTGAGATCACACATTGTTATTTTTATGATTTTATTTTATTAAAATAATAAATGCGTGTGAAAATATTAAATCCAAGCGGAAAGTACTAATTTGTTTTTAATGAATTCAAGTAGTTATCTAATGGTTACGGAAATGGGATCAGCTTTAGAATACACGCACATTTCTTAAATTTATCTTTGTCTTTAGTCAACATCAAACTTCGCATAATCTTAATTAGCGTATAATAATTATACTCATCACAATTTGGTAATTCTGTAAAAGTTTAAAATGAATGTTGTTGTTCTATTAAACTGAAGTTCTAAATATCTTAACCTCGTATGTAACCGGAGGAAATAATACCTTTTACCGATTAAGTTTAAAAAAAAAATTATCTCATTCAAAATGTTACTTAAATTATGGAAATAAACAGAAATCGTTGAGTTATATACAAAATGGCACTCGAACTTTTTCTTGGCATGTCAAGCTATTTGCAATTGTTGAGAGTTGAATGAAATGATTTATCGTCGACCCAGACGTCTTATAATCGATTTATCTCTGACCGGAACTGCAAAAACTAGCGCAGACCTAATGACACTAACCGCACAATGCAGCACTTGAATCGCTTTAAAAAAAAATCTATAACACCCTCAAATCGTAAAAGTGTCAAGGGACAATAAGAGATCAATCACACAGTACCTAGTAGTGGAGCGACGTGAAAAATAATACCCCGAGCCTGACCCGATTCCAGAGATTTGCATTCAGCCGAGTAATAGTGTAATTTATCATACTTCCCGTAGCAGGAAAAAATAGGTATACATCTATCTTAGATAGTGTTCATTATATATAGAGAGGTTTATGCAAATATTATGCTATTTACTGTGCAACATTTTGTTTATTTTTATATTTTAATTCTGGTTACAGTAATAGAATTAGATTTTTTTTTTTTTATGTTACAAGTTGGCAAACAAGCATACGGCCCACCTGATGGTAAGTGGCTGCCGCAGCCTATGAGCGCTTGCAGCACCATTAGTAGGTGCCACTTGCGCGTTGCCAACCTCGAGATATTAGTTATTAAATCTCGTTCGCCCAGTAATTTCACTAGCGTACAATGCCCTTCAAACCGGAACACAGTAGTGCCTAACCACTACTATTTGGCGGCAGAATATTGGACACTGCGGTGGTACCTACCTAGCCGGCCTCTTGCAACAAAAGACCTACCACCAGTGTGACTGATTGCACTGGTGGAATAATCTCTGTTGTGACAGAGGTTATCCCAACAGCGGGCGATGGGGTCGTCACATCCCGACACCTGATTTTTAATATAATACAAATACAACAGTGTCCGTAGATACTGTTGCATTTCGTGCGATGAGTGAGAGCACCGGAAGTTCCACCCTCTCAGGTCCCTTTTCTCTTCTTATCGCTTCCCCTATCTCTTTGTTTAGCTTAGGGCATGTGATACTTCAAGTATCGCGCTTTTGTAGGTTGCGGTGACTGCTTACCATCGGGTGGACTGTATGCTTGGTGTCCAAACATTAAAAAAAAAAACACTAAATTTTAATAAAATTCATTTAATACAAAATAAGGGGTTTCTCAATTTGTACAAAATCGAAAATTAATCTTACATTTTTTACGTTTCTAAACATTCGTTAATTTGGTTTCGTAATCTTAAAAATGAATCCTAATGGAATCGTATTTAAATTTCCCTTCAACGAAATAATTTTAACGAAATTCAAATACAAAATCTAACCAATTAGCGTCTCAATCAAACGAAAGCGTTCGTTTAGATTCTCAATAATAAATCCATCAACGCAAAAACTCTTTATAACAATATCTGAGGGAATAGAAAGTAAATTTCTGTATAAATAAATCTCGTAATACTTCAATTGTACTTCATGTAAGAGCCTAAGACCTTCGCTACAAAGTGATAAAAATAAACAGAATCTGATTTACATGTTCGGTTCGCCTTTTGTTTTTAGTCCCAAGTAGCCTACAAGGGTTCGGGCATTTAATAAATCCTGTTAACATCGGGCTTTTATGTTCAGCCGAATCGTATGAATATTAATTTGACAGAATTAAAAGACATTATTGTTTTAATATTATATAAAATAAAATTACAACAGTAATATTAGGCTTAAATCTTTTTGTCCTTGTTATTGTATATGTTTCCGGACCCCCGCCACAGGATATAACTATCCTAATAGGGGCGTTTGAGAGTGTAGTGTTTATTTATTTATCTTATTTAATTTGGTTTTTGCCATGAGTTCGCCGGTTCGAGAAATTAAGATAATAAAATATATTTAAGTTATTAGTGTAGGCACCGGGGGCCACAAACCTTTTTCTCTTTTTCTCACTCCAAGCATAGAGAAGATTTTTTTTTTTCGGAATGTGTATTGCTGTTGGCCCTACTGGCCTTGACAGCGTCACCGGGCGGGGGCCGAGTACTGAGACTCAGCCGTGATAAAGGGACAGCCCTCACGGGGGCTCAAATTTGATTCCGTCCTTAGGGTGCCTCCTGCGAAGCCGAACCACGGCTAAAGACGTCATCGGAGATAGAGGCAGCGCTCCGAGTGCATTCTATACGATAGACTCACCCGACGGTGTGAGCGCGACGCGACGTGCGAAACAAAGGACCTCGTCCTCGCCGGCGTAGACGGTGTTGTGTGCGTGTCTGTGCTGTGTAAGGGGCAATTTTCTAATGTAATCCTATCGTCAGGAGTCCTCATAGAGAAGAAGCATCTTCTCATCTCAGTTAGTAAGATACAGCTTACTAAACGTATTCTTCGTTATATCAGGCAGCAGCTCTCATATACTGGTGTACCACATTATGATTATATTATAGGACTATAGTGAAAATGCTTTGGTGATCTTATTTTTATTTTTTTTTAATTATTGCCTAGGGCTTTAAACTCCTTTTACTTCCGTCTGAATCTACCGAACCCTTTCGAAGATTAGCTAAAGGACAACGAAATAAACTCTCATATTCATTTAATAAAAAACTGTTATTTTTTCACTAGAAACATATCAACTACCTTTGATAACATACTGCTTATCATTTTGATAGAAACATAAACATTAATTCAAACATTAATTTGAAATAAAATTTATAGTTTTAATTATTATTAACATATATTAGCTATTTACAACAATTTTTTTTAAATAAGCTGTCATCACATTTTAGATCAATGGAGACCCTTTAATATTTAAATAATTGAAATATTTGCCTTATTATGTAAAATTCAATCAAATGATTTCACATTCGAGGTGATTACCACACTTCACAGTATCAAATTTAGTCGTCATGACATTATTTATAATCTGCATAGTTTAATTCTGACATCTCATGAAATGGTATTCATTAATTTGACCATTAACAAAAATATTTTTACATACTTGTTCGTGTATTTTTATTTGTTATTGATAAATAAATTATTAGATATTAATACTGTATAAGTTTTTGCAGGTCTTTTAACAATCACGTATTTCTGAAGAAAAAATGAAGAAATTTAATTCTTCACTAAAAAAATTGCCAATGTGTAATTTTGAAGGACTTAATAATTATTGAATATACCCTTAATTATCAACTACTCATAAACATTATACATTAATAAAAAACCTCAAAGGCGTTAGGATATGCACTACTTATAATTGAAAATTCCTTTTGGCTAAGAAAAAAGTAAATTGATGTTTGATTGCTTACCTCGGGGCTTGAAACATCAGCTGTGACTAATAGTCCAATAATCTGGTACCCTTTTTACCATCTCAAAGGGTATCTTTAAATGATTGCCCCGCTTTGGCAAGAAAAGAGAATTAACAAAACGTATCAAGAGATTTTTGGAAATTATGACAAAATTATGAATATAGACGACCGTTGCTAGCGAGCCTACTTTAAGCCTCGGCTTAACACTCGGATGAGACAGATGTTTGGTATAAATATCTGTTTTGATCTGGGCGTTTATCCTCGAGGTTAATATAATATTGAGGCTATTTTCTTGAATATGTTCATTAAATCTGAGACCAATTGCACACGTTTCTCGATTAACCCAATAATCATTTTCACAACACTTTTGCGCTATTCGAAGATTTCTATAAACCACACTGATGTATGAAATTATATATAAAATGTAAGCGTAAAATCGGCGATGAGAAAATAATATACATTTCTTGACGGAACGTCATGTTTTTATGATTGTAACGTGAAGGTATGTAGAAATCATAGAGTCATTCTGATAGAGTAAAATTTTAGTAATACTCATATATCAAGGTGCCCAATTCGTCTTATGCTAGAATCAAGGATTTTAAAAAACATATTAAATGTCATCGCCCTTAGAGATTTTAATATTCCAATTGAAGCGTCGTTGAAACAATCCTTTAATCTTCAATTTATTTAGTCAAACATAAAATTTATTTGAAAAGGGTCGAAATCAAAAAATATATTTTTCTTATTTGATTGAATTTTTATGAATAAATTGAAAGGTAATTTACAAGCAAGCAGTTCAAATATCTCTGTAAAATTCTTTTAATAATAAATTGAACATTTTAAAATTAATAATATTAAAGTTTATTGATAACGTTAAAGATTAAGTTGGCAAAAAAGAATAACACTCGTCTGATGCTAAGCGGTTGTCTTAGGCTATGAGCGCTTGCAAGATCATACATTTGTAGGCCTCACTCACGCGTTACCAACCTCGAGATATTGGTTCTTTAAGTCCTTTTCCCAGTAATTAAAATTGCTACAGGGTCTTGCAAGCCGAAACGCAGTATATACACTGCTTTAACCTGACCTAATACCAATTAAGAAGTAAAAGGACAAAGTTTATCAAATCAAGTATTTTTTGCAAAACATTTAGTTTTTGTAAATTAGATTGTATGAACCGTTACCGTGGCAAGAGCGATGAGAGACTTGTCAGTTTTTATATTTAAGTGAATGATATTATCTCAATCTTCTTACGTGTAGTCAGGATTTACTAATTAAAGTTCATCATGCGATGTATTACCGTGAGAGAAACGACTTCTCTGCGTGGTATATAAATTAACTAGTTATCTTTTTTGAATTAATATATCACATGCGTACATTACTTAAATTTAAACTTCCTAAAAAAAAAAAAATTAAATGATAGTAATAGCAATATTTTAATAAAAAAATATTATTCCAATAAAAACGTTAGTAAATTTCTTGTAAAGCCTTATTGTTTTCCACATGAAAGGCTCGGATTGACCGAGAAACTGACTTGTAAGAGAATCTACGTGAAGTAGCGGTATATATACTATAGCTTTACGTTAGAAGAGTTTAGGAGGTTTATCCATCTAAAATGAATAATAATGAAAAATAAAGGTAATTGATGCAATTATTGGATATATTAATAATAATTGTTGTAATTTAGAGATTATCGAATCGGGTATAGGTGGGTATGAAATTCGTGGCGTTGTCGCTCTGATAAGCTCGTATAAGCGCGTAATATAATGCTACTAACATTCGCCACCGCCAGTTCAAACAAGATGCGTATACACTGAAATACACCCATGTACCCGCGTTCGACTTTTTGAAGCGCGAAATTGACGACGCATATGGGGCCTATATCGAAACTTGTTTTTATAGCGAATACCGTATTAGTTAATCTGAAACCACCATAACATTGTAATATTAATATGATAAACATAGCTAATTGCAGACTTACATACCTAATTGTACATAACAATGCACGTTGTACATATCATTATTTATGTCCTGTTCCACAAATTTGTAGCTAAATGATTTGAATCGTATTCATTTAAGCAAACTTCACTTACATTATGTCTGACATTAGCAATATTTTATGTGCAATAGTTAGCACGTGTCTGGTTCATAACTTCAGGCAGCCATTGTTTCTTTGTTACGGCACTGTCGGGAGCTATTTGCATTAATCGCTTGCTTTATGATACTCGTTGACACCAATGAATTTGTCCCGACATTGTCTTTGTTCAAAAGTTCCATGCGGTTCTGTCCCTTACACACAGATGTTTTTCGATAATGCCAAAAAATTTACGCAAAATGAAATAAATAGCTTAGAGCTCGGGTTTTTCCTATTGGTCTTTACAAATTTCAAAGTTTTTTTTTTTTTATGTTAGAAGTTGGCAAACAAGCATACGGCCCACCTGATGGTAAGTGGCTGCCGTAGCCTATGAACACTTGCAGTACCACTAGTAGGTGCCACTAACGCGTTGCCATCCTCGAGATATTAGTTCTGAAATCTCGTCCGCCCAGTAATTTCACTAGCGTACAGTGCCCTTCAAACCGGAACACGGTAATGCCTAAGCACTACTATTTGGCGGCAGAATATTTGACACTGCGGTGGTACCTACCTAGCCGGCCTCTTGCAACAAAAGACCTACCACCAGTGTGACTGATTGCACTGGTGGAATAATCTCTGCTGTGACAGAGGTTATCCCAACAGCGGGCGATGGGGTCGTCACATCCCGACGCCGCTAAAGTAAATAAATCAAGCTGTTTTATTGAATAATCAAGTGATTAGTTGTTCTCTACCAATAAAAATCAACCTATAGCACTGTCCAATAATCTAAATGGCGTCTGTTTAGATGAAAATCACCAGACACCTCTTAACACAAAACATCAAAGTAATGGATACACAACATGTACGCCAACAAATTAATATACAAAAGTTAAGCCCGCTAAGCTAAAAATAACGAAATCAAAGGGGCTGAATCGAGTGAACGAAGATCATTCTATTTATGTTAATGTCACGGGCGTGAGGAAGCGTTTAAATCCAGTCATTAATTATTGTCACGGTAAAGACAAAGTAGATAATACATTCTCTATTTGTTACCCTCTCTAAGCTCTTTTATGATCAGGACGAAAGAAATAACAAGGAAATAAGTAGTGGCCAAGTTGAACAGATTGATGATGGACTTGGGATGAAAAAACGTGTCCTTAAAATTGAAGATGAATACTCTAAAGCATTTGCTTTCAAATGAGTTTAGAAAACAACATTACTCTCACGAACGAAAGGATGGAGGGACATTAAAAATCATTTTGTCAACATCAGTAATTTATGGACTCGGCCTAGAGAGATGAGATATAGACGCTATTTAAGGATTTTTATGACACATTAGATTATGTGCTATTTTGTTTATGCTTCCGCTCAATAAAATTATATGTTCAATATTATTTTATTTATACATAACAGATAGGAAAGAATTAAAAAAATTCTTAAGAATATATTAAAGATTTAAATCGACACCGTTGTGGCGTTGTGGGCAGCGAGTCTGCCTATTGTCTCCACGGTATAAATATAATTATGTTTATATGTGTTTGTTATAAATATCTGTTTCGGTCTGTGCGTTAATCTTTGTAAGTCTCCCCACCATGCCTCGGAGACCACGTCAAGCTGTTCCGGTTGTTATCACATAACATCTGATAATAATCGTTAACTCTTGATAGGTAGTTTGCTGTTATCCAATGAGTTACTGCTTCGCGCTTAGGGTTGCGGAGGTCAGATGGCAATCGCTCTGTGTAAATACTAGTAACCTTTCAAATCCGGATAAAAGTAATAAGCAAAATACCGGGAACAATACTAGAATGAAGAAGATTAAAGATTAAAATTCTTGTGGACTTAATCCAACAAGTCATCGGCTATAATTATAGAAATCAATGCGATGGAATACAATCAAGTCGTGTACGCTGTTTAGTCTTAGTACAATACTGCTCTTATGAGATGTCTCAAATAATAGTAATGATATATTTGATCTGTTACTATAATACTCAATTGCATCAACGTAAATCATTAGTTAATATGACATGAAGTATTTTTTCACACAATTATAATTGGACGCAAATAAGCAATACCATGTCAACCCACAAAATTGAATAAACTGAGTTATATATGCAGAAGTGTTGGTAAATGGCTGAAGAATTCCTTTAATATTTGTAGGTTATTAAGCTTTAAAACTTCTAAAAAGCCGGTTTTTTCAATCATGCAATTCATGCATTTTTGAACGTTTTAGGTTACATAATATACGAAATGCGCAGATTGTATACTTATTTTTTGTGAAAATAAGTATATTAACTTACATAAATCTGAAATTGCCAAAAACTTGACCAATACATAAAAAAATCATATAAAGAAAGTTGTTCAAAATTTTCAAACGCGTTTTTCTCGAAATGACATTCGTGTGGGTTGACATCGTATTGCTTATTTGCGTCCATATAACATATTACAACAAGTAGTCCGGTCAATAGCCGACATTAACTGTCTATATGGGTAATTATAACACTACGGAGTTTCATTCTTAATATCGCAAGACCTTCATTTAGATCGTCACGAAATCTATAGAAAATGAATTTTCAAATATCTGTGGCATGCTTTTAAAAAGGAAGACAGCGAAATTGAGAATCCCCGCTTTTAATGTAAGCTTAAAATATTATATCGTGTAATTAACATTGCAAATTCGAGAGATCGTTACAATAAAGATATAATTATACTGTCTAACACTTTTTGTTTGTTGTATTTATAAACTGAAAAATAATCCATCATAAAGAATACGATTAAAATTACTAAGAATTAGTGCAATTATCTTAACACAGTCCGTAACAAAACACATTAGCCCAATATCTTTTAGTGATTAAGAGCGGAGAATAAAACAAAAAGTCATCCACACTTACTAACCGACTCGGCGAGATTGCAATAAATCTTTCCTTCCAATCATACAATCACGTACACTCCCTACAGACAAGTGTTATAATTAAGTTAAATTCAGACAACTACTCAGTGTCGGAAAAATCAACGTGCCGTCGTTAATTTAACTTTACTGATAAATACTGGTTATATTTTACAGCTAAATAAAGATTAAGTCACAAAAAAATTTGGAACTAAACTACTCGACTTCGCTATTATCTAGCATCACAATAATTACTATTCATACATTTCAAAATACCGTTATGGCGTTGTGGGTAGCGAGTCTGCCTTTAACCTGGACGGTTGGGTGTTCGATATCCACTCGGACAAATGTTTGAGTTGATTTACAAATATCTGTTTCAGTCTGGGCGTTTGTCCTTGTTGGTCTCCCCACCATGCCTCGGAGAGCACGTACAGCTGTCGGTCCCGGTTGCTATCACATCTGATAATAACCGTTAACTCGCAGGTTCGCCCTTAAGGTTACGGAGGTCAGATGGCAATCGCTCTGTATAAAAATTGTCACCTGTCAAATCCGTCAACAGTAACAAGCAGATCCTGTGTAAATACTCGTATAATACCGGGAATAATGATAGGAAGAAGAAGAAAACATTTGAAAATAAAATAGATGATCTAGAAAATAAATTAAATGGCATATCACTTCTAATTATATTCAATACAAATAAACACAGATAAACACAGATATAAAAATAATTTGATGAAACAAACAATAATTTATATAACAAAATTGAAGGAACAGTAAGTTTGTGTGTATTGAAATTGTGGAGAACCGTAGCAGAACACAGATGGCGTTTTAGAGTTGTCCGTTAGCAAAAGAGGGAACGATGAACAAAAACATTACTGAGCTACTAATAACGCAGCCTGTACGGTTACTGACTCGACCTCGCGTGTACTTTTTGTTGGAGATCAGGGACTAATTAGTTTTGGCTACCACATGATGAACCGTTAATTGATGCTTCATAGTAATTTGTTCAATTCAACTGAGAAATTGACTGGAGATGCATTCGTTACACCTATAATAAGTTCACATACTAGCAACTTAACATGTGTTTGCTGTAAAGTTTTTGTGTGTTCCGTTACTATATTATTTATACTTTGGTTGTAATATTGAGTACGAAATTTTTGTCGAACTCACAATACAACATATAGTCACTCGAACTGTCTGTTGGTTTGAACGCTGGTTCTGTTTTAATATGGAAATATGGGTATTTGGCCAAGATATATTATTTTGACTAAGATATCTTAGCAACATAACGTTTTACTAAATATAGATAATACAAGTGTATGAGCAAAAACAATTCTAGGTTTTATGAGCAAAAAATAGGCACACGATGCGCTCAGGCACCACACAAAATATTTTTAATAGTTACATACATAGTCCATGTAAGTGGAGCAGAGAAAAATGCTGCATTTATAAATAGTAGCTATTTACTTTATCATAATATCATAATCCAATAACATAACAGTTAATTAATTAGTTTCATCAATGACGAAGAAAAGTAGTATTTTGGAATAAATTCACATACTTGTAGTCTCAAGGAGATTAGGACTATGTCAATAGGTAATATACAGAACAAATTTAAATATTCAAAGTCTAATGATGGTATTTGCCTAAATGGTCCAATGAACTGAAGATGGAACGTAGTAAGCTTTGAATAAATTATTTCCTCTCCAACTAAGTGGTCAGTACACAATACGACATAATAGATGACATATGTCTTTGTGTTGAGAATGAAACTGCTCCGCTGTCCAATATTATTATTGTAGTCAAACATATGGATGGCCATAAAGAGATCTTCAAGCGAATTTGATATTAATAACACAGCTTATAAGGCTTATAATATCTATTACATTACACGAACATGACATTTTCGTCTCTTTGAACTTCAAAGATTGATCTATTATATAATTGCACTCGACTTCTAAGCTTAACAAAAATCTTTTGATAAAGAATATTTTATGGTAGCTCTGTTGAAAATAATTTATGTTTTATAAATCTACTAAATGTTATGTAATTTTGTATGAAATCCGTCATGAATATTTATTTGATAAAGTTCTCTGAATAAATCTGACTAAAACAAATAAAACCTCATAAAAGTTACAATATACGTTTCTTCGGATATATTTCAGGCAATTTACCAACTTGCGCCTTTTTCTTTATCTCTTAACCTTGAACTTTATTTTGGCACACGAAAGCCTCCTAACAATATCAAAAGGTAGCCTCAAGTGAAATTCATTCAATATTCCTACCGACGACTTTATCGCACTTTGACTTTCCTTTGAAGGCATTCCCTTTATTTTATTGCAGACGTCATCGAAGAACCGATGATTTATTGCTCGAGATTCCAAAGACAAATGTCTTCGGAGGCCCCTTTTAAATTTTTTGCTTCAACTCGCAGTTCTCTTCGAACATTTAACGCTGATTAAACTGTAAAATTACGGACGCAACGGCCTTTGACAGATGCGGCACAGAATAATAACATTATGTGTGCACGTTTCAATGTTTGAAGTTAGCGGTGTCATGTAAAGGCCCTTTGTAGGTAGCGAAATCCACTTACAACATAAAGAGCACAAAAGAGATCTTTGGCAAATTGTAAAATATACACCTAATTATTTCATTCATGGTTGGCGAAGCGTTAAGATTTTTGGTCCCGAGGGTTTAGAAGGCGGTACTTGAGGCTTATGAAAACATGTAACAAGCAATACTCAATGGCGACCTGCGATATTGTGATAGGTGTCTTACGTCTATAATTTTAGCACGCTTGGATTAAAAGAAATATTCTTTGAAAGATTGCGATTAGTTTTGTTTACAATCTGATTAAACGTCAGTAGTTACTTCGTTATCTTTTTTATGTATTTGAAGTGATAAATAAATTTTGTAGAAACACATTTAATAACCTATTACTTCCTTTGATTCTCACATATCCTTTTAATGTTTTTTATATAAAATTATTTCAACACTATCTAGAAGGTGGTACAACATATTGTCTTGAAGAATACAATGTAATCAATTATACGTTTTTATAACCCACCCATTCTTCACAACCCTAAGTAGGTAATATTATGAAATATTAGCCGGCTATCGACTCGCCGTCGATTCATATTTTTTGTCTGCTTTTATTTTTGGTGAATTTTATAAATTTTTATGAATGGCCTCCCCGCCCCTTCTCACTCGAGAGTCGATTGTTTTGTCAGCAAAACACCTGGACGCAAACAAGCGCGTAACGGTTGCCGATTCAAGATGGCGACTTTATGTAGTGCTATTTTCATTGTAGTATTGTGCAAGTAATTAAGTATGGTGAGCACTAATGAATCCTCTATTGTAATTATTTATAGAGTTCAATCACTTTCCACTCTGCAGTGCTCTGTAATAATAATTATTAGAAGCTTTATATTTTCTATGTCTATTAATAATACAACAATTCATTACCTAGTGACTACCGATATTATGTTGTACTGTATATAAGAATAAAAAGAATTATAAGTGAGTAGGCGTTTTACATACAGAAGCATTTGAAATATAGTATGTAAAATATTTGGCGTTATTTTGTTTTAAGTGACATAATAAATAAATTTCAGAAATTCCATACAATTGTTATATTTTTTAAAGAAACAAACTAATTTTTATCAATGAAAATAATAATAATTTATTGAAGCTCAAAAATTTGTTTTTAGAAAGAAAGTTTGATTGAAGTAGTTGATCATTATATTTTGATATAACTTAAACGTTTCTCCATTAAACAGTACTAAAATGAACCGTAAATTAATTTCCAATCTTTATTGTATTACGTCCATTTAAAATTTCTTTTAAAATACCGCATCATTGCTCGCTAGATATCCAAAATTAATAGGAGTCCCGAATTTTGAGTATAAACAAAAATATAAGTTCTACTACCTTCAAAATAGAGTATATTTTAGTGTAAAATAGAAATGACCATCTTAGGTGCACCGTGCCTCGTTTTGACCTGAATTATTAATTAAAATGGGCCTGTTTTACATAATTTTGTTATTAGACATGAGTTAAATGATTGGGCTATGTTTTAGCGGCATCGTAAATATTCTCGTTACGTTCAGTTACAATCGGATTATATGTTTTTAATTAATTCCTGGTTCGTTAGTTGCTTTAATACTCATACATTTACCTTTAGATGATTACCTCACAATAATTTTACTACCGTAAATTTTATTTTACATATTAATGTATGTAGCTTTGTAGCGATGCGATCAAAATATATATATAAAAAGACGTCGATTAAATTGATTGGTATGAGAAAATACTTAATGAAAAGTTTTGTATCATTGTAATCTGATAATTGATGAATCTAGAATAATGTAGCAATTTGCATATTACAAGTTTCTCATAAGGAAATAAAAGGGACACACTTCTAGTACTCACATTACGCAGTGAGAGCCTCTTATAATTCCCGAAAACAAGCTTTCCACATATACGAGTAGTTATCTTAATAAAAACAGAATAAGCCGAAGATAAAGGGAAGTGCGACATTTTGTACAATGAGCATAATTATTGTACTTTGTTATGAATCACTAATAATATTACTATATTTGTTTCCAACACACTATTTATAGTCTAGTATAAATAATTCTGTATCTAATTGACCTATTTATACGTTTTGTCGTTCTACCGTTATAACAACCTTATTTAGTGAATATGAAGAAAACAAAACACAATCAAAACGAATCAGTGAAAAGCAATTTCTTTTATTGCTTTTCTAATCATGACAAACAATAACGTTTGTTTTTATGTGAGGAATACAACGACTGGTTGGTTAAAATTCTCCAACAAAACAAAATCTTTGTCATCTCTTTTTGGTATCTTTTGTATAATATTTGTATTATAAGTATACTTTTTATGAAAGAAATAGGACTATTTGTATACGTAAAAGAAATGGATTTAAGAATATGACCCAAAATATGTTTCCATAGAAATCAACACTAGTACCTACTATAGAGCCTTGCTGTTTTTGAAATGGCCTTGAATAGAACAGTAGGTACTTCAGGCAGCGAAAGTTCAATCTCTACTCTCTTTTCCCTTCCTCCTTTCTCAGGTTCCTCCTTTCGGTAACAGAGAACGGCGATGCGTATGATGTACCTAATGATCATAGGCGATTGTGTCTACCTTCCATCAGGTCCTGTACCTCGAGTATTTATATAAAAGGTCATGCCTGTTGTGTTCAGCCCTAGATAAAACATATATCAATAATTTCCATACTATCATACTTTAATATTATCGCACGTGGATTTATATGCATGAAATTTTGGGAGGATAATAGGGGTATAATATTTTGGGCGCTAATTTCCCGTTATATGCGTCGTCGAGCGTATTTGGTTTCGCATCACATACCGACCATCTATTCACGCGATAATAAAGGATATTAAACCCGAATACTGTATATGGCTTAGTATTATTATATACAAATGTCACTTTTTATATCAGTAGACACAATTTTCTCGCGTGTATTTATAAAATCCTTTGTACTGGTACAGCCTTACTGTATTCGGCAATAATAAGCATGCTCTGTTTGTACTGTTTTTCGTTTGATGAGTGAGAGCCACAAATTTCTACCTATTGCCTTTCCCTTCCATTTTCTTAAGCCTTCCTGCTTTCCTGACTTTCTGTGGTGGCACGGTCATACAGCTGACGTTGCCTTAGACATAAACCGTGGTATCTGCTTTCCCTATGGTAAGCCATTTGCTCGTTTTGAACTTTAAAAACCATAGATTTTAAAAATAAGACTACTAATACAAATACAAATCTGTAATAAATAGTTATATAAGCTTTTAAGGTACGGAACTAATAAAATAAACTGATATTATGGGCACAAATAAAGATAGATGTTAAATATTCAAAAGTCATTAACATCTTTGTGGCTACGACTCCTAATTTATATGTGATAATTTTGGACAAAGTCACACGTAATGTCAGAAATATATTATAGGAAATTATTACACGACTAAATCGTATATCCACGCACAAATATTTACCTCGAACATTTATAGTCGAGTTGCGTAAATCCTACCCACTTCTCGCGCCGATAAGGCAGGCTCATATCGAAATTTACCACAAAATATGGGTAACATTTTATGAAGTGCGTTCTACTGTAATGAGATAGGATACAGTCAATTTCGGCCATTGTTAAGGATAAGCGAACGTAAAATCCGGATATATTTATAGCCACTCCCAGTTTACTGGTTTCCGTATCATTTTCGTAGAGCCAACTAGTGTTTTTCTACGTGATCGGCCCGTAATATGGAGATACTGAGGTACTGTTTACGATATTCCGTTTTATGTAGACTGTGATTCCGTTGTTTATTGTTAAAGGATTTCTGATCAGATATTATATATTCGACTTTCAACACCTTTTAAAGTATCTTTATTTGGACTGGGTAAAAAGTTTTTATAACATTTTATCCAACTAATACAGAAATATTTTCATATGTGTCGAAGGGAGGACAGGCTTGTATAGTAAAATTGACCTTTTGCTCCGATAGCCTAAAATTAACCTATTATTCAAATAACTAAACAAATTTAGTGTACGGGGCCAATACACTAGTAAATATAACAAGAACTAAAAATTTTGTATTTTTTCTTAAGCTTACCAAATTAGACAAAAAAAAGGCATTCGATCTCTTCCCCACGTAACACATGTGCTAGCTTCTGTAAGTAAGCATTTCATCATTCTAATCCCCTAATAACTTGTAATCATTCTACAATGTGTTTATTACATACTGTTTCTTTTGAGTAAAATAAATTCTCATTATATCCATAACAAATTTTATTGTTTTTATTATTACCAGGTACAAGTCCATCAAAACCTTATTCTTTATAGATAACAATTATACATAATACTGGCTTCTGCCAGTGGCTTAGCCCATGAGAAAACGATTTTCATACAAACTTTAAACACCCATTTACCCCTTCAGAATTTTAGATAATATCAAAACACGTGTTTCTTGTTTTTTCTTTTTCGCAAAAAAACAAAATTTGTTGCTTGAAGTTTTAAAAATGACTGATTTCCAAAAAATAGACATATGAGAATGAAACAAATTATTAATTGTATTAAGTAAAAATTTTGGCTATTTTATAGCAAACGCGGCCAATTTCGTTTCAATGTCGAAAAGACATTAGTTCGATGACCTCACAGAATTCAATATAACTACATCTACCTTTGACCCTTTCATCTATAACCAAGACATTAGATTACCTCAGTTATAGACAGACGAGGCGTAATAAGACTTATATTCTACGAAATTAGATTCGCCCTCTGAGAGACAAAGGACATATTCGCAATTCATGTTTCTTAATAAAGATATTTTAATAAAATACTAAAAGGTGTGTTATTACATTTTTGTGCGTGATTTTATTATAAAAGGCCTTTTATATTTGGGTTAAGCCTGAATTTATAAATAATAATATAATAGCTAATAAACGCTACACACACATTCAACGAACCCCATTAGGATACTTATATCCTGTGTCGGGAGTCCGGTAACATACATAATGACAAGGGCAAACACACACAGACCGGAAGACATGCCTGTATGGTCAATACAAGCATCTCCTCCGAGCGGGAATCGAACCCGCGACCGCGTTTAAAGCAGGTTCGTTACCTCTGCGCCACAACGTCGTCAAATACTATCAATAAATTATTTCTTCTCGGGAGAGTAAGATAATAACTGTTATAGCTTTAATGGTAATAGAGGCTTTCTGTTTTTTGTTAATGAGATACTTCGATCGGTAGCAATCTTACAGGCCTTACCGTTGTGTTCTATGGTATATATGAGTGCCAGATGATCTCCATCCTAACAGAGGACAGCTTCCTTTTTCAAGAGACAACACAGGTGATGTATCTTGTGTTAAAAGAGAACCATCCTTGTAATATAAAAAAAGAGTTAAGATTATTAACTCTTTACAAAGACTATTATACGAAGAGAGATCTTTAAAAATCAGCATTTGAAAACAAAATGTCAATATTCTAAATAAAAACAAAAAAAAATACTTATCATATTATTTTTTTTTAATCTTTGTTATCAATATGACTTGCGCGCACGCGATACACGAAAATTTGTTCCGGTGTTCCACGATGCCGGTACGTCTCACAATAAAATTAAAAACCCTAAGAATTCCTGCGACAAATAAATGCATTATAATCGTTCTTTGTGCTTATTAATTCATATTACACGGCCGCTTAGGCCTCTTGACGGTATGACAAAAGATGTTCCACGGACGACCACAAAAGTCAATGGATCGGACGAGACTGAATATAATAAATTACTATGCCTATCTTTAAGATACGTAGGTACTTATATACGTGAGGTTTTTGTTCCCTTTTCTTTTCTCGGCCGCGTTTATTTGTGTACAGGGACAATTTATCTTTCGATACGAGTGTAGTATGAATGAATAAGATTACGTCCAAGAATACATCTATGGTATGGTATTGGTAGCGGTAACAATGTGAAGTAATAAAATGCATATGCTTGAAATTCAATTTGCCACATGTAATAAAAAAGTTATGTTGTATATATACTATATAATGTCTCAATAGCTCAACGGTAGAAGCGCTCTGTCTGTTAACGCGAGAGTCGAGGGTTCGAACCTGACCAACTTGGGCTATTGTCGTACCCACTCCTAGCGCAAGCTTCGAGCTTATTTGGAGGGGCAATAGGAATATTAGTAATGCCTTGACAAAGGCATTCCTGTGTTCCGGCTTGAAGGGCACTATAGGCTAGTGAAATTACTGGGCAAAAGATTCAAGAACCAATATTTCGAGGTTGGCAACGCGTGAGTGGCACCTACTAATGGTGTTGCGCGCGCTCATATGCTACGGCAACCGCTTACCATCATGTGGGCCGTATGCTTGCTTGCCAGCATGTAACAAAAAAAATCGTATATCGTCGTTGCAAATTTAAAATCCCCTATGTGACAATTTTGTCATAAACGAGTTATTTATATATTTTAAAAGCAATTTTGTATACCTAAACATTGCAAGAACTCCTATGTGAATACCTTAATTCATTTTTAAAGAATTCGCTAATTTAAAAAAATTGAGATTTTTTTATCCTATGTGCAGAAAAAACATTAAATGTATAAATATATATTATAATTCCTTTATACTTAATTATGCGTAAAAAATCAAGAATATTTTTTTAGATTTTTTTTCAGGAAACTGTTTTTTTCGTTTTCTCGAAAAGCGACTTTTTACACCTAGGATAGTTTTAAATTTGCAACGACGATATGTTATTCGGTATCGCCTTTCTCATTAGCTTCTTATTTTTTTCAGCCTTTTGCTAGCGTTTGTTAATTATAATTACTCTAACCCAGATTTGAGAATTTTCTAGTTTTTACATGAAGTGTTTTCTATCCAACATCTACAATGTACGATAGAAAAATACAAAACAGTCAGTTCAAGTAAATTGTTCACCGTAAGTTTAAGATTACTGTTATCTGTGTTTGCGATAACTTATAAAGATAAATTAAAATCATCCACGGCACAAATATAAACGAAAACGGTTTGATAAAATTCAGTGCCAAAAAAAATAATCTGAACATATCAAAGTCTCACCAAGAAATTCTATCACAAATGGCTATTGACAGATGGTAAAAAACTACTGAATAATATTACGCGAGATAAGTTCCTCGAGTCGCTCAAAGACGATATCCATCAAAGATCGAACTAAGTTAAATTCATCTCACGAATAGAGAAATTTCATATACTTCAATGGAATATGGGAGATCAAAGTTTCGTTACGTTTCGCTTACCCTCATCTTGGCTATAACATTTCCCCTATAAATTTACATACTGTATTTTAGCATATAATATAATGCTTAAAACACACGACCGTTGTGGCACGCTAGTAGTGAGCCTACTTTAAGCTTCCACGATCGCTAGTTCGATTCCCGCTCGGAGCAGATGTTTGTTATAAAAACCTGTTTCGGTCTTGACGTGTGTCCTTGTGGATCTCACCACCATCAAGACTCAAAGCAAGCTTGCTACCAGCACGTTACAGCGGCCTTTTTTGGTGTAAGCATACAACATTTTCATTAGTAAGTCAACTCTTCATGGACTTTAGGCGAAAACAAACTATGAGGATGCGATACAATAGATAATGCTCGGCATTCAGTCACGTTCTACGCGCATGTATGAAACCAGCATAATATTTTTAACAAATGCATTATTAGAATGTTATTTGTTGACTAATTGTTCTTGTGTTGAAGGTTGCATACAAAACACTATGCTTAGCATGAAGTCAGATTAATAAGAGATTTATGCTTATGACATAAAGCATATTGTTGCATGGCAGAGCATGATTTGACTATTTCAAAAGAAGTTAGAAGGTAATCTTAAAGCTACCATTCAAAATCCTAAGAAAGTTATTTAAAATTCTATTTCTTTATATAGTGCTATTTATTATTCTAACACTTATAATTTTTTTTTCTATGACGGTTTGTAAAGAAGCATACGGTCCGCCTGATGGTAAGCAGTCATCGCAACCTAAGAACGCTTGCAATCAAGTATCACATGTGCGTTGCCAACGCAAGAATAGGAGGGATGAGTTGAGAAATGAAAAAAGGAAGGGTATAAAAGGGTTGGGAGATTGGGCCTCCAGAGCTTGAATCGCAACAGCACCTATTCATAATGTTACTTTACGCTGATTTTCTGTGAGAGGGTAGTACTCTCTTGGTCGAGCCGGCCCATTTGTACTGAGAAAGCATAGCTCTATTACTAAGCCTATAATATATTTTAATCTAAATTTACATAATTATATTCTATTACAAGTTCGTGACGACTGATAATAAATCACGTTTACAATAGATATTCTATATATAAAGCCTTATCATTACATAATCCTATGACACTTTATCACTAAGTGACAAGTTCACTGTTCTTGAAATGACACTTCTAACACAATATTTTTGTCGTCGAAACAATAAAAGTGACCTATTTATTGTCGTACTGAATCAGATAAGCTTAAATTTCTGGTCATTAACACTATAGATAGCGTTTATTTATTTCGTTCAAGGAAATTTTATAGCGGTGTTATGTTATTCTTTTGATAAAATATATCACGTATGAGACTAAGCGTGATATTTTTCATTATAATCTTAACACAGATCGAGCACCCCATATCTCTACCCTAGTACATATGAGCTTGGACATTAATCAAAAATTTCGGCTTCTAGATAAGAAGTCACCGGAATTGAGCATTCTCGGTGGTTTTAAGATATCGTAATATAGTGATATATGACATGTCCGTATGTTACCTATTACCATATACAAGACAACTCCATTAAGTAGTAGTGGACACATGTAGGGCGGAGGCCAAAGCAAGGAATCGTTATTTACGGCTAGGATTATAGATATTAAGGGCCCGCTAAAGCTACCGCGTTACATACACTCTTACTTTCAATTTTTTTTTTAACATTGTTATGTATATGAAATAAAATACTTTTTAACACTCGTTCAGACGTCTTAACTTAATAAGATAAAATTAAAACTATACATACGCTCTCAGCTATGAGCGATTCGGATATTGAACGGAAATTATTGTCATGTCTTGAGCAGTTCGTTTGTGTTTAAAAGTTTTAAAACTATTGCAGAAATTAAACCATTCAAATCTTTCACTATAAACTTGTTATAACGCTTTGATTATCCTTCTAATAAACGTGAAAGTTTGTATCTTTGGATGCTTGTAACTCAATCACGCAACGGCTTAACGGATTGGGATGGAATTCAGGACACAGATAGCTTATTAACTAGATTAACAAATGGAATACTTTTTTCCAGAAACATGTTCGGTTCCTGTAAGATAATCAAAAAACATGTTACAGGACGACTTCAAATGAAACTCGGTATACATATTTTGTGGAACATGATTAATTTCTCTCTGGAGCCTTAGAAAGGCCACCGGAGGGCGAAGTCGCAAGCAGATGCTAGAAGCTCTAATATATAAATATCTCTTGTCATGGTGCTTGTGGTCGCAGTCCTCCGAAACGGCTCGACCAATTTTAATATTTTTTTGTATATGTAGTAGGTAATATAGGCTGTAAAGTATTTTTCATCCCACTACACTAGCCCTAATTTTTTAATTGCAATTTTAGTATTTTTGTATGAACAAATATTCAAATAATTTAAACGTCGTTCATTAGCGTGCAGTCTTTTACATGAAGTGTGACGTCAGTTTGACATTTCATTCTGCATCTGTTATGTATCATGACAAATTGCGGAATTTTTCACGATTTTTTTGCACAATTCCTTACGTTCGATTTCTTTGACAAGAACTTATATGGCAGAACAACGTTTGCCAGGTCAGCTAGTTTAATATAATATCATTACTTACGCCATTTTCGTTTTAGGTAGACATGGATTATTCCATCATTTAAATTATTTAATTTATAACGTTAACTCATCATAATGCTCAAAAGGGTGGTCTTACAAATTAAATGCTATATTAGTGTTGGCTTTTTCTATTCTCAAAACAACACGAATTTTACTCACAATTTCACGGTTTAGCTACTGGTTACGCTTTAATAATAGAACAGTCATTTCCTCTTATAAATTTATTGGAAAGCATGGCTAATACTTCATTATAACCACTCAGAGTGCCAACAACGGGATTTTATAAAATTACGAACATTTTGGAAGTTTTTAATAATAATATATATACATAAATGCGAAATTTTTGTATGGTTAGATGTTTGACGACTAAAATATCCAAGTTGGAATGTTTGTTACTTAATCACGCAAAAACGGCTGAACGAATTTAAATAAAATTTATCACACGGGTAGCTTATTATCTGTATTAGCACAAAGGATACTTTTATCCTGGAACAATTACCGGTTCTTGTTAGATTATCAAAAAACTACTACAGGACTATTCACTTAAATTCATTTACTTTGCAAATGTTTCATTACTCTTTGGACCTAAAACTAAGGTTATCGTGAACGATGTAGCGGACAGATACTAGTAATTTATAACAGACACCACTATATAAACCACATGAATCATAAGTAAAATAAGAAAATTTTTAAAGAATCTTGAAAGTAAATCATATTAAATAATTGTATAGAAACTTAACAACATTTTCTTTAGTACTTAATATTACAAAGGAACTCAGAGGCTAACGATACTATCATCAGTGTGCTAAGTATTGCCCGACGTTAGCCAATTACGTATAAACAACATCGCAGATGTAATTTTGAATTATCCTCTTTATTACCCACATAAGCCATGGAGCGCGGATCCTCATCCATATATTAGCCGGATCGGATCATAAAGTCCAGCGACGTGAGACCGTATATCTCTCTCACATAGAACTTTTTGCCGTTTGTTTTCACGCAATAACCTCGCATTACGTGATATCTTCGCAGCCGGTTCCGCGGCCGAGCAACGACTTGACTCATTTATCGTATTATAAATTTAGTGGGAGGAGCTATCGCCCGCGTTACTAACCTTCCCACTTCAAGTTGCGTAAACGTTCGCAGGAACAAGACAGCGATACGTGCAATGAATTGTCAAATAAAAAATGAACGAGCGAGATGGAATCCATAATTTTAGAGTGTGCTAGGATAGAAAAATAGGGGCCGATTGAAGGCTTCCCCTTATTAATAAGCTATTAGATTACGTGATGTCGCATAGGCCGATTGGTAGGCCATAAGGAATCCTAATAAACGCTGCCCCCACTTCCACTTCAATGGCTGTTCGAGATTCAAAAGAAGCCCTTTTGAACGCGTACAAAACAAAACGGGCGCTCGAAAAAGACCCCGCTCTAATTCTCTTTACGATCTCCGATTTCAATTGCTCCTTCAGAAATTTGAATGTAGGGAGGTACAAAGTTTTGTCACGTAGGGACGCCGGTAAAAGTGTATACTGAACACACATCAAATGCGGGTTTGCCTCATAGGTACCCCATTAACGAGAGTACCCGACAGCTAAGGGCGATATCAAATCGAAAGATCGGATTGACAAAAAGTAAAGGAAAATAGCCGCCATACAACACTGCTAGTTTTACGAGCCGCTCTGTTATTAAACATTTTAAATAAATAGTATAGTCCGTTTTTTACTGGTTCGATTCAGTCAATAAAGATCTATAGACTGGCTCGAAACCCTTTAGTTTGAATCACGTACACAAGAAAATACAAAAGTTTTTGTCACCAATCGTACCAATGTGTAAATTCTGGATACTATTCCGTCCCCTTACTGGCATTTTTTTGATATGGATCACTTTTTGTTATACCATTATTACGGGTTACTGTGCAAAGATTTATCCGAGATAAGATCTTAGATATGTCACCAGGGTCCCTACCGAATTTTTTGTTTAAAGGAGTAGTAAGATTTTTGATATCGAAATATTTTATTGTGTGTAATCGTAGGGTGGGAACCTAAATATCCCACGATAAAAATTATTTTCAAACGTAAAGAATAATAAAAGAACCTAATATTTCTATTTATATATATTTGTTAAACGTTCGAGCAGAATAAATAGAAAACTAAGTATGTAATTTTCTCCTTAGAACCTCTTTGTTGGTTCAGTCTGCGAGCTCTTAAGAAGCATCCAGGACAATTTGGATCCGATTACACGTCCGAAGATGGGAGATACTGCTTGATTGTTTGTCGTTCCGTCGTTCAACTTGTTTACTCACTTCGACTAATGTTTTCCTCTTTAGTGGTCTGAAGACAATCTCGAGTTACTGGTAGCGACATCTCGGCAAATAATAATATCGCTTACGAATGCCGAAACTAAGTCCTCTGTTAATCGATTTTATTGTAATTTGTCGTACTTGCCTTCATGTTTGTCAAATATATACTATGTACCTAAGTAATTATAATTAATTATCGTACATCTAATGCATTCAAACATTTCTTGTAATTTAATGTGTAGGTGGTTTTGGAGGTGATAAATCGATATAGCTAAGATTAATTTTTACAAAATATCTTTTTTGCCGTGTCTTCAAGCAATGAAAACTCCGGTACGATTCCAGATGTCTCCAGTCCGTTTATTTTTTTTCCCTTTCTTCGGAGTTCTTTCTTTTGTGAGACAAACTATTATTGGAAGCCCTTTATCAACGCACCTAATCTAAATATAATTTCCAAAAAAACACGATTTACCAAAACAAATACTGTGTCACACTAAGTCATTCAGGTACTGTATCTTATGTATACAAATTAGTTTTTAATTAATGAATATTAATTAAGTATAATATATTGGTTTAAAAGGAATCTGCACCAAGATAAAAACGCAGAAGATGGATTTTATTATTCACAGTTGTGTCTATTTGCTTTATTTATTTATTATAATTAGGACGGTCCAGGGCCAATTACACTAATTTGGTTAAAATACAATTACTAATGTAATTACTTACTTTAAGTGCATATGCTTTGTTTATTCAAATTACTAACCGAAATATAGAGACGCTCATAGCCAAGTGCACCCACTGATCTGTAAACGATCGGTAGGTTAAGTAACTTTAGGCGCGGTTAGTCACTAGATGGGTGAATAACCGCGCATTTTGGTATTTCAACCGAGCGTCTCCGTGCTTCAGAGGGCACGTAAAAGTCGGTCTCAGCTGTTGACGATTTGACAACAGTCGAAAAGACAAACCAGAGGCCTACGAGCGACCTGAACAACTCGGACACTAGTTTGGCCACTAACCACTTGATAAGAAGAAGAACCGAAAATAAAGGGGAGTTTAGGCTGAGAACGTTATTTATTTATTTTCACCATTAAATAAAAATTTCGTCATTAAATATAAATAACTTTGTTCAACCATGAAAAAGTCAATAAAATAACAATTTAATGTATATTCGGTCTATTAAGATTTATTTAGTGGGTAGATCGTAAAACGCTGTATATTTCACTTTTACTCATCTCTCGTCGATAAATTGCTTTTACATTTATTATTATGGTCATGTCATAATATTTAACTCCTGTTTGTTTTTTACTTAAAACCAATATCACACCAGGATTTTACTGAAACGAAGGTTATAGATATAATAAAATTTATATCCCTAAAGAATCCTAAGATAAACACAAAACAAAGCAATTGATGGTATTTTGATGTGATGGATTTTATGATCCGTGTTTTCGAGATTCTTTATTTGTATCGTAACTTAAAAATTTATTTATGATAGCATATATAACACTGAAATCGAAAAGATAATGACTTAAATAGCTTTCTGATTTAAATGGTTTTATATCGTATGAAAATCATACAAAAAATAATATTATAATCTGCAATTTTATGATATATATATTTAAAATTATGTTAAGTACCAACCTTATTTGATAAAAATGATTACTTTAAAACTAAAATGAACGAAACAAATATTTTCATCAGAAGTCTCTGCTATGTAATATATTAGCACAGAACGCACATGATATACACCATAAGTCACAAGAAGGGAAAATACGCAATTTTTTTCAATAATCATAGTAAATCACAATTATTTTAATAAAAATAAAAATCAAACTACTGAATCGATTTTAATTAAATTTAAATAAGACTATTTCAGAATAAACCTCTGTCGAATAAAAAAATAATTATCAAAATCCGTCTATAAAAAATAACAATGACAAATGACAATTTTTTCTTTATTTTTTTTACTGAACAGAATTTTTAAATTTAAATCTGTGGATCTATCTGTAAGTATGTAAGTACGTACTAAAAGCAAATCTTCTTATTAAAATTTTTGACCACACTTGAAAATTTTATCTCAAAGCGGTGTTTTAATTACAGTAACTGATTTCATTATTATCTTTCAAAGTTTATCTATAACGATTCTTGGAATATCATCGCATCAGTGGTTGAAACTTTTGGTAACAGCTGCCGATTGCGCCTTTAGATTGTACAAAATTTAATCCTCTTGCAAAATCGTATTGAATTTCTTTTTTCGCTCGGTTTAACATATTTTTTTATACATCAGACTGTCGCCTAGAAAGGTGAGCTTGCCTTTCTCAGATTACACAGTAGCCTCCGCATTACTATGATATTGACTGGAGGTGCCTTCTATTTATATTACTCAATGTTTTTTGTAATACTTACTTTTGTAATACTTTTGTACGCAATAGGCGTTTGGGGCGGGTACTACACAACCATTTAAGCACAGAAGTCAAATATTCATCAATAGATAACTGTTTATTATACAATGATTAATCTAATTAAAACTGTATAGAGCTTTGGAAATTAAAATTAGTGGAAACGTTTTTTTATTTTGAGATTATCACCTTTATATACTAATTATATGGCTATACATGAAAAGCTACGTTAACTTTTAAAAGGCAAACTGGTATTTTTAACACATTTCCATACTGCTGTTATACCAGAAATTGAAATACAATAAAAAATACATATAAGAAACAGCGAATATTTTTCAACACTCTGAATTTATAATTAAAACTGCCGTCCAAACAAACCGGTGTTTACTTTTTTCATAATAAAATTTTGTGTACGTCGACTTTCGACAGTACAAACACAATACAAATCAAATGAACGAAAAATTAACTTTTCGTCGGCTACAAAAAATATACTCCGCAATGCAGCTGTATGTAAGACAACTGATGCATTTAAAAACAATATTTGCTTTGCAATATACAATAAAAGACTGTAAACATAGAGAGCAATTACTACACCGGTAACATATTTGTTTAGGACTGAGGAATTGAAGTGTTTTCGAGCGTGCCAAGACATTTCGTTCGTGGTATTTCTTCGACTACCGCGTACAGTTTTCCACTGAGAAGCAAAACATCGTTCTGTTCAATCAAAAATAAACTTTATATAATTTTTGATATGGAACAAAATTGATTAATAGCTTTAATAATATAAAGACATCATTTTCCGTCTGTACGAGTAAGTGCGGAGCTCGTAAGCCCAGCATTCGATTGTGTAAATAATACTCGAGTAGAGACAATAATGATTCGAACAATCCTGTGGTAGGTATAATGTGTTTGATTTATTAAACGTTCGAGAATGCGAGATTTATATCATTTAACTGGCTTAGTATGGGTATGATGTATTGTTTTAGATATTCGGTGTATTGATTCGTTAATGAAAAATGATAGTCAATTAATTCCACGAAGACTCTGTAACAAGATAGCAGACTTATTAGTTATATTCAATATGATTTTATCGTATCATTCGTGATTAAAAAATAAGATGATATTATAAATATTATGATTAGAAGCTACTCTAAGAAAAGAATTCCTTTTGGAGTCTAGAATATCATCGTGAGGCAGTTTTGGGTGTATCTTCTGAGTCAAACCAGCAGAGATCAAGCTCTTTCTACCTTCTATTCCCTACGTTTTCTCCCTCTGACCTGTGGTGGCAACTGTGACAGCTGATGTTATGATAACTGCTTTCCATCAAGCAACCTTTTGTGTCTACCAGCATAATGTTGTAAAACAAAGGGTTCTTTACCATCATGTAGAATATACAATAAAAATCTAAATCAGTTTCTTGTATGCAATATGAAAATTTTAACTCTCTGCCTATTATTGTTCGTGAGATACAGCCCGTTGGCAGACGAACGGACATCGCAGTAATAAGATCCGTTGGCATCCTTTAGGTACGGGTTAACTCTAAAAACTATCTTACTCAAGTCAAATGCTGTAAAAAAATACGCATTTACTTTATGACGACCGTTTATTGGTAGCATTAAAAACCGATGACCCCGAAATCGATCTTTGCATACACATATTGGTTGTTATCTAGGTTTGTATATATTTCCAGACCTCGGATACAGGATATACTTACCCTAATGGGGGCTGTTGAGTGTGTGTGTGTGTTTTTTTATTTGTTATTCAAATCTTTTATTGCATAGTATATAGAACAGCGAAATATATATCGCAGTACTAAATCATCACTACAATAAGACGACAAGCCTATTTAAGTTCGTGATTCATAACGCATTTATATCGTGTTTATTTTGTCACTTAACGTCGGTACGACGCATTGGATGCATTCTTGACTAATGTCGACTGTCATTTGTTTGTCATTTTATAACGAATAAATGACATTACCCTTAGGGACAGTTCACTGTGCTGGTGTGGATTGGATGAAGGCACTGATAACCATATGATATCCTCTCCCCACTTCCCATATTCCTTGCCCTGTTGATATTAAATCTATGTTATCCTATGTCCATACTTCTTTTGTATATACTTTATGCTCATTTATTATAACTAACAATATTAGACTGTGAATGTGCGTGTGTCATAATAACCCTTTACAATATTTATTTATTTATTTGTATCTTGTTTGCTTGAGGTGGACCAACAGAATTATTTTCTAATCAAATTTATTATCAGCCCCCTTGTACTTTCACAAAGACACTATATGCAGCAGAGTCATTTACACCGAACATTAGTCGATTTCAGAGATTACTTTTATCTAAGTTACACCAGGATACTCTCAATCAAGCTACTATTCGAAGCAGATGTTTGTTATTTGTTTGTTATGTTTGTCTTTGTTGATTTACCCATCCGTGCCTCGGAGAGCACGTTAAGCCGTCAGTACCGGTTGTTATCATGACATCTGACAATAATCGTTAACTCTTGATAAGCAATTTGCTGTTATCAATGAGCTACTGGTCCACCCTTTGGATGGTGAGATTACAATCACTCTGTGTAAAAACTAGTAACCCATCTAGTCGTGTTGTCTGAAGCACGAAGGAGAGACCCACAAGGACAACGCCTAGACCGAAACAGACAGATATATGATCCATACAAACATTTGGCAGGGTCGCTAATGATGCGTCAAAATCGTCATCTTCAGGTTATCTAACAAACTAAATATTTAAATTGCATTCATATTTCTTAGGATTATCGTGTTCAAGTAAACAAATAGCTTTATATAATACAAAGTTATAATTCCGCTTAAATAGCTAACTTCACCCTCGTCTAATGCAAAGGGTTCATTAAAACATTTCAATCGAGCTTCAAATTGGATTTACTTACATTTATATATAACTTTGACGTGACTGCAGTCTCAATGAAGAAGCTTTACGTTTACTTTTGTTATTATATACCAGCGGCTCGCTCCGGCTTCGTCCAGGTATAAAATATATAGCCTATGTCATTCAGTGTAAAAATGATTAAAATCGATCCAGTAGTTTTGATTTATTCATTACTGCCCGTGGCCCGCACGCGTTAAATGTAATTATTTACGACATCACATTAGAAACCTCAAAAAAATTTTTTCTCCACTATTTAATGGATGTTATTATACATATAAACCTTCCTCTTCAATCAAAATCCGTTGCGTAGTTTTCAAGATTTAACCATACATAGGGTTATAGGGACAGATAAAGCGACTTTGTTTTATACTATGTAGTGATGTGTATATTAATCTATACATATAAATAAAATTAAAGTGTCTGTTTGTAATGGTATCATAACATCTTTGTATTGAATGCATATTAAAATATACAATGTATTTTCTATCTATATTTCGGTCTGTTTGTTCCAGCTAATCCGATCAATGTGAACAAGAACTTTTAATATCAGATAGCTAATGTTATAAGGAGTAGCTTAGTCTACTTTTATTTTAGAAAAACATAGAAGGTTCCGCGCAAAAAAACCTTATCAAAAATTATGTAGACCACGCGAGTGGAGCCCGGAAGACAGCTAATTTACAACTATAACCACAATAACGTTTTTGTTGAATAGAATATACTTCAGAGTTATCCTCATTGCGAGGAACACTCGAGAAATCTAGAACTGATCTCTTGAGAGCTAATTACCAGCTATCATTGCATTGAAATTGCTTTTGTATGGGGACCAACTAAAAGTGAACGCCAACATTCATATTCCAATAGTGCATTCAATTTTTAGTCAATTTCGTCTTTATAGTAATACGGGAAATCTAATAAGTATCCAGAATTTCCATTACATAATACGGATTCCAAACTTTTCGAAGTTTTCATTTTCGTCCGGGGTAAATCGAGTTTGTCTTCTCATCCCACAATTTGCATCTGTGTGGAATTGCTGAGCACCGAGACAGTCAAGACAACAGATTGAAGCTGCGCTCACTACCGAAAGGCTCTATGTGACAGAATAATGTGACATCTAGTCTAATTAGAAAAGGACTCTCCGACTTAAAGAATAAAAGTTAAAATTGAATGTCGTTTTAATAAATATAAAATGCAATAGGTACAGTATGTACAGTCATGGTAGATGCGCCAGATGTTGTGGTTTGCGAATTGCTTCGTAACTAAAAGCTCTCTGGAGCTAAGGGTTATTTCGTGATATAACATAGTAATAAAATAGTATCTAGATATAACATGGTAACAGAAAATGATGATACACAAAAATGAAACATTAAAACAAAATTACTTATAACATTAAAACAATTGAATAACTAAATATATAATGGTTTTGGATTTTTAACAATGACTCAAGCCTCTATTTTCTTTTGCTTTCTTATTTCTCCTCCTACTTTTGCCTATCATACAACTTGGATGGGCATCACGCCTGTGACACTTAATGCATATACTTTTAGTTGAAGTGGTCCCGTGACATCAGAGTGAATTTTGTGTATATATGTTACGTGAAGTCTTGCTATTTATGTGCTGATTTTGATAAGTCTTCTGAATGATTTAAATAAGATGAGAGTTAATTACCTATACATTTTGTAATGATAGAGAATGAAACCTGCAATTTTAAGAGCCGCATCAAAATTATTTTATGGTGATTGAAGACGGTAGTTATTTCCGTAGTAATTTCAACAATACTGCCGATGTTTCTTCAAAACGAAACAATTCGTACTTAATGACAAAGCAACGAATTTAAAATTATTCAGAGTTTATATGAAATATATATGTTTATATTAATGCACAGTCTTATTGAGTACTTTTAGCAAGCTAATAGGCTTGAATACTTGTATTTACTTAATCATTTACAGTAAAACTATACATATAAATAAAATTCAAATGTATGTTTGTCATTCCAAATTAACAGTTTTTCACTAAATGCATATGAAAACTTAAAAAAAAAATCTGTCTGTCTATTAGTTCCGGCTAATCTCTGAAACAGCTGGACCGATTTTACCGAGACTTTCACTGGCAGATAGCTAGTGTTATAAGAAGTAACTGAGGCTTGTATTTTAGAAAAAGAATTAGGGTTCCGTGTTATAAAGAAAAATCAGTACAACACACGAGCGGAGCCACAGGCACAACTAGTTTATAATAAAAAGGATGCAATTCCAAACTGAAAAAATCTCATATATAAATATACATTCCTGTTACTTTTACCATCATTACATTTAACCTTAATTAACCCTATGTTATTTCTTTCATACAATAACTCGAAATGGACTGGTTTGAAAAAACATTTTCCCGAGTTCCCCATGAAATATTTTTCTTTTCTCATCCCACGTCACTTTTACTTCCCCTTTATAACTAACGTTATTCATGAAAAAGTTGCCAGCATTTTATATCTTATTATCACGACGGGTGAATTATTTCGTTAAGCTCTTGAATTTCTGTTTTCTTTTAATCTGAATGGATATAGAAATTTCTTTGTTACGTGAAATGCTTTGAAGGATTTTGCAATGAAATATATTGCTTCGGATTCGATATTAATTTTATAATCATGGTTATAACTGACGTCAAAATGGAACAAGTTCTCAATTCGTTTTTTCAACTATGTTCAGGCGTTTGGAGTCATCTGTAAACAGTCCATCACATCAATATATATATTAGATTTTTTTTAATGTAGTTACATCTAATTTTTAACAATAGAGACACTTAAAAGTAATTGAAAGAATTTATTTACACATGAAATAATCATAGTTTTTAAATACTTAATTTTATATACCTACTCGTATCTTCAATGAGCAAATTATTTCAAATAGTGCACTACCCTTTGTGATTAAACCAACACTATTGTCAAGTACAAAACCGAAGTACCCAGGTACCCAACCCACCAATTATAGGGTATTGTCAAAAAACAGTTCTCGGAGACATTTTGTACATGTCACTCAAATTCTTTATCGATTTCCGATCGTACTATTTTGAACTTTATTGCCATACAGTAAGGGAAATTTTGTGGCTTTGTCATTCGTAATCTATTGTGCGTTAGTCCTTTAGGTTGTCATATGTCGTCTCTATTGTTATATTTATTTCAATGGCCGCTATTGCTTTTTCAGTTCGTTTTTTAAGTTTCATACACCTGCCTTGGATTTTTGGGACGTGTGCTACTTGTAATATTTTCTCACGTAATATTTTATAGTCAATCCATCAAATCAAATAATTTTTATTTGTCAACTGTTTAATAAAAAGTCACTACGCTGTTAATAACCGGTGTCGGGACGTGACGACCCTATCGCCCGCTGTTGGGATAACCTCTGTCACAGCAGAGATTATTCCACCAGTACAATCAGTCACACTGGTGGTAGGTCTTTTGTTGCAAGAGGCCGGCCAGGTAGGTACCACAGCAGTGTCAAATATTCTGTTGCCAAATAGTAATGCTTAGGCATTACTGAGTTCCGGTTTGAAGGGGACTGTACGCTAGTGAAATAACTGGACAGAGGAGATTTATGAACCAATATTCCGAGGTTGGTAACGCGTGAGTAGCATCTACTAATGGTGCTGCAAGCGCTCATAGGCTACGGCAATCACCTACCATCAGGTGGGTATGTTTGTTTGCCAACTTTTAACATAAAAAAAAACAACGCAAAGTAACAGCACCTGTACTTTTGCGTTGTGTTCAATGATTTCCAGTGCCGTAATCCCAGACTCCCAACTTTTCTATTCGTTTTTTCTCTTCTTCTTCCGTTCCTTCTGTTTCTTTAATAAATAATAAATAAACGCTACACACTCAACGGCCCCCATTAGTATAATTATATCCTGTGTCGGGGTCCGGAAACATTCACAATGACAAGGACAAACACAACCAGACCGGAAAACATGCCTGTACGATTAATACAAACATCTGCTCCGAGCGGGAATCGAACCCGCAACCGTCGAGGCTTAAGGCAGACTCGCTACCCACAACGCCACAACGGTGTCAAATGTCGGTTCTTTGTTCACCAAAACAGATTGTCGTTGGTAGCTTTTAGAGACATCTTGACAAGAATACTGTAAAAATTCATTTGCGATAATAAATATAAAATAATTAAGTACCCAACCTCTCTTTGCTCTTCCTACTATTTTACATATCACTACATAGTATAAAACAAAGTCACTTTCTCTGTCCCTATGTATGCTTAAATCTTTAAAACTACGCAACGGATTTTTAATAGATAGAGTGATTGAAGAGGAAGGTTTATATCCATTAAATAGTGGAAAAAAAACTGTTATTTTTAAGGTTTCTAATATAATGTCGTAAATAATTACATTTAACGCGTGCGGGCCACGGGCAGTAATGAATAAATCAAAACTACTGCATCGATTTTAATCATTTTTTTAGTGAATGACATAGGCTTTATATTTTATACCCGTGCGAAGCCGGAGCGGGCCGCTAGTAATATATATAAACCTTCCGTGAGACATTATTTAACTGATGGCGAAAAAAATATAGACAGACGCGAGAAACGACTTTTTTATACTATAGAGAGATTCTATATGATAATATATAAAAATAATTTAATTATAATTATAATATATAAAACAGTAAACACCTTTTACCTCCCTTTGTTTGTCAGTTCATAAAAAGACTTAATACAATCTATCAGTTAGCTACATTTCATGTAGCTAAATGTAGCTAAGTTTCGAGATCAAAGCCGTCTACCTCCGACACGAGCGCTTTGCCTCCCAAATGATACAGCCCCGAAGCTAATTATACAGCCCGTTTGCACAAACATTTATACCTAATACCTCGATTATGTTCTCAGAATATTTAACAGTTAATACCTGGTTTGAATCAAAAATGTATAAAAATGTATTTTTAATAAACTTGTTATATTTTTTATTCAAATCCAGATATTCTATTTTTATATACATAAAATCTTTATGTACATTTTTAAAATACTGATACCGACACACTAATTGTACTTTTAGATTTCTCTTATTCCTAATTAACTTTTTAACGTAATATTTTCGAAGTTAAAATAAATAAACTTGTTTTTTCAAGAATCGCTGATCAAGAAGTTTTTCCTTTTCAAAGTCTCAAATAAAATAAACATTTAATATTATAAAACTATGCCAATGTTACTTAAGTGCCAAGTTAAATGTATAGGCGAGTAATTTACATACTGTCTGGAAATTAAAATTCTTTGTCATTATTAATGTTTTGATAAAGCAATAAATATTAACTATTCAAGATAAAAAGAAAAACAATTATTACATTTATTGCACGTTTGGTCTTATAAAACAAGAAAACGGGCTAATTGCTTGTGGTGACGTTTTTATAACTTTAATAACATATCAAATATTATTTTACGTTACGATGACGGGCAGAAACCGAAGGAATAAATAAAAAAAATAAACACTCAAAGGCCCCCATCAGTATTAATATCCTGTGCCGGGGGGTCCGCAAACACGTACAAGGCAACCACAAACACACCCAGACGGGAACACATGCATCAATACCAAAATCTGCTCCGAGCGGGAATTGAACCTGTGGTGCTTAAGTTTCGCTACCGCTGCGCCACAACTGTCAGTTTAGCTATTCGAATTCCACAAACATTGAGCCGCAGGCAGAAACCAACGGGCAAATATGTATGTGAGACGAACCGCAACCTAAGCCATTATAGCCAATCATACATTTAACCAAAATAGTCCCTTATTGATTGATAATTAAAGCTGTATCAGCATTTCTACAGCCTTCTTAGTTATTATGCGTATGAAAACCAGAGGATAAATGATACTACACTACCAAAATTATATATGTAAATTAGACCACGAAATTATATCGCTGTATACTTTCTTGGTATTTTAGTGAACTATAGATGAGATCATAAAAGCTTTTGTTTTAAATATATACCCGATTGGATCAGGAGGAGATTGTTTTTAACATTTTATATATATGCATACTAAAATCTTGTATGTATACATACTAAAGTGGTTTGATAGAATTTAAAAATGAGTGGTCGATTTATATAAGTTATTGAAGTTACATAGTTTACAGAGCTTAGATAAAATGGATGACAGTCGAGAATATTTGGTTAATAATTTGCTTATTTTATATAATTTTGAGATCGATCATAAAACGAAAAAAAAATTTTTGCGGTAAACATTAACATATAACATTTGAGTAGTTCTACAGCAAAAATATCCTTCGAATTTGTTAGTTGGATACTAAAAATCGGCATATTTGTTCCTTAGAGTTAATATTAAAATTTTTAAAGAGGATTTTAAAATTCAAATACGCCTCACATCCAAGCTCCACAAATCGTAAAAGCAAATAGAAGAAACTTAAAGAATTCATGTCTAACGTAGAAGGATGTTTTTCGAGTTTAATCTCGAGGCCTTAGGACGATTTCAGACCAACGTTTTATATTAGCGCAAATGCTCGTTTTTCGAAGCGCGTATAGTTTCGTATAGGGGCGCCTTTTACCATATGCGCGACTCGTACGAAAGTTGACGCACTTATAAGCTCGTATCGATAGTAGCGAGTAATATTTTCAGCGTTAACGACGTTGTGGTACAGCGGTAGTGAACCTGCCTTAAGTATCTCAGTTCAGGGATTCGATTCCCGCTCGACGTATAATGTTTGAATTGACCATACAGGCATGTTTTCCGGTCTGGGGTTATTTATCTTTGTCATGGTCTATTTTTCCGGACCCCCGACACAGGGTATAAACTATAACTATCCCCGTTGAGTGGGTAGCGTTTATTTATTTATATAACTCACTTGCTACTGCCACACACACGCCGAAATAAACACTTGGTCTGTGACCACCCTTAAACTCTGTCGCGACGAATTGAGAAATGAACCTACGAATTTCGTATGCTCATTTGAATAGAATAAAACCCGTCCCTTCCGAATCTTGTTTTATCTTATGTCCTTCTCAATGTCTATGTCGGAAGCCCGATCATTTATAAAAGTCGTATTTATTTCTATACAATGGCCGCTGCCACCTCGGTTCACATGACGGACCCCTCCGTAATTATAAAAAGACTGACGAATAAGACCGGCGATTTTTATCGCTCGCCGAATCATATATCCGATGAGACGTAGGCGTTTTCTATTACACTTCCTTTTCACCCATACAACGTAATAAACTAACTGTCTCTCTCTTTCTGTCTACCGTTTTTTTTTTATTCATTAAATCAGGTCGTAATTGTTTATAATTATAATTCATTTAAATTTAGAATGATCCGCTGCCGCATCTTCGTTTTGATACTTTAATGGGCCTGTGAGAACTTGATACTTTATCTTTTTGATTCAACCTTTTCTTACCAAGCGAACTCTGCTTTCAACTAATCGTTTATCAAGCTATTTTAAATCTTATTTGTATGTAAATAAATACTATGTATATAAGAATCGATGGTAATTACATATTGTCCAAATAACCTCGGTTAAACGTCGTAAATCGAAATCAAGAACTTAACGGTGACAGTGTTTTTGTTTGAGCCTTACTGGTTTCATGCCGATAACACTTTACAGTCTTAATTATTGTTATGGCCGTCTAGAAGATTAAACTTGTGATGGCGTGATAATTATCATAATTGTTATTCATTTCTTGGAATCACATCCGTGTGGGATTTTATAAACTCCTCTTCACATCAGTCAGGCACGCAATGATCAATAAAGATATGAAAATATTTATGAGAGAAGTGATAACATTTTAGGGTTTCGTATCGAAAGCTTTTTTTTTTTTTTTTTTTTTCGGAGTGTCCATTGCTGTTGGCCCTAGTGGCCTTGACAGCGTCACCGGTGGGAGGGCCGGGTCTGGAGACCTCGGCCGGTAAAAGATGTCGAGCCTAGACTTGGGACGTCATCGGAGGGGGAGCGCTCCGGAGCGCAGTCTAGCGACCGTACGCGGTGCGGTGCTCACCGTCCGGGGTGAGCGGTCGAGTTGGCGTTGTGTCGGGCTGTGTGAAACAGGGTCCTCGTCTCCGCCGGCGGAGACGCTGCAGCATGTGTGTCTGATGTCGTGTTCTGTTCAGAGTATCGAAAGCATATAAACGGGACCGTAAGCCTAATCTATGTATTTACTTACCCGTCCATAATATGGCCTGTGGCTTTGAAACGGTAACGGTAACTATTTAAAATTTTCTTTAGAATAAAATTTTTTAACACACTTTTTGTTATACGGAACCTTTAATGAACGGGTCAGTTTTACGCTTCACCGGAAAACTGAATGCTTTTTAACTTGCACCTTTAAATGCTTTTTTTTATAAAAATAAATCAATATACATAGATGAACTGCAACAGAATCATCGTAAATATTAAATGATGTTGATAGTTGTATTGAAAACCGTTTACAATTTACATAACATAGAAAACATAGAAATCTTTTTAATACCTTTGATAGAAAATTGCTTTTAATATTTAAAATCTATAACTATTGCAAATAATAAATGAGACAAGATTATACCCAAGTGTTTTAAAATATTGCGGGAAAATCAAAAATAGTCAAAAATAATAATTTAGAAGCATTTAGAATCATTTAGAATTCAATGATACTAAATGATTTAAAAACCATTTAAAAGCCTTTATTTAATGCAGAAATGTGTATATTTTATACACAATCTGAGGTGAAGGAAAACGAGCAAACAACCCGCCTAGTGGAAAGCTGATACTATAGCCTATTTTCACTTTTGCCACATTCACTCTTTTAAAAGTAAAATAAATTAAGCAAAGGAGTAACGTTTCAGCCTCCACCACACTCATCGATCAAAACGCATCAGTGAGATCAATTAATACAGCTACTTCACTATGCCACAATATCACTACATCGATATTATAACAAAACGTAATTACTCGTATATACGCTTTATCTCTGTTGGGATAACCTCTGTCACAGCAGAGATTATTCCACCAATGCAATAAGTCACACTGGTGGTAAGGTCTTTTGTTCCAAGAGGCCGGCTAGGTAGGTACCACCGCAGTGTCAAATATTCTGCCGCCAAATAGTAGTGCTTAGACATTACTGTGTTCCGGTTTGAGGGGCACTGCACGCTAGTAAAATTACTGGGCGGACGAGCTTTGAGAACTAATATCTCGAGGTTGGCAACGCGTGAGTGGCTAATGGTGCTGCAAGCGTTCACAGGCTACGGCAACCACTTACCATCAGGTGGGCCGTATGCTTGTTTGCCAACTTCTAACATAAAAAAAAAATCTTTGTTCCGAGACGTATTACACCATGAAGGTTAGCAAGGACAAACGCTGGCACTCAAACGAAACTTAACAGTAGATATACTGTTACTTCAAGTCTATATTCTGTGGGAGGGAGGAGAAAACAGAAAGGTTCTACTACTATTAAATCTAATCTTTCAAAACTGCTGAACATATATCTTTAAAATCAGCGTTGTCAAAGTGTTCCATAACTCATACAAGGCAGGAATTTTATTCAATAAATTACCTATAACAACTTCGAGGATCGGTATCGATGTCTGCATGAATATTTATCATCTAATAACTTATCATGCAGGCTCGGTAGACCAAAGATCACTAAAAGGCACATTCAGTGGATCATATACATCTTACTAATAACATCCCTGTTCATTAATATGCATAGCGCTGGCTTGGTTGTTTCATCGAATAATTTTAGAGGGAAACTTCGTAACTAATTTAAAATATAAGTTCGAAATATGGTATATTACGTTCGTATGTGAATTGTGAATATATGGAACTAGCTTCTGCCGACGGCTTCACCCGCGTAAGTAACGATTTTAATACAAACTTTGAACCCCGATTTCACTAAAGAAAACGTTAAAAGACAGTCATGTTTCATGCTTCTAATTTCAAAAATGATGGACATCCCATACAAACTGTACAACTGTAAATAAACGCTGCACACTCAACCTTCATAAGGATAGTTGTATCCTATGTTGTGGGTCCGGAAACATACACAATGACAAGGACAGACACACCCAGACTGAAAAACATGCCTGTATGGTCAATACAAACATCTGCTTCGAGCGGGAATCGAAGCCACGACCTGTGGTATTTAAGGCAGGTTTGCTAGCGCTGCGCCACCATCCTATTTAGTGCTTCTTTACGAAAAAGCAGCTGTAAAAATCTGTTTTATAGGTCCAAGGGCTTCGGCTGGGCATTAATATGTTAGACAGGTCTTCTCCATTTGTATGTATAGATTATATTCGTATGTGAATTGTGTATATACGAGATCAATGAGCGTGGCTTGAGCAAACAATACTTCTATAACGATGGCAAAATAGTGTTGGCAGTTATTCACACTGTAATAATTAATAGAGAATATTAATATATGAATATGATTCAAATTTGATTTTAACTTAATTAATAGAAGCGAAATCCCATCATATTTCTATGTAACATAATTTAGTATTACATTAATTGTAGACTATGGACGCCGTTCTGGCGTTGTGGGTAGCAAGGCTGCCTTTAGCCTCGACGGTTGCTGGTTCGATTCCCGCTCTGCCAGATGTTTGTATTGATCTTATAAATATCTGTTTCGGTCTCGTCGTTTATCCTTGTGGGTCTCTCCACAGTGGAGAGCACGTTAAGCTGTCAGTCCCGGTTGCTATCACATAGCATCTGATAATAATCGTTAAAACTTGATTAGTAAATTCTCTTATCCAAACAGTTACTGGTTCGCTCTTTGTGGTTACGGAGGTCAGATTACAAGCGCTCTTTGTAAAAACTAGTAACCTGTCAAATCCGGACAAGAGTATTAAATCGTCCCTGGGCGAGTACTTGATTAATTGTACACTAAGATAAAATCATAAAACGAATCACAATTTCGTAATTTTTTTTAGAACAACAAAGTGCTAACGCGTTGTGCCGTCAAAAAAACACTCACGATTTAAAATGACTATAATCTACGATAATAAACACGCAAAAATAATCCGTAATCAATAATCCCTTTATGTCGATCTTAATAACTATGCAAAATAACGTATACATGCCATATGGCGTCATAACGAGCTTGAATCGTTCTCAATCTTGTTTGTTATTCGTCGAAGCTGTTATTAGGCGGTGTCTTGTTAACGTACTCATTCCTGCTCAGGCTTTAAATTAAAAGGGAATCGGCGCCCAGCTAGCCGTCCGACCGCAACGGACAGTTATTAACAATTCCGGTACAGAAAATATTTCACTTCCACCTTCTTATTAAACTTGTTTCGGCGTTCGTTTGAAAACGTCTCATACGAAATAATATAGATAAGGTGTTTTTACTCGACTGTGACAGGGAAGAGTGCAACAGTTAGTATTCAATCGCTCATAGGTACTTTGTTTTTTATTGGTTCGGTTTTTAAAGTTAATATACGAATGTAATGTTTTTAATCTACAACAATAAATAAAATTTTGGTGTCCGTTTGTAATTGATAATTAACAGCTTTTCACTAAATACGGTACCTCCTTACACAAAAAAAAATGTGTATCTGTCTGCCTGCTTGTTACGGCTAATCACTGAAACGACTTGACCGATTTTAACGGGACTTTCATTGGTAGATAGCTGATGTTATAAGGAGTTACTTAGGCTACTTATTTCAGAAAAATAATTAAGATTCTGCGCAATAAAGAAAAATCACTACACCACGCGAAAGGAGCCGCGGACGTATTTAGTATAAAATAATATTATACATTAATTGATTTTATTCCTAATGTTATTGAATATATATTAAATTATTTTAACGCTTCAAAAATATAAATCAATGAAATATAATTCAAAGTCATAAAAAATAATAATTTTAAAACGCGTCGCATCCATATTACTGATAGCATGAATACAATTTTTTAGTTCTGTGTAACCCATATTCGTGAGGCGTCGTTACCCAAGGCGAGGGCGCGCAATTACGTAATTACGTGTTAGGAGATATGTTTTTATCACGTCCACCCTTGTCTATTGGATGATAATTTGTTCCCTTGTTTTGGTTTTCGCGTCATTACGTTAAAATTTCGGAGCAAAAACTTTTGTTACCATATGTCGGGTGGATTTATTGTCGAAATGTCTGTGGATAATGTTCATTTTTGTAGTAATATTTTTGTGTGGTGTTATTGTTAATGTTAAACTAAGAACTATGTTATTTCTTCAAGACATTATTAAAGGTATATACGTAGCTTTCTTTACCGCGATTAGCAGTGAACTCTTTAGAGATCGAAGAAGTCACACGAAAAATATAGTAGATATATAGCAAACAGATTGAAAATTTGGTACCAACACTGTTTTTTTTTAATATTTATATTACTAAAAAACTGTCAACATTTTAATATATAAAATGAAATAGCTCATATAAACTCAAACAATCAAATTATTTCACAGAAGTCGTAAGATACTATAAATATGTGTTTCGTAAATAAACATAATTAAACGAAGTTCGTTATTTTTTTGGCCAATTTACACTTAACACAAGGTCAAGACAAATCTTTTCTCGTGTCTCAGCCTTTTCTCGTGTCCTTAGTCTGAAGGAGATTTGTAATCACGAAATTCATTGAAGTCGATTCTCGAGAATGTTTTGGATAACATTTAAATTAAATTTTATTAAATTCTTTATGACTTTTGTGTAATTTTGTTGTAGATATGTTTTTTTTTTATCGCATGGCATTTATAATAGAGTCCGTAATAAGTCCTGCCAGTGAGACGTTCTACTTGTTTGACCCTGGATTATGGAAATATATAGAGTTGTTATTACTATGACCTATTAATAATTAAATAAGTATACCATATTTTATACCGGAATAAGTAGATAACAAACCCTTATTCTGTATATGTAATAGCAAAGGCATCACTGAATTTTGTCATCTGTAATGTGGTATAGGAGGGGAAAGGTAAAAAAATTTGTTATCCTTATTAAAAACTATTAATCATTAAAAGAATTCAGTTTCTAACCAGAAACGTGCGATTTGTTTTTCTATTGAGGCTTGACGACTGGCTGTCTCCCGTTAATACTTAGGATAACTTTTTGTAATTTCTAAAAATGAAAAAGCATGAAAACAGTATGCAATATACGTTGTCTTTTGAAATTTCATCAATTTTTTCATAAATTTGCTATGATTGTACCCAATATCGCAAGAACGCAAACAAAATTTTTTTTCTTTCGTTATAACAAAATTTACAACACTATAAAATAAGAAATTTCCTGATTTTCTAATAAGATAATTTATATGGTAGTATAAAAAAATACCAATAAAAGTGTCATTAACCGCTCCATGTTATTATCTTTTTCGGTGCGACCATTATAGCCGGTCCAATCAAAAAATCATTTTTAACAATGTAAGTTTTGGACACGGCAGTTGGCTCTACACAAATTACTTATAAAGATGTAGGATTATAAAAATATCCATTCAATTATATATTTTCCAATACTTTGAATGCTACATGTAATATTTTAACGAAAATATGTTATTCGTCAATATCTAAATTGATATTTATTAAGGAGTGTCAAATGTCACAGGTTAAATCCGGATGAGCATTTATTTTTATGTGCTTATAATATTATTTAAATTCATCTGTACGACTTGCTTATTTTGTAGCTTAGTAGACAACCCAGTGTCAAAGTTGATTAGATAACTGAACCTAAATTTTAGGGTTCCGTACTCAAAAGGTGCCAACGAAACTGTTACTAATCCTACGCTATCCGATTGTGCGTCCGTTTATCAGCGGACTTGTCTGAATTCAATTTATTTAACTAGTAAATTGACCTTTTTTTCAGTTTTTCAATAAATAATTTATTGTGCACCCAAGTAAATTATTTTAGTATTTAACAAACATATATAAATAAAATCGGAAACAAGAATTTTTGTAAGTAACGGTAAAACAGCGGCTAAAAATATCAAAGGAATAGACGGAATTTGAAAGATTTTTTTTTCCGAAGACTCTATTATGGTGCAAAATAGGGACCATTTTACCATTTTTCGCCCTAATCTTTGTCTATATTCATATATTATGGTGTTATAGAACCCTTTTCATACTAGTCCGATACCCACTTGGCCAGCTCTTTACTGTGTACCTATAATTCTGTGAACTTCAGTGCATACGCGGTTAAAGCCATTTGCTATTTGGAAACACTCGAATTATTAGAAATATTTCCTAATATAGAGAAGAATACACGTTACAATTTTACGATGAAGATACACAAAATACAAACAGATTTTTTCCATGTACAATATTATGTAGCACGTTCCTAATAAAAAGCTCCCGTGTTCTTGTATAAATTCATATAGCTAAAGATATTCATGGAGCTTATCCTCTCGAGGACGGGGCGTGACTTGATGAAACACACATAATGTTATTCCAAAAAAAAGTTAGTTTCTTTCTTTTATTTCGTGTCTTATTTCTACTAAGGATACTCTGCTTTAATATTTAGTATACAAATGTATAAGAGAAATTTGCTTCGTTCGTGCTGATCTTAGATGTTTTTGATATATTTTTATGATTTTGATATTCTGTAGTCTTTTCTCACTTCTAAGCAGCTGAATCTATCTTGATCGCCTTCAGTATGAAGCATATTTGTGCTTTGAAAAAGGACATAATATAATGTTATTTTTATCACATTAAAATATTATTCATAAAGACGACATAAGAAATAAGTTTTTGGCTTTTTACTATATCATGCAACTACTGCTAAGGATCATATTATGGAATAGTAATAAATAAAATAGCCTCAATAACTAAACGGTAGAACGGCTCCGCTCCGTTTACGTGACAGTTGCTGGTTCGATCCTCACCTCCTTGGGTTGTTGTCGTACTCACAGCGCAAGCTACGAGCTTATTTGGTGGAACAATAGGAATACTAGTAATCCCTTGAAGAAGTAATCCTAATATTCTCTTTAAAAAATGTACCGCAAATATACGAAGAAAGACAAAATGTCTTATATGAAATTCATTTTTTAATAAAACTTGTGTCATGTTGTGAAATCGAAAAAAGATTTATTAAGAGCTCGGTAACTCTATTTATTCGTTCAGGCATCGCATCATCCGATATGACTGGGTAAGTAGGTCAAAATGTAGGCTACGTTTTATTTTATGAAGATACTTTTAAAAGAGTATTTTTTTTATGAAATGCGACCACACCGAGGCTGTATTAATATGGTTCTATCATATCCACTCAGAACATTAGAATTTATTTTGATTTATTATTGTATTAGATAATTAACATCTGTTAGTTTCAATAGCATTAGCTTTATTAATAGTTTGATTTTCCTAATTAGCCTATGGACTTTTCTAATAAATTTATTTAAGAATCAATTATGAACATACACAGGGATACATAAGCACGTACAAAAACTGAATAATCATTATATTATTATTTCATTTTATCACAATAATAATAATTATTATTAAAAATATACACATAATTTGACGATTGTCGTGGCGCAGCGGTAGTGAACCTACTACGGTAGGTTGCAATGATGTTGTTTTGATGATACAGGCAGTTTTTTCCTGTGTGGGTTTTGAACTCGTGCCTGTGTATTATTTCAGACCCCGATACAAGATATTACTATTCTAATGTGGGCGTTTAGCGTTTATTACTTTATTTTAACTAATATGTATACTATAAGCCCGCCTTTTGTGCACTTTGTGCAATAAAGTATAAATAAATAAATAAATAAATAAAATATGTAATAATAATGGCTCTTAACTCTCTTAGGTAAGAAAACACTCTTGTTTATAAGAGAACATAGACATCTTCCCCCACCACTAGCCCGTACACATATTTCCTAGCTTTGTGAAACACTAATAATGCGTATGTCTATCTATCTATCTGTCTATCTATTCGTATGTCTATCTGTCTATCTATTCGTTTGTGATAAACTCAAATCTACTAAGCGATCAAGTCGAAAGTGAAAAATTCAAGCCGAATTCTTGTTTCTATACTCAAACCAGTCTTGTGCCAATTTCTATACTCAGAGCAGTCTTGTGCCAATAAATAATAAAATTGAATTTCATAGATTTTAAATAATGTTGAAGCTGTTTAAAATTTCATATATTATGTCAGAATACAACAAGTTTACACGGTGTCCTGGTATTTATAACATTCACTCATATTACCGCATACAATATTACTAATTAGCAAGTGTACTATATTCCGTGCTCAGCCCACATTTCAAGGATTGCGTCGAGATCGTAATAACATCATTTCGCCGGGATTACTCTCAAAACAAAAAAGGGTAATTTTAGAACGAAAAATGTAGGAGCTATAAAAGCCTTGTTGTATAACAGAGTGGGTTTTCGGTCAAGGGTCTCAATGTTTCTCATATCGGAAAAGGAAATATGCATAATTTACGCGGTGCTCTGAACCTATAAATATTGAGAGTATTTTTAGCTTCCCGAGGCTCAAGTTTCAGGTAAAATCAAATATCAAGAGGATTAATAATACCTCTTTTGCGAATACTGAAATAGAGTTTTAAAATACTACTGAACAATACGACTAATGCGTTCTATTTTTATATATATGTATTATTAAATGAGATTAATATTATTTTAACATAGGATTTGGCTTGTTATTAAGTACTATTATCTATTTAATAATATAAAATTGGTATAGGTATGTATATAAATATCGTGTTTTATAAGGGTTAAAGAAGACATACAAAATAAAATAATATGGATGTAAGAAATTTAACGTTACAGAAATCTTAGTATTAAGATACTAGAAATCGCATATTCACGTGACCTTGCCGCCGCATTTGTGACTTATGAGCCATGAGCGGAAGCATCAGTGTCATTTATTGACTTTGCTTACCGTTGCTGTATAATTTATTAAATATCCGTAGCGGTGCTAGCACTCAAAGCAATGAAATGTGAAACTTACGATATCGTCGTTCTCTGCGTATGTAGTATTTACAGCATGGTTGGGAGAAATCTAGAAGCAAGGCGGCGACACGTGTTTTCTAAAAAATAAGTGAATTATAGCATTTGTAGTAAGTCCTTAAATATTTTACTCTAAGAGGAAAAATAACAGTCAGCCAATAGTTTCATGAATATTTTTAATAAAAACCGCAGTAAACACAAGACGAAATGAGATATCTTTAACAAAAGATTCATTTCTTATAGATCCGATGCAATAACAGCGTCGATATTGCCTCTGTGTTGAGCATCTCTAATGAAATGCCATTAAAAGGAAAACTAATAACTAAAAGAAAAAATATCAAGGATATGGCTTCTTCTTAGTGGTGATATAACTTACGTACAATATATTTTATATATTATATCAATAATGATATCAAATATATTTTATCAATAATGAGTACTGATGAACCAACATATTATCAATGAAATAGTGAGTGTTTTTTTTTACTTTATAAAATAAACTTTGAAAGGACGGTGAATGTGCGGATTGAATAATTTTATTTCAATTAAAATTATAGGCTTTTTATTTATATGGGGTATTAAATTACAATATTAAATCTACAATAAATATTTGCTTATATTTGTTTTACGCTAATCGAAGTAACGTCGTTTTTGGTGCAATGAAAAAAATATTTTCGGAACATTTGCGTATTTTTGTTTTCAGAAAAAAAATAAGGGCTTGACCAGAGTAATACACTCGCACAGATTACTGACGTGATGCAGAATACCCCTACTATTGAACTTAGTTGCAACAGTATTAGGGGCCTTAACTCTGATACCTTTTGTCATATTCACTTTCTTTTTCTAAATCAAATAAATCCTACAATAAAATAAATAAATAAAAAAAATAAACGCTACATACTCAACGGCCCCCAGTAGGATAATTATATCCTGTGTCGGGGTCCGGAAACATTCACAATGACAAGGACAAACACAACCAGACCGGAAAACATGCCTGTACGATTAATACAAACATCTGCTCCGAGCTGGAATCGAACCCGCAACCGTCGAGGCTTAAGGCAGACTCGCTACCCACAACGCCATAACGGTGTACAATAAATCTCCATTTATATTTAATTAATACTTCATCCCTGCTTTAATATAAAGATTATTTATAAAGGTCGTATATAAGCTTTAGTTAACTATTTTCTCATTTTTTCTCAAATATAGCGAAGGTAATTACTCCTCCATAAGCTGTATATAATAAACGCGATGTTCTCCGACAGAGGGCGCACACTTGCGCTGATCATAATAAATGGCATCCATAAATTAATAACGTTAATACCATCAGCTGTTAGTGTCTTTCAAACAAACTAAAGCTAGCTAGTTAACTTTGAAAATAGATTTACATTATACGCTACAGATACAACTAAACACGATTCTGTCTGGAATTTGCAAGCATTTTTTTCAATACGTATTCGATTACCTTGCTTTTATGTAAATCGCAAAAATTTCTTTCAATTCAGTATTAAAACCGCCACATAGTCGTAATTCTTTTTTGAATACCTACAGATGTCTTTAAAAAAGTATGTCTTAATTTTATACAATTTTTAATTACATTTTATAACAGAAACTTCTCACCATATAAACATTACACACTCAACGGCCCCCATTAGGATAGTAATATCCTGTGTCGGGGTCCGGAAACATTCACAATGACAAGGACAAATACACCCAGACCGGAAAATATGCTTGCATGTTCAATACAAACATATTATGCTCCGAGCGGGAATCGAACCCGCGACCTGTGGCGTTTAAGGCAGGTTCGCTACCGCTGCGCCACAACGTCGTCAAACTTATATTTTTTATATTTTTATAAAAAATATTAGTTATGCTTTTTCAAGTCATTACTAATACTTCTATTGCCAAGGAGGTCAAGTTCTAACCTGCAATATTAACGGAGCGGAGTCGACTTTCTTGTTGAGCTGTTGAGGTTTATCTTGGCAAAAGTCATATATTCGATCAGCAACATGTATTGGACAAACTTTAAACAAAAGATAAAGATACTATATGTACTTACTTTATTTTTTAATAGAATGGGCAATACACGGAAACCTTTACAAAATTATGTTACTGCGGGCGTACAATTATTTAACAGGCTGTAAAGAAACATAGCTTATTTAATGGAGCGTAAGAGGCCAAACTTCGACCAATAATTCTAGACGGCAAGTAATCCTCCCTATAAATCTTGCTGACCGACTCCAAAAGACATAAAAGTCAGGCCTAATTTACCGCTAAAGATAATGATACAATTGCAAATTATCCGAGGGATTCACGTTGAACCGTTGTTTATCTTTAATCACCCTTTACTTTTTTCCCTCTTTCACCCCTTCTGAAGTGGGGATTAGGGTACCTAAATTACTGCCGAGCTGGGATAAAAACAGGCGGGTGTTAAATAAAAAGTGACATGTTACAACATAATGTTTGCATAATTAAATCATTGAGCACTTTCGCCATGATACATTTTTATTTAGTGGAAAAATATTTATTAATATGTCTTTCGAAGTAAATGCAACTAAAGTGCAATATATACTTGGATATTTTTTTCTGTATTTATTAATAACTAGCTACTTCGCTTTTGCCAGCGACTTCGCCCTCATTAATAACGTCTTTAATAAGAACTGACCTGAGCTCTGACCCGACACAGAATAACAAACATTAAATTTCATTTTTATTTAAATCGAATCAACAGCCTAAAATCATCTTATCATCTCCCGTTTCAACTCCTTAAAGCCTTTTTTTGCATTAACAAGTAGCCTATGTCTTTTCTCGGGCTCTAGACTATCTGTGTACCAAATTTCATTTGCATCGGTTCGGTAGTTTTGGCATCAAAGCGCGACAGAAAGAGAGAAAGGCAGAGAGAGAAAGAGATTTACTTTCGCGTTATAATATTAGTGAGGATTTGTTGGAATAATTTTATCCATAAACCAGATAAAGATTTCATTGTCTTTGAAAATGTTTCGAATGATGAATAAATCAGTTTTGACCCAATTTGAGTCCAGCATCCTTTGTAGAGTAAAGGGATTATGTTAAAAGTAATATAATAAGTAATATAAAAGGAACAAAAGAATTATGAAATAGCAGATATAGCAAAAAAATTGTTAAAATGTTGATGAAATATTCAGATTATGTAACACAAACCGATGCTCAGTGTGCTTTTTTGCAAGTTAAATTTATATTTGTAAACGAAATATCAAATTTAATCTTATACATAGAAAAGCATTTCACATACAATAAAAATTGTATTTTATATACTCACTATACACTATACATACTAAATAAGCTTAGTTTAGTAACATCAAATGCTCTTAAAATCTCAAAAGATTTAAGCGTCTTTATACGGGACGAGGTAGGCCAATATCTTTTAGTTTTAATGCAGACTCGGTAAACGAAATTATGCGGTGGCACGTAGTCTTATTTACCCTATCCGACCTAACTCATGATTTTGCTTATCTCGTGTCGGGATCGGGAAATTTAAATGTGATTCAAACTCACCCCATCTAGTGCTTGTGTAAACGCGAATTTGTACCCCTTCAGCCGATATCTTGAGTGGCGAATTGTTTGAGTGAAAGGTATTTGAATGATTGAATAAACGCTACATGGGATTTTCTATATTCTAGTCTTTCTTTTGAACTTATTGGAATATGAGAATTAATTCAATTTATTATGTATATACGAGTTCATATATAAGAATCAAAATTATTTTATTATAGTTGTTTCAAATTTAATCAAACTCAGTAAATTATATTAACGTAGATAATCATTATGGTAACTAACTTTTAATAGAAATTGTATAAATATAAATTGCCCCCCAAACGTAACAAAACGTTTGTAATAAGCAAAACACTCAAACTAAATAATTAATTTTATTGAGATTTGATTAAATAAATTTTAAATAAAAATTATTGTTCAAAACCCAGATGAAGTTATTTAAACTTATTATTATAGTTCAACAATTTATATTTGTCATTCTTATCAAATTAAAATAATGTAAATTCTTTTAAACCTAAATATTTTTAGACATCCAGGGATTTTTACATAATTTTGCGATTTTGATTTATTCTTTCTATTTTAACAGAGATCGTAAAAAAACATATAAGCATTGAAACGAACTTTTTTATTTGATGTACAGTCTTTTGCCCGCGACTACGTCGTCGTCGAATTTCGTACTCTTATAAAATCATTTATTTTTTCGAAATGCTTTCACAAACGCACACAAAAGGTAAAAATTCTAAAAATGATTGTTGTGCAACAATAAAAAAACTTATATAGAAAACGAAACCATTTGGTTCAAAATATTTTTCATATATGGACGCAAATAAGCAATACCATGTCAACCCACAAAATTGAAAAAACTGAAGCAGAAGTGTTGGTAAATGGCTGAAGAACATTTTTCTTTAATATTTGTAGGGTTTTAAGCTTTAAAACTTCTAAAAATCAATTTTTTAATCATGCAATTTATGTATTATTTTAAACGTTTTAGGTTATATTATATACGAAATATGCAGTTTGTATGCTTATTTTATGCGAAAATAAGTAAAATAACTTACATAAATCTGAAATTGCCAAAAACTTGACCAATACATAAATAAATCATATAAAGCAAGTTGTTCAAAATTTTCAAACGCGTTTTTCTCGAAATGACATTCGTGTGGGTTGACATGGTATTGCTTATTTGCGTCCGTATACAGATAATACCAAAATAAAATAAAAACATTTATCAGCTAATTCTATTTATAGTCGTTTAATTTTATTCTCGCATGTTTGGAATACAAAATTGAGTACATTCCAAAGTACTCGTTTTAGTGGAAACGCTATAACTTTTCCGGGTTCCCTAATCTGAAATTGTTTTCCAGTTTGTCTAGTTTGTGGCTAAAACAATTATACGTTAAATGTCCCTAAATACTTTACCGACAATGCGGTCGACTATATTTGAACATTAAGAGACCCATATGACTAAACTCTTCGACAACGGCCATTGTTGGTATAATAAAATTTTAATGGAGCTATTGATAAATGCTTGTGCATGTTATTTAAATCTCACCCGTATCGTAAGAGCTCAATGTATCCTAGAATAATAATTGATATGAAATATAGATACAAAACTAAAAACATTAAATAAATAAATAAACGCTACACACTCAACGGCCCTCATTAGGATAGTTATATCTTGCGTCGGAAGTCCGAAAACAATTTTTTTAATTTTTTTAATGTTATAAGTTGGCAAACAAGCATACGGCCCACCTGATAGTAAGTGGTTGCAGTAGCCTATGAGCGCTTGCAGCACCATAAGTAGGTGCCACTCACGCGTTGCCAACCTCGAGATATTGGTTCTTAAATCTCCTCTGCCCAGTAATTTCACTAGCGTACAGCGCCCTTCAAACCGGAACACAGTAATGCCTAAGCACTACTATTTGGCAGCAGAATATTTGACACTGCAGTGGTACCTACCTAGCCGGCCTCTTGCAACGATAGACCTACCACCAGTGTGATTAATTGCACTGGTGCAATAATCTCTGCTGTGACAGAGACAAACATACACAACGATAAGGATAAATACACCCAGATTGGAATCCATGGCTGTATGGTCAATAAAAACATCTTCTCCGAGTGGGAATCGCACCAGCGACCTGTGGTGCTTAAGCCAGATTCGATACCGCTGTGCCACAACGTCGTCTTCCTTGGTTAAACTACACAATCTTTACTAATTTCAACAATTATAAATTAAAACCTTTGACACCTCATTGTATGCTAAAATCCGTCAAGCAGTTTAGACAAAGTGTGCCAAAGAAGTCTATGGCAGCCATAGAGTTGCTAAATAGAAAAAAATAACTTCACATATTGTAAAGTATAAAGTCCGTAAAAATCAATCAGTCTTTATTAAAAGAATATTAGCAATGCTTTTTCAAGGCATATTCCTATTGCCCGTCCAAATAAGCTCGAAGTTTGCGCTAGGAGTGCTAGTGACAATAGCCCAAGGGGGTCAGGATCGAAAACGCGACTCTCACTTTAACGGAGCGAAGTTAGCTATTCTACGATAAGCTATTGAGGCTTCAAAAGTCTGATATAATATAAAACAAAGAATCAAAACTATCATACCATTAATTACAGTCACAATCAACAAAATTTGTTTCAGTTAATAAATAATATTATAATTATACATCGTGCTTACACATTGATATATTAGGTTTTTACTATGAAACTTCTTGGCATCAATCAGCAATCTAACGCAATTTTTAGAGCTGTCAGGTCTAAATAATTCTGAAAAAAAATTAATATCTTACCCACTATACTATCGTCTATTGTAGTATTTTAAGTTTGCACAGCAACCCTAACGTAAAGCTATTCAAAGTTTATTTAGTTATTGACTGTTTTAAGTAATTATATGACTTTAATTCATTAATTATATTCTTCCAACCAAACAATAGGTTCAATAGAATTCCAATGCATTGTATGTTACTCTTTATTACAAAACTTACGTACAACCGTGTAGAATTATGCTGTCCAGAATCTCTTTTGTTGTGGGTATAATTACAATTTTCAATACACCACCCCTAATTTACATGCTGCAGACTGGTGACATCTGTATAAAACATCACCTACAATTTTAAACTAAACCTTAATAGTATGAGAATAGATTACAAAATTATTAAGCTAATTCTAAAGCAATGAAATAGATTAATATTGCAATTCATTGAGCATGGTATTCGATGATTTGTATTTATTAGAACTGTCGATATTACGATAAGTTACGCTAATTAAGGAACGATGTATATTTTAGAAATTTCAAAAAGAAAATCTACTTATTTTAATAATACATAAATATATTTTGTATTCTTTTTTATATCCTAAATATAATATTATAAAATGCGATCGTGAATTCATTTGTTACATTTTCACTAAAATTTTTAAACACGTTGACATATGCTTAAAAAGTATAAAGGGCATCTCTTATACAGAAAAAGTATTATCTCCGAAGGAATAATAATATTTAAGATAATAGTCCCATAATGCTGAAAAATTAAACATTTTATGTTATTTTTATTCTGCAAAAAAATCTTAAACTAGATCACAGATTGTACAACACTTTCTACGCATATCTGTTACACCGAATGCACTCGCCTGTACATCGATTACTAATGCATTGTGGCGAAAGAAAAAAAAAAGAATAAATCACGCGCCACCCGCAACTGTAACACAGAAACCGTTTTACGTCAATCGACCTGTCCTAACAGTTGTGGCTAACATTTGCGTGGTATAAACGTCAAGGTAAAAATTGTGCAATTATTATATCTATTTAATATAGGTTCCGTAGTTAAAAACACTGTTATAAATCTATAAAGAAAAGTATTTTAGTAACAATTAAAAATTACAGAATTGAAATGGAGTGAAACACGAAACTATAGAAAGATGTACAAAATATTAAAAAAGGCATAAAAAATTTATTTAGTTTATTTTTACGTGCAATGACGACGTTGTAGCGCAGCAGCAGCGAACGTGCCTTAAACACCACATGTCGCCGGTTCGATTCCCGCTCGGAGCATAATATGTTTGTATGGACCATGCAAGCATTTTTTCCGGCCTGGATGTATTTGTCCTTGTCTTTGTATGTGTTTCCTGACTCCCGACACAGGATATCACTATCCTAATGGAGCAATTAAATGTACAGCGTTTATTTATTTATTTAATATTGAATAATATTTTTTGTGGAATAAGCTGTTTATTCTAACACTCATGAACGTTCTCGATATTTTTTACGGAATGCTAAATAAAGACATGAATATTTATCACAGTAACCACAATTCTACTAAGGTTTGGAAGTACGGCAAATGGTACCATTAATTCAATAATATACTCGAAGGATTCAGAAAGTACCATAAACTGAACGAAAGCTTATTGAGGAGCTTACAACATTTTTACCGTAGTATCATCTTTCTAATAAATTATTTTAGTATAGAGATGTTTACGACGTTGTAGCGCAGCGGTAGCGAATCTGCCTTAAGGGCCACAGCTTGCAGGTTCGATTCCCGCTCTGAGCAGATGTTTGTATTGACCATACAGGCATGTTTTCGGGCCAGGGTGTGTGTGTGAGGTGTCTTAATGGGGGTCGTTGAGTGTGTACGTTTTTTGTTTATTTTTGTATGTTTCTTTATTATTCAAACTAAAAACTCGTGAACTTCTGAACAAACTTTGAAGTAGCTTACACTTATTAAGACGCGTTAATTAGCATCATATATCGGTACGAACGGTATCAATTTCATAATTTTGCACAGTCAACAACATTTATATTTGTAATGTAATAAAATTAATATAACTATAACGTCCATATTATTCTGTCGAAATCACAAAAACCGTCATCAAAAAGCATGTGGGAGACACATAAAAGCGTTAATATGACATGATTAACGCGAAATTGTTCCACGAATATGATCGTTATTGAATATTTTCGTTAGATACACGAATATGCCTTTATTGAAACATAATAATAAATTTCAATTATGACAGACGTTTTATTATTATATGGTGTGGAATTAAGGAAATTATGATAAAAAGAGTACTAATGTAGTGTACATAGGAATAATTATATATTATATATAGATAAAATATATTTTTATATATTGACTAAAACAGACATCAATGTGACTGGTGGTCATGATAGGCCTTTTATTTCAAGAGGCTTGGTAGGTACCATTGCAATGTCACATATTCTACCGCAAAGCAGTAGTGTATTTTGCATTATCGTATTTCGGTTTGAAGGACACTGTAGCTTATGAAATTACTGTGCAAAGGAGATTAAAGAACCCATATCTCGTGTTTGGCAAGGCAAGGCAAAAAGGTACAAATGTTTAAAGCGCTCACAGGCAACGACAACCGTTATCAGATCAACGGGTGGGTCGTATGCTTACGCGGATTTAAATTCAAGTGCTTATTTGTTTTGAATTCACTTCGTTTTCTGAGTAATGTCCATCTCGAGAAAACATGTACGATTTTGAAATAATTTCCAAAACACTATATCTGCCACAACAGAGAGCTAAACAGTGTAGCAGCTTACTTTCCCTTACCAAGAGCCTTGGTTTGCAAGCAATTAAGAATGCGCTCGGAGCGCTGCCTCCATCTCCGATGACGTCCTTAGCCGTGGTTCAGCTTCGCACGAGGCACCCTAAGGACGGAATCAAATTTGAGCCCCGTGAGGGCTGCCCCTTTATCACGGCTGAGTCTCTAGTACTCGGCCCTCTCCGCCCGGTGACGCTGTTAAGGACAGTAGGGCCAACAGCAATACACAATCCGAAAAAAAAGCAAGCAATTCGTTGTCATAAATTGAAGAGTCCAGTTTTTATTTACGAAAACCTTAATCTTTAATCTGATCATCAAAAATTATATCAATTATAAACGTATCCAGAAATCAACAAGATCGACTATTTATAATCACATAATTTACACAAAAAACAACCGAATTTGGGAACTTCCTACTTTTTCAATGTATATATTCTGGTGGTTTGAATGCCTTTGGGATGTGAGAATTTGAACAAGTGCATATGAGATTTTGAAGAGTTCAAATTGTATTTGCAATTCCTCTTGCATCGTGAAATGGAAGCATGACAAGTATGCAAGCATGATCAGAAAGTTATTTACATCCAATATCCAAATTTTATTACCTATATAATGATTCCTGTGGGTTATAAAAAAAGGTGCTACGTATTCATTTGAAATTTGATATATTGCATCTTATGAAACCTTATTTACTTAAGCGTTTAATTTCTCTGTGGAGCCAAGTAGTTCTTAGATCATTGCAGACAATGTCGCAGGCAAAGGCTACTATTAACAAAGATATATTAAAATCAAATTAAATAAAAATTAAAATTTCGTTACTTATTCTTATATCATGACGATTGGCAAGCAGGCATACCGTCCGCTTGATGGTAAACAGTCACCGCGATTTATAAGCGCCATAATAGTTGAAGCATGTGTGTTCGACCTACGCTACGATAGTTGAAGCCCTAAGTGTTGCCAACCTTAGAGATAGGAAGGAAGGGATGAGAAGGAAAAAAAAGGAAGGGTACTGGGAGGTTGGGAGATAGGGCCTCCGGCACTCTCATTCATGAACAGAACTCTATTGTTTTACGTTGATGTTCTATAAGAGGGTAGTGCTTCGACGGTCGAGCCGGCCATTTAGTGCTAGGAAAAGCATGGCTCTACAACTACAGGATATTTTTATGTAGTATTATTATAATTAATGTAGTTTCTTTAAAATATTATATGTTATATCTAATGCTTTATTGGCACTAAAAGACTCAAATAAACGAACCGTAATAAAAAACAATATTATTGTGACACAGGAAATACGCAAAAAATATACTTATAACAGATTAGCTGACTAACGAAATATTAACTAGATCCGATAATACAAATCTATTTGATCAATACAGTTACGACAACATAAAATATTTGCCCATCCCGTTAGCCAAATATCAACCTTATTACAAAGCTTTTACTAGTAAATAAATAGAGGCCGGTATTAGGCAGCATTATGTTATGATCTATATTTAGAATAAGCATTTTGTCTGTGCGTTGCGTGTAAACAGATATTTCTAATATTTTTTTTGCAATCAAAGCTGCACTACACCATTGTTTCTTCACTAATATGACAATAATCTGAGTTAAAATCCATTAGATTTTTTACCTTCTAGTGCATTTTTTTATTCTAAAGATATAATACGTTTTGGTTATAAGTTACAAAGTGTTTGTAACATAAGTATTTTGACTATATTTGTTAAAATCGATATATTTAGTATTGTACAAAATCTCTGACAAACAGATTACTATGACTGTATTTTACAAGCAGCAAAGTATTATATATGATATTTTTGAACATAAATTAATTATTAAAGATATTACTAAAATCTTAGTCTGTGCTTTTAAGCGATTTTTTATTATTTTTACTTACTCTTTATACTCAGGTGAACTCAATCAATCAAGTTATGAATCAAAGCTTAAAAATATTAACAGACAAAAGTCACGTGCGATAACTAGTCAAGTATATTTAAAGCAAGGTACAGCTAGTTTAAGCTTAAGCCGGTTTCGTCCCACCCTATTTTCTGATGGAGATTTATGTCGGGGGATCAAAAGTTTGCAACCCTGCGCACTACATCAACATTTATTTCTAATATAGATACTAACTTCAGCACGTGAACTCGTTCATTGAATTTTTTGATAATATTTTATATCATAGTCTTTTAGATATCAAATTAAAATAACTTAGGCAAACATCTCAATAATTAAATTACAACTGCCCCTTTATCACGGCTGAGTCTCTGTACTCGGCCCCCTGCCCGGTGACGCTGTCAAGGCCAGTAGGGCCAACAGCAATACACATTCCGAAAAAAAAAAATTGGTCTCAATTTTATTTTTAATTTATTTTGATCCTTCTTAATAAACCAACAGTTATAGTTACTAAGTACGTAATTCTAAATTTAAATTTACTTATACTTCTTTTCAGTCCTTAAGATATATTAATTGTGTCCAATAAATTCAATATTCTTTAATACATTAACTAGATATCGTAAAATGGTCAAAGTTTTACGTATTCAATTTGTAAAAAAATGTCAAAAAATGTCTTCAAAATTCATGCAGAGGCTTATAAAATGGCATTGAAATTATAAATTATAATATGATATGATAACGATATAAAATATACCAATTTATTTCACAGCCTATATTTTAATTTTACATGAACTCAGAAATATAAAATTATGTCTTACGTGAGAGAACATGACTAAAGTATATTTTATTAAATGATCATAATATTTTATAACAGGTTGTAATTCATTTAATCATCATAAGGTATTACTTTAACGACACTCCATGTTATGAACGCTTTATGTATTGCAATTTATGAAGCTATGAAATATTTTACGTTTACTAGACGAACCTGCGTTTTATACAGCAAACACAGTTGTTGTGGCGTGAAGAAACGCCGCACCTTGTTCAGTACTCAGAGTTTACGTGAATCAGTTTTAATAACTGCTTCGATGTGATCCCTGGGATTTAGGTCACAACGAAGCTCCATCCCAAGCATGGTGATACTGCTTCGTATCAACAACGAAGTGCCAGATAGCGAAGGATGAGGGGAGAATGGTGACTTTTTAGTAGTGAACGCGCAAGCCTGAGTCTTCTTGGCATTGAAAACAATCAAATTGTCAGCACCCCATTTGACGATGAGATCCAACATCCGATTGATTTCAACGACAAGACTCTCGCGTCTCACTTCGGTGTCTGCACGCCCAGCGGCTGCGTGCCCGTAATATCCTGCATGCACAGTATTGTCGTCTGCATAGCAATGAATGTTTCCAAGAGGAAGCATATCATTGATATGCAGCAGAAAGAGTGTAGGGGACAGCACTGAGCCCTGAGGTACACCAGCATTCACTGCGTATGTTTGTGAAGCGTATCCGTCAACAACGACACGGAGACTGCGCTTGTGCAGGAAGCTGCCCACCCAGTCGCAGAGCTGAGCTGGCAGACCGTATGCCGGGAGCTTGGACAGAAGACCATTGTGAAGTTACTACTATTACTATCTACTATCTAGCTACTTTAATTTACGGAAAATATTAGCAAATCTTAAGAAATTCATGATAGAAATAAATAAACGCTACACTTAACAGCACCCATTAGGATAGTAATGACCTGCGTCGGGATTCAAAAACATACACAATGACAAGGACAAACACACCCAGATACATGCCCATATGGTCATTTCAAACATTTTTCTTCTGTGGTGCTTAAAGCAGGTTCGCCACCGCTGCACCACGTTTAAAATGTTACATCCATTAAATAATAGACAACCGCTGTGGAGTGTTCATAGCTAGGCGGCCTTTAGTCTCAGCGGTCGTGGGTTCGATTGCGCTCGGGGCGCATACTTGAATTGATTTTGCAGATATCTGTCTCGGTCTGGTCGTTATCCTGGAGGCTCACTCCACCTCTAAGAACACGTTAAGCTGTCGGTCCCGGTTGCTATCTGTTCCGACAATAACCGTTAACTCTTGTTGGGTAATTTGCTCTTATCCATTGAGTCACTGGTTTGACATTGGGTTTTCGAGTTGCGGGTTGCAGAGGTCAGATGGCATTCACTCGGTGCAAAAACCGTTCACCTGCCAAATCCGGATAAGATTAATAAGCAGACCCTGAGTAAAATACCGGCATTAATGCTAGAAAGAAGACGATCCATTGACCAATAATAATTGTCCTGTCCCATGCTACCAAAACATTACTGTAAGTATCAAGTATTAAAATACGAGAAAAACCCAAAGTACATGTTGGCCTACAAACCATTTCTAGTATAACTAATGTTGTGAATAAGCAGTTTTTTATCGCGTCTGAATCAAAACATCCCCCCGTATTTGCCATTCACTAGCACTATTTATTTATACTCGTCATGTTTAATGATTGGGGTTACTTTGAATCCGTTGAATTAAAAATGGATTCCTCACATTCCCTTTATTAGTAGATTGTAATATTAGTGTTTGAGAATAAATCATTAAAACGTTATTTTAAGGTTCATTTTGTGTTCAATATTATAATTCTTGAACTCACTGCTTATCGGAATAGTAGGTTTGCTATTGTTTCCCTGCGGTCGAGAGGTTTATATTATTAATGAATAAAGGGACAATGTTAGTTACGACTTGTATATGTGAGAGTTGGTTTGATTTATTTAATTTTAATACGATGTTACAATATAGATGAAAGAGGTTGTAGTCTTAATCATCACTACATAGTATAAAGCAAAGTCGCTTTCTCTGTCCCTATGAATGCTTAAATCTTTAAAATTACCCAACGGATTTTGATGCGGTTTTTTAATAGATAGAGTGATTGAAGGGGAAGGTTTATATGTATAATAATATCCATTAAATAGTGGAGAAAAATTTTTTTTTTTTTGAGGTTTCTAATGTGATGTCGTAAATAATTACATTTAACGCGTGCGGGCCACGGGCTGTAATAAATAAATCAAAACTACTGGATCGATTTTATTCATTTTTTCAGTGAATGACATAGGCTATATATTTTATACCCGTGCGAAGCCGGAGCGGGCCGCTAGTATAATATGCAACTGGGTTTTGACATCTGTCGTACCTGACATGGTGCGTTTTTATTCAGGGGATCATGGACGGTCGTTGTTCGAGGCAGCTCCTATGCCGACTGGTGCACTGATTGATAAAATTATCATGGCAGACCCAAACACCAACCACGCAGGGTTCAATCTAGCGGGTTCTCTTTGTTTATTGCTGTAAAATAAATATTTTTTAAAAATATGAATCTGTAATACATATAAGTGATAAAGTAAGTATTGTTTTTACTATACAAGTATAACAAATATAAAAACATCTACTACATTAAATTAAAATTAAAAATTCCATACTTTAATTAAAAATGTGCTGGTAATATTAATGAAATAGTTAATTAAAAGAAAATTGTTACACTTAATCTTAATAAGCGTCGTCACACATAACAGGCTATATTTAAAATCCTTAAATTTTTTAAAAAGAAGCAAAAAATAATCAAACGAGACGTTTCCAAATTGGTTCATCCGACCAACTCGCATTTCAAAACTGAAACACAAGTTGAATTTACAACCACAAAATTAGTTTTTGATGGACAGAAATGTTATTCGTTCAGCTAGTTAGCTACCGAAAATAACGCGATGACAACAGACCGCCTTTAGCTAAGAAACTTTACACTAAAAAGTTGCAGAGGCGTCGCTTCTTCTATTAATATACTAAAATAGAATGTATACTAACCATGGCCGTGTTTTGAATAATGTGCTATGTGTGATTTAGCATGTTATACATATATCATAATAAAAATATTGTCTGTAATTCTTCGTGTGTTCACTTTGCACTAGACGTCACGTCAAACTTTTATTAAACAACTTCTTCATTTCTCTTTACTATGTCGATGTTTAATTAGTCGGTAAATGTTAAATAGTGATTCAATTTAATTCAATTCTTAGATTAATTAAGGCATTTTTTATGTTACTAAGTTGCCAGGCAAGCATACGGCCCACCTGATGGTTGCCGTTGCCTATGACCACGTGGCCCATCTCGAGATATTGGTTCTCTCCTCCTTTGCCTTTACAGTGCCGTTCAAACCGAAACCCAATAATGCCAAAGACACTACTGATCTACCTAACCGACCTCTTGCAACAAAAGACCTACCACCATGTTGTACAAGAAATCATTACAAAATAAACGCTGCAGAAATCTTAAAACACCTTACGCTTCATTGGGCTGTATAGCTGTAGAACTTAATGACACCGTTGTGGCGTTGTGGGTAGCGCGTCTGCCTTTAGTCTCGATGGTTGCGGGTTCGATTCCCGCTCGTTGGAGATGTTTGTTAAAATTTCTGTCTCGGTCTGGGCGTTTGTCCGTAGGTCTCCCCACCGTTCCTCGGAGAGCACGTTAAGCTGTCGGTCCTGTTTGTTATCATATAACATCTGATAATAATCGTTAACTCTTGATAAGTAAATTGCTCTTATCCAATGAGTTACTGGTTCGCCCTTAGGGTTGCGGAGGACAGACGGCAATCGCTCCGTGTAAAAACTAGTAGCCTGTAAAATCCGGATAAGAGTAATAAGCCGACCCTGGACAAAATAAAATGCCGGGCATAATGCTAAGACGAATAAGAAGTTGTAGAACTTAATGAGAAATTAATGATATTATATTAATCCTTTATGTTACCAATATTCCTTGCATATAATGTATTGAAATCAAATAAGAATAAGGTCTACTATTACTATTGCACTCGATTATTGTATTCGAAATCTTCTTCTTATCGATTGGTTAGTGGTCAACCTAGTGTCAGAGTTGTTCAGGTCGCCTGTAGGCCTCTGACTTGACTTATCGACTGTTGTCCAATTGTCAACAGCCGGGACCGACTTTTACGTGCCCTCCGAAGCACGGAGACGCTCGGTTGAAATACCACTATGCGATCACCCATCTAGTGACTGACCGCGCCTAAAGTTGCTTAACCTACTGATCGTTTACCGATCAGCGGGTGCACTCGGCTATGAGCGTCTCGTATTTGAAATGAGAAACATAAACGGTAGGTAGAGATCGTCTAGGTAGGTACCACCGTAGTCTCAGTTATTCTACCGAAAAGCAGTATACTGTGTTTCGGTTTGAAGGATACTGTAGCTAGTGGAATTACTAGACAAAGGAGATTTAAATACCATAGGCTGTGTCAACCACTTACCATCAGGTAGATCGTATGCCTGCTTGCCAACTTAGTTAAATAAAAAAAACACTGAACTTAAAAGAAATTAACAATTACCAAGGAATATTAGTAAAGATATCACATTCTGATATATTTTACGATCTCATTACAAAATCGTCGTGCGGTTAATAGAATACACCTATTTAGTAAATTTCGTATAGATAGAGCCAACGGTCTCCGAGTAAAACGACTGTGATATACGGACGGATGGACGGTCAGACGGGCAGACGGACAGACGGACAGACGGACAGACGGACGGACAGACGGACATGATGAATCTGTAAGGGTTCCGTTTTTGCCATTTGGCTACCCTAATAGTAACCACTCTATATATTTCAAAAGTAAAAGTTTAAAAAGACTTACAAAGAAATTTTCTAATAAACTACCAGCGTAGTGGAAACAGTGAGAAGAAGCGAAGCATAACTCACCAATATAGCTAGTTATGGCACAATAAATTTATTAGGTCGGTAACTTGAATTTGTGGCATTACGTGCACTATGACGTAATTGTCTAAGTTTGTAGTGCAGATGAGAATGTACTGGCTCCGACCAAATTAATACGAATGTTGTTTCGACGAGATGCTCTCCTTATAAGTCATTTAGACCTACATTGTTGGTTTAGTACTTTAAGTTTGTAACAGTTATAGCTCGGCGACTAGATATGTATAATGTTCTGCTTATTATATGAAACACACACACACACACCAACACGTAGGCTCAGTACACACAAACTTAATCTGCTTTTTAAATTAATTTACCTTTGCTTTCTTTTCTCTTTTTTAGTGTAATACAATAAGCATGATCTCTGTTACATTTAGTTTATCAGATACATTTGTTTTAGTTATTAATATTAAGAAATAAACAATATGTTACAATGTTACAGAAGAGCGGAGTCCGATGGCACAGCATTGTCATGCTTAAAAGGGGATTTCAGCCACTAGTTTTTATGTCTTATTTCTTACCAAAAATAAAGAAATTTTATTTATTATTTTATTTTATTATATTATTAGTGTTTATATTTAACTTTTATTTGCAAATCATAACCGAACTATGCAAGAACGCGATCAATAGAGAAGTAGTATTTCGAAGATGATTTTGATGCAAATTGAAAAATTTGCCAAAATTCTTCTCAACAATTGAGGAAATAAAACAACGCGTAAGGTATTTTAGGAATTTTAACCAAATACTCCAAGACCCCAATGTTTCTGTGACAAATAAAAGTTGTTCACATATCGATAATTCAGACTAAACATTTGTTGGAATTTAAAAAAATCTTCTGATAGTCAGAAAACCAGGTATTAAGCTGTACGCTGTATTTTCTAAATATTAAGTTATATTATGTATATACTAGCGGCCCGCTCCGGCTTCGCACGCGTATTAAATATATAATATATGTATATATGAAAAAATGATTAAAATCGATCCAGTAGTTTTGATTTATTCATTACTGCCCGTGACCCGCACGCATTAAATGTAATGATTTACGACATCACATTAGAAACCTCAAAATCCGTTGCATAGATTTAAAGATTTAAGCATACATAGGGACAGAGAAAGCGCCTTTGTTTTATACTATGTAGTGATTGACTAATATTTAAACGGATAATCTATCGATAACCTTTTATCAGACCTATATCTATAGTTTCATTGTGTTAATTCACAATGTATATATAATTCGTACATATTGTCGGCTTTGAGTAATCCTAATACTCGTTAAGGATCATATTCGAAGCAATAACACGATAATAAGGATCAAATTAATGTCAACAATTATCTATATATCAAATACATAATATGTGACATGAGTTCTAATTACAAGCTTAGTTTCAAAGTCAATTTCCTTCATTACGTAATTTAACGTTTGCATCATTAAATTTTAGTACGACAATAATACAGTTTGTTGTTTGTAGACAACGTTATGGAGTGGTGGTAGCGAGTCTGCCTTTAGTCTCGATGGTTGCGGGTTCGATTCCCGCTCGGGACTGTTTGTATTGATCTCACAAATATCATTTTCAATCTGGGCGTTTGTCCTTGTGGGTCTCCCCATCATGCCTCGGAGAGCACGTTAAGCTGTCGGTGTCCGTCCTTAGCCGTGGTTCGGCTTCGCAGGAGGCACCCTGAGAACGGAATCAAATTTGAGCCCCCGTGAGGGCTGCCCCTTTATCACGGCTGAGTCTCTGTACTCCCCCGCCCGGTGACGCTGTCAAGGCCAGTAGGGCCAACAACAATACACATTTGGAAAAAATCAGAAAATGCTAGGAAGAAGAAAAATAATACAGTTTGTAATCACAAATTTATAAGACTTTAATAAATAATAGCACAATGATCTTGCTGATTTAGCGATGAATGGATCCATTCGATCGAAGAAGTACTTCTTTCTAAAGTCTTATAAGTAAAATTGGGTTTAGTTTGATAAGTATGAAATCCGGAAAGAAGCGGCTTGAAGTTGAAATGAAAAGTAAGGGAACGCTTTACCTGGGATATGTCTAAATGAATAAAGTACGGTGCTACACTGGTTGGATAACCTTTAAAGAGTCTGTACAGCGCATAGATAGCCAAGCTGAGGGTCTACCATGAACTTTTAGTAACAATTCTAATGCGATCCAATTCAATTCTGGCAGTAAAACGATTCAGATTTTATGTGAGCATGACTTATAAATATATATGTACGAATTGCGATGTAGCTCAGCTTAGATTATCATTTGAATCGCAATAAGAGGTCATGGTAAACACCCTGGTGGTTTCATTGGGTACAAAGATTAAGATTACTTGGCTTAGAATTTAAAAAAATACAGTGTGCTTTAGACCACACAATTGAAGTAAAACTTTTTTAGCTAAAATTAGTCACCGAGTAAAGGCTTAATCTGTATGTCTGTCTGTCTGTCCATCAGTCCGTCTGTTTGTCTGTCTGTCTTCAGTAAATCGACAAAAGAATGAGATGAATATATATAATATAAAATAGTACGTATATTTATGTCTGATTCGTTCGTACACATTTTTGTATTTGTGTCTCTTATCTGTCGTTTTTTCCGTTGCATTCGGTTTGAAATCACAACGATTCTAAAGAAGTTTCACTTCAAAAAGATTGTTGAAAAACCGTGAGTGTTCCTCCCGAGAAAAATTACGACACACTTTTAAAAATAATCGTTACCTCAATAAACATTTTAATATCAGCTACTAGCGACTCACCCTGGCTTTACTCTGGGTACTAATATATAATATATAAACCTTCCGTGAACAATTATCTGACTGATGATTAAGGCGGCATCAAAATCCGTTTCGTGGCTTAGGAAGAGTTAGTGGAAATACGAATACGTGGAAAGCGACTTTGTTCTATTCTGTATAGAGATTTACAATCTTTTGGCAATCCTCAATAAGATTTTTGATGAAGTTTTAAAAGATATTCCGTGAATCTTTCGCAGTAATGTAGACGATCACTAAGCGACATTTATCAGAACCTTTAACCTTACTGGAATCGCTAATTTTATAATGGATATAGAGAATTTAATTGAGAAAAACAAAGCAATTGAACACTGGATGAAATTTAGCTATTAATTTAGTTTCAAAGCAATAACTAACGAAGCTAATTACGTAAACACTTCCTCAAACACGGTCTCTATAACCTAGTAAGGCTGTTTACCTTATACCAGTATATGGTATTCGCATAGTATATTGTTTTAAACAATAACCAGAGCTAGTTTGTCACTTTACATCAGAACGACAGATTCGCACCGATGAACCGGAACTAAGCCGGTTCCACAAAGCTTTGAATATCGTCAATATTGTCTTTGTTCGCAAACACAATATCTCTGACGCGTAACACGCATGGGATTTATTTAAAAAATAAACTTTGTTTTATCGGATTTCGGTATAGATTCTACCAGTTTTTATAACAACAAATAGAGTACGAAAATCTATCATATATACCTCTGTCTTTACGTTAAATAATTAATTATTATAATATTCTTTATATATTAAATTGGGTATGCTTTACATTATACAGAAAGACAAACGCTACTTTTCTATAGAAAATATTATATCTTAGATATCAAGAAGATATTATAATCTGCTTTAATGGCCTTTTAATCTGTATATAATATATATATTAATTAATTATTATCGACGTACCATTAGGTATACATATATTCCGGTATTAGTACGAAATATACGATCTGATCATTTGTAATTTGGCTTACATTAGAATACCGGTATTATTGTATAAATATCGGTATTATATTGAACTAATGAATTTAATATAGGTGTTTCCTTCTTCTTCTATAACCGGTATTTACCCAGGGTCTGCTTACACTGTTATGCTGATTTGACGGGTTACTAGTTTTTTCACAGAGCGATTGCCATCTTCCGCAACCCTAAGGACGAACCAGTAACTCATTGGATAAGAGCAAATTACCTATCAAAGTCTAACGATTATTATCAGATGCTATAATAACAACCGGGACCGATAGCTTAACGTGCTCTCCGAGGTACATAGATTTATAAGGTCAATGCATTTATCCCCTAAAGCGGGAATCGCACCCGTGGCTCTCGAAGCTAAATGCAGGCTCGCTAACAACACGCCACAACGGTCCACAGCATGTAAACTATCAACACTGGTCAGTTAAGTTTTACTCACAGCTACTACATGAATAAAAATAATAACACACGCTACACAAACGAGCTAGTACAAGCGAGTCTAAAACTAACCACATTTACATAGATCAAATCAAAATAATTGTCGTTCTATTCGGTCGTTTGCATGAAATAATGCTTAATTTCAATTCTGTTTACTTAAACTATATGTAAACTTGTATGGAACATTGCCAATAAACTTCAATAAACTATTATAGCTCGTTGTAGGGTGCATCGATGGCTTTCATATTGATTATGCTAATTTTATTATCGAAATTTCATTCGTCACGCTGCTATATGAGACCACTTTTTTCGAACGCTTGGAATACAGTCGAGTAAAAGCGACTCGCTATTCACATGTTGTGCAGCAATAAAACTGTGTGCAGCAATTGATTTCGCTTTGAGTCATTTATTGTGGTGATATGCTCGCAATAAATAGTTCATTTAATGGCGTTAAATGTAAAGATTTATAAATATCTTAAAAAATGAATTAAGAAAAGATTTCTAAACGAGGCTGACTTTTTACTATCTTTGCTGACTATAAACCAAAATTCTGTGAATAGCACTTTCCAGCGTACCTTAAGGCACATAGTGGTAACTATGTTTCGGAGCTGTATGTAAGCATTAACCACTAGTAGCACACACTGATCTAAGATATAATTGTCTGTCTTGTCTTCCTAAAGAATTTTTAAATTTTGTATGGAGCAAACAGAGTTGTTTCAATCAATGATGATATTTTATTTTACTTTATAGCAGTACATCAATATTAAAATTAATATTAAAAATGAAAAAATTATGTGCGTTTGTTTAATATATTAAAATCTAAATGACTGAACCGATGAAAATTAACATAGGGATATTTTTATTCTTGGACGATGCTTTTCGTTACGTTTCTTGCTGTTAATGCGGACGAAGTCACATACATTATATAAATAATGAGCAGGTTCTTTTAATTAGTAGCGAAATTTAGATATCACACAAAATATTCGATAAGATGAAACGGGTAAAATTAACGATTGTGTTTACTTTACGCTATATAAGTTTGTTTATCAATATCGAACCGAATCCTCGGGCAATGGAAGCGGATAAATCTGTTTATAAACCGTCGAGATGTTAAACTTAAACGTGAATGAAATTCTGTTTAATAACCAGTTAATACATACATTGTGTTTGCACGAATGTTTGTAATCCCTCTGAACTTTCATCTTGAATATTTAACACCAAACTACGTTTTGTTTTGTTAGCATTGTTGATATTGTCGTAGTACATGCTGCTGGTTTTTGTTCATGTCGGCTAAGCAGTCACCTATACTTGAAATATCACATGCGTGTTAGCAACCCAAGGCCTCTGACTTGACTTCTCGACTGTTGTCAAATTGTCAACAGTCGGGACCGACTTTTTACGTGCCCTCCGAAGCACGGAGACGCTCGGCTGAAATAACACTATGCGATCACCCATCTAGTGACTGACCGCGCCTAAAGTTGATTAACCTACCGATCGTTTGCCGATCAGTGGGTGCACTCGGCTATGATCGGAGGGAAAGGATGAAAAGCGATAAAGGGAAGGGAACAGGAGAATGGGCCTCCATCGCTCTATTCATCGCATGAAACGCAACAGTTCTCTGTTACTCTACGCCGATTTTCTGTGAGAGTGTAGTACTTTACCGGTTGAGCTGACCCATTTGTGCTGAACATGGCTCTACTACAACTGGTTTAAAAATTAGTAGTTTTATTGTAAGACATACCTTAAATATATTAATTGCTATAGAAAAAACTTTTGTGGGAATTACTTTATATCGTATATGATGTCATATGTGATGCCTTTGGTGCTATTACTGCGCCTACTTATTTATTCCGAAAAGGCTATGATTGTGCGTGTTTGACACAAATTGACGAATTTTAGCTAAAAAGCTATAACATAAACTAAACTAATTTTTAAAATATTTTACTTCATCATGTTTTCTATATTACTACATTTGTCTCTTATAATATAAGCTTATAATTCGATCGTATATTATTATAACTGAATTTAAGAATAGGTAAGATAATCATATTCCTAACATGATTATACGTACAAAAGTATAGCAGACGTCTTTGTGACGGGCGACGTTATAGTCAATTACATTTTAGTAGGACCGGAATTCCTCAATTTAACACACAACATCAAGTACTATAAGTAACCCAGTTAAAGTCTTATAATCGAAACTAACGCTTCGATGATGAAGATAAATTTGTACTCAATGTCACGGGCTATCCGTGGTACATTTTAAACGTTGCGTACCCGCTCCTTAATCTGGGAGCCATTAAGCCCGTCCATTAATCATAGTTTTAATAACAATTTAACCCCAACTAGATTAATATATCTTCATGTATTCACGCCGAAGTTATCGAGCATTATCATTCAAATCGTTGTATGGAAAACCGAGTCCGTAACGAACATGAGTATTCTTTTATCATTGCATTTCTGAATTTGTTGCAACTGTTACGAATGTCGGCTTTTGTTGTTTACCCATTGTGTGCAATTAAACGTGGAAAGATGTAATAATCTCAAATGTCTCTTTGTGTTTTTTAACCGAACGGAGACACATGCGGGGTCATAATAAATAATATACGCTGCGTACATTTTATTTTAACACAATGAATTGAATGTCAAATTTAAATGTAGGGTTGTGCACATATTTAGCCGAGCGTGCGTCGCGTATCGTGAATTTCGGGGTGTACCATTATTTATTACATTAATATTTCGCAGCAGCAAAACGTTTATTGCAATATTTTTACGAATTAAGTTTTTATTGACGCCCAAAACGCATCATTATATCGCATTCATGGGGGTTGGACATTGTAATATTTGTTTATCTTTCTCACGACGACTTTTACGAGATTAGCTGTGTCATTTATATTTACAAGATATTTTTTTGTGTTACAAGTTGGCAAGAAAGTATATGGCCCACCTGATGGTAAGGGGTTTCCGTAGCCTATGAGCGTGCGCATAACCATTAGTAGGTGCCACTCACGCATTGCCAACCTCAAGATATTGGTTCTTGAATCTCTTTTGGCCAGTAACTTCACTAGCCTGCCCTTCAAACAGGAACACAGTAATGCCTAAGCACTACTAGTTGGGGGTAGAATATTTGACACTGCGGTGGTTTTTACCTAGCCGGCCTCTTGCAACAAAAGACTGACCACCAATGTGACAGATTGCACTGGTAGTACAATCTCTGCAGTAACAGAGATTATTCCAACAGCGGGCGATGGGGTCGTCACGTCCCGACGCCGGGGAAAAAAAAATTGACGTCTATATAGTTAAAAATAATAATAAAGTTTCCATAAAATTGACACCTCTATATTATATTTAAAAAATTATACGCAATTTCACGCCAGCTGGTTAATAACTTTGATAATTGGCTAACGTATTCGAAAATACAATTCAAGGGTAAATCTCAGCATGTAAATTGATGTACAAGTAGATTGTTCGAATTCGTCTCCTGGGGCTGGCCCCAAATTATTGGTTTCGCCCGAGGCAGTTTAACAAAATGTAACTATATTCCTTAATAAGCCCTGTTAACTATTGTCCCGCATAATTATCGTTTCGAAAAACGATTTCGATATAATTCAGATATATAAATGCCCGGTGGTACAATTTGGTTTTATTATTTTGTGGCAGTGGCTATTGAGTAAAGGTTGACCCCTACTGGCAATTCTTTGTTCAACTGTGGTGATTTGAAATATGAACACGTAATTAACAAATGAAATAACTTTTATTATATAAGATTTAAACATTATTTTGAGTTAATTAAAGTTAGCTTCAAATATTAGATATATCTTCAATCTGTACATAATTATAATAAAATTAGAGTGTCTGTTTGTAATATTGAAATAACCGTTTTTACAACATGTATATGAATATATATACGGTACAAACACCAAAATAACATATTTTAAAATTTTTGTTTGTCTGCCTGTCGGTTTGTTACGGCTAATCTCTGAAATAGCTGGACCGATTTGACGGGACTTTTATTGGCAGGTAGCTGATGTAATAAGGAGTAACTTAGACTACTTTTATTTTAGAAAAAAGGGTTCCGTGCAATAAAGAAAAATTGGTACATCACGCGAGCGGAGCCGCGGGCGCAGCTACCTTAAAATAAACGTGTCTTTTAGTCTACACAGGCATCTTCATAGTTTTCTAGTAGGTACCTACTTAATGTGTATCAACTAGTTATCTCGTGCGCTGCAGTAAAAACATTATGCATGTTTGTGAAGAATTTTTATCTGTAAATTTAATTAGTGTTGGGAGCATTAAGGTAGTACCATTCATTCTAATTTATTTTTCTCCTTAAGACAATACATTTGATCTTTTTTATAAGACAATACATTTTTCTTTTTATCTTCTTTCGTTCTTGGAAGTTCGTAATCCATAATATAGAGCGTCGATGCATATTAATGTAAATTTGAATGCACTACAAAAGGAGAATGTCATAATATATTTGTTTTTATTGTTTGAGTTCAGGTTGTTTCATATTATACATCGATAGCATAAGAAATTCATAAACATTTTCTTCCAATCTGTATAAGAACTTCGCAGAAACGAGAAACAGAACTCCAAATTATAAAAGCTAATAATGATCATTGCATTCTTATCGAGTGGTTAGTGACCAACTTAGTGTCAGAGTTGTTCATGTCGCCAGTAGGCCTCTGACTTGACTTATCGACGGTTGTGAAATTGTCAACAGCTAGGACCGACTTTTTACGTGCCCTCCGAAGCACGGAGACGCTCAGTTGAAATACCACTATGCGATCACCCATCTAGTGACTGTCCGTGTCTAAAGTTGCTTAACCTACCGATCGCTTACCGACAAGTGGGTGCACTCGGCTATGAGCGTCTCGTTGCATTTACTTTGATTTCGTGTCCTTGTATTATTTTAAATACAAACCAGTTATTAATATTACGAATGTCAGATACATTTTACGACTTTCCGTTATAAATATCAATTTGTAATCAAAATTCATTAACTGTGAAATTAACGTGCTTTATCTTTATTAATCGTTTCAACGCCACACAGCTGTGTGTTTTGTATGTATTGTATTGTATTTTACGTACATGTGTGCGTTCTAGTATGGGCCCACGCAACGCCCGTTCACCCTCGCGTTTCATTAAATACGTTTCCGCATATCACACACTATGTCATTTCCTCTCTAGTGATGTACCACGACTATATAAGATATCGATAATTTTTATAATTTTTTAAAAAAATCTAATTAGAAGAAAATAAGATATCTATTGTAGATGCATCCCTAACTATAAAAAAAATATCACAAAAATTTTTGGGGATAACTGATTCAAACTTAAACTAAATATTAAGTAATATTGTAATTTGACGACGTTGGGATGCAGCGGTAACGAACCTGCCTTAAGCGCCACAGGTTGCAGGTTCGATTCCTGCTCTGAGCAGGTGTTTGTATTGACCATACAGGCATGTTTGCCGGTCTGGGTGTGTTTGTCCTTGTCATTGTGAATGTTTCTTCTTGGACCCCCGCCACAGGATATAACTATCCTAATGGGAGGTAGCCTTTATTTATTACTATTATTTATTAAACATTTTTTTGTTTACAAAGTTATGAATATTAATATGTCTGAGTAATAAATCAAACAAAAATAAAAAAATAAGTAAATATAAAATGCTTAAAGCGATGTTCTCATATTTTCTAAAATAATATTCAGCAAACTTATCGACATTATTATAAATTCGCAACTACTAAACATCACTAATACAGTAACCATGGGAAGCTATTTGCGGATTCAATCAAATCCACAGAATGGTAATATTATCGGCTTAAAAACATTTGTTTACCAATTGAATAACTCGTTCCCAGTAATAAATCTAGCTCTGATCGATATTAAATGTCGAATGAATACGATTTATCCGTTAAGCACATCACTCTTAAAACAAATATACTTTACCGTTTTCTTGTTAAGAATTAAAGTAGTAATTTTGTTTGTGGTTTCGAAATAGCTTAATAGGCTGTTAGAATCTTGTTATACAAATCCTGTTGAAATAAAAGAATTGGATGTAATTGCACATTCTGTATTTATCTTCTACTTTTAAATTAAACATTCTATTATCTAATAAACTAGATGTGGTCGCGGCTTTACTCGCGCGGTCAACAGGATTATTGTTTTTTTTACTCACTAGTACCCTTTTTTGATATTAAATAAAAGTAGCCTAAGTTACCAGTAGTAGTAAAGCCATGATTTTCTCAGCACAAATGGGCCGGCTCGACTGGGGAAGTACTAGACAGTTCACAGAAAATCAGCGTAAAGTAACAGTAGTGTTGCGTTTCGAGGGATGAGTGAGAGCACCGGAGGCAGAACTTCTCACCCCCTCTATTCTTTTTTTCCTTCTCATCCCTTCCCTCCTATCCCTTGGGTTGGCAATACGCATGTGATAGATACTTTAAGTATCACCAGCTTTCATCGGTTGCGGTGACTGCTTACCATCAGGCGGATCGTATGCTTGTTTGCCAATGCCATGAAATAAAAAAAATACTTCTTATAACAGCAGCTATATACTATATAGTAAAAATCAAAATCGTTAATTATAAGACCTATATTTTTGATAAGTTAAAATTATAGAAGTCAATATTGTTTCAAATCTCAACTAAACCGAAATGAAATTTTGAAACCATATACTGCTTTTGCTTCAATTGTATTCAAAAGTAACCATAGAGATCAGTTACGCCCAAACAACATTATCAACCCAGTATCAATACCCGGTCTTGCGTGCTATTATAGAGGGTTGTGTTCGGTTATGGGGATTTTACAATGCGTTTATGGTAAATCCAAATTGGATGCTACAAACATTTCGGGAATTGTTTAAAGTTTTGTTCCCATGCTTTCATTAATGTAGTGTTCTTTTGATAGCTTTATGGGACTAGCTCGTGTGGGTGATGGTTTATCGAATTCTTCGTCATTATATGCACGAATGTTTTGTACCGACATTTAAATGTACCAGCTGTTCCCGTAACTACTTGAGTGAGTTTTGTACTTCTTGTCCTGATTGTACGGAACACCAATTCTTTTTCTAAAATAACGTAGTATTAGTGGTTCAGACAATAGCTAGAACAAACACACAGACATACAAAAATTTTGATTTTTGTTTATGTAAGTACCATATATAATTTCATATGTATTTAGTGAAAAGCTGTTAATCTGGAATTACAAATAGACACTTCAATTTTATTTATTAGCACAGATGAAATAACAATACTACTTGAAACTTAATAAAAAAAACATTTTTAAAGACTAAAATAAATGATAATTATAAATAAAAGTCAGCCATAATATAAACAGTTTTAGTGCGTGTTTCACAAAATTTTATTCATCAAAATATATTTGAAGTTTTAATGTCAGTTTTTTCATTAGCTACGAAAACGTCAAATTTATTCGTTGGATAAACTTTATTGATTGTAAAACAGACCCTTAATCAATCTTATATACGGCAGAGTAAGCTTTTAACTAATCAGTTATAAAAAGTAAATAAAAAGCGGACTTTAATTAATTATTTAAAAACGAATTAAAATAATCATTGATAACAATAAACGCTAATACACACTCAACTACGTCGTGGGTCCGGAAACATACAACAAGAACAAACGCACCCAGACTGGAAAACATTCCTGTATGGTCAATACAAATATGCTCCGAGCGGGAATCGAAACCGCGACCTTAAGGCAGGTTCGCTACTGCTGCGCCATAACGTCGTCCTTGATATCATATACATACAATTACATTCAATTGGTATTTAGAGTCAACAAAAAGATTTTTTCGGACTAGTAAATATCCTACCGAATGTAGCACGATGAGTGTTCAGAAGAATTATTCTTCCTCATACTTCCCTCACCTTTTCATACAAGAACCACCCACTAACTGTGGCGTCAATTCCAAAAGAAGTTATCTTAATTTTTGTATTGTCATACTTCTAAAAGGTGGAACTCCTTCCTATCATCAGGGTTCCTTCAAACGAGGCGTGAAGAGGCATCTTGCGGGTAGACAGGACGAGGGACGACGACGAGACGTTAGCCAACGTTGTTGCCTTCCTCAGCTGTACTAGCCGCCTTCGCGTTTAGACTTTATTGCCACTTACCATCTTCTTCTTATCGAGTGGTTAGTGACCAACGTACTGTCAGAGTTGTTCAGGTCGCCTGTATAGGCCTCTGACTTTTCTTTTTGACAGTTTTCGAAGATGCTCAGTTGAATTGCCCCTATGCGATCACCCATCTTGTGACTGACCGCGCCTAAAGTTGCTTAACCCACCGATCGTTTACCGATCACTGGGTGCACTCAACTATGAGCGTCTCCCAACATCACTTACCATCAGGTGGAGTAAGGTCATTTGGCCTCCTTTTCAAATAAAATAAAATCCGTTTTACGATTTATTCACGTTCGAAGTTTGACATGTAAATCGAATAGTAATAAGAGACCACCAGAGTCGATCGTTCCTTTCTATAGATTTAGTGTTAATTAGCAAAAACGTGGGAAGCTCCAGAAATCCGGATATGAAAGAAATTAATTAACATATTTACTACTATTTTTTATGACGCCGGAAAAACCGGATTGCGGTAGCAGGTTTTTCATTAACGTCGACGGTGGTTGGTTTGATTCCTCTCGGGACAGATTTGTATTGACCATACAAACATCTGCTTTCATCTCAGTGTTGATTATGTAAGCCTCCCCTCCTTGCTTTGGAGAACACATTAAGTTATTGGCCCCGTAAAACTCTGTAAAACCGGGTGATCCTTCAAACCTGGATAAAAGTTATTATTCTTAAATTCTAACTTAAATATAAAATATTAGATAAAATAAATTGAATATTAGCACAATAAAGACTGGAAAGAAGACAAAGGGCACTGCTTTATATACTTATATATACTTTAAGCTTAAAAAACTACCACTTATTGATTAACAAATTAATACCATATATATTTTGGCTTATTAGAAATGAGAACAATCCTCCAAAAGTTGTTGAATCTGCAACGAACAAATGTATTATGTATTATAAAAATATATAAAACTTCTTTATTATTTTTTAATATAATTACTATTTTTATAGAAAATCAGTACGCAATTTGATTATTTTCTTTTATGAAAACGAAGTCGAGTTTTAATTATAAAATATAAACTGTAATAGGAATTGTATTTAATAATTCTTTCACTTTTTTAATTTACATAAAATTATTTTTTTGAATCAAGGGCTCTTTCGTTGATTGACTGTTATTAAAATGTCGGAGTGGATTGACTGAAATATTTTTCTTCGCCTTTATTTCTTAATTCTACTTTATTATTACAAAGAAAATGTTTTATAAGCAATAAATAAGTACTCATTATTTAAGAACAATGGACTTGTAAATTGAAATATAAACATCCCAGAAAGTGTCACAAATTCATTTATTTTATTTTATTACTTACGTAGAACATAACTTTTTATGAGAAATTTGAAACAAGAAATATATTCCGGCATCGGGATGTGACGACCCCATCGCCCGCTGTTGGGATAATCTCTGTCACAGCAGAGATTATTCCACCAGTGCAATCAGTCACACTGATCGTTTGTTGCAAGAGGCCGGCTAGGAAAGTACCACCGCCGTGTCAAATATTCTACCGCAAAGCGTTGGTGTCTTAGGCATTACTGTGTTCCAGTTTTGAAGAGCACTGTAGGCTAGTGAAATTGGCAATAGTTGCCACTTGTTGTTAATAGTTGCCACTATTGCCAATTTCACTAGCCTACTAATGGTGTTGAAGGCGCTCATGGTATACGGCAACCGCTTACCATCAGGTGGGCCGTATGCTATGGCAACCTAGTAACATAAAAAAAAATACTTTATCATAATCGTATTATAATTTACATTTTATTGTATTGCGTTTAAAGATAAAATTAAACGCCTACCTCTAAATAATTAAATTGAAAAACTTCTATATAAAATGTCGAAAGTGGTATGGACAGGCGCCCTCGTCGTAAACTTTAAAGCCAGTTAATTATTTTATTAATGTATCTTAACCGTGTCTACGAAGAAATCCTACACTCCGTGTAATTATTATTTTGTCATGCACGACCAATTAAATGTTTTACACGCTTTTCGAGCGGCTATAAAATTTTATTCCTTTTAAAATACTAGATCTTGTAAAATTAAGGAGTAGTTAATGTTAAAGACAGGTTAAAGTCATAATTTTTATTTTTTAGTTAGTTTAGACAGTTGTATAAAACTAGCAGATGCTTGCTTGACCTTAAAATTGAAGAGCAACTAATTGTAATTAGCACAAAAAATAAATAACACATGCGCACTTATAGCAGTAATAGCTTAATATAAACTGTGAACTAAGGAGCGGCCTTTCCATACAGGAAAAGTCCCCAAAGCCTTAACGGTAGAAGGGCCGATTCTGCTCCATTAACGCGAGCGTCGCTGGTTCGATCCTAAACACCTTGGGCTATTGTCGTACCCACTCCTAGCGCAAGCTTCGAGCTTTTTTATTTGGAAATAGGAATATTAGTAAGGCCTTGAAAAAACATTGCTAATATTGTGAACGAAGACACCGTTGTGGCGTTGTGGGTAGCGAGTCTGCCTTAAGCCTCGACGGTTGCGGGTTCGATTCCCGCTTGGAGCAGATGTTTGTATTAATCGTACAGGCATGTTTTCCGGTCTGGTTGTGTTTGTCCTTGTCATTGTGAATGTTTCCGGACCCCCGACACAGGATATAAATATCCTAATGGGGGCCGTTGAGTGTGTAGCGTTTATTTATTATTTATTTATTTATTTAAAAAAAAAAACGATTTACTGGTGCTACTTTGTAAATTAGCACTTATTAGTATTCACAGTAGCAACTGCAGGTCATCACGAAAAAATTACTTGAAGGACATGAAATAGGAAATGAAATTTTGTATAGATACTACATACACCCTCATCATCTCTAATTAAAAAATCATGCGGGTGAAGCCTCGTGAAGTAGCTAGGTTGTCATAAACTAAACCATTTCTGTAAATAATGTGATCCATTATTCAATTTAATTTAAATAATGATGATGTACTGTGGCAAAACCATTAACTTGGTTTTTATATTGGTGGTTCAGTTAAAATACGCCTTAATAAAACTGTATAAAACGTCAGCGGGGTATTAAACAATACCGCATATATTACGCTCCGAAAACCCCTCGATAAAAGAGGAAATCTTCACTACAACGAGTACAAACAGGCATTAATTTTTAAAAGTACGAAACAATGACTTTATTCCATACAAGAATTATTACGTTCTGCGCCGTACTGCGTTATGAGAGTTGGAAATATGCCTACAGTGAGTCACAATTATGAGATATCTCCATCGCTGGACCGCCTCAATATTTACACGAACGAAACAAGTTCCGTACAGTCAATATTAGTTTTGCCATACAAATGAATACATTCTAACACAATAGGGCTTCCATTTTGACCGCTGCGCTTGTATTTGCTCAGACAATTCTCGCTACACCGGCTTATGCCACCGCAGTAGGCTTGGTTGATTTCTTCGTTTTATGACTACCTGGTGTCTAAATAAGCATATAGTTTGAGCCGTTACTAACAACCGATTAGGAACATTCGTATACCGTAACACGCAGGAAATTCAAATACACTTAAGTTGTTGTTGCATGTTTCAAACGACTTCCATTTACACAATTATTGTATTAGTTTTGTTTGTTTTAGGAATATAATTATATAAGTATATATAAACACAGTTTATGTTCTATAATATAAGCAGAATATTTGTAAAGATGGTCTAGTAAATAGAAAAGTGGGTTTTAACTGAAAGTGGGGCTACGAGCGTTCTGAGTTTTTCCAGTGATTAAAACCTGTACATCTTGGAAGCAATTCCTACCCATATCCGTCAATACGTAGCGAAGTAGCAAGAGTTAAATTACAGCTAAATACAAGCTAACACAATAGCAATAGCAATAGCAGCTTAATACAAGCTGCTAATTCAGCTCTTAACAAGAGAGAAGAACTTGTCAAGCGGTGGAATATAAGAAACAGCCTGCTGCTATACTAAAGAAGTTAGGTGTTGTCGATGGCATCTGATTGTTCTTTCCGTGCATGCTGTTGCACAGAACAAGGCAATTAGCAAACCTTGATTTGATTTTGTCTTGTTGTTGAAATGTGGTATCGCTGTATTGCCATAGGTAATGTAGAGATAGCCTAATTCATAAGCCTTATTATTTTAAATCGGCCACCTCTATAACTTTTGTATTCAATATCAAACTAATATATTTAGATAGTCTAAACTCTCAAACATTACTCATTAATATACATTTACCAAAGAATATTAATACCGGAATTATCCCTTCAAATCCAAAGGGACTAACTCAATAATCCATGGTTATAAATGTTCATAAATGTTCATTGAGACGTTAAGATGGTGTTAACTGATCTAGTTTCAACTTTAAGTAAGGCAGGTGCTTCGGTCATAGAATATAGACTGTTTTAGACATACTATAAATTAATAAACCATATTACAACTTTCATTTATTTGCTTATAAATACACATATTAAAAATATTCAGTTGTGTAGGCTAATTCTATTTTGTTCTTAGTTTAATTAATAGAAGAAATATTTTCAGAGCTTAGTATACCCTATTCTTTTCCAGGAAAAATTATAGAATCTTGGGATGAAAATGAATGATGAATTAAAAGCCTTTTTATTAAAATCTCAAGTTTCGTATTAATTTATTTAAATCTCTAAGATACCGAAGTAAAGCCAGGGCGAATCGCTCGTACAAACTAAATGAGCCATGCTTTCGCCAGCACAAATGTTCCGGTTCGATTGGGAAATACTATCCTCTAAAGGAAAATCGGCATAAAGTAATAGAGTACTGTTGCGTTTCGCACGATGAATGAGAGCAATGGAGGCCCAATCTCCTACCCCCTCTATTTCTTTCCTTTTTCCCCATCTCATATCCCTTCCCTCCTTCCTTGGCTTGGCAATGCCCATGTTATATACTTCATCTATCGCAAGCATTAGGTTTCGGTGACTGCTTGCCATCAAGCGGACCGTATGCTTGTTTGCCAACCGTCATGAAAGAAAAAAAACCTGCTTTAAAATCTCTTTAATGATATCAGCAAAACGATTAACTTTACAATCGTTCAAAGAAACAATAAATTTGTAAATTCAAGACGTATCATTTCTTTTTAACTCCCAATTCTGTTTCCACGAGTCTTGTTTGTACAACCAATACAAAACTTGTGTCAGTTTACTTTCAGTTGAAATTGGCAATTAGTGTTATTATGAACTTGTAGTTACGATATTGCTTGTTTTGATAACATTGTCAAGACGAAAGTGGAACAAGATTTATTCGTGATGTTAATACTGTTTGACAAATATTATTTCATATTACAATTTCTATGAAATATTATCTTCTATTCTAACTCATAGAATTGTTTTGATTGAGAAATATATTTTGTATTTTCTATGAACTGTCATTTTATTAGATTGTTTTGTAAATAATACGCAGAAGTAAGTGTCTATGTTTGCGACGACGGGCCGGATATTTGTATTGATTCTATAAATATTTTATTTATTTATATACATTGTACTGCACAATGTGCGCAAACGACGAGCTTAATGCCAAAAGCATTTTCTGCCAGCTAACCTTGGACGTGGAAGATGACAAATGTAATATCTGTCTCGGTCTGGGCTTTTGTCCTTGTGGGTTTCCCCACCGTGCTTCGGATAGCACGTTAAGCTCAGTCACGATCGGTCCCGGTTGTTATCATAACATCTGGTAATAATCGTTAATCGAGCCTATCAAGAGGATAGGTAATTAATTGGTCTTATCCAATGAGTTACTGGTTCACCCTTAGAGTTGCGCAGGTCATATCACAAACTCTCTGTGTAAAAACTAGTAACATGTCAAATCCGGATGAGAGTAATAAGTAGACCCTGGGCAAAATACCGGGATAATACTAGGAAGAATAAGGTGTTTTATTCATTGGACTAATGTGTTTTTATTTAAATTCTTACCTTGAAGAAAAGTTCGCTTTTAGTCCCTGGTACGAGGGAGAAAAGTGCCGGAATCTCCCGGCAAAATGACACTAATTAAATCACTTTACCTCTAAATAACCCAGCAACCGTATTACCGTACCGTATACCGTACCGAAGACTAAAAGCAAGCTTTTCGTCGTTGTAAAAACATCGTATACACACCACGAGAGAAAAATAGGACATTGCCACCCACGATTGTCGCGATTGTCAATAATCCGCGGATGAGAATGTCCTACATTTGTCCCTATGTGCGTAATGTACTACTTAATAATAGGTTACCAGATTCATTTATAAATATTAGAGGTAATTTTCGTACTTAAACAAACTATACATACATCATACAACTTAGTCGTCCGTTCACCGGTGATGGCTTTGTTTTATTTATCTTTGAGTCAACTTTGTTGTATAAGGTAAAAGTTCCTGAATATAATATTTGAAATTGTGCAAGATAGTTTGATGACGAATACAAGTTTACATATCTTAGGCCCTTATTGGTTGTTTGAATGGGCCAAAATAGTCAAGAATATTCAATCAATCTTAACATAATTATTAAAGGCACAAGTTATACAATTAATAGCTTGCGACAAGTTGCCAGCAATTTTCAACTGAATGTTAATTACTCAACTTTCCAAGCCGAATTTACTTAATCTTTAAATTACAGGGCACTGCATAGACATTAACATTTAATTACTTTTGATAACTAACTTTGAAAGAGTTAAAGTATATTTATGATAGACGCAGTATGTTCTTAGCAAGATATTCTTGCAGTTTTGCATATCTCACGACAGGGTTGTTTAAAATCGCAAAGGCTTGAATTTTAATTAATTTTCAGCTCCAGATTTAATTTTACAAATGCGAAATGACAAGAATTTTAACAATTTTTTTTAAAGAATATTAGCAATGTTTTTTTCTACTAAACACTAAAAATCTTCCTATTGCCCTCCAAATAAGCGCGAAGCTTGAGCTGGGAGTGGGTACGACAATAGCCCAAGGGGGTCAGAATCGAACCCGCGACTTTCGCATTAATAGAGCGGAGTCGGCCCTTTTACCGTTGAGTTATTGGGGCTTCATTTTTTATTGAATTTGAGAAATTCAAAAAGATTGAAGATCTATAATGTTTTTTGAAATAAGGAATAAGAGAATATGAAGAAATCCTTCAACACGTTCCGTCTTTGAATATACCAGTGGTCTGAATTAAAAAGGTTTCCATCGTATGAGCATAATATTATTATTCCTCGCAGTCCCTCGGAGCTCAGGGTGAGCTATTACTCATCTTTTTCTCGCGTCGAGGGCTCGTTTTTATTGCTAGACGTGAAAAATAGACCAGAAATTTCATCCGGTCCACGCTCAAAGTGGCCGGATTAATTCAGAAGGCACTTATTTCAAATTGGATTTTGCTTGAGACGCGACTCGGGCATCCCCGTCGCCTTCATTTCCTCTCAATAGCGTATACTTGTTCTCAATATCGGTCATCGACAATTACTCGATCACCATGAAATTATATTGCTGTAAGTGAAATAGATTGACCGGAAATTTTCGATCATTAAATAATCAAATAAATTTATATGCAACTTAACGTAATCATTGTTAACTTAATAGTATTAGCTTCTTTATGTATGACAATTTACACCTCAGAGATATATTATTACGGAATAGCTAACGTGGAATGGAGAACGTAATATTTACCAGATCAAATGGTGAAAATGGTTTGCAAAAATAATTATCAAATCCTACTAATCCTACAAATACATGTTTTAGTATTTTTTTTTTCGGAGTGTCTATTACTGTTGGCCCTAGTGGCCTTGACAGTGTCACCGGTGGGGGGGCCGAGTCTGGAGACCTCAGCCTGTAAAAGATGGAGTGCCCGCGCGGGGCACAAGTTGAATCCGTCCCAAGTGTCCTGCGAGGTCGAGCCTAGGCTTGGGACGTCATCGGGAGAGAGGGTGTTTTAAATGTAAAAGTTTGGGTGGATGGATGTTTGTTACTATTTCACGCAAAAAAAGCTGAACTGATTTGAATTAAATTTAGCACACAGAGAGATGTTACCTGGATTGTTAAGTTCCTGTGTGATCAATAAAAACGTATTTTATGGAAACTAGACTAATTAATATTTACTATACATACTTTATTATTATAAATGTGAAAGTTACATAGTCTAAAGGTAACAGACTGTTAAAGTCTGTTACCTCTGCACGCACAGCTAAACCGATTTTTAAGAAATTATATTACGGAAAAAAAGTAGAAGGGAATTTAGAATTATTTAAAGTCCAGTTGAAGTTATTAATAAAATTATGCTGTACAAGAAAACATAACAACTGCTGTTTAAAAACGTTTAAAGTCCGTTATTCGTAGTTGAACCCTTAACTAGGTAAATATCGTTGACCTCACATTGTAGTTCCTTCGAATACAACTCAAAGCAAAGTTAAATATTCCGTGTTTACTCAAATGCACGTAGGTGGCATTAAGAGGTACTTACAAATAAAACAGGTCATTATATTTATACCACATACATAGAGTACGGTGTATATTTTAAATTAAAATTATAGGGAAGCCAGTTTCTGCAGAAGTAGAGGTTATAAATGTGCAATTAGACTACAGAAAATTGCTATCGATTCCTCGAGAAATTATAGCGAGTGTAAAACTTTTCAATAGATGATAATTACGAATCCTTTGTATTGATGCTTGAAAATTTAAAGACTTTTGGAATACTAGTACACTTATACTATTCACTATTATTTGCTAAAGAAAGTTTTGAGATAATTAACATTTGAAAATGAATTTATGTTATAACTTATTCAATTATTTTTATTATACAAAAAAGTAAAGGGCTTAGCTGATGTAATTTAGAAAGCAGTAAGTTATACTAGTAGCATCTGCGTGCTTTGCCACCTGGTATGATAGACAGAGAGGAGAGGGAGTATAGGTTTATTAAACTAGAGCTGGAAGGATTTTGTTAGTACTAGTGGAGTACTCTCTTCCCACCTTGAAGTATTTTCACTCCACCGTAAACCTCATCTATGCCATCGCGCTCGATAGTAGTCAAGAGCTTACCCATTTTTAGAGTTCCGTAGCCAAATGGCAAAAACGGAACCCTCATAGTTTCGTCATGTCCGTCTATCCGTCCGTCTGTCCGTCCGTCCGTCCGTATGTCACAGTCAATTTTCTTGGAGACTGTTGGCTCTATCCATACGAAATTTAGTAAATAGGTGTATTCTATGAACCGCGCCACGATTTTGTAATGAAATCCTAAAATTTATTAAAATTAGGTAGCAGTCCATACATGTAACTGAAAGTTGAAAAAAAATTCAACGTATGGCAACGTGTGAGATATCTTTGGATAGGTCTTTCAAAATCAAAATGATAATGGTGGTTTGATTTTTCCTTTTTTTATTAAGTCAGTAGTTGTTGAGATATTAGCTCCTAAAGTCATAACAATTCTGTCCCCCCCTGTCTAACTTTTGATCTATGGGATTTAAAATTCAAGAAAAATTTGAGGTTGTACATCAAATGAACTTTCAACCACATTTAGTTTGAAAAAGATAGGTCTACAAATTATAGAGATAAATAAGTTGTTCCAATAACTTTGGTTTTCATATTACTTTTAACAATTACTACTAAATTACCAACTTAATTTTGCGGTCGATTTAATTCGTTATTATTTTTAAGTCTTATAATATATTCCGCATCATCAAGCTGTAGAACCCTTTAGTTTCGACTTTGCGTGGTCCACTACGCACTTGACTGATAATTATTTTTTATTAAAAAAAAATCTGCATGGGAAAACAGTAGCCGTACTGTTGAGACTTGGATTTTCTTTGATGCGGTGAAACGCTGTCGGTCCATAACCTGTCCTATCCTCTCATTTTATTTCGCGTCTCTGTTGTTATCTTTGTCACGTCATTACAAGCGTCTGTAGGCTAAGTGACCGCTTACCATCAGGCAAGCCGGACACTTGTTTGCCATCTTTGTAATGTAAACACGGTGCTACTAATTGTCAAATGAAACGCAACATTAAGACGATACGTCTACGATTTTCTATCAGAAGATAATAATTCCCCAGTGGAAAACGAAACACTAAGATTATATTACTCATACTATTCGTAACAAGACAAATAATCATTGGAAAGACAAGTTTGTTCCTAACATTATGTTTTGAAACGCCTTTGCTTTGTTCACAAACCATGTCTAAATTGTGAATGATCTCGATCACCATTAACAGCGATGTTTCGAAAGCAATATCAAAATATCGTAAAGTATGAGTTAAAATTGAATGATAAACAATGATTACACACGCTCGAAGCCTACTTGGTAAAATTAGGCTCTTTATCCATCATAATATTAGTTAAAACATGCATTACATTATACATTAAACATAAAAGTAGCACAAATCTGTCTCAATAAAAATTGTACAAAAAGGAAACTTATCCAAACGCTGTGCATCCATTACATTTAAAAAATATATGTATATAATATTTTTACTGATTCTTATTATGCATTTGTATATATTATACGGACTACATTATACTAATTAATTCATTAATTATTTTTTTATATTTTTTGCACATTGGCTTCAGATTTTTTTTATGAAAATCAAAACTGTATTTTCTTATGAAAACGCACAGATAACAAATCAGCGTTAGTTACAATATATTTTTTTTATTAACCATGGTTTTTTAACTTGAAAACAGATATCATCATTTCTATAACTTTATACTTCAAAAGATCCCATATTGCGGCAAAATTAGTCCAAGTTAATGGAGAGCTTTGTATTGTGAACGTGAATAAAACAATATTTCACTTCGAAAACAAACTCCCGCGAGCTTATCCCTAAAGTTTATGATAAGTTTCCATTGAGGAGGTTAAACGCTGGAACAAAATTGACGTCACAATATTTAAAGTTAAGTTAAAACATCAATTTTAAAGTCACAATTAAAGTAACGAATTATTAGTGGCGTAGAAGAGCAATGCTTTTCCTAGCACAAATGGGCCACCTCAATCGAGGAACTATGACCCACACACAGAAAACCTGCGTAACAAAGTATTGTTGCGTTTCATGCGATGTGTGAGGTTGGGGGCTAAACCTCCCACCCCCTTTGCACCCTTCCTTTTTTTTCCTTCTTATTCCTTACCCAATGGTGGCTTGATGCACGTTGCATGTGATATTTCAAGTATCGTTTATAGGTTGCAGTGACCGTATGCTCGATTGCTTGTTTGATATTATATATATAAAAAAAAAAAAAATATAGATATTATAAATTTAATAATTATTTTATAAATATTATAAATAATTTTCACCAAATTTTGAGGCTAACCTCAATCCACGGGTTCGCAGATCGGTAAACGATAGGTGGGCGAAGTAATTTCAGGCGCGGTCAGTCAATAAATGGGTGACCGCATGGTGGTATTTCAACTGAGCGTCACCGTGCTACGGGGACACGTAAAAATCGGTCCTGGCTGTTATCATACATAAAATAAATAAACGCTGCACACTTAACGGCCCCCATTAGGATAGTAATATCCTGTGTCGGGGGTCCGGAAACATTCACAATGACAAGGACAAATACACCCAGACCGGAAAATATGCTTGCATGGTCAATACAAACATATTATGCACCGAGCGGGAATCGAACCCGCGACCTGTGGCGCTTAAGGCAGGTTCGCTACCGCTACGCCACAAAGTCGTCGTATCAATTTCATAATAGTCGACAAGTCACCTCAGAAACCTATACGGGCGACTTGAACACTCGGGAAGAAATGCCAAACGTATTGCACGAAAAATAGATATGCAAAATAAATCACAACCTAATACAATTCTATATAGATTATATGTCTAAGATAATTTAAGAATTGATTATATAAGTATTAACTGCATTCATTATTTTTATTCATAAATAATTAACCTATTGGTAACACAAAACAGTATTCTTTAATATATACGAAACACAAAAACACGTATCTGTCATAGTCACTGAGATTTCAGCTACAAAAAGAAAAACTAACGCCGGACGAGGCTAAACATGTCGTGTGTAAGTTGAACGAAAGTATGATAACTCGTCCAGCAAAACGGACGTCACAACCCTAATCATGTCACCCTTATAATAGCAAATGGTTATGACAAATTTATTTTTTATACCAGATTTCAACCGTGATATTGTTCGTGTAGAACTATATGTAATCTACATATAGTTCGTGATATCGTGATAAATAATACAATACTTAACATACAACGGGTCCATTAGTAATTCTGTATCGGGATCTGAAACGCAAACAAGCATAGTGTTCCAGACTCATGACAACCCGCGAGCAATGGCGCTTAAGTAGCGAACCTACTACCGCCTTGCCACAACGGTCATCATCAAATAATATCCCACATCTTTGTTTAACCTCTGTCGTCATTCTAAATTTCTTCAAGACCAACATAAGCATTAATTCGTTATAATATAACCTACAGATAATCAGAAAACGTTATAATTGAACTTTTACAGAAAAGATAACTTAGCAGTTTTATAATATTATGAAAAAAATAAAATTAAAATGCAGAAAAATGTATACATTTCAATAATGCTTTAGATAACACAGTCAATAATAATTATTATGTTATTTTATTCAGACTACCACTTCTATTTAACTTAATTAGCGGCAAAATGCACAACACAATTTGGTTAAGCAAAATAAGTAGGTTAATTGCAGTCATTCGAACTAAAGCACAGACAATTAGAGAAGCATCCTTGTCTTGGAAAGTGAGCATACTCTCTGCCAGTTTTCGTTTTTTAAAAGTGCTTAAGCAAGCAGTAAATGAATTTATAATGCTGGAGGAGTTGTATGTGGCGCTTTTTTATTATATGTTAATGTATTATGATAGTCCACAAACCTATGCCATCGTACCAATTTTATTTAATTGCAATGCCTACTTAAGGGTATACTTTCTGTACCGTCCTGTTTATGTTCAAATATTACATCACTTACAACTCTGGAAAGTTGTTTTATATCACTTGTATTAACGTATCTATGTATATTATTTGTATTAACTTATTATTCTCTATAATTGAAAAGGATCCGCTTACTGTATTTATATCACAGGAGGTTCAAATACCACTTCTTTTGTCGTCTTCCCTTTCTTCCCCTCTTTTATCTTCTTCTCTCTTCACTTGCATAGATAACAAGTTTGTAAAACGACTGGTGTAGAAAACGTCAATGGGTTACAATAACTATACAATATTTATAGGCGTCGGGATGTGACGACCCCATCGCCCTCTGTTGGGATAACCTCTGTCACAGCAGATATTATTCCACCAGTGCAATCAGTCACACTGGTGGTAGGTCTTTTGTTGCAAGAGGCCAGCTAGGTAGGTACCACCACAGTGTCAAATATTCTGCCGCCAAATAGTAGTGTTTAGGCATTACTGTGTTCCAGTTTGAAGGGCATTGTACGCTAGTGAAATTACTGGGCGAACGAGATTTAAGAACCAATATCTCGAGGTTGGCAACGCGTGAGTGGCACCTACTAATGGTGCTACAAACGCTCATAGGCTACGGCAGCCACTTACCATCAGGTGGGTCGTTTGTTTGTTTGCCAACTTCTAACTTTTGTTAAAAAAAAAAAACTGATTACCATCAGGTGGAATATATGTTTGCTCTCCATTTGATAATTATTTCAGGTAAAGGCTATTGTTACCTTGTCTAAAATTATAACAGAAAGGTCTAGGGTTCAACATAGCAATCCAACTACATAAAGCAATGACCGGTGTAGCGCAGTGGTGGCAAACGTTCCTTTAACGCTGATGATCGGGCATTCGATTACCTCTCGGGGCCATGGGCCATTGGACCTGTGTTTGAGTGTCTAGAATATTACTGTTCAATTTTGAGCCGTTGAATGTATAGCATTTATAATTTATCCAAACATTTCGTACTAAAGTTAATAGAGTTATAAAATTACGTAAAAGTTTCGTACCGTTTCAAAACGAACTCTATATAGAGTATTCACAATGAAAGTTCTTATTTTGCTTCTGTTATATAAATATTGGTACCGTTCCAAGACAATATATTTAAGAAGCTAACAAAATTACTGGCACACACTAGCTTCTCTTTTCTGAATAGATTCTGTATAAAATGTGCAGAAAGTTATAAAATAGATGCCCGTTGAGAATATCGAAAGGCGATATAGGTTAATAATTTTAAATTATTAATTTATTTTAACTTAATTGTTAATGTTGATGAACAGTAAAACCTTTTCATCGAAGTATTCCTCGACATTTATACAATATTTATATACAATACTAGCTGCGCCCGCGGCTCTGCTCGCGTATACCTATTTTTCTTTATTGCACGGAATCCTAATTCTTTTTCTAAAATAAAGGACTAGCCAACAGACAGACAGGCAGTCAAGCAAGTACCTTATATTATTTCATATGCATTTACTGAAAAGATAAATAGTATAAATATCAAAATTAATACAAAAAATACCATTAAGTATTGTTTTTAACCGACTTCAAAATAATGATGTTCTCAATTAGACTGTATTTTTATTATCTTTGTTACGTCATAATTTTCAATTGGGTGAACCGATTTTGATACTCAGATAATCGTAGATAAAGAATATGTGTACAGAAAGAAGCTTTTATTTTGACATTATAAACAGACACTTTAATTTTATTAAAGTGATTGTAACGTAATATTTCGTACTAAAATAAAATATCCATTCAATTTCATTTGTTGATTTCTGTCATCAGAAAACTAACGACACAAAATAATCTTCAATTAACGATGACAATGAACACATGTTGACATATTGACATGAATTAATTATTGTTGACACCATTTCAGTTGATTTCAGCTGTATTTGTAGTGATTTATTGACTTTTTAGGTTCCGTAGCCAAATGGTAAAATCGGAACCCTTTTAGTTTCGTCCTGTCCGTCTGTCCGTCCGTCCGTCTGTCCGTCTTTCCGTTCGTCCGTTCGTCCGTTCGTCCGTCTGTCCGTTCGTCCGTCTGTCCGTCTGTCCGTCTGTCCGTCTGTCCGTCTGTCCGTCTGTCCGTCGTCCGTCTGTCCGTCTGTCCGTCTGTCCGTCTGTCCGTTCGTCTGTCCGTCTGTCCGTCTGTCCGTTCGTCCGTTCGTCCGTCTGTCCGTCTGTCCGTCTGTCCGTCTGTCCGTCTGTCCGTCTGTCCGTCTGTCCGTCTGTCCGTCTGTCCGTTCGTCCGTCTGTCCGTCTGTCCGTCTGTCCGTCTGTCCGTCTGTCCGTCTGTCCGTCTGTCCGTCTGTCCGTCTGTCCGTCTGTCCGTTCTGTCCGTCTGTCCGTCTGTCCGTCTGTCCGTCTGTCCGTCTGTCCGTCTGTCCGTTCGTCCGTTCTGTCCGTCTGTCCGTCTGTCCGTTCGTCCGTCTGTCCGTCTGTCCGTCCGTCCGTTCGTCCGTCTGTCCGTCTGTCCGTCCGTCTGTCCGTCTGTCTGTCCGTCTGTCCGTCTGTCCGTCTGTCCGTCTGTCCGTCTGTCCGTCTGTCCGTCTGTCCGTCTGTCCGTTCGTCTGCTCCGTCCGTCTGTCCGTCTGTCCGTCTGTCCGTCTGTCCGTCTGTCCGTCTGTCCGTCTGTCCGTCTGTCCGTCTGTCCGTCTGTCCGTCTGTCCGTCTGTCCGTCTGTCCGTCTGTCCGTCTGTCCGTCTGTCCGTCTGTCCGTCTGTCCGTCTGTCCGTCTGTCCGTCTGTCCGTCTGTCCGTCTGTCCGTCTGTCCGTCTGTCCGTCCGTCCGTCCGTATTTCACAGTCATTTTACTCGGAGACCATTGTCTCTATCTATACGAAATTTACTAAATAGGTGTATTCTATGAACCGCACAACGATTTGTAATGAAATCTTAAAATATTTAAGAACTAAGGGTAGCAGTCCATACATGTAACTGAGTGTTTAAAAAAAAAATTCAACGTATGTCAACGTGTGAGGTATTTTTGTATAGGTCTTTCAAAATGATAGCGAGGTTTGATTTTGACTTTTTCATTAAGTCACTAGTTGTTGATATATTTGCTCTTGAAGTCATAAAAATTGTGTCCCCTCTAACATTTGAACTATGAGATTTAAAATTCTGGAAAAATTTGAGCTTGTAGGACATCAAATAAAATGTCAACCACATTTAGTTTCAAGAAGATAGGTCTAATTTAAGAGATATATAAGTTTTTCCCATAACTTAGTTTTTCATATAACTTTTAATAATTACTATGAAATTACCAACTTATTTTTGCAGTCGATTTTAATTCGTTATTATTTTTAAAGGCCTTGAGATTCTTCATAACCAAGCTGCGGAACCCTTTAGTTTCAACTGTGCGTGGTCCACAACGCACTTGACTGATAATTATTATTTTTAATAGGACAAATCATAGTTCAGACACTTTTAGAAACCATGATAACCACGGTACATAATTATATTATATAAATAGACTCTGCACACTCAACGGTTCCACTAGGTTAGTAGTATCCTGTGCCCGGAAACACAGACATAAACAAGCACAAATATCCCGAGCGGGAATCGAACCCGCGAATTATGACGCTTATGGCAGCTTCGCCGCAAAAGTCGTCAAAATTATAAAATTAATATTATTTTAAATTTAAAACCTAACAATAAACCAATACGTATATAAAGCGCTTTGAAATGCCCTACGCCTTGATGTGATAAAATGTACTCTACATTTTTGATTATATATTACGCGCTGTAAAGCCTCTGATTGGTAAAATGAGATTGAGAAACTGTTATATAAGTGTGTTGTAAATGGCTCAGTCTGACTCAATTAAATAAAAACTATTAACACATTACAGTACAATTTCAAATGAATGGGTATTTTAATGCTTATTTGTCATAACTGAAAAGCTAATTAAATAACTATTATATTAAACTAAATCTACATTTAACTAAATATAATCACAGTATAACTAGGTCAGCTGACCGTTATCCTCAAATTGTTTAACTATTCAGAAACCTCTGGCGTTTCGCTGCCGTCTGGCCTATCATCGCACTTGGGTAGCAGAATTTCATCTATTTAAAACTTAGCATTTAATAGCATTTATGAAGTTTTTTTATATATAAAACGTATTACGTAGTTTAGTATGAAAAATGAGTTTTAAGAATCTCTAAATTTTGGATTCTGAATGTCGATGTCAAGTAATATTATCCTGTTGCGTTTCGTTGAAGGAGTGGGAACGGCAGGAGGCCCAAATCCCCTGGCTTTACTTCCCTGTCCATTTCTTCCCTTGGGTTGGCAACGCACTTGTAATAGCACGCGTCTATAGACTAAGGTTACCTCTTACTATTAGGCGGCCGGATGCTTGTCTTTAAAACATATTTTAACATGTGTGTGTGTTGATGTTGATAGTCAAATAGTACTGAAAACGGGTCTTAAAAATATTAAAATAGCTGTATAGATAATAATGTCAACTTTTAGACTTAGGATTATTTCGCAGATAGATATCGTCGACTGCCACGGATTTCCTAAATCATCAATAAATCAATCATGACAGGAATACCTGAGTGCAGAGCAAAAAGTAAAGAAGAAGTTATTTCACATGATACATCTGAAGTAAACAAAATAATTAATATCTTGATTGAAGACTGCCCAAAACCTTTTAAGATATTTCGTCTTGGGAAATACGATCCTACAAGAAACCGCAAAATAAAGATTTGTTTTGAATCATCACAAGTTGCAAAGATGCTACTTAAGAACAAGCTTAAATTGCAAAAAGGTATTATGATTTACCCTGACCAAACCGTAACACAGCAGAAACACCTAAGGGATCTCAAGACGGAACTCGCTCAGAGGTTAAATAATGGTGAAAAAGATATCACAATAAAATATATTAAAGGAATACCCAGCATTGTAACAAAAAAGAATCAAAAACTGATACTTCCACAATCAACACAAGAAAATATCGAGAAAAATATAACCTATCAGGTTCTCAATAACTACCAGGATATAAATGCTAGTAAGTCAAGTTTAAATTTCCTTTACCTAAATATTAGAAGTGTTTGTAAGCCAGGAAAATTTGACGAGTTAACATGTATACTGCAATATTTCAAAAAACCTATTCACATATTACTACTTACGGAAACTTGGATTAGATCTGAAGAACAAGCTCAAAAATTTAATATAAAATGCTACACACATTACTACAATTTAAGGCCCGATGTAATTGGTGGCGGTGTTTCTATTTATGTTCTCAATAGCCTTAAACATTACTTAATATCTAGCGAGTATTCCAGCGGAAATAACTACCTATGGATTTATCTTTATAAATATGCACTTGATGTTGGAGTTGTATATCACCCGGGACACGCTAATATAAATGATTTCCTAAAAAGGTTTGAATCACATTTAGTGCAGCGAAAGAGGGCTATTATTTTTGGCGATACTAATATTGATTTACTCATTTCTAACATAAATATGAAAAGATACAACGATATGATCTCTGAATCAGGCTATATGGCACTAAATAAAATAGAAGCTAGACATTGTACCAGGGAAACTTCAACTACTAAAACGATTATAGATCATGTTTTGACAAATCTGAAAGATAATAATTACCATTTTGCAACTATAGACTCATGTATATCAGACCATAAAAGTATCTACGTAGAATTAAAAAGATTCACGCCTCCACAAAAACAAAAAGTGCAGTACGAATTCATTAATTATATTAACTTGATAAAATCTGTTCACTCCTCTCATTTTGAGAACAAAACTAATGACTTCATGGTCCTGGATGATTTTATTAAGAACATGATTTCAGAAAATAAAACTACAAAACAAAAAACAATAAATGTACCTCAAAAAGAATGGATGAATAAAAATATACTATCCCATATTAAAATTAGAAATCAACTTTGGAATAAACTGAAACAAAACCCTACGAATGATAAGCTGGAATCTAATTTTAAAGAAAAAAGAGATTATGTGGCTCAAATAATCAAAGAGACGAAGATTAAATATTTCCACAACGAATTCCTGAAATGTGCAAGAAAACCGAAAAAGATGTGGAAGTTAATTAATACTCTTTCATGTAACAAAATATCATTTAATTATGTTCCCTCAAACTTGCGAACTGAGTGTGGTTCAGTTATCACAGATCCTACCGAAATTTGTCAACTTTTTAATAATTTCTTTGTAGATATAGGGACCAAACTAGCTAACGCTATTCCATCTCAGTTCCACGAGAGTCACACAATACACACATTAACTAAACTTAATTCAAAAACAGTTCACCATCAATTGTCTAACTTTTCCCCGTGCTCTACCGATGAAGTATCGAAAATAATTGATTCCTTAGATCCTAATACTAGCTCTGGTATTGACTGTGTCAGTACCAAAGCTCTTCAAAGTATTAAAATGTCAATAATCCAAAATTTAACTGCTTGCTTAAATAAATTATTAGCTGATGGATGTTTTCCAGACAATTTAAAAATAGCTAAAGTCAGTCCAGTATATAAATCAGGTACTAAATCAGATCCTGGAAACTACAGGCCAATTTCAGTGTTACCGGTTCTGTCTAAGATACTAGAAAAAATTATCTATATAAGACTTAATGACCATCTTACAAAAATTAACTTTTTATATGAGCATCAATACGGATTTCGGCAAACATCTAATACCCTTAGCGCATCAATAGATTTAATAACAAAAGTAAAGACCAAGATAGACCAAAAAAACGTAGCACTTGGCGTTTTTATTGACTTAAAAAAAGCTTTTGACACTGTTTGCCATTCCTTACTATTAAAAAAACTAAAACAAATTGGAATCATTAATATAGCGTATAAAATGTTGGAATCATATCAAACAGGTGTCAAGTTGTGAAAATTTGTGATTATCAGGTGATAAAAGTATCTTTCCTGCGGTGTACCGCAAGGTTCCATTCTTGGGCCCCTGATGTTTCTTATTTATATAAATAATATTCATCAAGCGGGACTACAAGGTCACCTAACACTTTATGCGGACGATACCAGCCTATTTTATTTTGGGCGAAATCTTAGTGATATAATTCCACTAGCACAAGAAGATTTGACCACACTAAATAAATGGTTTCAATATAACTTACTCACAATCAACACATTCAAAACAGCTTACATAATTTTCAACCCCAAAAATAAAAAACTAGACATTCACCCTGATTTAACCATAAATAGACAAGTTTTACAAAGAGTTAATCAAGTAAAGTATCTCGGAATAACATTAGATAATCACTTGACGTGGAAATGTCACATAAATAATATAAGCAAAAAGCTTTCGTCACTGGTTGGATGCCTGCACAATATAGGTCGTTGTGTCCCAAAACAAACCCGCCTATTAATATATAATACGTTAATAAAGCCCCACCTTCTTTATCTCATTGAAGTATGGGGAACCGCAAAACAACACGAATTTAAAACTATTCAGACACTACAAAACAAAATTATAAAAGTTTTATACCATTTCGACTTTCTAACACCATCCATAACCATTTACAAAATTACTAAGATAATGAATATTAAACAGCTTTATATATACACAACATGCATACTAATTTATAAAATTATTCACAAACTTATTCATTCAAACATCACTTTTACATACAATAAACACAAATACACAACGCGTCGTGCTAACCAATTATTATTACCATCGACTAGAACTAAAACCTATGGTAAGAATAGTATAGCATTTGAGGGAGCACAATTATACAATAAATTACCAAACCATATTAAAGATGCGAAATCTCTAAGTATATTTAAAAGAAGTCTGTCGACTTACATTTACAATGATGAAACTATTATAAATTATTAAAAAAAAAATATATGTATTAAAAAAAAAAACAAGAATATTATCGCTTTAACTTGGACCATCGCCTAACATTACATTACAACTTAGAGAACTCGCGCCTTTACATTGTAGAATTAATTGATAATCTTTCTGGTACTACCCGCACCGGGCTAATATTGTTTTCTGTTTATTTTAGTTCATAAATATCTCATGTAAGTGACTGTATGTCTTAATGAGAATAAAGTTCTTAAACCGAAATCTCATATTTTTTTCTCAAAATGCACAGTACATTAATAATAATGAATCAAATATATCCTAGCATCTACAATTACGTATGATCTATATTGGTTCCATGGCATCCTTAAAGTTCTCCAAAATCAACGTAAAACGTGCAATACACTCTGAGATAGTAGGCCTACAAAATCCCAGGGTATTTTAACGCTGTAATACTATCAATAAATTAAAAGTAAAAGTAAGTTAATACCTCACTGATGAAAAATTATAATCATAAATTTTTTTTTCCAGTGCATCTTCTGAGCGCACTGCGTACACCTGGCTGCCAGACACCAGGATTGAATTCAGCTCTCCCTACAGCCGTCGGAAGAGTTCGAATTCCACCGTCTACGAGAGCGACTGATGGTGCGATAACTTCGACCAGCTCGAAGAAGCGCTCCTATGATGGACACTGAGTGACCAAAAACGCTTGTGAAGTGCTATGATCTCATTTGTGACAATTGTGACGTAATCTAGTGTATTTTTTGTATCTTAATCATCTCTTTGTATATAATATTTCTTATTCTCCTATTACATGTTAATTAAATATACGATTTCTAAAATTAAAAAATTGAAAATAATATTGCTTACGAACTACACATCGTTAAATGAATTTTCTAATTACTTAAGATACTTTATCTATATATAAAATATTTATAATTACCATTTTCCTTTTAACGTATCTAATGTAGTTATTTCAATCATAGCATTAACATAATGTTGAATGTTGAAAAATTTGAGTACCAAATTCATCTTGTCGGTTCTGGAATCTTCGTAGAACATCTCTCCCCATAAATTCACTAATATTCTCGCATTTACTTCGAGCCGAGACGAAGCGTAAAACTTCTTCTTGGTTACCGAAAATGAATATTTATTACGAACAACGAGTAACGTAAAATTTATACACTTTAGGATGTGTTTCGACACATGGCAAAAATTTCATGATGAGATGAGAATATATATGTGAATAGAAATAATTTTTAATGATAACTCTCTATATGAGGATAATTTTCATAACGAATATATATTATAAGAAATAACGTTTTTTTTTCTGTTAACAAATTTATTTTAATTTTTTTTGTATGGTTGATATTGTATAGTATACGATATAATATAAGTATTTTGATATTGTGCAACACTGTATTTAGATCCAATATCTTAACAGTCGAATTCTATGTAAACTTATAACAAAACCAATTTTAAGTATTCCACTTGTATTTAATAAAATTGCATGTTACCTTTTTAAATATGTCATTCTTTATCTTAATCTATGGAAAACAAAATTTCCTAATACAATTGGGTAGGTTAAAATTATCTTAATACTATTACGCGAACAATACAAACTTGATGTGTTATGATTATTTTAAAAACCATAAAAATCGTAATAATAAGGTACTAGAAGTCACATACCCGCATGACCTTGTCGCCGCATTTGTGACTCATGAGCCTTGAACGCTGTGATCATGCATTAGTGTAGATTATTCACTCTGCTTACCATTACTGTATAAGCTATTCAATACTCAGAGCGGTACTGGCTCACGTAGAAATGTAACGCGAAACTTACGATATCGTCGTGTTGTGGTATGTTATAGCATCGATGGAATAAATTTAAAGGCAAAGGGCAACACCCGTTTTGTAAGTAATAGACGACTTTCAACATTTGTTAAGCCAAACAACCTTATTATTAAGATTTTTGTGAATAAAATCAAATTCGCTGTTATTATTAATTTATCATATGCGTAATATTTCATTATTATTCGACTATTCTCTTATACTTAATTGTATTGTAAGTATTATAAATAATATAAATATATTGGTAATATGAAATTTATTTTTGTAATGCATAATGATCCAGGTTTCAAGACACACGATCCAATGTAAAATAAGATCTGTACAAAAATGTAATTTATATAAATATTATTATTTAGTAATAAAGAATGCTTCTAAAGATATTGTTTGTTACGGCAATTAAAATTTTAAAATATTTTGTCACTTGAATAATAAGGGAATTGAATTGATTGAAGAGTTTAGTGTAAGATACGGAATTTTCGATTAAAATTATTTTTCGTGGTCGTTAAGTTAGGTAGTAGTACTATACTTCTAAGGTTACACACAATAGTAATAACATAAAATGTTACCTATTTATAAAATCACTGTATAATTATGTAAACAACTCAATCATTATAATAACTTATACTCTTACGATAAATCGTCCACATTAAATGTATTTCTTTGCATATTTTTTTAGGAATTAAATATTTCTATTAATCACGTCATATACCTATTATTATAAATTCTAAAGCAGTACCATTAAACGTTATTCTGAATGATATATCTATTATTTTTATATAATATTGTAAATAATGGAAAATTTTCCATATTAAACTAATTTATAAACAATTAATTTATCATATAAATTAAATGATTTGATACAATGCATCGCTCATCAAGTGTTTTGTATAATTTTCAATAAAGTCATATTAATAAAGAATCGTTTTAATTATCAATCAAGTATTCCTGCAAATAAATATTTTATTTCAGAATGCAATAATAATTTAATTAATTTCTATGAAACGGTGGTAAGCAAGTCAACAAGTAAACTTGAAAGTCAATGAGCCTTTAATAACTTGCAAATCCATAGTGTGTTACCGCCTGAAATAAGAGAAATAAAAAGAAGATAAAGAGAACGGTAATTGGAGTCAATGTTCTTTAAGGGGGTAATATTTCTCCAGTCGAAGAATCCCCTTTTTGTATTTCAGCGAGAACCTGTAGAAACTTTTTGCTTGACATCCAAGGAAGATAAGGTTAAGAATGTGTCTGCATTTTTATGTTTTTTTAATGTAAGAGGGGCAAACGGGCAGGAGGCTCACCTGATGTTAAGCGATCACCGCCGCCCATGAACATCTGCAACACCAGAAGGCATGCAGGCGCATTGCCGTCCTTTAAGGAAAGAATACGCTCTTCTCTTGAAGGTATGAATTAAGCATCAAATCATAATTTTCTATTCGTAAAGGAAAGTTTTCGTGTTTAACATCAACAATTTAGTCTATTTAGGAGTCTATAAAAAGACGCACAATAACTCAACAATACATTCGTTCATCTGCTGTACAGATTGGTTTCTTTAATAGTATCCAAAGAAAATGTTGTTAAGAATCCAAACACATTCTCAACCAATAACATTGAATAGTATAAAAGGTTAAAAACTCAATATTTTTTATATCATTCCAACATTCAAATAAGCCGATCAAAGGCACCGTGACAAACGAATAAACGACTAACTAGTGTGACCATTTTACAAATCTCATTTCCTATAATAATAGAGATCTCATTAATCTTTCCCGGTTTAACGAGATTCGGTAAAGGGCGTTTTCCAGCTGAGAACTACTGTGCCACTTTATTGCGACGTCTGTCGGTCTGAGAAGGGATTTTTTGTTGTGTTAAACACAATCTGACGCGATCCGTCGGTAACACTAATTGGAACACGAAAAGTTTTTGTATATCGCCGCCATAGAAGGTGTAAGTTCGGAACGAATTGGTCTACGTGCTTCGTATTACAGGAGCTTTGATACGACCTGATTGGAGGACTGTATGCAACACTGAATCAAGTTGCATTGCTTTTACTAACGAAAACTGTTTTTCAAAGCATTTTATGAAAAAAAACCAGCGTACTTACCAACTTAAAATTGTAATATTAAATTGCCTCGACTTAATTTCTCAAATTTTCTTTCCCCTTCAAGTTCTCCGAAGCTTATATGTAATCTCAACCTATGTTATAATAAGTATATAAACTGAATAGCTATGTTATTTTTGATTTCATTTCGTATTGCAATAAAAATGCATTCCTTAAAAAACCAAAATAAAATGCTATATATAAAAGGAGAAAAAATCCTGTATATTGGTATGGGACTTAATAATTAGTTTCAAAGTTCTAGATCAAATAATTTAATAGAAAAACTAAACGTTGCAATTAAAAATGTTCCTTACTGCATACAGCAATTCATTCGTAAGCGTCATGGTCACGAAGCATATTGAAAAGTTTCACCTGACTTTGAAATATTCGATTGCAGTCGGAAGTCCGTAGTCGGTCGCATTGATGTCGGGATTCTGTTTGAACAGTCGTTAGTCGAGGTGCTAACATTGGAGTTCACTAACTAAATGACTTTACATAGAAACTATTTAACTATTTATATGAAATTTGTTATTTTAGTGTAATATTTTTTTTACTTAATGTTATTTTGTAACATTGTGAGTTGTATCTAAGTTGCTTAGATTGGAATCTAGAAAACACATGTACATTGTACATTGTACAGTGCTGGTAAGATTTCAGAATCTAGTCGATCGTAAAATCTTTACAAAACAAGTCACTCTGGTGATAGGATGTCACCGTAGAAGCTTGTCACCGTGAGATTCAAATGCATGCTGTTGAACTCAGAATGAAAAGCAACAATATATTGTAATTTTAAATCGCTATGCTGTGGGTGTCGTGAAAAACAACAAGGCTAATACTTGAAGAGTAAATGATGATCAGAAAACAATGATAAATATTAACTAATTATCATTTTCATAGTCATAATGAACTGATCTCTGTTAAGGCAAAAAGTGTCCGATGCTGATGCTCTTGGCCTATTCATGATTACTACTCGAGTTACACGCTTAGACGGAGGTCGAAATAGGAACAATGTCAATAACATGAAAAAGCATTGCGAATTTTCTTTAAAATATATATGGGATTTTGTTTGATTTATTTATCATGTTACAACAAAGACAAAAGAGGTTGTAGTCTTAATATAAAGTAGAGCAGATTGCTATTGACATCTGTCGTATTTGTCATGGTTCGTTTTTATTCAAGGGATCATGGACGTATTTTGAGGCAGCGCCTATGGCGACTGAGGCACTGATTGATAAAATTATTAAGGCAGACACGAACATCAACCACACAGATCCTACCTAATTTAGCGGCTTTTCCGACATATATATTTTTAGTATACCATTTTAGAATAGATTTTGTTATAGGATCTCTGGTAAAAATTTAAGCTTTCAAGAATGATTTAAAACGTAATAAAAGTTTGAGTAAATTTCCAAATTTACGTATCGTACACATATCAAATAAGATGACACAAAAAATCCAAGCTTTATTTGAGCCCTTTATCTCCAAGAGTAAAAATACGCAGATATAAAAATAATAAAGCTAAAATGAATTTATTCACATCAAGTTAAAGTAAACATGACGCCGACTCCACGTTCGAGAGCTCATCGAATATTCGGTAGTTACTTAACATAATCATCTCCAGTTGAAAACTAATTAAAGCATCATGACGAGCCTATTAACTTTACTTCCGCCCGAAATGTTAAATAGGAAACATATTCGAGCCTATTTGATCCTTATTAACATAGTTCGAAATCAATACGAAGCATAATGAAGACTAAACACGGCTCTTCATTAATATCTTACGTCATATACGTTATTATATACGTTATTTCATTCTAAAATACTACACTAGATTCCGTCCGCGGAATCTTCTGCGTGAACTCTTCTTTATTGCGATTGAAATAATATATTAATTGTAAGACCGGCATTAGGGTTTTGTGGGTTTGAAGGACACTGTAACTAGTGAAATCACTAAGCAAAGGAGATTTAAGAACCAATATCTCGAGACGGGCAACTCGTGAGTGACACCTACAAATGAATTGTGTTACAAGCGCTCACAGGCTACGACAACCGCTTAACATCAGGGCCTTATCTTTTCAACATAGTCGTATAAGAAAAAATTAGCAGTCAAGTGCGTTGTGGACCACGCACAGTTGAAACTAAAGGGTTCCGCAGCTTGGTTACGAAGAATCTTAAGACTTTTAAAATAATAACGAATTAAAATCGACTGCAAAAATAAGTTGGTAATTTCATAGTGATTATTAAAAATTATATAAACAACCAAGTTACGAGAAAAACTTATATATCTCTTAAATTTGTAGACTTATCTTCTTCAAACCAAATGTGGTTGAAATTTTATTTGATGAACCTACAAGCTCAAATTTTTCCAAATTTTTAAATCCCATAGTTCAAAAGTTAGAGGGGACACAATTTTTACGACTTTAGGAGCTAATATCTCAACAACTACTGACTTAATGAAAAAGTCAAAATCAAACCTCGTTATCATTTTGAAAGACCTATCCAAAGATATATTACACGTTGACATACGTTGAAATTTATTTTTTCAACACTTAGTTACATGTATGGACTGCTACCCTTAATTCTTATATATTTTAAGTTTCTATTATAGAATCGTTGTGCGGTTCACAGAATACACCTATTTAGTACATTTCGTATAGATAGAGCCAATGGTCTCCGAGTAAAATGACTGTGACATACGGACGGACGGACGGACAGACGGACAGACTGTCAGACGGACAGACGGACAGACGAAGACGGACATGACGAAACTATAAGGGTTCCGGTTTTGCCATTTGGCTACGGAACCCTAACAAATGTCTTTAATATCGGCTGAACTGTTTACTTTTGAAAAGGTAACATACCAACTGTGAAAGAATATTTCTATTTAATAATAAAAATGCTGACAGTATTCTTTGTGAAATGAAATGTACAATAAAACGCTTTTAACGAAAACAAATTTACTAAACTTTCAAGATCCTGTCGCGAATTCGTAAATGTCAAACCGGTAGTCAACCGCTATATATTAGTATAATATATTCCTCCCAATCGTATTTTCGCAATCGAATTCCGATGAAATAAAAGTAAACAAGGATGTGCTACTGTATGGTTCAATTAACATAAACACACAATCGATTTTAACAGTAGTATGTCACATAGTTGATCGGACCTACCTGCGTTACGAACGTTAGGAACCAATTCTCACGCCAAAGTCAATAAGTCGGACATTTCGTAAACAAATCTTAACAATAGAAATGCATGTGGATTTATGTTTCCCAATACAAAAGAAACTGATAAGCAACTCTATAGCTTATAAAATAAGGTTTATAAATTAATAAACTTATTCAAGTATTAAGAATTCTCGCCACTGCATCGTATTGACATCTTGTCTTCGTAAGCACTAATAAAAAATTCAAAAGTAGAAACCTGTTTTGATGAAACATTTAATATTTTAATTGATGTATTTCAATTATTAATGACGGTTAGTTAAAAGTGATTTAACCGTTGTGGCGTGATGGTAGCGAGGCTGCCTTTAGCCACAACGGTCGCGGGTTTGATTCCAGCTCGCAGCAGATATTTATTATATCTGTTTCGGTCTGAACGTTTGTACTTGTGGGTCTCCCCACTGTGCCTTGAAGAGCACGTTAAGCTGTCGAGTCGAGCGGTTATTATCTCATAACATGTCATAATAATCGTTAACTCTTGATATGTAATATTCTCTTATCCAATCGTTACTGGTTTGCTTAGGTTGTGGGGGTCAGATGGCAATTGCCGTGTATAAAAACTAGTAACCTGTTAAATCCGGGTAAGAATAAAAAGCATACCTGAGTAAATACCGGGAATAATGTTAAGAAGAAGATGTTTAATTAAAAGTAATTCTTCCTGTCATTAAGTAAATGAAAATGTAAATATTTATACAAAATAAATACAAACCACAGAGACGTTCCCGTGTATTAACGAATAAAATAACGTATAATACTCTTTTAAAACGACGAACAAACCGCAAATCTTACTTATGCACTGGGATTATGTCTAATAAGACGGTAATCCAGTTTTTATATCCGTTCACGAATACGCCTACGGATCGTTTGTAGGATACTTTACGGCAATTTAAACGACTACTGATTGTATGACAGTTAAAAGGAGGATTTACTCGTAATGACGTGTTAGTATATCAAATAAATTTAAAGTTTATTAACACATTTCAAATTTTATAACATATCATCAAATTATATTATAACATTTACATAATACTGTTAATCCGTTGTAACAACAGAAATTAGATTGCTTTCTATTTGTAAGAGTACAATTACATAGTTGTAATAATATAATTTATAGCTACAAATATGGTAATAAAAGAGAACGTGTGTGAACTATCTGAGTATATTTTATTATATCACTTTGATGACACAATCTATCTGATACAAAACAGATGTCATAGGCTTAATTTGACGATGTTAGGGCATAGCGATAGCAAACCTGCCTTAAGCGCCACAGGTCGCACGTTCGATACCCGCTCGAAGTAGATGTTTGTATTGACCATACAGGCATGTTTTCCGGTCTGGCTGTGTTTGTCCTTGTCATGTTTTTGGACCACTGACACAGGATATCAATATCCTAATGGGGCCCCCATTGAGGCCCTAGTTGAGGTGTAACGTTTATTTATTATTTATTTAATATCACAGAAGACATCACCGTAATTTGGCACCAAAGATAAAGTTTAGAAGGAGAATAGAAAGGGAAGAAGGATCCTGAAGAAACTTTTAGAGTATTTGTTCCTCTAGCACACCGTTTTGGCGTGTTGTTTACGTTTAGCCTCGATGGTCACGGGTTCGATTCCCGCTCGGAGCGGATATTTGTAATAAACTTGTGAATATTGGTCCTGGTCTGGGCATTTATCCTTGTGATACTCCCCACCGTGCCTCGTACTTTAAGCTGTCGGTCCCGGTTGTTATCACAATATCTGATAATAATCGTCAAGTCTTGTTTAATTTGCTCTTACCAAAATAAGTTACTAGTTCGCCCTCAGGGTTGCGGAGGACGGATGGCAATCGGTCTGTGTAAAACCTAGTAACCCATCAAAATAAATATCGGGTAAATATCGGGAATAATTCTAGGAAGAAGAAGAACGTCCTCTAAAACAGTACAGCTACTCGTATTTTACAACGAAACTCTGTAGGAGTGACTATAGAAATAAACAATTATTATCAATCAGGTGCATTGTGGACAGAGCATAGTTGAAACTTAAGGGTTTTGCGGCTTGAGGACGAAGATTCTCAAGGACCGAAAAATAATATCGCATTAAAATCGACTGTAAAAATAAGTTGGTAGTTTCATAGTAATTATTAAAAGTAAAATGAAAAGACCTATCTTCTTCAAAACAAATGTGGTTGAAAGTTCATTTGGTGTTCAAAATCAAATCTCCCTTATCATTTTGAAAGACCTATAAAGAACTGCTACCCTTAATTTATATATATTTTAGGCCTTTATTACAAAATCGTGTAGCGGTTCATAGAATACACCTATTTCCAAAATTTCGTAAAGATAGAATCAATAGTCTCCGAGTAAAATGACAGTGACATACGGACAGACGGACCTGACGGCAACGCTATGATGGAAACCGATTCCGTTTTTGCCATTAGGCTATGGAACCCTAATAAATGTTTAGAAATAAATATAAGATTATTGAAATTCCCAGGTCGTGCCGATCCATTCATGCCGAAAGCCACAAGACTCTATTACCTACGTATTTAGACGTAGACGTATACCTACGTATTTGATTATTGTATGATCTTCCATATTTTCGTAATAATTTCTGCGAATTTAATATATACAGGTTTCGTAAAATTTCGTAGAAGCCGCAAAAATGTTCAAATACAAATTAAGTTCAGAAACCTAACCTATTCATCTGCAATGATTTGAATGATTTGATGATGAGAAATTGAAAGGTTTTTAAATATTTTAAGAAAGAAAATGTTGTAAAAAAATTGCCAGTCAAGGGCATCGTGAACAACGCACAGTGAACCTTGTGGAACCTTTTATAGTCCACACATAAGCTAAGCTTCTTGATTATTTTATAAACCTTTAGTTCCATGTATGGACCACTACCCTTAATTTTTATATATATTTCCTACAAAATTGTCGTAGGGGTTCATAGAATACACATATTTACTAAATTTCGTAAAGATATGGTACATAGTCTCTGAGTAAAATGACTGTGATATACAGACGGACAGATGGACAGACAGACGGACATGACGAAATTCTAGGGTTCCGTTTTTGTCATTTGGCTACGGAACCCTAATTAACCATAATGATATAAATCAAATGAATATAAAGTACCATTCAGTCCTCGTTTACCTATAGAAATTTATAATAACTATTCAGTAACACGCATATAATAAATCCAAGCCATTTCAAAGAGCAATTAATGTACAATGCCATCATGTACATCACACTAAAAGATGGTTCATATGACTCTGACGAACCCCTTTAATCTCTCCATAAAAGGTCAGAAACATTATTTTGCTCACTTTGTATTACTACAAATAATGTTAACAACAGCAAAAGTGTCAAGGTACAGGCGACTACACAAATAAATGCTGGTGCAATTTTAAGGCCAACCTTTAACACGAAGAACCTCAAACCAAAAACTAAAACATAATAAACGTTTTAGCGGGTTTTTAAAATCAGATTTTTTTTGTTGTACCCTTTCAATTAATACTGCCAGTTGCGCCTTAAGATCCTAAGGCCTCCTTGATAGAAATGAGACAATTAGGTCCTGCGAGTGAGAGAGAGAGAGAAAGAACTTTTTTTATGTTACAAGTTGCCAAGCAAGCATACGGCCCATCTGATGGTAAGTGGTTACCGTAGCCTATGAGCGCTTACAGCACCATTACAAGCTGCCACTCACGTGTTGCCAACCTTGAGATATTGGTTCTTAAATCTCCTTTGCCCAGTAATTTCACTAGCCTACAGCGCCCTTCAAACCGGAACACAACAATGCCTAAACCCTACTATTTCGCGGTAGAATATTTGACACTGCGATGGTACCTACCTAGCCGTTCTCTTGCAACAAAAGACCTACCACCACTGTGACTGATTGCACTTAAACAATACATAACAAAACATGCCACCATGTTGTTATGGTGAATATAATTAATTTACAAAAATTTTAGAATGATTTTTTTTTATAAAATAATGCTTACTATCAATAAGGCCACCTGTTTGTACCACCCTTATTTTCTGTGTTTTTTAAATGTTTTTTAAATTTAAATCCTGATATACAATAAATTATATTATTATTATTATTATTATTAAAAAACAATAAAATCATTAAGATAATAATATATACACTCATTCAATGTGTAATATAAAATAATAAAATATGCCACTTCTGAATTCACTATACTCATTCATTGCCACCTGACACTAATAGTTAATGCAAAGCATTGTCGGCGCCCGCTGCATTCAGGAGCGAAATAATCAAAAGATAAATCACACTGCACGCAAGTCTATGAAATGGAAATAAAACATTGCACGTATATAGAATTTTAATTTTGCAAACGGACCTGCAGTGTTTAATAGAACATTAATTGGCCTGTATATTTTTGTTTACACTGTTATTGCTGAACTACGGCGACGCGAATGAATTAACAACTGAAAAGAAATATGCGAGTTTTTCAGAACATTTATAGTCATTTTTAAGGTCTAATAAGAATAACATGTTAAGAGATATAAAACGTTTTTTTTTTGGTAACGATATTTTCATTACTACCTAATTAATGATGATACAATTATGTAAAAGATTTTTTCCTACCTTGATGAAAAGGTGGTTTTAATCCCTGGTACAACGGACAAAAGTGTCCGATTCTTTCCCGGCAACATGTCTCTAACTAACTCACATTAACCCACGGAAACGTAGGACATTCCCACCCATGATTGCAAAGTTGACAATAATCGAGATTGTCACCCGAGCCGAAGACGAAGTAATAATCTGCGGGTGAGAATGTCCTAATTTTCTCCTAGGAACGTAATGTACTATTTTTATCTGAAAAAAAATTGCAGAAGAATAAAGAAAATTCTATTAAAAATGTCAAGTATTTAATTAAATGATAGCAACACGGAAAGATTTTAGTTTAATATAATATATTTAAAAATGTCAAAGGCACTTCTATCAATAAGAACTAAGTCTGAGGAATTCAAAAACAGAACACCGTCTGCAACTAAAATAATAACTCGAATGGACTATAAATACGGCGTTAACGCAAAATCTTTACCCGCTTAAGTATAAGATCAATAAAAAACTCTGGATCCTCTAGTCGAGTCGAGTCACGTCTGTCATGTAACGCCCACTAGCATTGTATGTAAAACCGCGGGCACATACTAGTCTCTTGTAACTTGATCGCTCTTACATGGTCTGGGACGGGACGATTTAGCTTTAGGAATGGATTACGTATCGCAATGGAAATTACATTTTGTTGCCGATATCACACAAAATTAATTGATCTTTATTATAAAATTAATCATTGAACTCATAAAATAAAGTTAAGAATATTCAGTATCATCCAAAGGAAATTTGTTCGTAGGAAATTAATAAAATAGGGCGAGATTCATTTGTTTTTGTAGAGATAGTTAGAAATCTCCACAAGGTGATAAATAAATCTCGTTTTTATAGTAGACAGAAACAAAATCAATTGTATTATAAGATAGCAATAAAATTACAAGCATAGAATATGTAATAGAGTACCATTTTGAATGTTAGCCCTAATGGTTGGCGGGCAATAGAAACTTTACTAACTACTTGCTCAGTAAGGATAAGTATGAAATAGTGGCGGCCTAAATAGTTCATACCATACCTTTGCACGCTGGTATCTATGCAAATCCAAGTACAGTAATAATCCATGTTATCCAAGAAAATATGCGTTTAATCTCTAATGGTCGGCCCATTTTTGATGAAATATATGATTGGAAATTTATTTTAGAAATCGGAAAATTTTTTCGGGTTATGCAATTTTTTAACTATTCCAAAATAAAATTCAAACCTTATTGCATATCTGTCAGAGTACAATGAAATTACGTAATAAATAATAAATAAATAAACGGCCCCCATTAGAATAGTGATATCCTGTCCCAGGGGTCCGGAAAAATACACAACGACTACAAGAACACGACAAGAACTAATACACCCAGACCAGAACCATACATGCATGGGTATGCATGTATGGTCAATACAAACTGCTCCGAGTGGGAATCGAACCTGCGACCCTATGGCAGGTTCGCTACCGCTGCGCCACAACGTCGTCAAATAAAATCCGTGTATGTCTCATAAAAATCCAATTTAAGAATGATCTAAAAATAAACCTCGCAAATCATTGAAACAAATATATTTTTAAAACTATAACAGCCATTCACCTAGATTATGTAGTGGAGTAAAAAACAATAAAATACTTGATATACTTTGGTTAACAAGAATCATGTCACCGTGCAAATTGATCGTGACACGAAAAAGGTTGTACTTTTTCAACGAGTCAAGAGTTCAAAAGGCTGTATTTGTTGCCATCAATATCAATAATGTAGGCGTTTAAATACAATTCGTTGAATATAAATAGCTTTTAATATTGATATTCAAAAGTAAATTGTTTTTTATTACATTAAAATAGAATATGAATTAATTTGTAAAACTTTTGTTACAATAATAAAAGTTATCAGACTCACTGTCGTTTGACCTCTAACATCTATTTTAGTATGAATTATTGAAATATCAAATTTGATTAAACATACCTTTAATTCATTTTTCAAATAAATTATAAACGTATATTATAATAATTATAATTGAGAAACATCAAACGCGTTTCTTCTACGAAAATATAACTTTTTATAACGTTTTTTTTCCTAAGTATTGTACGATCTCAGACGCTGAGATAAAGTAATATTTATAGAGCTTCGTAGTGCGCTACTATAAAATTATTTATAGACTGGTTATTATAAAGAATATTTTCATTTTTTCAAATCCTGGTGGTTGGCAAATGGTACAGTCTGCTTGATGGTAAGCAGGTCCCGCAACCTATGACCGCTTGCAATACCTGAAGTATCGCATTGCTAGCACAAGGAATAAGAGGGAAAGGATGAGAAGGGACGAAAGAATGGAAAAAGAAGGAGTGGCAAATTGGGCCTCCAGCACTCTCACTCATCGCTCGAAACGCAACACTACTGATACTGTTACTTTATGACATTTTCTGTAAGAGGGTAGTATTTTCCCTGTTTGAGCCAACCTATTGGTGCTAAGTGCTGGTGGTTTTTAAAAAAACATGAAAAAACTAGTTATATTATAATTTTTTGCTGCTTTGAGCCTCGACGGTCGCGAGTTCGATTCCCGCTCTGAACAGACGTTTATAATAAATATCTGTTTCGGTCTGGGCGTATGCCGTTGTAAGTACCCTCACCGTGTCTCAGAGAGCACATTAAGCTATAGGTCCCGGTTGTTATCATAACATCTGATAATAATCATTAACTCTTGATAGGTAATTCTTCTTATCCAAGGAGTTACTGGTTCGCACTTTCGGTTGCGGAGTTAAACGGCAATCACTCTGCGTAAAAGTAATAACCCGTTAAATCTAGAAAAAGATTTTAGAAAAAAATAATAAGGTTGTAATTACGTAGCTAGGCAGATTACGCTTTCCATTAACAGTCACAATGAATACAATATTTTCACACCCAAGACGAGCTACTCATAAAACTACCATTAACATCTCTCCTTACATTTCCCACTATAAAACATTCCACAGTACGTCTCTTATCTCGCCGTATGACAGTGTTGCCGACAAGCGGCGACATATGAATACACGGATGTTACACGTTCAACGCGACCGTTTGCATATAAATCAATGGTCTAGCGTGAAATATATCTGTATTGAGAAGGATTGAGTTTGTCGCCAGTCAGAAAATGCCGACGTTGAGAGATTTAGCGACGAGCGTATTATCTTAAATCTTGAATTATTTTTACAAGTACACCCTCAGTGCCTTTTAAATCGAGTTAGTATTTTAGATTGAAAATTTATTTCTCAAGAACTAAAACAATTCAATTCAATGTTTTATCTTGAAGTTTATTCCAATTGATAAGTTTGTTTAACTAGATAAAACAACTTATTGTTTATAATAGGTACCATTCTTTTGTATACCTTCTATTTGCAAAATAAACTATTCAAGCTTTTTCTACACAACGACGGTGGCAAATAAGGTTACAGCCCGCTTAATGCTAGCGGTCACCGTAGCCTATGAACTCCTGCACCAGCAGTGCATAATTACAGTCATAAATGCCCCTTACACAGCACAGACACGCACACAAACACCGTCTTCGCCGGCGAGGACGAGGTCCTTTATTTCGCACTTCGCGTCGCGCTCACACCGCCGGGTAAGTCCATCGTATAGAATGCGCTCGGAGTTGCTGCCTCCATCTCCGATGACGTCTTTAGCCGTGGTTCGGCTTCGCAGGAGGCACCCTAAGGACTGTGGCCTGCTTAACTCTTACCATGCGTGTTTATCACGTCTTAAATAATGAACTGGATTCGGATGTATGTTTGAGTATTGAGCCAAAGGGTACCTTGCGTGAGCAAGTGCTATGGTTTTAATGATGCAAAACTATAATAAGTAAACGACATAAATCAAAGAATATTAGTTGTAAGACAATGCGATTACGAATACGATATAAGCCCACGAATATTAATTATAAGACAATGCGATTATTTAAATACCAATTAGGTAGGGTTAGGTAGGACTTAGTTTTAAGGAATTGCGGTTGTGATATTATAAAGAACTGAATATTATCAATACTATATGACCCATATATAGTGATAAAAGAAATATACTTATAAATATAATTATTAATGAATTTGCCTACACTACGGTGAGGTTATTATAAATACTATATTACACATATATAGTGATAAAAGAAATATACGCTATAAATAGCATTATTGATGAAAATACCTTAACAAAGGTGAAGTTTATGATGAATATAAACTCTATATTAATCACATATAGTGGTATAACAAATATACGTTATAAATGATATTATTTATTATTATTGATGAATTTTACTTCACTAAGGTGAGGTTGACGATTATAGCACTGTGCTTACGGAATGCCGCCTGGCGGTTTAATGTTCGAATACATATCTGAACCAGGGATTTATTCCCTTATATATAATGACCAGGGCTTGTCCCTCAATTATTATGGCGTTATGCCTTCTCATACAAAAATGAATATGAAATATTATGTGACTTCGGTCTTAATTATTACTATTAAATATCAGGGCTTGATCCCTTTCTATGCTATGAAAATAATAACAATATAAAAGAATAAATCTTGCGTCCCGATAACGAAATCACTATAAATATAAATTACCAGGACTATGTCCTTTTACGTTATTTAATCAAATTGTGTGTCGCAGGCGCACTATAAATAGCCTATCCCATACCCGGGAGGGCTCGTATATATGGTTGGAGCCCACAGTCGGTGGCGTGTGTGGGGCCATGGACCTTCTCCCGTCCTTTATAGTTTTCCCAGAAAGGGTTAAGTATATAAGGATTGGAGGAGCGGACTACTTTCAGCTACTCGTAAGAGGTGTTGAAAGTATAGGATAAAACATCGATCTCCCCTCTTCTTTATATTTTTACTATAGAGTTTAAGTATATAAGAATTGGAGGAGCGGACTACTTTCAGCTACTCGTAAGAGGTGTTGAAAGTATAGGGATATATTTTTATAAGCACACCATTTTGCCTTTATTGGCTTATATAAATATTTTTATTATGATAATCATATTACACTAATATCATTAAACTATATAAGAAATAAGATATTATTGTTTTCCATTGTCGAATTGAACCTGTTGCCTCTGATGCTCTAAAAGAACACGGGTTATTACGATCACAACGTAACAAGGGTCCTGGCCGCTGGACGATACACGTGCCAATTTCGTAGTTTTATGCTATTTATTTTCGTGCATTTTAATTAGTATTTATTTAAATATATGTTATTTCTATATTATATATAAAAAGTAAGGTAGGTTTAGTCACAGGACGGAATCAAATTTGAGCTCCCCGTGAGGGCTGCCACTTTTTCACGGCTGAGTCTCTGTACTCGGCCCTCCGGCTCGGTAACACTGTCAAGGCAAGTAGTGCCAACAGCAATACATTCCGAAAAAAAAAAAAGCGTGTTGCCAAGCTAAGTAGGCTGTAAGGATGAAAGATGGTGATGAAGAAAACAAAGGGGAAAAGGATATGCCTGCATTGCTCTCATTCGCTGAACGCAAACGACAACATTCTGTGAAGAGATAGTTTTTTCGTGATTGACCTGACAAATTCATGTTGTAAACATCAACACTCAAACTCATTAATATAGTATACTAGCTTCTGCCAGCGGCTTCGCCCAAGTGACGATTACAATATTCATCATTTCCAACCCTTTTTCACCCCCTTAAGGGTTGAACTTCGAAAATTCCTCTCCGTAAAGTGCTCGTTTACGTTCAAAAAACTACACTTGTGAAAAAAATCAGCTTTCTAGGTCTAAGGATTTAAGCTTGGCGGAGATATGTTAGTTAGGTCTTGGCCTTTTGTATAATTACATACATAGAAAATATATTAATTAATATATAAATACTGGAGTCTTGAATACTACCCAGAAATAAAAATAGGTTTATATTTTCATGCAAAAAAGCAAAATAGAACGTGCTGTCTATCATACATTTTATATCAAAGTTTCTTCGAAATAAATAAATTTTATAACAACCCATGTCCATCAGTAGATGATCTTTAAAACAGGTAAATACACTATACGACATAATATATCAAGTTAATAAGGTCACAGTCCAATATTCTAAAGTGTGAAACCGTGGTAACGTCGGTTATGAGAACTATAGGAATAACGGACGGTGTCAGACCGCAGAACATTCTCGCATCATATGTCAAAACGAGCGTCACACCTAATGGATTATTGAATACGCCCGTTTTCAATGGAACGTTATATATATATTTAAATATGTCACTATATTTTAGTTCTGAATTGATGATACAATAACGCGTAGGTGCGTTTCGCTTAGTTAGTAACGTGATCAATGCCTAAACTAATACCCCATTGAGGGGCGTTTTTTTTTTTTTTTTTTATGTTAGAAGTTGGCAAATAAACAAATATATGGCCCACCTGATGGTAAGTGGTTGCCGTAGCCTATGAGCGCTTACAGCACCATTAGTAGGTGCCACTCACGCGTTGCCAACCTCGAGATATTAGTTCTTAAATCTCGTCCGCCCAGTAATTTCACTAGCGTACAGTGCCCTTCACAAAAACACAGTAGTGCCTAAGCACTACTATTTGGCACAGAATATTTGACACTGCGGTGGTACCTACCTAGCCGGCCTCTTGCAACAAAAGACCTACCACCAGTGTGACTGATTGCACTGGTGGAATAATCTCTGCTGTGACAGAGGTTATCCCAACAGCGGGCGATGGGGTCGTCACATCCCGACGCCGGAAAGTTTGGTGTACAATCAATGCCAAGTGTCTTATAAACGTGATGGTTAAATATGGGACCTTTTGAATACGGTTGTAATATTTTAACTAATATGTTAGCTATTTAATAAACAAATACATATACAATATCCTTAGCGTTCCTATTTTTACGAGAACTATTTGGGTTTGCTTATTACACATACATATGTATTCTCTCTGATAAAAGTTTATACAAACTTGTAATGGTAATCTTAGCTCTGCAATCATTTATGAGTAAATTACGTTTGATGCTGATGTACTTATTTAAGTTAATTAGAGATAATTGTATTGTGTTCATTATATTTGAAGAGGAATAATAATAATAATTTATAATAATAATAATAATAAACGCTACACACTCAACGGCCCCCATTGGGATAATTCTGTCTAATATCCTGTGTCGGGGGTCCGGAAACATTCACGAGACATTCACAAGGACAAACACACCCAGACCGGAAAACATGCCTGTACGATTAATACAAACACCTGCTCCGAGCAGGAATCGAACCCGCAACCGTCGAGGCTAGTGGCAAACTCGCTACCCACAACGCCACAACGGTGTCTCACCTGCAGCCATGGTCGTTTTGAGTTTTTACACCACGCTGATGTCAAACAAGTGAACCAGTTAATAACCAGCTGTCACCATAGCGAATAAGCGCTTACAGCTTCACTTGCACGACAAGCATATTACTAAGCCACGGAAAGACTACGCTTTCTCAGATAAAAGTAAAACAGGGTGTAGAAAAGGGTATAAAAATGTTTGCCTCTGACGATCACAAACCCAATACAAAAATATGGATACAGCTACTTACGTCGATATTCTGTGTGTAGGTAGTACTTTCCCGTTTACACTGACCTATCTGTTATTATGTTATGATTTCAAATCTGAATGATCTTTTAAAAGATATACAAGAAGCAAGCAAGAATGCTAGTTGAATCGCATTCCCGATTCTTTGGGCGAAAAATGAACTAGCCCTCCTCTCGCCTGTCCTGCCTCCATAAGTCGAGGTGTAATATCTTTTACAAATTGTTTTAAACTAACGTTCCATGACCCAACGGTTTCTACTGCAAATGGCACAAGGATGTAATTTGGAATAAGTGACGAATATTTACGCCACTTACAGATTTCAATTTTTTCAATCGCAGCTTCAACCCGTAACAGCGTCTTCCTGACGTGAGACTGGGCTAGTGTTAACGCAAATGGCGTTTCAGAAAAGGGCCTGTCCCCTTTCTCAGGGAACCAGCGCTAAACCATCAGATCTCTTGCCATCATATTGGCTAATTCCACATGGCTCAATAAGATAAGGAATGTTGAAAAAATACAATTTAATAAACATCCATGAGCAATTAAACATCTGAGGTTATAAATTGATAGCGTATAATATGTTATATAATATTGAATAGAATGTTTCAAAGAAATAACAATATAAGCGTACAATAAAGAAGGCACTCATTATATACTATAAAATGCAGTAACGAGCTGTAGGTTGCGCTGCACTTTTCTCATTTCCTTCCGTTCCGAGATTGCACATACCTTTCAGTTACGTAATCAACACCCTCCTATACAAGTACACACGTGAACGAAGTAAAATAGAATAATAGACTCGCTAAATTGTACAAACACTCACACAGCCGCAATCCCCGTACATATACTCCGAAATGTATGCTAGTCCCATAAACAAATAGCCGGTTCAGAACGTGCAAGAACATCAAATAGTTTTACATTAACATCCCTTCAAGTTTGTTTATGCTTCCTACACGACGTCCCCTAATAAATTTTAATATACCCTTTTTATCTTCGGGACGTAAGTAAACATTTAGAATAAAAGCGGTCATCGGCTACGCTTATGGCATTACATCCATACTTTAGTCGTTTAAGTAGCGTATGTACCGTACTCGGCATTTATCGGAAGAAGCTTGAAAGATATACATAATAATAATAAACAATATATAAACGCTACACACTCAACGGCCCCCATTAGGATTGTTATATCCTGTGTCGGGGATCCGGAAACACATACAAGGACAAGGACAAATAAACCCAGACCGGAAAATGCTCTGAGTGGGAATCGAACCCGCGACCTGTGGCGTTTATGGCAGGTTCGCTACCGCTGCGCCACAACGTCGTCTAAAACATGAAATTTAAGTAACATTAATATAAACCTTAGTCCATCACTTTTAATCTTCTATCATATCCAATAACCCAGCTCCAATAACAACGACAATTAGTAATAATTGGCAAAATCCAATCATAATATCTTTTTTTCGTGGAACCTATTATGAGAATATTTTTTTCTGTATTCAGACAGGACTCCTATAGCAAAAGAAGCAAAGCACCGCAGATACTCATAAACTAAGAATACAAAGTAAAAGATGACGTTGTGACGCAGCGGTAGCAAACCTGCCTTAAACGCCACAGGTTGCGGGTTCGATTCCCGCTCGGAGCATATGTTTGTATTGACCATGCAAGCATATTTTCCGGTCTGGGTGCAATTGTCCTTGTCATTGTGAATGTTTCCTGACACAGGATATTACTATCCTAATGGGGGCCGTTGAGTGTGCAGCGTTTATTTATTTACATACAAACTTTCACATTTACAATAATATTATAATTTTAATAATATCACGAATTGGTAAATTAAAGACTTTTTTTAGAAACGATTCAAATCCCCAAATTAAAATTAAGAGGAAATTTGCTAAAATAAGATCTCGAAATTAGCTAGCGGGTTGGAATTTTAATCTTCAACCCGATGGTATAGTCCTTGAGGTGTCTTTGGGGTGGTTATTAATTTATTCTGAACAAATCGAAAATTAATTGTTTAAAAATATTTTTAATGTGTTCTATCAAAGGCTTTAGGAATGTAGCGTTACATAACTTAACTTGTATACCATAAGTGACCTTTTATGGATGAAAGGGCCAGTTCAAACAGCGTATTCTCCCGCAGAATAAAGACGTAAAGTGGACGCAAATAAGCAATACCATGTCAACCCACCAAATTGAAAAACTGAGTTATATATGCAAAAGTGTTAGTAAATGGCTGAAGAACATTTTCCTTTAATGTTTGTAGGGTTTTAAGCTTTAAAACTTCTAAAAAGCCATTTTTAATCATGCAATTTATGTATTATGTTAAACGTTTTGGGTTATATTATATACAAAATATGCAGTTTGTATACTTATTTTTGTGGAAATAAGTAAAATAACTTACATAAATCTGATAAATATATATATATTTATCATAAATCTCAAAAACTTGACCAATACATAAAAAAATATCATATAAAGCAAATTGTTCAAAATTTTCAAACGCGTTTTTCTCGAAATGACATTCGTGTGGGTTGACATGGTATTGCTTATTTGCGTCCAAGTATCAGTTGGTGCATGGGTGGAAACATGGAAGTATGACAGTGGTGAGAAGTGGAGGCCTAAATCCTATTTTCTTCCTCCTTTCTTCTTAATTTACCTATTTATGATAGCACAGTTTAGTCTCTGATGTTGCTAGTGTTAGGTTAAGTATGAATACTGCTCTCCATGAGACAGACCTCGATTAATATACGTCGATGTTTTGAAATTTCTAAGGCATTTTCTGTGTTATATTTATTGTGAAATAGGAATTCAGCTGTAGATTACGACCTCCCGATGGCCTTTTCAGACGACGATCTTCACCTTCAAGGCAACGGCTTACATTTTTCCATTTCCCATACTTAAGGTTTCCTTAAGCGTTGATAATACGACTGCAATTCCCCTGCAGTTCAAATGTCCATAGGCGGAAATAGTCACTTTTAGGTAAACCAGCCAGTTTGCCCGCTCTTCTAACTTAATTTCCATTAAACATTTTCAAAAATTGATAGGTATTAAAAATTAAGCAATGTTAATTTATAACATCGATCTTGTTATAATTTATTATAAAATGACGAAATAATAATACAAATGTATTAATATAACGTCGGGTATATCACCTGCTGAGAATTACTTGACAGCGGGACATCTTTGAAATTAACATTTGCATATTAGTCAGATGAGATAAATTCGATAATGTTTTGCCATTTTAGACTGTCATTTATCACGATAATATATTTGAGGTCGCTGGTCGTCATTACATAATATAAAAACTTTTGAAATAAATTAAAAATAAACATACTAAGCTACTTGTCAAAAGTCAACGTACAAAACCAGTTAAAGGGCAGGCTCCGCGTTCACGCGAGAGTTGCAGGTCCCATCCTGAATCCCGTGGGCTATAGACGTACCTGCTGCTAGTGCAAGCTACGAAATAAAAAAAAGAGATCTAACAAATATCTTGAGGTTGACAACGCGTGAGAAAACGTAGAAATGAATGATGTTAAAAGCGCTCTTCCCTAGGTTATGGGTTAGGACTATAAATGCTTTTTGTAAGGTAACTTATACGGTACTTGTAAATACTTTGACATGGTACTCGTTCATATATTCATGTTTCGGTGGTATATAAATAAATAAACGTTTCTCACTTAACGGCCCCCATTATTTTAGTAATATCTTGTGTTGTAAACGCAAGCATAACCATCCAGACCGGAGCACCTGCTTGTCAATACAAACCTTTACCCCGGGCGAGAATCGAACACGCCACCAATTACGCTTAAGGCAGGTTCGTTCTCGCTGCGCCACAAAATATTGTCTATATGTCAAAATAAAAACTTGTTTTCTAAAAACAATTAACTGTCAGAGTAAGAGTCGAACATCTCTGATATGGAATAAGGTTCTCGCAATATTATGTAAGACAATTAGGTTTTCTATCTTTGATGTAAGCTTAAATAGCCATTCAATTTATTAAATCAATGTAAAATTTACTTCGTTAAGTAATTAGTTTGTCCTTGTGAAATTATAAGATCATAGGAAGGACAAGGAAATCATAATATTAGCAGTAACAAAGAGATTTCCTCGAGGTAAATAAATTTGATCAGATTAAGTGTTTCGGTAAAAGAGGACGGCTCACTAATTACATCAATATACTTTGAACAGTTCATTATAATAAGACAAAGACTACACAAATAATGATGAGGGTAAAGTAATCACTTTATCGCTCATTATAAAGTTTTAATAGGTCTCGAGAACCGTAATTGTAATTTAATTTATTAATCACTAAAGTCATTAATAATTCGGTCTCAACACTGTATTTTTATCTCGTTAAGACTCTGGGATCAATTTGAATATCAACCTATCACGACAACACTTAATAATTTGACATAGTTAATTTTGATATCACCCACGTCCTATTTACATAAATTACAATGATTAACAAGAAACCTGAACCCAATAAGGGAAAGTCATAAAATACTTAACATGAGCACATAACCACTTATATCTCGGGATCTGTGATGTCAAATATTTCTAACACTTTATGTTATCTGTACAGACTCTTACCGTATATGTCTTGAGACACATACACCAGCGTCTCATTTGTAACATTTAGGAGTAATTCTAACCAATAAAGCAATACGCGTAGGATGATGACCTGGCCAGATTCAAAAGACCTCTGATTCACAGCTGCTTTAGTTATATAACACTTTATATTCTTACTTTAAAAGGAAATGCGCAGTTCCATATTTTCTGGTCTAGGCAACACTAAGGGCGATTGAGTTGCAAATATAGCAATACGTGGGTGTTATTATTTAAAATAAATCTCTTTCTAGAGCACTCCCGTTCCGCGCAGAGAGTATTAATATTTAGTATCTACAATGTTAGATGAAATGTAACTAGACTTCCTTTTTAGGGTTCCATATCCAAAGAGTAAAACGAGACCCTATTACTAAGAGTACGTAATACTACCTACGAGTAATACTGTCTGTCCGTCTGTTACCAGGCTATTTCTCATGAACCGTGATAGTTAGACAGTTCAAATTTTCATAGATGATGATTATGTAATTCTGTTGCCGCTTTAACAACGAATGCTGAAAAACAGAATAAAACATATATTTAAGGAGGGCGGGGGCTCCTATACAACAAACTTGATATTTTTGGTGTGCGAGTTTGACTTGCACTTAGTCAGTTTTTATTTTTTTATGTTAGATCAAAGTTTACTTCTAAAACTAAATATAAAATTAAGAACTGGTTGTTAGAAGCAGTAGTAATTTATTTGTAAAGTATTTATTTCTTAATAAGAACAAAAACCTATTTATTATCTATTATATCACAAGTTTTGTATTAACTTTTGAACACACGATTTTTAGGTAATTTTTACTTTAATTGATATTAATAATAAAAACATAAAACAAAAATTACAAACTTACTTTATAAATTATATGAATAAATAAAAAGGTGAAATGTACCAGCGTGGTTTCTTAATCTTATTTGCTATTTTTATTTATTTTTAGTCTCTTAAAAATTGTCATTAAGGTATCTATAATTTATGTTTTATTGTTCTCTTGAGTATTTGTTTTGTTTTAATTTCCAAGTATCTGTTCTATTATATTAGTACAATCCCTAGCAGTGTACTAGTATAAGTAAATGTCGATGATGTTGTTAATAGCATGCAATACAAACCTCAGTGGTTTTTGTAATGCATTGATGTTTAATATATTGTAAATTTTTTCTTTGTAACTGTGAAAGATGAAATAAAAAAAAAAAAACTTTACCTAGATACTCTCAGAGTTTTTATGTACAAAAAGTCTATAAGTTCAGAGAATTGAAATTGAAACAAATGTTACCTGTTCACATCAAATTGGTTTATTTTTTATAATATAAATAAAATACTTGTATATAAATAAAATAATTATTATCACATTTAACTTTTTAAATATTGCTCTAATTAATGCTAAAATTGGATCAAACAGCAGGTCTGTTTGATCCAATTAAAGAAAATTAAAGAAACGGCTATATAATAAATTAAATTCTTAACAATACCATCGGATAATCCATTAATGTTTAAATTACGCCAATTATCGGCGCACTGAATGGACGGCCAGGTACTTTTTTCTCAAGTTTAATTTTCACGACAGCTCATTCGATGTCGATGTGCCCGCCGTGACGGGACGTGACAAGCGGGAAGCTCTTTGATGTGACTCAGTTCTACCCAAAGCGGTGCAAGTTCTATTTTGTAATAAAAATGTATAAGCTCTTTTTAAACATGTTTTACACGTTGTGACGTGCTGGTAGCGAGCGTGCTTTGAGCCTCAACGTTTGCTGGTTCGATTTCTTCTTAGAGTATTTGAGCATTTGTCCCTGTGCCTCGGAGAGCACGTTAAGCTTTCGGTCCCGGTTGTTATCATAACATCTGATAATAACTCTTGATAGGTCATTTGCTTTTATATAATGTTACTAGTTCGCCCTTACATTGCTATGGAATTAATATATATTGAATAAAATTGGTTTATGTTTATTCCAAATAACAACAAAATCGTTTTAATATCTTCAATTTGAAATCATATTTTGTTTCGAAGTTTAGGACTTCTTTTTCCTGACCTCAGGGGTTTTCAACAATCCTACGCTTTTTGTAAAGAGCCTTCTAAAAGTTTCTCTTAGTTAAGCGATTCGTTTTCGAGATTAAATGCAAAAAATTTAGAAATGCTCCATATATTTTAAGTGATCTATTATAGTTTTTATACAATGGATATAAAGCTTAAAGATGGCGAAGTAAAAATGTTATGGGTTACCGACAAGTAGCTCGTTACTAAAGAATTTCAGATCAAATACCCACCTGTCTCGCGGCGCAATTTAATTGAAATAAAATATTCTATAATTATATTATGTGAACGCCAGCGATTCACGAATAGTAAGAAAAAGTAAACGTTCGTTAATTGACTTCTTTATTTATAAAATTTATTTTTTAACTGAAGTATATTTTTAACTGATTTGAACAGAAGTGTGCCTGTAGACTGAACGTAGATTCTGTACCTTGAAGATATTATGTACCCAATCTTAGTCCTAGCATTATTACCGGTATTTTATTTTACCAGGGTTATTACTTTTATCCGGGTTTGACAGATTACTAGTTTTTACACGAAGCGATTGCCATCTGATCTCCGCAACCCCAAGAGCGAACCAGTAACTCATTAAATAAGAGCAATTTACGTATCAAGAGCTAATTAATTATCAGATGTTATGTGATGAGAAGCGGTACCGACAGCTTAACGTGCTCTCCGAGGCACGGATATTACAGACTTCATGAATATTATGTACCCAATAATAGTAACAATGTATTTAAAGTCTCTTCACACCTATATATGTATGTATTTTTTTCTGTCTCTTTGTTATCTACCCAGGGTTAGCTTATTACTCTTATCTGGATTGGACGGGCTACTAATTTTTAGACATAGAGATAGCAAATTAGTTGTCAAGAGTTAACGATTATTATCAGTTGATTTTGATAACAACCGGGACCAAGAGTTTAACGTGCTCTCCAAGACACGGTGGGTAGATAAAGACAAAAGTCCAGAGCGAAACAAATGTTTGTAAATTGAATCCGCGATCGTTGAGGACAAAGACAGCCTCGCCACCAATACGCCACAACAGTCACCCACTTTTTTATCAAGTTCTTCCCACCAATATTTGGAAATGTTGCTCTACTAAAAGGAAGTATGGATGCAGCATAATGTTACGGTTGATAGAATTTTCATTACAAATGTTCAGGTTTATCAGGGCCTTAGCGCGGGAATAAACCATTTGACGCAGTCCGCCCACCACCTGTTCTTACAAGCGACTAGTATCGTTTTGACCAATAAAATACATAAAAAGAGATAATAAATTTTTAACATTATTGCCTCTCCTGCGATAGTACGAACCAAATATCACTCTTAGAATCTAGATTGATAATAAAAAGATAAAGAGAACTATCTCAGATACTACTGATGTCAGAGATATTCTAGCAATAAAAATATATAATACAAACAACAACGTTTGTTGTTTACAAAGAAAACGATATGAATAGAGTATATACTAAACTAATAAAATAAAATGTCTCTATGTAAGAGAAATAACGATCTTTATACAATTTATTTGGCAATGATATATTTTATATAAATTTGTTTTTCTTATGATTTGAAAAGCACGTTAGAAGGTTTAGGGTTCCATAGCCAAATAACAGAAACGGATCCACTTTAATTCGTCTTATCTGTCTGTCCGTATGTCGCAGTCATTTTACTCGGAGGCAATTAGCTCTATCTACACGAAATTTAATAAATAGGTGTTTCCTATCAACCTCTACACAATTTTGTAGTGAAATCCTAAAATATATAAAAATGAAGGGTACCAGTCCATACATGTAACTGAAAGTTTGAAAAAAAATCAATGTTTGGCAATATGTGGGATATCATTGGATAGGTTTATGAAAATGTCAAGGAATTTGATTTTGACTTTTTTGATTAAGCTATTCAGTTGGCGAGACATTAGCTCCTAAAGTCATAAAAATTTTGTCCCCACCCCCTGTAACTTTTGAATTATGGGATTTTAAATTCTGGAAAAATTTGTAATTGTAGTATATCAATAGAACTTTCAACCACATTTATTTTGAAGAAGAAGAAGAAGAAGATAGGTCTACAAATTAAAGAGATACATAAGTTGTCCTATACCTTTGTTTTTCATACAATTACTATTAAATTACCAACTTATTTTTGCGGTCGAATTTAATTCGTTAATATTTAAAGTCCTTAAGATTCTTCATTTTCAAGCTACGCAACCTTAGATTTCGCTATACGGGTTGCACAACGAACTTCACTAGTGATTAATTTATAATTTTGATCGATTAATAATAACTTCGCAATTCCGACGTCAAACGTTAATCTTTAACTAACCCAGTTTGCTTTGCTAAAACTGCTAACAGCATCCCCTACTATAGTACGTTTAAAAAAAACAATATTATAAATAAAATATAAACTAAGCAATATGTTTTATCTACTACTAGCTTCAGTCCGCGGCTTCATCAGCGTGAAAAACATTTTTAATGAGCCACATTTAATGCGATATAGAAATATTTGGTTTCCCATATAAAGTTTCATCCCCTATCTTACCCTCTTCAAGTTGTATTTTTCCGGCAATAAGTACTATTAGTACCAGTACAACAGTAACAGCAGCAGCAGTAGCGGCAGCAGTAGTAGAAGCAGCAGTATTATAAGTAGAATTAGCAGTAGTAGAATTAGCAGTAGTAGTATTAGTAGTGATGATACCATATGATAAACAATGACCGTGGCCTATAAACGATTTCAACGCTGGAAGCTACATATAGGTGCTGCCAACACAACTGTAGAACAGGAAAAACGGCAAAAGAAAAGGTATAGAAGATGTTGGAGTTTGCTTACCGTCTGACTGTTCACTTAACAACAAATAAGGCAATCAATATTACAATAAATATATTCCCAACTTGGTAGGGGTAACAAATGCCAACTTAACCACAAACGGGTCAATGAAGGCCTTTGATCCGTGCTCTCACCTGTATTAGTCAAGTGCTTTGGTCTTTCATGGACGAGACACTTACTGGGTACTTAACCCGACCTACCGATGTTTGCTTTTGTAACTTGATATACCGCCAATCGCTCCCACTGTACATCACTTCAGCCTTTATGTGATAAAGCAGCATTTACATTCGTTGTTGACAATAAAAAGATCTTCGTGGCCATTTCCATATATCACTAAATATATTAGTGCAAATTTAAGTATAAGAAAAATTCAAATAAATATTAATAGACTTTATCGTGTGAACGACGCTTAAGATTTTAAAATTTAGGTATTATAAGTAAGTGCCACTTCAAGTCAAAACCCAATAATCCTCGAAGTAAAGAAACATTATAATTTATTTATTCAGAGCTAGTAAACGTGACTGAACATAAAGGCGTGTATATTAAAAAGGAAAATATACGTTTTTTTCATTTAAATGTAGAGGACATGTTTTTGTAAAATATTTCGTGAATCTTTTGAATGAACGCTGATAAAAAGGGTGTTTGTATTTTGTGGGTCCGGTCTCGATTTGAATCATAATAGTGTTTGAAATTTATTTGGTCGTAAAACGCGATAGTGTTACCGGGTTGGCTTATGACAAAGGTTTTTTATCGGGCACGGTGAACGGCAGTAAATTGTGCTTTGCCCGTCAAAGCAGAGTTGTGTGTTCGAATACCAACAATCTGTCTGTTCTCATAATATATTACACGACGTTATAGTATAAAGTTATTATCAAATAGTTTTTTTATATTCAAGATATTTTTTCCGAAATTTCCATTGCATATAATAAATCTTTACCACGTCTTTTGCATATTGATTTATCCGTTAATAGTAAAATCCAAAAGCAATACAGGCATTTGTATAATATAATTATTTGCTTTTTTTCTCGGCGAGATATACTTTCCTCTTGCTGTCCGAGTAATTCATGGGATAGCTAGATAGATAGATAAAATTGACGAGAATCTATTTGAGATTATTGAAGGCCTAAGATAAGATAAGATAAATCGGAGATCCGAGAAATTGAACCCATTATGTCACCTCAGCACATGTCATCTTAGCATGAGCTGACATCTCTGATTCCTTCATGCAGCCTCTCAATAATCGATTATAAATGCGCAAATTCCCAAGGCAAGGACTACCAAACTTACCTATTTTATTGACGGAGAAGAAACCCGATACCAAATATCCGGTTTGCTTGTGAGATAAATGGGGAGTTCCAAGACAAGTTGGTGATGTCTTCAGTGATCGGCATAATTGCAAGTGATAGGTTTCAGAGTCGGTCCAGTATTTTTTACGCTGTCAGTCGAAAATTTAAAAAGTAAGATACTTAAATAATATAAGCTTATTATTTTAGCGATCCACCATTTTGTTATAGTCACGAAAACACCAATCAAATGTGATCATACCTAAAGTTCAATCATCATCAAAATCAAATATCAGCAGCGAATTAATATACACAAAGATAGAAACTTGTAAATTCGATTATGTAAAAAATTTATTACCCATGTTATTAATTTATTCAATATATTTGTCAATTTTATATTTATATTTAATATATACAAATACTAGCCAATCTTATCTATCTGTTTTTATTATAATATTTTGCAAATTCCAGTATTTAATGGCAATTTAATTTGTATAAATTATATCGTTTGCTATCTTATCGTATATTGACTGTTTTGGGGAATCAATATTACTTAAAAATCTTGAACTACAGGCCACCTGACGCCAATATAGTGCGTGGGTGGACACGTAATCACAATATATTATTTTAGTTATAATAATTATTATGTTAGTTTAATAATAGAAGAAATATATTATATAGCTATATTATCTTTGCGTTAATTCCTATTTCGCAACGTTGAATATTTAATGGTTTACGGAATAATATAGAATTTCCAATGAAAAGGGAAGTCTACTGAGCCATGACTGGCTGCCTAATTGGCTGACGAAAAATCACAGCTTATAGTTGAGCCTTAAAGTTCTGAAGAAATATTCTTTGATAAGAAGTAGATGAAGAAGGATTTTGTATTCCATTTCTAACGGTTTTTATGGAGAAAAAAAAAGAAGATGATTTTCGTAACAAAACACTGTCCAGGTTAGCAAAGCATCACGTTGGGTTTCTTATTTGTATTCAATAACAGTACCGCATGGCACTTTTAGATGTAAAACTATAATTAGCAGTTCAAGTAGCCCTATTGCAAAACAAAACACAATCCCACAATCACAGTACGAAGTACAATTTATTTTTGCGACGTATGATTATCGACTGTTGTAGTACAGTGGTAGCAAAACTGTCTTACGCCCGGGCAGAATTAAATTCCTATATGTGGTAGAACCATTTTGACCACTAAGAATGGTAGTTGTCCATGTATGTTTTGCGGGACACAGGATAGGACTAACCTAATAGAAATACGTTTATTGCATACTCCTCGTATTAGCGACTTTCATACCGATTACCAAAATTCCCGCACCAGTCTTATAATCAGTAGACAGTTTAATGTAAATTCCAAATACAGTGAAAAAAACAACATCAAAACGTACTTGTAAGAAAAGCAAAAGTTGGCTTAATCCGTAATGAATTACTTTGTTATTGGGGGACGAACCAAAAAGTGCAATAATACTTTCCCTTTAATATCATGAGAAGTTCAAAACGGCGTACAATAAGCAATTTGAGTCGGCATAAAGAGATCGTTCCTGTCCTAATTTAGTACAATCATTATGCATATTGCACGCCTCACTTGCTTTGTTTCTCGATAAACATTGCCCGTTTTCCGCCGAGTTTTTCCTTTTTCCGCTTTTTTATTATTAAGGGCCCGCATTTACCTGCGAATGTAAATTCAAAATGTACAAGAATACGCTTCGTTTTGTTTAAATCTGTTGCAATGGCTACGCTTACTTTTACGACTCTGAAATATTAATACGTGAATACTTTTCTTTATAATATAATTCGCCTTTTATTTGGATTTTATCTTAAAAAACAATTTTTACTAAATCTTGATTTTATAAAAAGGTAATGTATATTCTTCAATTATATATTGTCCTGTCACCTGTGTTTTCGTTAGTTAGTAGTTCTTTGTTAGTTTTAGTTTCAGATAATATTCCTAGTTTTAATTTAACTTAATTTTACTAAAATATAAAGACTGCAGATAGTTTGTAGATATATTAGTCCATTAAGATATGTATGTCTCAAACACTACCCTCGTTCGTAGACTTCCATAGTATGCATATAGGATTTAGTCTCCGTTATTGCTTCTATCATCAATATTTGCTTTACTCAACAGAATATGAAGCGAGGACCATCTAACTTTACTGTATAAAGTCGAGCATGCAAATATTTAGGTAAGCAACTCTGTTAATAGGAGTTACCTAAGTAAAGTATCTACTCATATGTGCTATACGTCGTTCATTACAAAGTATAATTATGTATATTACAGTGCTATCTACAAAGTTTTATTAAGGGAAATTACTGGGCAGAGGAGATTTAAGATCTCGAGGTTGGCAACGCGTGAGTGGCATCTACTAATGGTGCTGCAAGCGCTCATAGGCTACGCCAACCACTTACCATCAGGTGGGCCGTATGCTTGTTTGCCAACTTGTAAGATAAAAAAAAAGCTTTATTAATACCGACTTCAAAGACTTGGTACTCAATTTGATTGATTTTTTTTGTATTTTACGTAATATGTTTTTTGTTTGCTTAGATTATGATTTGTTAGGTTTTAAGAACTTTTTTTAACGATATTAATTATTATAATAATAACACTATTGGTAACCAATAATAACACTCCTTAAAGAAAAAAACAAGTTTATCAGAATGAGAATAAATGGCGTTTAATAGTTTTTCACGTCATTACTTATACTCTACGGTTTTCTGTGAGAGAGTAGTACTTCCCCAGTCGAGCCGGCCCATATGTGCTGGAAGGAGTATGCCTTAACTACTTCTAAAGTCAATGTTGTCGTCCTTACACAAACACTATTAATTAACATATTAACTAAATACTAAACGCTCATTGGTTGCATCTTGATCATCGATTATCTTTAACCAATGAGCATTCTATATTTGGTATGTTAAGTTGACATGAATTTGATCAACGTACATGAAACCGGGGGTAAGTCTGTTAAATACTAAAACATAATAATAATTGAAAAGAATGTTTACTATTGAAGATAACCTCGAAAATGTCGGAAAGGCATGCGTTTCACTTGTTTGATTTTGATGATTTCAGTCTTGGAAGAAATTTAATTTTATAAAGTTAAGAACAGCGCTCGGAAACTGAAACACGAGATTAGTTTTAAGTTATATTCTGTAGCTACATTTAAACGAATAAAGTTTGCTTGGTTAATATTTAAAGCCAGAAATATAAATAAATTATATTTAGAATATAACTTCTATTAAGATGTATTTCGTTGAAAATCGTTCAAATATAGCAAATACGATTCATTTAAAAAACCAAGAGCGTAAGTTATAAATGTAAAAAATGTATCTAAATCACTTAAAACCAAATTTGCACGGCAGCACAATTTTTAACATAGAGCAGCTGATGCATATATGCATGCATATAATTTATTGTTTCTTTATACTTGTTGTGCTTGTGTGTACTCAATATTTAACGAAAAGCACATCAAGCAAACAGCCTCATTAACAATCAAGAATTTTATTAATGCAAGGTTTTAGACAAGTGTACGGTATATACCGACAACCTTGTGGCGCAGCGGTAGCGAACCTGCCTTATGTACCGCAGATCGCGGGTTCGATTCCCGCTCGAGCAGATGTTTGTATTGACCATACAGGCATGTTTTCCGGTCTGGGTGTGTTTGTCCTTGTCATTGTGTATGTCTCCAGAACCCCGACACAGGATATAAATATCCTAATGGGGGCCATGGAGTGTGTAGCGTTTTATTTATTATTTATATAAATGAACGATTTGATAGAGCCATTTCAAAAGAAATTCCAAATTTTAAAATTCCGTTTAAAACATTGTGTTCTGAGAATAAATATTTACAATTTCCTCAATTTCTTTGCTCTTTGTTTGTATAGGGAAAGATTATGGGATAGCTCCCCTTTACCCCTAAGGCAATGACTAGATGAAATCCGTAGTGAAAATAGATTAGGAAAAAGAATTGGCTGCGTACAGGGAAATCTGGAAAAGACAGAGACGAATGAAGATAGCTTTCGAGCACTTTGGGATAGTTGTCTTGTTTATCAACTTTATGTGCCCAGTTAACGTGGGCATAAAATGTTTAATATATGGAAATTAAATAAAAATTGGTAAAAAATTGGTAAAAAAATTGGTAAAAAATTGTTAAAAATAATGGTAAATAAATACACAAAATTCTCCAAGCGAGTTATATATCTGGAAATTTTCCTGAACTTAGTTCGTGACATAAAATAAGTCATATTTCACAACATTAGTTTGATTCGTATATAAATATTTATGTTTATAAAGGACATGAATATATCAAGAAAATCGGGTTGTGTTTGAGGAGTGGAGGCACGTAAGTCTTTGTTCAATATTTTCCTTATAAATAATATAACAGTCAGAGGAAAAAATATGAACTACCAAGACTTAATAAATGTGTAGATATGGGTAGGTGTGATGTGATCTTCTATGTAAGATTTCGTATATGTGATGCAGTATACAAGGGATGGTCAACACGTGACGAGCATGATAAATGAAGACTTCGGGATCACGCCTCTGAGGACTACCTTTGAGGGACGAAAGGAATCTATCGCAAAGAAACATTCTACAATTAAAATAATACCCTCTGGCGTTTATTTTAAGGTCTGGTTTCTATGAAATAGAAATGGTGATGCTCTATAAAAATTCAAGCGACTACGAATTAGTGTACTAAAAAGCATACTTTGGATTGACACAAATTGAATGTGAATTCTACGTGGACGAATCAAGGTTCTAAATTGTATAGTGCTGGTGTTGCAGTTTCCGCAAAATGTTACTTCTCTTCGGAGAACGGAAAGCAGAGATGTGGAATTCAAAACAGTCAAGTCAGAAGTCGAGTGGACTTAAGGCACAGAATATATTATACTACAGATGTTTGAAAAGTTTTCCATTTTAAAATTTAGAAAGAGATTAAAATTATATTTTAAATTTATTTTTCTATCGGACTGTTTTATAAGTTGACCGCCAAATTTCGAAACGATCGGTGAGTAAAGCAATTTTAGGCGAGGTCAGTCGTTAGATGGGTCGCATAATGGTATTTCAACTGAGTGTTTCCGTGCTTCAGAGGGCACGGAAAAAGTAGGTCTCAGCTGTTATCAATTTGATAATAGTAGAAAAGTCAATTCAGAGGCCTACTCGTATATGGCCGACCTGAAACACTCTGACACTAGGTTGGCAACTAGCCACTCGATAAGAAGAAGAAGACCGTCAATTACTGGCTGCTGCCAGCGATAAAAATAATAATATCAACATAACAAAAATTCTTTTCCATTTTTAAAGATCCAAAAATATGTTTAATAATAAAAATATCCGTAAACCATTAAGACTTTATAGCATATCCTGGGCGTATTCCTGGAATAAAAATAAACAAACGATCGAACAGTTCGTTGCACTACTCTTCAATTGTTAGCTTAGGTGTGTTATGTTTGAACACAAGCCTATAAACTGTATTGGACCACCATATATATATAAATACTTATAGCGTGTACCGTGTATTTGTTGTATGAATTGAAACAACAATTTTAACTTAACGAAAGCATTGGTAATACATGTATACTTATTATAAATAAATATAATAATATGTCATAACTTTGGGTGAGCTCACTGATCAGTAAACGATCGGTGGGCTAATTAACTTTAAGTGCGTTTAGTCACTAGATGGGTGATCGTATAGTGGTATTTCAGTTGAGCGTGTTGGACCTGGCTGTTATCAATTTGACAATAGTCAATAGACAGAAAACTCTAGTCAGAAACTCATACGGGCGACCTGAACCCCTCTGACACTAGGACGGCTACTAATCACTCGATAAAAAGATAGCTAAATACAATTGTCCATATGAATTCTTCACTGTGAGCCCTTTTTATTGTTCAAGATAACGATAATAATCACGGAGAACACGAATCTCGGAGAGCACGTTAAGTTGTCGGTCCCGGTTATTATCAATAACATCTGATAATAATCGTTAACTCTTGATAAGTAAATTGCTCTTATCCAATGAGTTACTTGTTCGCCCTTAGGGTTGCGGAGGTCAGATGGCAATCGCTCTGTGTAAAACTAGTAACCTGTCAAATCCGGATAAGAGTAATAAGCAGACCCTGGGTACATAAAAATACCGGGAATAATGCTAGGATGAAGAAGAACGATAATAATCAACCAAGCTACTCTAATACGGATTGCCAGATATAAATATCATAAAAAAGGACAAATCCAAGATCAATACATAATACAAAGAAAATCCGAGACGCCGTGAAACGAAATTATTTTTCTTAATTGCGGTCAGACTAGCCGGCACCGGTAATCGAAAAGGGTCTTCGTTTTCTTCTTCATAAGAGAAACCCTTTGAAAATGATCCGCATTTAGCGGAAAATATCTTTGCATTCAGAAACACGCATCCGGCTTTGGTCCTTTCTGTCCACGGTTGATGACCCACCCTTGGATAAAACCTACTTTGCGCCCAATAAAACTTTTCTCTGTTGATATTGGAAACAATACTTTGATTCTGTATATCCCGACAAAATTTGTTGATTTCAAGAGAAAAGTGGTATTATCTGAAAGCCTTAATCTTGGAACCTTATTATAAGTCTGAATACCAACCTAAAATATTTCCAAATGGAATTCAAATCATGTTTAATTATTATTAGAGATTGTGCCAGTACAATGAAGAAGTTTCATAATCTATCCGTGTATAAAATAAGCTTATTACTATTAAAGAAGTTATCAATTTTTACTGGTCGATTAGACAATAGTAGAGTCGAAGTATCCTGAAATTAGACAAAGGCGGTATTAATACGGAAGCCATTAAATTGAGATAAGCGCCACAGCAGATTGGGTGGCGCCCTTCGGGTGGTATTAGCCCGTAAGTCCTGATAAGTGAGAACCGGGGGTTTGTTGGGATATAGATTAACAAAATAGAACTGCCAATGAGGTAAGTGAATTCAATTTAATATTCATAGGTTTTGTTTTGTTTTGTCTTCTCTGGGATCACACAAAACAGTCACACATGCATACCCCATATTTTTCCATATGTAGGAGCATACTCGCGACCAGTTAATGCGATAGGTATTTCGTCATTATTTATATACAATATATGTACATAGGTAATTTTACAGACCCATCTATCATCCTTTACAATTCTCAATGTAGATGCCTCATAACATAAAATATAAAAACTCTATTTAAACCAAAAGAAGTAAAAATGATAATGTAATATACGTAAAAAATACAAATAAAATTCAATATTTCAAAAACTAAGTTTTGTAGCGATGACATTTTAAATTCTATTGGTAAACAATGCATTTTATACGAAAACTTTATACAGTATACTCACATGAGCACAAACGTATTACAGGCACAAAAACGTCAAATATGTATATTATGCTTTTATCATTAAGGTATTTATGATATAATCTTTGCCGGCAGTATCGTAGGCGGGGTGGTGTCTGTGTCGCTAGTAATTGGAACGCCGGCGGCCGGCCGGTTTGTCGTCCGACAATCAACACGACGTGACGCGAAATCCGATGCGTCCGCTAGATTGCAGTAATCATTACTGCCGGCAATCATAGGGTGATTTAAACTCCATATTGTACAAGTAGATACGTTTTCTCAGTCGATTGGCATATTCATATTGACGAGTACGTGTTTTTACCATGTTATTATCTAATTTCTGTGGTCAGTCATATTCTGACTAACTATAAGTATTTTCTTGAATAAATGAGAGAGTGTTGGCAGTTACAAAATGCCGAGCGTTCAGATCAGCTCCTCGACGTACTGATTCACTGCGTAGAATTGCATCTACACAGACCGATGTAACCAACCCACAAAAGTTAGGCGTCCTAAGCACGTTCTGCAAGATCCTGACGATAGGATTACATTAGAAAATGCCCCTTACACAGCACAGACAGGCACACAACACCGTCTTTGCCGGCGAGGACGAGGTCCTTTGTCTGTTGCAAATCGCGTCGCGCTCACACCGTCGGGTGAGTCTATCGTATAGAATGCGCTCGGAGCGCTGCCTCCATCTCCGATGACGTCCTTAGCCGTGGTTCGGCTTCGCAGGAAGCACCCTAAGGACAAAATCAAATTTGAGCCCTGAGTATTTATCTATATAATTATCACGGCTGAGTCTCTGTACTCGGCCCCCCCGCTCGGTGACGCTGTCAAGGCCAAGTTAAAGTTGAACAAAACTTATTTTTTACTTTTTGAAATTGACTAGTGATCTTAGTTGAGTGTGTAAAACACCGTGTCTACTAAATTATAGAAACCAATGATTACATCCTAAAAATATATGCATTTCATTAATTATATAAAAAATACCAACACTAAATAATATAATGAGTTATGAATATCATATATCATTTTGTATACTAGCTCTTCTCTTATTTAGAAAGATTTGAATTTTTTTATCATGTTATTAATATGAGAAAGACCGCCCGTTATTATAATATTAATATAAATTTGTTTAATGTTAAAATAATATACATTTAACATTGTAATAAATACATGAATTAACTCTTTTATGCAAATGGGAAACCAGTAACGCGTTTTATTTAAATAAGGTTATGAATGTAACTCGACAGGGACGTGTTTCGGAATATGATTATAATTTTAATGATAATTATTAATGATATACATGACATTTTTCTGATATCTAAATACTAATTATAATAAATTTTGGGAGTTAATACGAAAGCATTAGTTACATTACCAATATTTGTTATAGCTGACTTGTCATCATTGTATAAGTATATTTTGAGTGCTAATTTAAATTTAATTTTTAAGGGACACCCGGATAGAACGAAGTTCCTTTCGATTTATTAGTCAAGGAATTGTAATAAAATTTTATTAATTAAATTAATTAAACAATCTGTATATATTACATAATATTTATAAATACAATTTTTGTCTTTCTTACTTTCTGTCTTCTCCAGCTAATATCCGAAACAGGTGGGCCAATTTAAGCAGGACATTAACTTACAGATACTAACGGTACTTTTATTTAAGAAAAAAAAAATTGTAGACCATGCAATCGAAGCCATGGGCGCAACTAGTCTATAATAAACTTTCAAAATTCGACACAAAACTAAAATTTTTATTGATCTCAAAGATAAATTAAGATAATTAATACTTATAATACGAGACGCTGTACGTGACGTGAAACACATTTACTTCTTCAAATAAAAATAAAACTCGTAATATTTTAACACTCAAAATGAAAATATGTAAATTAAGTAAGCGACGCGCGACGTTTGCTATAAGAGAGGCATTCAAAAATTAAGGCTTACAACGCTTGTTTGCTTTACCCTGTTACGAAATTACCCGAGATGATCCCGAGATAAAAGCGAGAAATTAGGGCCGTAATGATAATATTTCCATACTTGATGTGAAATTATCTCGTTTCGGTAAAACATGTAATATAAATTATACATTATGATGAAGATGTGAAATCATTATACCGATTAATTAAGTCTAGTCTGTAATCTATGAGTATGTACATTACAGAACGCTATAAAAATATGAGTACTCAATACATTTTTGATGTCTAATTTAATCGTTATTCACACGGTTTATATATACAGTAAGTAGAAGTTTGAAGCCACCAAATCCTGTATTTTTAGCTTCGTTAGATACAGACTTCCACCACTGTTACTGAAGCCTGTGTTCAACAGCAACCCCGGAGGTCACTGTGTGATGCTGAGATGACACAATGATGATGAGCCTACAGTGTGTGATGAGTGTAGTGAAAATAACAGATTTTTATATAAGAAAGGCCGCTAACACTAGCGTTTGTCTACGTGCGTGTGCGCTCCACTGACGCTTGACTAGCGTCAAATCTTCGCGAAGGTACCGTTCGCATCACAAAAAAATACGTCAACAAAATAATATTATCGAAAATTTTGTATCGATACTTTATTGTGTATGTGATGTATTAGGCGAGTACGCAACATCGCGTTTTAGGCTTTGCGTTCGATCGATATAAAAATGGTGCACCATGCACTGCGATCTCTATGCAAATTTATCGACGCATTTTGCGTCTGAATGCGCCCTTATGCGATGAAACGCTGAGTTAGTGCCTTTTCACACGTTCCTGTTGCCGGGTAGCCGGCGCTGGGTATTCGGTTGCGAAGTGTATGGTCATGTCATGTATAGCAGCTTTCACACGTAGTGACGTAATTTTGCTCGGCAAGCAGTACCCTGGGTGCACGCCTGGACCACTGTGCGTACGAGCTACTAGCTTCAAAATGGAGTCGTCTGAAAACGCCTATGGGCGCAATAAAATTAGTAGGTGCCACTCACGCGTTACCAATCTCGATATATTGGTCCTTGAATCTCCTTTGCCCAGTAATTTCACTAGCCTACAGTGTCCTTCATACCGAAACACAGTAATGCCTAAGCACTACTTTGATGGTAGAATATTTGACACTGCGGTACCATACCTAGGTAGACCTCTTGCAACAAACGGGCTACCACCATGGTGACTGATTGCACTGGAGGAATAATCTCTGCTGTGACAGAAATAATCCCAACAGCAGGCGATTGGGTCGTCACGTCACGACACGGGTAATATAGCCAACCTATTTCGACTACAATATATTGTGTCAGGAATAGTTATATGCACATTTCATTCGGACTATAATAACTACAAATTATTTACAATTTCGAATTTCTCATATAATTTCTCTTCAATTCCGTTGTACGGACATGATCAGTCACGTGACCTCACTCACGCGTCACGGCGACAAAATAGCGTAATTACTGTGATACTTTTTACCGATAACGGGAAATTTAAAAGGCTCTTCTTGGCTCTCTCGTATTTTTTGTTACCTTCATACTAATTAAATTAGTTACTTTTTTATAATGAAAGCGGTTTTTATCTTTTAAGAAACATCAAAACTCGGAACATTCACAAAAAATGTCACTGATAAAGCAATTAAGTGAGTTACGTTTCTAGCTACCAGTTAATTATTTACTAAACAGTTCCGTATTAATATTATCAATGAATTTTATTTTAAATAAGATACCTATAGAGTCGTAAACATAATTAATGTACATCATTGTATGTATTTGTTCAATTAAGTGTCATTAATAATATAAACATTTATTAGTTCAAATAATGTGTGTATTTAGTCAAGTGACTTGAACTATAAATCGACATTATGGTCTGTATTAAGTTGTTTTTTCTGGTGTTATCTTATTTCTTGCATCAAAACTAACATCTGGCCGCGGCTTCATTCGTGTCGACTTCAGAATTGGATTATCTGATTTTCCGAGATAAAAAGATTCTATGTGGTAGTCGAGATTATAAACTATCTGTATAACAAATTTCATTTATATCTGTCCAGTCGTTTTTAAGTGAGTGAGTTACAAACATCTAATTATACAAACATATAAACTTTATAACTTTATAACAAGTGCATTGCTAATTAGCTAGTCTCCATAGCTCATGTATCCCATCACCTTGCTACTTGAGATGGTAAGTAATTATAGCATGGAGAGAAAAAAATAACACAGAGGGGACGAGTTGCCACGAAAGTTCTTAGTAAGATACCGCTACTCTACTTCGAAATATAAATTTCCGGCCCATACATACAGTCTTTAACAGAAAGGCTTTACCACAATAAAAACTAATTAGGATTAAAGATGCAAGAAAAGATTTTCATTGTATAATATGCTATTTTCTACGTAATATGTATGAATTAAAAAACAATTAATCTAATAAAGATATTTCCAATTACCGCACGGTCTCAGGAAAAAAAGCGTAGTCCCCAATCACACATAACGCTAACAAATTGCGATTCGATCTATTATTCTATTACAGGGTGACCCTTATGTAAAATTCGTTAGTAATTTCCAAAGGCTTTCCATACCCCGCACAGGCCTTTACAGCTTTTGTAATGGGGTCAAATTGGATGCCTACAGCTTTCTTGCATCCCCACATTTGATCGAATTTGTTAGGGTTCTAAGACACCGTTAAAACAAAATCCTCAAGGGACGATACTTGTTTCAACGTCAATTTTGATCTCTAAAGCAAACAAGCTAGGGTGGAATTTTGTGTTGCTAATTATTTATTAATACGACGCGTGTAATGTTTGAAGTGAAACATCTTGATTAAATCTTTAAGAGTATCTTTTTACATTATTACAATGTTTTTAATTAATGTTTTTTTTACATTCAATTTAAATGGATATGATATATCGCCGCGAACACAACAGTTCAGCTAAAAACTAGTTCATAAATCATAAAATTGAGATTGTTATTGTAATTTCAATTTCTAACCTAAAAACTTTTGAACATTTGCACGTGTATCGAAACCTATAAATACGGCTGCTTTGTGATTGTCATTTAATTCGTGTCGTGTGTGTAGAGCCATCATACAGTACGGACCTGTCTAGGTCATCGTTACGCTGCCCGTTGAAATAAACAAAGTCTACCCACATACTGAAGTTTTCTTTGGATGACCTGAATACGTCATCACCATGCAGTAACCGACTGTGACGTCAGCGAATGCTGATGTCACGCATTTTAAAAAGATGACGGGATCGCTTCCTCCTTCAGATACATTACATGATAAAAGTTGCAAAGAGGGTACTTCCTCGACCAATTTATATTGAAAACGTTTGAAACGCACATTCATAATGAAAGGTTCTACTATTCGTAAAATTCGTATGCTAATTAATTTCTAAGAAAGCTAATATCGAGGTCTAGAAACAAGCACATATAAGGAATCAATACCTAGCAATGGAAACGAAGATCATATAAATATATTTCTCACAAACGGAAATTGATGAAACCTTTGGAAGGTAAATAATAATTTGTGAAAATCTACCACAGTGGGGAAATGTATATTACGGCAAAAACATTATTTTGTTCCTCTATGTTTTGGTTTGTTTTGAGTTTTTAAAGGTGAGTTTATAAATGGATCGGCTCTGCCAAAAAGCGGAAAAAGCATGGACTAGCTAGTTTACATCTGCACTTCAATAGTGGTGGTGGCGGGTTCATAGCAATTGTTTAACTATTATGTATACTGTCAAAGAGATAAAGGTAAATAACAACCTATTATTGTCCCATAGCAGGGCAAAACTATGTTACAAATTCTTCACATAAAGGAAAATGATAATGTACAATATGACTAGCCAATATTGATGATTCTAGAAGTGCCTAATTTTCCGTAAAGTTTTTAAGTCCGATCCGTGACTATCTTAATCCTATCAATACAGGGCAAACAAATATAGGAACCGAGGGTTGAATTTATATGGATAAGGGAATGGGTCTGTACAGTTGTGCTGCATCTCTGATGGCGAGTTCTGACCAGAATCGTAGCTACGCTGGGCGTTTCAATCTGGAGGGCAGCGGGATCCGAAGCACGGTGCACCGCTGGCCGACCGCAGTTAGTAGGGGGCCCAGTGGTAGGTTCGCCATCTACGAAAGGCTGCCCCGCCAACTTGTGAAAAATCCTGGGATGGCTTTCACCGTGCCGGTTGGCGACCGGAGAGAGGTCCCAGTGGCGACTCCCAGGGGGTTCGGGCGTCCCCGCGGTCTCCGGTTGAATCTACCATTTACGTCGCTACGGTGACGGTCACGGTGTCCAGAATGCAACACCTCGTACAACTTCCATTTTCCCTTACCTATTCACTCCCTCACAAAATGGCAGACAAAAGAGAAAAATAAGATAAAACAGCAGCTGCTGCCTCTCCTTTTCAGTGCACCTCTCAAATATTCGAGGCTTGCACTCTAATCTCTTTGCGGTCCACCACCACCTCGAGACCGCTAAGCCGCACATGCTCTTTCTTACGGAGACGCAAATTAACAGTCCAGCAGATGTAGCGTACTTACAGTACCCCGGGTACTCACTCGAGCACAACTTCAAGCCTCGCGCTGGGGTCTGTATGTATGCTCGTAGTGACGTCTGCTACCGACGTCTCCGTAACTTGGAGGTACCCGACTTTTCTATAATGTGGTGCTTATCAGACACGGGCTTGGAGCAGACTTTATATGCCTGCATTTATCGATCGCACAGTGGTGATCGGAAGACGACTCGGATGTTTGAGTATCTCAGCGATACGGTCGACACCGTCCAACGTCGGTACCCAGCTGCTCATATGGTATTTCTCGGCGATTTCAATGCTCACCATCAAGATTGGCTATTTCCATACCAAAAAACTGACCATGCCGGGAGAGAGGCGCTTAAATTCGCACTGTCGCTAGATCTCTCTCAGCTTGTTCACGAAGCAACTCGAGTACCTGACGTTGATGGCCAAACGTGTAATTGTCTGGACCTTATGTTGACTACTGATCCTGACCGGACCTCAGTGTCAGTAGCGGCTCCACAGGCTCTTCTGATCACTGTGTAATCAGGGCGGTACGCGACTTACGCCCTAATGATCACGGTCCCTCCGGAACCCGACGGGTGTGGCGATATAAGTCAGCAGACTGGGACGAAATGCGACACTTTTTTGCAGCCTATCCTTGGCGGCGAATTTGCTTTTCTTCTAATGATCCGTCGAGCTGCGAACAAGCCATATCTGAAGTGTTACATCAGGCTATGGAGTACTTTATTCCATATGCTGATGTAGCACTCGATAGCAAAAGTTCCTAGGTGGTACAATGCTGAATGTGCTGAGGCAGAGGCCTTTAGAACTTAGCGTTTGCGGCATGGGCTGAAGCGCCACTGCAATGCTCCGGACATAACATCCAAGAAGAAAGCATTTAACTTCGCTGCCAAGTCCTACAAGAAGTTGCTCAAGAAGGCCCGTTTCAAACGAATTCGAACCCTAGGGGCCAGATTAGCTTCTTATCCTCGCGGCAGCAAAGCATTTTGGTCCCTGTCCAAGTCAGTAGAGTCAAACTTCTGCCGTCCATCGCTGCCTCCACTTCTAAAACCCGATGGATCCATGGCCTTTACGGCAACAGACAAGGCTAATCTATTAGCGACTCTGTTCGCCGAAAATTCAAATCTAGATGCAGGAACACCTCACCACCAAACATACCACCTTGCGACTCTATCATGCCAGAATGCAGATCCGCCAAAGTGAGGTCCTAAAAGTTCTCCGCAACCTGGATATCAATAAAGCCAGTGGTCCAGACGGGATTCCATCAATAGTCCTGAAGAACTGTGCACCTGAGTTGTCTCCCGTTTTGACACGCTTGTACCGCCTCTCTATCAAATCCGCTCAAGTTCCCGAGGCTTGGAAGGTTGCCAATGTACAACCCATACCCAAGAAGGGCAGCCGTGCTAATCCGGTCAATTACAGACCGATTGCGATCACCTCCATGCTTTGCAAAAGCTTGGAGCGTGTATTGAATAAAAAGCTCCTGGCATACCTCGAAGAAAAAGACCTCCTGTCGGACCAACAGTACGGCTTTCGTCAAAACCGGTCGACAGGGGATCTTTTAGTGTATGCCACACACATTTGGGGCGAAGCCATGGACAAGCATGGTGAAGCGTTAGCCGTTTCACTCGACGTGTCAAGGCTTTTGACCGGGTTTAGCGCAGGAGCCTTCTGAACAAGCTTCCTGCCTACGGGATACCCGCTGGCCTGTGCCACTGGATATCAGATTTCCTGAGTGGACGATCATTTCGAGTTGTTCTTGATGGCTCCTCGTCTGATCTAATGGCGATTAATGCCGGTGTTCCTCAGGGGTCAGTTCTCTCCGCTACACTGTTCCTGCTGCACGTAAATGATCTGTTAAAGCCTGGTATCTTTGGGTATGCAGACGACAGCACCGTAACGGAGAGATACATCTCTAGTTCTGAGCTAGTGCAGCCACGAAATTCTAGAGCACAGGGAGGCCCTGGTGGAACGCATTAACTCAACATTAAACAAGGTGTCCGACTGGGGCGACGAAAACCTTGTCAACTTTAATGCTTCCAAAACTCAAGCGTGTCTTTTCACTGCCAAAAGGAGTCCATTTCATCTGACTCCAACTTTCCGAAATATATCAATACCAATCACCGACAGTATTGAGCTTCTAGGAGTTACTCTATCTTCCAAACTCAACTTTGGTCAATGTATTGAATCCAAAGCTAAAACTGCTGGCAAAAAATTAGGCATCCTCAATAAGGTTAAGCAGTACTTCACACCGGAACAGCTTTTAACTTTATATCAAGCCCAAGTTCGATCGTGCATGGAGTACTGCTCCCATTTATCAGGACAGCTCTGCCAAATACCAGCTCGATGCCTTGGATTCAATAGATCGTCGGGCTAGAAAACTTATTGGCAACCAGACACTGGTAAGTACAAAACTTCATAGCCTTGAACACCGACGTAAGGTTGCCTGTCTGTCGGTATTCTATAGAATTTATTTCGGAGAATGTGCTCAGGAACTGTTCAATTTGGTTCCCCCATCACCTTTTTATTACAGGAATGCGAGGCATCGCAGGGCCTGCATCCTACATAGTGGATATTGCCCAAAACACGTACAAAACGCTTTGCTTCCTCGTTCTTGATACGCACCGCAAAGGTATGGAATACCCTGCCGACCTCGGTCTTCCCAACCACCTACAATATAGGTACCTTCAAATCTAGAGTGAATAGGCATCTTCTGAGCAAGCGCGCTCCACCTTAGGCTGTATCACTACTACATTAAGTATGATAACAGCCAAGCGCTTTAACCTATACATTTAAAAAAAAAAAAAAAAAAAAAAAAAAAAGGGTGTCCGTACATTGTACTATGCAAACATGGTGCATACATCTATCTATACTTATATTTATACACCGTATATTTGCCATGCCCGCATGCAATCTAAACAACCGAATTTTCCGGTCTACAAGACACTTTGTCATTTATTTAAACGAGACCAACATAGAAACAAGAGAATTGACAAATTACTTTATAGCCAAATACGTATTCGAGTGCAAATGAAGTCTATTCTTTAACAATTTGCCGTAATTAATTAAAATAGGACACGATTTATTTCGGTTCGCAGCTCGTAGCGAGGGTAAACATTGGGTACGCGACTGCAATTGTAACGCGTAGTACCAAAGAAATGTTTAATTTGCTCGCGATAAATAATTAAATAAGCATTTCAACGTTGGAACAGTAAATTATTCAAATCTTACTGATAATAAAATCATATCAATTAATTCTATTAAAAGTTAAAACAATATGTACAATTAAACTTAAAAGCGGATTTGAAAATTGACCTATTGGTCTTCTGAAGCTGTCTTATCATTTCCCTTTTCACAACACCTATTTATAAAAAAAAAACATCTCTCTAGTTATCTGTATATATATTCTGTTAATACATGAAAACGATTTATCAATTCCAGATTTTTTTTTATTCTAAAAATGTATACTAAAATGTTGCTTATATAGCTTGGGCTTGCGACAAGTAACATAGAGTATCAATCATAATTTTAGTTTATTTCAAAAGAAAAATCGTAGTGCGGTCTGGGTGTTCGTTACACAAAAAGAAAGCTTAATACTAAAATAATGTATTGTTCATAAAACAATAAATGGTAGGTAGTTCACACGATGAGAAATCCTCGTTTTAATAAATTTATTTAACATTTTAAAGAATTACACTTTTAATTTAATGTCTACATAAAATAAACAAAATCGTACATTGAATAAATGTGAAATATACATAACATAATTTATGGAATTAAACTCAGCCGCTTACAAACACTCCGCATCAGAGCACTCACTTTGCTTTGCAGACGGTCCTTAAGTCTAATAAGCAACATTATGTAAATAACGAAAGGAGTTCTGAATTAACGAAAATATAACACTTTAAATGTTCACAAATACAATTTAAAAGTAACCTAAGAATTTTATCTTTAACGATTCGAACCTGATCTATAACTCTTAATTTAATACCTAAAACAAATCATTATTATCAGACCTTAGTCACGTGCTTGATAACAGATATTATTCAAATTTATGTCTTCCCACATTTTATTTACGGCCCGATATTCCAGCTGTATCAAATGTAAATTACCAATTTAATCATAACTAATTATGAAAGGTTCATTAGTCGCCTTTTGCAAATGTTTGCGTTCACGTTTAGGGGACAAAATAAACGTCTATTTTCATTAACAGTTTGCAATTGAAAATTTGTTTAGTTAAGGAAAACACGAACGCATTTACAAATGTACATTACAGGCATTATTTATTAATGATTATTTGTGTTTAAAATGACTATTTATTGAGTATTTATAAAAAATAATTTCTCATTGAACGGCTGATTTGATAAGTTGTAATCAATGATGCGTAACAGAAGTAAAAAAGTTATTGTATCATTTTAATCGTATAAAAACTTGGTAATTGGCTGAATTTTTTAAGTAGCTGTTAATGGCATTGACTTTTTCTACTAAATCCAAGCATATTAACAAGTTCTTATTAGCTTTTATATTTGACGACGCTGTGGCGCAGCGGTAGCGAACCGTCCATAAACGCCACAGGTCGCGGGTTCAATTCCCGCTCGGTGCATAATATGATTGTATTGACCATGCAATCATATTTTCCGGTCTGAGTGTATTTGTTCTTGTCATTGTGATTGTTTCCGGACCCCGACACAGGATATTACTATCCTAATGGCGGCCGTTGAGTGTGCAACGTTTATTTATTATGTATTTATATGTATGTATCGCATCAGAAACTTTTAACTTGATTTTGACCACCTTCAAAACGTCGGATTAAATCGAAATTTTGCCAACCTACCTTTATCTATAAACTACCGAGGACCGATGACAATTTAATAATTTAAAAATCAAAAAGTGAAATATAAATAAGAAAAAATTGTATTGTAAAAAAGCGTGGGGTGATTTCTAAGACATTATCAAAATAATAATCCTTTTACGCATAATATATCAATAAAATATGTATAACTATTGACACCATGCACCCCAGTTTTTTACAATAAAAACATATTTTCTTAATTATTTTTAATTTTAGTTGGATATTTGTATCAGCATGTTTTTTAGTATTTTTAACCAATATATTTCTTTAGTGTAATTTTTAGCTGTCTTTCCGCAATCTCTGCGATCATCATTTCACCTATAATATTTGACTTCATAATGTACTTAATTGTCACTGTTATGGTGTAGGATAGTCACTAATCTAATAATAGGTATGTAAATTTCAAGCACAGACAAACTCACGACATAATTTTCAACAAATCTGAAGTAAACCTAGTTTCACCGCGTAACTTCGTTAATACCTCATTAGATTAAGGCTTAAGCAAAGAGACATTAGGCTCTAAAGTATTTCAAAATGAATGTTATGTAGGTAAGCTTGGATGCTAACGATAAGTAGTTTTAAGTATGCAAAACTGCGTTTGATTATCATTAGAGGTTCAACTTGATCATTTCAAATTATTTAATGAGATATATGTACTGCTAGCGGCTTTAATAAATAATAAAGGCAACACACTCAACGGGCCTCATTAGGATAGTTATATCCTGTGTCGGGGATGCTAAAACATATACATTGACAAGGACAAACAAACTCAGACAAAAAACATGCCTGTATGATCAATAAAAACAATCTGCTCCGAGCGGGAATCGATCCCGCGGCCTGTCGCGCTTAAGGCAGCATCCCTACTGTTGCGCTTATCGCTGTCCTGACCTGACAAAAAAACACGAAATCTGATATCAGCACGGTTTACTGGTAAAAACAAAAATAACTCAAACCCACGAAAAACTTATCAAAATCGGTTCAGCCTATTAGGAAATGCTCAGTGAAAAACATACAGTTAGGGTTTGTTTGATCTGCGATAATCTGAATAAATCAATGGTAACCTAGAACTCGATTGCAGTGCTACCTATCGGCTCTGATTGTGAATTTAAACCATTCTTGAATCCACTAAAACACACAAAAAAATTCATCAACATCAAACCAGCCCATTGCGAAGAATTCAGTCACATACTGATTACTAACCACTCGATAGAAAGAAGAAGAAGTCACATACTGTACAGAAGAATTATGTATATTAAGATAATTATTCAGACTAAATCACTGTGCCTATATACGACTAAGTACGTTACCATGGTACATAAGCTTGGATTTAATTAAATCGATTCTCGCTTAGAAAATTGCTAAGTGAGTATTTGATGTAGCTTGGAGTCTTCGAGTGCTTTTCTTTACATAAATTCTTATAAGATCAATGACAGAGTGATAATTATTATAAAATGTATCATGTCCATTATGTTTTAACTCGACTGCCGCAGAAGAAAAGTAATAATTTTCAAGTACATAATTATTATACCATCTCTTATCCTATTTTGAAGCACTAAGCTACATCAACATTTGTTGACAAATGTCGTTAAATTCGTTTTAATTAAATGTGAGAAGTACTTCTTTTCAACCGAGTTCAAAAAAGAATGTTTTGTTGCTAAGTAAAATATCGCAACAGAAAACACCAACTTCTGTAAAAATATTATTTTATTTTTGCTTTTTAATTTTGAAGTCATACGACGGGTGGTAGTTTAAGACAACTCTGCATTTTTACACCCTACCGGTGATGTTGTCGGGTTTAATAGGGTCAGCAATAATAGACGTTAAAAAAATTATCATATTGCATAATGTACATATATTCTATATTATATTAGCTGATAACATCTTGGTTTGTATGACACCGTTGTGGCGTTGTGGGTAGCGTCTGCCTTAAGTCTCGACGGTTGCGGGTTCGATTCCAGATGTTTGTTAAAATTTCTGTCTCGGTCTGGGCGTTTGTCTGTGGGTCTCCCACCGTGCCTCGGAGAGCACGTTAAGCTGTCGGTCCCGGTTGTTATCACATAACATCTGATAATAATCGTTAACTCTTGATAAGTAAATTGCTCTTATCCAATGAGTTGCTGGTTCGCCTTTAGGGTTGCGGAGGTCAGATGGCAATCGCTCTGTGTAAAACTAGTAACCTGTCAAATCCGGATAAGAGTAATAAGCATTAAAATAAAATTCTATATTATATGCTAGGATGAAGAAGAACATTTCGTTTGTATAGATTATGTTAAATTTTACAATTTTAGTACCTTTATTTACAATTTTGAAATGTTGTATTTTTCTGGTAAAAGATAAAAGCATAGATTCGCATTTACAATTAAATGAATGAGAAAATAGTAATGGCCACTTCGAAGTCCATAATCGAGGGATTAATTAAAGAGTCTTTTAATTCTAACTGATCAGGTGGACATAAAAAGAATATAAAATACCTAATTAGATTAAACTAGAGAAAAAAAACTTCATCTATCAGAGTTTTGTTATTTGCTTAGAGGATTTTTTTTAAGTGCAATACTTAGGTAACTAATTTAGTGTAGAATGGTTTACAGAAATATTAAGCCTATCGAATACAGTTTAAAAAAATTTGTTCTACGCCAAAAATTAATAAAGCTAAGGCCAAATTACTTCTATAGGGATACGTTGGCCGCTTACAATCAGGCATCTTTATCGCATACAATTTTTTTTTATGTAAGATGAATGTAATGTACCTGACATTATAACTTAGAGCTATGATTACTATTATAATAGATGTTGAAGCGCCTATAGAAGTTATAACTTGGTATAGTAAGTGTAGAGTGTTTATGATTCCTAATTAAGTATGGATTACTTGTATTTAGGACTTACAAAAGACACTAAAAAAAGTAAAATTCGTAATAATCATAAATAAAATTACTTTTGTAACATAAAAAAGAAGTTCTTTGTATCTTAAAAATTCAAAGCTCCGTGAAAACTTAAACCCCGTACTAACTGAGAAAGAAAAATACGTGCTCCGTAAGAAATCCGACGTGTATTCAGTGCTTACCGCTAAATACTTTAGTTCTTTGCTCAACTAGTAAATAATTTATAAGGCTTTACCTGAAACCTGACTTACTACCGGCATTCGAGCGTTTCGTTACTGCTAAACAAGGGTTTATTTCGCTTTCCGCTGTTACATATGTTATGTTCCGCTGTTATAATTCATAGCTAAGTTATATAAATACGATTGCAATATCTATATATATATATAAAAGTGAATCCCTATATCCCTTGGTCACACCATCACGCGTGAACGGCTGGACCGATTTCACTATTTTTTTTGTTGTATTTGTTATTGTCAGGAGAAGGTTCTTATGACAGAAAATATTAAATATAAAGAAAATTTTAATTTTAACAGTAAATACCAGGTTTGTATGGAATCGACGGGTATGGAAGTTCGTATGGAAAATAAATGTATTACTTAATGTTTGTATACAGGTAGATAGTTTATTTACCGGGATAGACGGAACAATTTACTATGCACCCGGACGAAGTCGGGGCGGGTCGCTAGTACTGAATATTTTTAGTAACCTTTCTTATATCTGTTATGCAATAAGTTATAAGTGTAGGCTTTGGTCTGCTACAAATTTTAATACTTGGAACATTTCCTGCCTTTATTTCAGTAGCTTTTATCTTCCTTTTGAACATTGTATTTTACTCTTTATTGCAATTTAAACGACAGAGTTGATTAATAAGATCCTAACTATTTAAAAAGGAAATCCCATTGTCTTTTCATAAAATGGTTCTCACAAAAAAGGCGAAAATAAGTAACAAGGGATCCTCGGATTAAAAACGTCGAGTCATTCATTTCGAGTTTTAATTATTCCCTGTTTAAACAAATCGCAATAAAGTGCTACCGACAGTGCTTCTGGGGATGTCTGGACGGTAAAAAAATTACGGAAAATAATAGATACTCGATAGCTACTTCACACAAAATCCAAGAATGGTCTATTCCTGTCTGCTTATTTTGATGTTGAAATCTTTTTAAATTACTTGGAATATTTCTTTATTTATTACCTTCGATTTTCGACTTAACATATTAACTAATAAGATTGAAGTTAGTATTGCCAATTCTCGTCAAGGAAGTTTTTAACACTTACACATGTAGGAGGCGGTTTAAAGTTTCAGAGCGCATTTGCAAGATGTGAACGTAGCTAAAACTAAAACCACTTTTGGATGGAAATACGTTTTCAATGGAAGTTCCGCCGTTAGAGGAGCTCTATTAACTGATGTATGAATAGACAAAAGTTATTAAATAAGTTGTTTTATATATGTGACGACGTTGTGGCGCAGGGTTAGTGACCTTGTCTTAAGTGCCATAGGTCGCGGGTTCGATTTCTGCTCGGAGCAGATGTTTGTATGTTTGTACCCCCGACACTGCATATAACTATTCTAATGGAGGCCGTTAAGTATGTAGCGTTTATTTATTTTTTTTGTTTTTATTTTAAACACTTCACAAACTATGATCTATCAAATTTTTCGAAATTTTTGTGCGTGTGTTCTTTTACGATACCTTCGGCGGATGTGAATCGAATTTCAAGATTATGGTATGCTTCTCATAATTAAGGACTGTGACAAAAATGTCTAGACAGAACGTGTTTCACACTACACGCCGCTTTTTGGTTTAGAAATCGCGCGTTTGACGAATAAATAATATTAGAGATATCTTACTACATCCCTTTCTCCTTGTGATATTTCGTGATTTTTCGCAAACCCCTCCCCAAATTTCAAGCCTGACGTGATTAATGAACGGGACCTTATTGCAATTATCTAATAATGATTTCGGAGACATACAACGGAACTCCTCAAAGGATAAGAGTTAATAAAACAATATTATTAAACGATAACACTTTAAATAAAAGTTGTAATTCATTTACGACGTTGTACCGCAGCGGTAGCAAACCTGCCTTAAACGCCACAGGTCGCGGGTTTTATTCCCGTTCGCAGCATAATGTGTTTGTATTGACCATGCAAGCATATTTTCCGGTCTGGGTGTATTTGTCCTTGTCCTTGTATGTGCTTCCAGACCCCCGACACAGGACATCACTATCCTAATGGGGGCCGTTGAGTGTGCAGCGTTTATTTATTTAAGTTTCTTTTAACAAAAAACTACTTGTATTTGTAAACATAGAAAGTTATATTAAACTGGTATACAAACACGTTCATTGATAATGAAGCAGAATTTAAAGTAATCGATATATAAAAAACATAAGATACCATCACAGTTTAATAATATAGCTTAATGATGGAAAATTAAGTATAAAAGGGTGCCGCCTGTAAAAACCACGGTACTCAACATGTAGGTGATTACCAGCTTGGCAGTTAAACTAATAACTATCCTTCGATCGTTTTTGCTCTGTGCAAGTACATACTGGTTTCATTCTGCGTATTAAGTACCTGCTGGTATAGCTACCTCAATATGAGTTCAACTATGCGCAGTAACACATTTTTGGGCTTCCTGAATGCGGAATGAAACTATAGTAACGCGACGACGCTCGACCCGTTTGGTACACGCGCTCACGGTTATTTTAATTCTTTAAAAATAAATTATTAAAATTAAACGAAAAATATAAATTATTTTGTAGGTGTCATTTCAATAAGTGACATTGATTAAAAATGTACATTAACTATTTTTTTTATATACCTTTTTTCTAGACTATTTATTTGTTTTATTCTATGTAAGTAATTAATAATGATAATTACTAAATAAGGAATTGCATTTAGAAGGTACAGTAACTCTATTATATACTTAATTTCGTTTTCCCACTTTATAAAAAATCTATTTAAATAAGACGAAATCAACATTTTGTCTAACATTTTTGTCAATGATTATACTTGCGCAGAAGCCGCCATTTTGTCTCAACTTAAATTGAGGGAACTATACTATAGACATTGCAAATTAAGTATACACTATGGAGAGATATGATTACATAAACAGAGGATGCTGTTTATTTGGATATCGAAAAGTTTTGATATCTTCTTGGATATGCAGACATTTCTGTATATTATTATAATAAACGCACACTTAACGGATAAGGATAGTTGTATCCTGTTTCGGGAGTCCGGAATCATACACAAAGACAAGGACAAACACATCCAGACCGGAACACATGCCTGTATGGTCAATACAAAACATCTGCTCCGAGCGGGAATCGAACCCACGACCTGTAGCGTTTAAGGTAGGATCGCTACCATTGCGTCACAACGTCGTCAAATATATGTATGAATCTGAATATGTATTAAATATTCGATGACGATCTAATTTTTGAAATTAATACTAATACAGAGCAGCCTTGTTATCGTATACGCACTTACACGCGCGCTTCAAAAACTTGAACGTTCGTACAATGGGTTATTCCGTTGCAAGATTGTACGGAAATAATTTAAATAATTAGTAATCAGCAAAGTCGCTTGGTATCTACTCTTTGATCGTTGCTATTCTGCATTACCTCATTAATTGTCAGCCAGCGATTATTAACTCCCTGGCCTATTGGAATGTTTGTTACGCACGCTTCTGTGTACCGCACATTGAATTGCAGTAATTAATGCTTTAGTGTTCCCGGATTAAGGCTTTAATATTATCGTAATTAGAGGGCTTGACGCTTGTGTGATCTAAATGATGTTTAGTGCTTAATTTTGTTTAATTAGACTTTATAAAACTATTGTGAATATTTATTGTTTTATTAAATAACTAATTTATGTGTATTTACGGTAGAGAGCCATGCAGCACAGAAAATCGGCGTAAAGTAACAGTATCAGTAGGTACTGTTGCGTTTCGAGCGACGAGGGAGCCAGAGGCTCAATTCCTCATCCCCTCTGTTCTCTTCCTTTTTTCCCTTCTCATACCTCTTCTCCTCTTCCTTGGGTTGGCAATGCATGTGTATCTAATATTGCAACCTTCAATGAGTTGCGGTGACTGCCTACCATCAGGCGGACTGTGTGCTTGTTTGCCATACGTCGTGAAATAAAAGGTTGAGACATTATTTTATTATTTACTTAGCTAACATTGTTAATAAATAGCAACGGTAAGCGTAATCTATAACACAAAATAAGAATCTGCTAAAATTATAATATAATCTTCGTAAAAATATCTGTACTTAACACATTATATTATAAATATTATACTAGCATCTGCCCGCGACTTCGTCCGCGGTGAACTTAGAATAGGCTCCAAAGAGCATCGATCATTTTTCCGAAATAAAATATATCTTTTATTAATCAAGATAACAATCTATATCTGTACCAAATGTCATACATTTCCCATACAACATCCAAATAACAAAACATAGAAACATTCACATTTATTATATTAGTCGGATAACCGAACTTCAAACAGGCCCAAATTTCTGTTGGTATCCTAAAAAAATACAATCCGCGTCAAATTAGTAAACTGCCTATCTTATCTCAACAAAAAGTAAAGCCTAAAATCACATGTCACATTCGAAATGTCCTTTCATAATTTACCTTACCCGCTGAAACAAGAATGGCAGCGGTCAGAATAATGTCTCATGGGAAATTTTATAAGAAAGGTTCCACAAACAATAAAAACCTCCTAACCGGTTTCACGGAAAGAGAATAATTCCAAGAAAATATCAATTAACTTAACGAGGAAAGACGAGTCGTATGTAAAACAATATAATTTATTTAACAACAAAAATTGTAATCGCCTTCATTCAACCTTCAGGGTTTGATATAATAAAATTATGCAGCAAAAATACAATATCATCTCAAGATTTCGGGGAAATTATAATAATATACAGGCAATTAATTTCGTTTTTTTTACCGACTTCAGAAAAGATTCGATTCTCGATTCGGATGTTTATATTTTTCAACTTAAGCTTATACAAGAGTCTGTGAGTGTGTGTCAAGAGTGAGATGCTCATAGCCGAGTGCACTCATTGGTCGGAAAACGATCGGTAGGTTAAGCAACTTTAGGCGCGGTCAGTCACTAGATGGGTGATCGCATAGTGTTATTTCAACTGAGCGTCTCCGTGCTTCGGAGGGCACGTAAAATGTCGGTCCCGGTTGTTGACAATTTGACAACAGTCGAAAAATCAAGTCAGAGGCCTACGGGCGACTTGAACAACTCTGACACTAGGTTGGCCGATACCATCACAGAACAGAAATCGCGAGAAATGGCATTAGCGAATTTTGAATACTACTATCTGCAATAAGTGTATTATTACATTTTTTTTTATACCAGTATTTTTTTAAGCCCTTAAGCTGAAAGTAAGCACATAGCCCGTCATAGCCCGTCATAGCAAGTGGTCTTCTTTCCAACCTCGAGATATTAGTTCTATAACAACTCTGATACTAGGTTGGCCACTAATCACTCGATAATAAGAAGAACGAGAGTCTGTACGACAATAGAGGGAAACCTAAGTGGTTCAGCGTCGAGGCTGCAACTCTCGAATTAGCAGATTCAAACCATAAATTTAGGATTTGATGACGATAATTGAGGCCTTCTATTATAAATAGATAACATTACACACTTAAAATATACTACATACCTAGACCGGAACACTCGTCTATACGGCCAATACAAACATCTGACTCGAACAGGAATCGAACCCGCTACCAAACGCGGTCATCGTTAGTCGTCATTGTCGTCATCCATTCATTCATTCATTCATTCATTCATTCATTCATTCATTCATTAGATGTCTACTGCTGGACATAGGTCTCTCTTAAATGGATCCTGCACCACTTGCATCAAGCGGCTCCCACCGACTGTCTTTATATCATCAGTCTTCGTCTTCATCCTAGCATTATTCCTGGTATTTTTATTTTTATTCAGGGTCTGCTTATTACTCTTATCCGGATGTGACAGGTTACTAGTATTTACACGGAGTGATTGCCATCTGACCTCCGCAACCCTAAGGGCGAACCAGTAACTCATTGGATAAGAGCAATTTACTTATCAAGAGTTAATGATTATTATCAGATGTTATGTGATAAAAACCGGGACCGACAGCTTAACGTGCTCTCCGAGGCACGGTGGAGAGACCCACACGGACAAACGCCCAGACCGAGACAGAAATTTTAACAAACATCTGCCCTAGCGGGAATCGAAACCGCAACCGTCGAGACTAAAGGCAGACTCGCTACCCACAACGCCATCTCGCCATAATCTCTTTATATCATCAGTATAACACATTAATACATCCAAATTTAAAATAAATTGCCATATTAAATCCCTTTGTATAATAATTAATGGAAAAATATAATTTAAATGAAAAACACAACGAATCCGAATTTTCCCCGGACATAGCCAATTAATCGGATGCTATTTTAATTTGACACGACTCGGTTAAGCTGTGTGTGATGATTTATATGTATTCGTATTTATAACTTGACAAAAATACAATCAAAAAACGCTATTAAAAGTATTCATTCGTAACCACATTTCATAATATTATAAATAAAGTTATACATAATTATAATAGTACTACTATAAAAGAACTTTATTATTTACTTTATGAGTAATACCGACAAAATACATATGATGGGCTGCTTGATAGACAACTTACCCAAACGTTTAAAGTTTGGAGGAGATTTATATGGATTTCTATAACCGTCTTTCATCGGTCTCCGATGGAGTGTTATAATTTTATTTTTTTTGTGTGCAACGTGTGCTCTTTCATCTTTCATACGCAACGCACGCTAAACTATTTCCTGGATTTTAATAATAAAAAGTTAAGTTAAAACTGAATGCAAATTCACTACCAATATGCCACAGTTTTTGGCAAATGTCATTTATGCTGTACAATGAGTCAAACGTCATTAGAACGATATAAGATCGGACGCCTGCGGTGGGCAGGTCACGTACCAATGGACCAATGGACGCAGCCAAAGTACCAAAACGCCTTCCGGAAGGCCCAAGCTCAGATGCTTGGTCGACATCCAACAGGACACCAAGATCTTAGGATAAGTTAGAGAAGAAAGTCCACCAATAGATCGGATTGGAGATATTTATTAGAATAGGCTAATGCCCGCTCGCGGTTGTTATGCCTCAGATGATGATAAGAATATGTATTAAATTATTAAAACTATCGTGAGACATTATAATAAATAAATAATAAATAAACGCTGCACACTCAACGGCCCCCATTAGGATAGTGATATCCTGTGTCGGGGTCCGCAAACACATACAAGGACAAGGACAAACACACCCAGACCGGAAAATATGGTTGCATGGTCAGTACATACATATTATGCTCCGAGCGGGAATCGAACCCGCAAACTGTGACGCTTAAGGCAGGTTCGCTACCGCTGCGCTACAACGTCGTCATTATTTAACATAATGTAAAATTTAAATGGCTAGTGGTGAGTTTTTGCCGTTTAAATTTTACATTAAGATATGTATTTTTATAATAAAGAATACACGGCAAACTCATTTATTTGCACGTTGAGAAATAAAAATGAACTGCGATGAAAGCCCAAACACATCGTAGTTGCACAAAATACGGCCGTGTATTTTAACAAGTGCATGTAATTAATTCGAAATATTTAACGGGGAACATTACAACCGTGTATCTTTTATTAAATTTATTCAACAAACAGGAGCAATATACACGCCGCAGGACCTCTAGTGTTTCTTGCAAATAAAATGCCGATACCATCACAGAACAGAAATAGCTAGAAATGGCGTTAACGTATTTTGATAAGTTTATTACGTTTTTTTCACGAGTATTTTTAAGCCACTTAGTTTTCTCAGCATATGAGCGCTTGCAGCACCAATCCTTTTTAGATGTCACTCACGCGTTGCAAACCTTGAGATATTAGTTCTTAAATCTCCTTACCTTAATTTCACTACCTACAGTGTCCTTCAAACCTAAATACTATACAGTAATGCAAGACACACTACCGATTTGCGGTAGAATATCTGACACTGCGCTGGTAGCCGGTCCGTTTGCAACAAAAGGCCTAAAACTAGTAAATGATTGGAGGATAGACTGAGATAACAGGTAATTTTTAAGGTAGGCTGTGAAAATATATTAATTATTCATAAAAAATATTTGTTATATTTTAAAAATTCTTTACTACGTAATACGTAAATTATCAATTGCTGTTGATATCACATCCACGTTACTTACTATACTAAGGATATTGCCGATACTCATTTTAAATTGATGAAACAATAACATGGCCGCACTATAATTGGACAACTATTGTAGACTTTAGTAAAAAAATAAAGCCATCGTGCATACTAATTAACAATTACATTGTTTTTCCATGACGGTCCGCCAAACTCATACGCCGCCTGATGGTAAGCATTCACCGCAACCTATGAACGATTGAAGTGTACGGAAGTCTCACATGCGTCTTGTCATAATAATAAGAGGGAAGGGGTGAGAAGGGGAAAAGGAAAAAGGGGAGAAGGAAGGAACACAAGAGCTGGGAGATTGGGCCTCTGGCGCTCTCACTCATCCCACAAAATGTTATTTTATAGCGATTTTCTTTTTGAGGGTAATGTCGCCATTTGTGCTTACGATCCATTTTTAAAGGTATATTTGTTTCCTAAGAACAGCTTGGTTTTCTACGAAATGCTTAAAACTATGACTTTTAAAATACACCTACACTTTTAATTCCAGTAGAATAGCTATCCGAAAACACACACAAAATCAGGTCCGAAGCAAATACTTAAAATATATAATTGTATAAAAAAACTTTGCTCGGCAACAATCCGACGGCCAGTCATCATAGGCATCATAGTAGCGTAATATAATTCATACTTATAATTACATTATAAATTTCTTCTGCATGAACAAATATATTCAAAACACCAAAAACATATTAGAAGATTCATAATTAAAACATTTCTCAGCATCGTTCGCTAAGATATTACACCGAAAGCTTTAGTAAAGCTTCCGAGAAGCAAAGATAATTTAATTATTGTTGTTTACGTTAAGCATTTGAAAACATTTTATTTTCTCAATTTATTAAATTATTTCGGTAATGATATTAAACGAATAAATAAAATTTTATGTCAAATATTTGAATAGAATGTTTTGAATATCAATAAAAATTTATAATATATCAATAAAAACTATTATACATCAGCACCCAATGGCATTAGTATACCCGTGTGTGTGTGTATACCCATGGCACAATTTCGGTGACTGTGGCCCACGCAGGTGGGCCTTTTCGCCGGGGCGTCATGGTTGTTTGGGCAAGCAACCCCATGACCCCATAATTCCACTGAGTTTTAGTGGGTACGGCCGCTTCATTAACAGGCGGCCGTGTCCCACACAACCACTGCATAATGTACTCGACGAGTACACTACGTGTCCACGTACGTGCAATGGTATGCGGAAATGCTCAAGAAAACAAAAACAAAACGGCGATACCTCTGGTCTTAATATAGTTAAGATATGCTACGATAAAAGGAAGGGAACAGAGGGGGTGGGAGATTGGGCCTCGCTCTCACTCATTGCATGAAAAACAGTACCTACTGAGACTATAACATTACGCCTAATTTGTGTGAGAAGTACTTCTTCGGTCGAGCCAACCAATTGTGCTAGGAGGAGCATGGCCTTACCACTTCTAAATGTTACTATATAACTAACTGGGCTATATTATTACGCAAAATATTTAAACATGCTTGTGAACTACAACGATGCATCAGTAAATAACTTTCCGCAGCAATGATACATAGATATTCAATATGCACGCTTGGCCGCTGCTTTGTCATCCGATTTTACCGGATGAATTAGTCACTAGATCGGAACCATTTTGTAAGATCAGAATAGATACTAACAATACCTTAATATACATACAGGTTCTTAAAGGGTTTTTAACACATATACAGGTACATATTTAAGACTCAATAGCTCATCGGTTGAAAGACAGACACCGTTCCGTTTACAGTTTTGATTTTCGATCCTGACCCTAACGTCGTACCTACTCCTAGCGCAAGCTACAAGTTTATTTGGAGGGAAAATAGGCCTTAAATAATCATTGCTAATATTCCCAAAAAAAATACACTTATAAATTTGGGTACCTATGTACACAATCCACACACTCATAAATTAATGTGAGAAAGGAATAAAAATTTAAGGAGGGAAGACACTGGGGAAAGCGAGGTTTTGTGCAAAAGCTACTTCATTTTCGCAACCCATTGGATTAGATGTTTCACATAAAACTTCTGCCGATAGTAGTAATATCACATAGCTCTCTGAAGCACATATTGGTAACCAATAATTAAGAAATGAGTGAACATACTCGAATATTATAAACCTTGTAGCGACATCTACATGCAACACGACGTAACTCGATAGAAAGAAGATTGTCACATCTCGTGTCAAGCTACAGCGACAACTACATGGCATACTACGCAACGATATGAACTACCAATGAGCGTCACGATCCTAAATCGCGCTGTCAGAGTTTCCTACCATCGTAACCTTTATATACAACTTTCCAACGTAAGTCGTCGGGCTTCGGCCCAGGGCTTCGACCCATCAGGCAATATCACCCGCCTGGTCGGGGATCCTCCTTCGTGTTGGAGGGACATTCCACACGTCGTTACCTCCACAACCACATCCTTTTTTGTGGAAACTAACTAACATTCTTTTATGTCCACAGCAAAACACAAGTTTTTTTTCCAAAACCAAAAACCACTTTTATTCGGTATTGGTATTTTGTTACAAGAAATACCTCACGTTGATTCTAGACTATGTGCCTGTGATTGTACTGAACTTGTGTTTTATTAAATATCTCACGAGAGGAACATGTCCAATCCGGGTCGAGGTTTCCAGTACATTTAAGATTAAATTTATAGTACACGTGTAGAAATGTTTACGATTTCAATTTTAGAATTACCATTGATATTTTTTTTTTTATTTATTAAATCTGCACTCATACATACATTTTAAGTCTGTCTGTCCGTCTGTCTCGCCACCGCCTTTAATTGATCCTGCCTTTTCTAGTGCCTCTAGGTCTAGCCATATACATAATTATATTAAGTACAATAAGGCTGTACCTTGTACAACAGCTTATCATTATACCACGCAGAATAAATCGGCCACAACTAATCCTACTAATATTATAAATGTGAAAGGTTGTGAGTATGTATGAATAAATGTTTGTAACTGTTTCACTGAAAAACTACTTGTTCAGTAGTTTTAGATGTAGTTAGTAGATTTCGATGAAATTTGGTATACATATAGCTTATTATCTGTATTAATATATAGGATACTTTTTATACCGGAAAATAAGTAGACTGTCCATCATCAAAAAATACATACGCGAGCGGAGCCTCTTGTACAACTACTTTTAAATATATTTAGAAGTTTAGTGTCGAAATATATTTAGAAGTTACTATAATATAATTATTGTAGGTATTCAATTAATTTTTAATTTTCTTTAATTTGTTAAAATGGTAACAAAATTCGAAATGTTCGTATGACGTAAAGATAATTTAATTATTTTGAATCTTTTAAAAATATTATTTAAAATATCAAAAGCATTGCATATTATTTGTACCACGCCAGGTTACTGATTATTATTTTTGTAATAATTATAAAAATAAATAAACGCTACATACGCCCCCATTACTATAGTTATATCGTGGTTATATCCTGTGTCGGGGGTCCGGAAACATACACAATGACATGGACAAACATACCCAGACCGGAAAACATGCCTGTATCGTCATTACAAACATCTGTTCCTAGCGGGAATCGAACCCGCGACCTGCGGTGCTTAAGGTAGGTACGCTACCGCTGTGCCACAACGTCGACGTTTTAAAAAAATTACGTAGTTTTATTTTGTATTCTTAACTTGTCTACATTAATTATGTACGTTGTTAATATGATCAATTATATTCTTGTTTACCATATTTCAATTATTACTTTGTATGCGATTCGCGTTGTAATAATAAGACTAACACAGAAGGGGCTCTGTTCTCCGAGTGCGGAGCCGCAAAGAAAGTTCTTGGGTCTTAATTAAAAGAGCATCGCGATTACTCCTACATTAATTACGTTATGAGAACACGGATGGTATTGAGCATTGTGTAATATTAAATAATTTATTTTAACGCCTAATATAAGCTGTAATTAGTAATTAGAGTAGACAGACTAGACAGTCACCCATGTAATCCTGGACTGTACAGGGCTGATCATCCTCAAGGATACGAGGTCGCTCCAAGAAGTCTCTGAACGTTCCAGGAAAGTTCTGAACTTCTGGAAAGAGCTGGGCTGGTTGGAGTAGACTAGCCAATCCCCCACACAAAAAGGAACAAATTATGAGTCTAATTGTGAAAAACGGAGCCTCACTACTACTACTACTACTACTACTACTAGTTTAGACACTCATACCCGAGTGCACCCACTGATCGGTAAACGATCGGTGGGTTAAGCAACTTTAGACGCGGTCAATCACTTGATGGGTGATCGCATAGTGATATTTCAAATAAGCGTCTCCGTGCTTTGGAAGGCATGTAAAAATTCGGTCCCGGCTGTTATAAATTTGACAACAGTCGAAAAGTCCAGTCAGAGGCCTACGGGCGTCATGAACAACTCTGACACTAGGTTGACCATTAACCACAGTTTAGTTCCTTTTCTAACCACTATGTTACCCTCTGTTAATATGTATAATGACTGGTAATTTTTCGATCCCTTTGCCTTCACGTCGTCACATGTAGGACATGCTCTGGTTGAATTTGTAAAACCCTCAAAAATGTAAGAAGCAATAGTATAATATTTTAGTATCGATCAAAATCCTTCAATTTAAGTTTATTATCATAGACTGATACGAGTAAATAGAGTTAACAAAAATATCCTACTTAAATCGTTTGAGTTGTAATTCAAAGGTATAAAAATCAATAACGATGCATTCCGTATGCAGAACTAACTTGTGATGGGCTATTAAAGACAAAACTAATATCTTGCGGCTGACGGGGCAAGGACGACAAGTGCAGTTCGCGTTCTGCAACAGTATTCGTATTAGACGCCTCCGCGTTTGGACTCCTTCCACTTACCATCAGGCGGAGTGGCGTTCGGGCTAATTAAAAAAATAATAATATCGATACTTCCTGTATTCTTCCTGCTAAGCCAAGAAAGACATTATTATTCAATTCATATTATATTCCGTTTCATATTTAGAAAAATAGCAGCTGTTACTATCATATTTTGATTTTTTGTAACATATGTGATAAACATTTCCAAAAAGTGGCGTGCCAGCCAATTTTTATCCCGGGGGATTTTCGTGGACGCATTTTATAGCGCGCTATGCAGTTACATTTTAGAGCCGGCTTTTTTAAAGTCATGTCTGATAGGACAGATTTGACTAAGGTCGTTAGGGGATTTACATTTGAAATGCGTTTAAATTTACTAAAATAATATATAAGTTCTAATTTTCACAGTAATGTATTTAAAAAACGGAGGAAATTGCGAAATTATACGCATGTATTTAAAAAATGAGTTTGATAAATCTATTCTTATTGTTCTTTTAAGAAAATTTTATTTTGTGAATTATTACCTTTTTAAATATTATTATTTAGCTTATTAACCAATTAATTTTATGGAAAATATTTTATATATTTTGTATCAAATATTGACTAAAAATAGACTGTATGACATTCGTTACATCGGGCTGTGTAGAGAGACACATAAACACCAAAAAAAAAAACACTAAAACATTAGTGTTTTTTTATTACACAACCGGGCAAAGTTTCGACTAAAGAGCTTGTTGTCATCATAAAAACTCCAATGCTCCAATGCTGATTTCCAGGTCCAAGTATAAAAAAACATTAATAACAGATTAATATTACGTATCAAATAATATAATTTTCCCCGGCGTCGGGACGTGACGACACCATCGCCCGCTGGTGGGATAATCTCTGTCACAGCAGAGATTATTCCACCGATGCAATCAGTCAATTCAACTAGTGGTAGTGCCACGCTGCACAGCTCTTCCTGCTGCGGGGTTGGGCCGGCACGCCCGGGGAAAACACCACTCTCACAGAAAACCGGCGTAAAGTGGCAATTGTCGCGTTTCGTACGGTGAGTGAGAGTCCCGGTGGCCCACTACACACTCCCCCTCCAATGAAAGTGCAGAATTTGGTATATTTACCCCAGGAGGTACCACCAGCCTGCTGTGGAGAATCCCTCTCTGGATGTCCATCTTCAGGACAGACCCTTCCTGAACATGGATACCCAGGCTGCCCTCCGAATTCTGGGGGCAATTTTCAATAACTTAACACTGTTCGGGGCAAACGAAGCAGGCAACTTGAGCAACCTTCCACGCTAACTGTGGACTTTGTAACATTAGAGGGCTGAATTCCAACAAGCGCCGTCCATCACCACCTTGAGACGGCGAAGCCGGCCTTGCTTTTTCTAACCGAGACCCAGATATCCTCTCTGGCTGATACTTCTTTCCTCTCCTAACCGGGATACAATTTGGAACATTCCTTTGTACCCCGGGCTGGTGTGTGCGTGTACGTCAGGGAGGATGTCTGCTCTCGTCGCCTCGGCAGCCTTGAAGTAGGGACCTATCGATTCTTTGGCTGCGCGTGGGCTGCGATGACCATCCGCGAATCTACGCGTGCCTTTATAGATCCCCATAGCGGAAATGCCGAAACTGACCGACTCATTGAGCACATCAAATGGCTACAGATTCCGTGCTGCAACAGATCCCATCTGCTGAGATCGTGATTCTTGGCGATTTCAACGCCCACCATGCCAAATGGCTTGGTTCACGTACCACCGATCACGCGGGGAGATCTGTTCTCGACTTTGCTTTGGCATATGATCTGACACAACTGGTAACCTCGCCAACGCGAATCCCAGATGTAGAGGATCATACACCTTCACTGTTGGATCTTCTGTTGACCTCTCATCCGGACAACTATTTGGTATCCGTCGATCCCCTCCTCCTAGGCTCGTCGGACCACTGCCTTGTTCGGAGTACAGTGCCGGTCTCGCGCCCAGCACGGCCCCGCTTTGCGGGCTACCGGCGCGTTTGGCACTACAGGTCGGCAGACTGGGATGGGATGCGTTCTTTCTTTGCGTCCACCGCGGGGACAGATTTGCTTCTCGCCGGATGATCCGGACGTCGTTGCCAACTCTGTCGCCGATGTGATACTCAGGGCATGGAACTTTTGTTCCGGCTTCTGCAGTGCCCATCGTAGGCAAGTCTCAGCCTTGGTTTGGTCGCTCCTGTAAAACGGCGTTTCGCCGAAAACAGGAATGCTACCAAGCCTGGGCTAAGGCGTCGACGTCTCGTGATGTAAATACCAGCGCACTTAGAAAGGAGTACAACTCTGCCTCCAGGTCCTTCAAAGAGTTATTGCCAAAGCAAAGTCGGAGCACATCGGCAGGGTGGCGAGAGACTGGTGCGTCTTCCTTCGGGTACACGTGCATTCTGGTCCCTCGCCAAGTCTGTCTAAGGGAATTTCTGTAAGCCATCATTTCCACCTCTGCATAGGGACGATGATTCGGTGGCCCATGCCGCGAAGGAGAAAGCTGATCTTCTGTGCTCTCTCTTCGCGTCCAACTCGACTGTGAACGACCAAGGAAAGTCACCACCGGCAATCCAGCGGTGTGATACCACGATGCCGGAGGTTAAATTCCGGCAAAGTGTAGTTCGCAGAGCACTTCTTTCCTTGGACATTCATAAGTCGAGTGGGCCTGATGGAATCCCCCGATCGTGTTGCGGACATGTGCTCCTGAGTTGGCGCCGGTTTTAACGCGTCTTTTCCGGTACTCCTACTCATTAGGCGTCGTCCCGAACTCGCGGAAGACGGCTTTAGTGCACCCGATCCCTAAAAAGGCAACCGCTCGGATCCGTCCAATTATAGGCCAATTGCCATTACCTCCTTGTTCTCAAAGATAATGGAGTCCATTATCAACTGCCAGCTCCTGCGGTATCTAGAGGAGCACCAGCTGATTAGCGACCGCCAGTACGGTTTTCGTCGTGGTCGTTCAGCTGGTGATCTTTTAATTTACCTGACACATAGATGGGCGGAAGCAGTTGAGTCAAGGAGGCATTAGCTTGGCCAGTCTGGACATAGCGAAGGCCTTCGATCGGGTATGGCACAAGGCGCTTCTTTCGAAGCTTCCTTCCTATGGGCTTCCTGAGAAATTATGCGAGTGGGTCACCAGCTTTTTGGCGAATCGGAGCATCAAGGTCGTTGTCGACGGTGCATGTACTCTGACTTAAAACCATTAATGCTGGTGTCCCGCAAGGCTGCGTACTATCCCCTACTTTGTTTCTTCTGCATATCAATGACATGTTGGAAATTTCCAACATTCATTGCTATGCGGACGACACCACTGTAGACGCTTTATACACCGGCCGCGCTAATATTTCTCGGGAAAACGTCATTGAGTGCCGGAACAAACTTGTGTCTGAAGTCGAGACTACATTGACCAAAGTCTCGGACTGGGGCCGACTAAATTTAGTCCAATTCAACCCAAAGAAGACACAAGTTTGCGCGTTAACCGCTAAAAAATCACCATTTGTCGTATCTCCTCGTTTTGAGAACACTCCCCTGGCTGCCACAGCTAGTATCGGAATTCTTGGTGTCGACATTTCGAGCGTCGTTCAGTTTCGCGGTCAATTGGAAGGAAAGGTCAAATTGGCCTCTAAAAAGCAATTGTGCTCAGCAAGGCGAGGCACTACTTCACGTCGGCTCATCGCGCAAAAGCTCTACAAGGCACAAATTCGACCGCACGTGGAGTACTGCTCTCACCTCTGGGCGGGAGCTCCCCAGTACCAGCTACTTTCAATTGACCGCATCCAACGTAGAGCGGCTCGAATTGTCGACGATCAAGCCCTTTCCGATCGGCTTGATCCTTTGGCATTGCGTAGAGATGTCGGATCACTCTGCATCTTCTATCGCATATATCACGGAGAGTGTTCTGAGGAATTGTTTGGATTGATCCCGCCAGTAGAATTTCACCATCGGACATCGCGACAAAACTCTAAGTTCCATCCATACCACCTCGATGTCTGGAAATCCACAACAGCGCGATTTAGAAGACATTTTCTTCCTCGCACAACCACTCTGTGGAATCAACTTCCGCCGGCGGTATTTCCGAACCGATACGACTTGGGAACCTTCAAGAGAAGAGCCTACTCTTTCCTTAAAGGTCGGCAACGCGCCTGCATCCCTTCTGGTGTTGCAGATGTTCATGGGCGGCGGTGATCACTTAACATCAGGTGAGCCTCCTGCCCGTTTGCCCCTCTTACATAAAAAAAAAAAAAAAAAAAAAAATAAAGTCTCTACGTTTTACTCTGTCCAAAAAAGGTTACTGATCAGATATTAATGGGCTTGTCAATAGTATGATGTAATTATTATAAATGTTCGGAGATCGAAGATAAAACGTTATTATTACCCACGTAAGGAACTTATTGGCTATATTAGAAATGCTCGCCTCCTAATTTCAGTGAACGTTGGTAATAAGATTTGTATCAACTATGTTAATTCATCGCACGCTCTTAATGGTACTAAATCTAAATGTTTAACATATTATAAGATAAAAATTATCACATACCTAATACGAAAAGTTGATTAGGACTGTCTATGTATAATTGTTTTAAGACCATTTATTGTATTGCTAGGTTTGGTTTAAATATTAGGATAGTAATATCTTGTGTCGGGGTTCCAGAAGCACACATACAACGACAAACATAAGCACACCCCGATCGAAACACATACACATATAACACATGCCTGTATGGTAACATCTGAATCGAACCCATGACCACGGTCGTCTGTTTGGATTTAGTATCGTATCGTATTAAAAATTATTTGGTCCGGTCTGGTTTGTAGTTTTATAGGTGCTGCGCTATAAAGACTACGTTTACTATTGATGGAATAAAAGAACGGTTTGACAATTAGGAAGTACCCTAAACCATTAAAATGACATGAACACTTTCACCCAAACAGACCTAATATATTTTTTTAAAGAATATTAGCAATGCTTTTTAAGCATTACCAATATTCCTATTGCCCTCCAAATAAGCTCGAAGCTTGCGCTAGGAGTGGGTACGACAATAGCCCAAGGAGGTCAGGATCGAACCCGCGACTCTCGCGTTTACGTAGCGGAGTCGGCCATTCTACCATTGAGCTATTAAGGCTTCGAAAATTTACCACTTACACAATGGTTTCGAAGGCGCGATGAGCCAGCATTCTTGAGCAATTAATTACTGGTATATAAGAATGCTCACCGTCAATCAATACACAACTCGATTGACGTTGAAGACTTATTAGCGGAATAAAGTGATGGGTCATTATCTTCTCACGGATGAGGCCAATCCGATACATTCGATGACACAAAAGCGTTCATTATTCATAATATTAGGTAAAATCAATAAATTCTTTATTTATCTCTGAACGATAACGGACGTTGTGGTGTTTTGGTAACGAGCCTCCCTTTGATCTCGACGGTCGCAGGTTCGATTCCCGCTCGAAGCGGGTATGTATATTCATCTTACAAATATGCATCTGTCTCGGTCTCGATTTATCCTTGTGGGCCTCCCCACCGTGCCTTGGGGAGCACGTTAAGCTATTGGTCTTACTTGTTATAATAAAATATTAATTAATATTATTATAATTATAATAACTAATATTATTATAATTAATTACTTACTGACGACGTTGTGGCGCAGCGGTAGCGAACCTGCCTTAAACGCCACAGGTCGCGGGTTCGATTCCCGCTCGGATCATTATATGTTTGTATTGACCATGCAAGCATATTTTTCGGTCTGGGTGTATTTGTCCTTGTCATTGTGAATGTTTCCGGACCCCCGACACAGGATATTAATGTCCTAATGGGGGCCGTTGAGTGTGCAACGTTTATTATTATTTATTTATTAAAATGTGATAATAAATCGGAAGCCTTGATAGGTAATTTGCTCTTATCCAATGAGTTACTGGTTCGCCCTTAAGGTTGCGGAGGGCAGATGGCAATTGCTCCGCATCGCAAATCTAGTAACCTGTTAAATCCGGATAAGAGTAATAAGCAGACATTGGGCAATATACCGGGATTAATGCTAGTAAGAAACAAGAATAATAATAATAAATAATAAACGCTACACACTCAACGGCCCCCATTAGGATAGTTATATCCTGTGTCGGGGTCCGGAAACATACACAATGACAAGAACAAACACACCCAGAGCGGAAAACATGACTGTATGGTCAATACAAACACCTCGGAGGCGGGATCGCTAGAACTTGAGAACTTGAGATATCGAAAAGACAAAAACAAAAATATAATTAAATAATATTACTAATTTTTTTGTTATGTATAAATTATTATCAAATATTTACATTTTACGAACCTTTCTACAGTGGAAGCTTAAACCAATACCAGCACTTACAAGGTACACAATAGCCCTGGGGTAGAATCGTGATTCGGTTCATAATAAGGCGCGTACAGCTATGTTATTATCCTGTCAAACTCGACGACGAATAAAAAAGCCATTAGCAAGTGATACTTCGACACGATACACTTAGTAATTATAATACAGTTTGCTTTTCGAACTTGAAAAATCTAAATCTAAATCATCACTAAAATGTATTTGACACTGTTGTGGCGTTGTGGGTAGCGAGTCTGCCTTTATCCTCTACGGTTGGGGGTTCCATTCCCGCTCGGGCAGATGTTTGTTATAAATATCAGTTTTGGTCTGGGCGTTTGTTCTGCTTGGTCTCCCCACCGTGCCTCGGAGAGCACGTTAAGCTGTCGGTCCCGGTAGTTATCACATAAAATCTGATAATAATTATTAACTCTTGATAGGTATCTTGCTATTATCTAATGAGTAACTGGTTCGCTCTTAGGGTTGCGGAGGTCAGTTGGCCATCGCTCCGTGTAAAAACTAGTAACCTGTCAAATCCGGATAAAAGTAATAAGGAGACCCTGGGTAAATAAAAAACCGAGGATAATGCTAGGACGAACAACATCACTGAAATGTATTCATTTAGTATTTAGAATTCATAAATGTAACATTCTTATAACTAATAACTAATAACTAACTAGATGCGCCCGCGAGTCTACTCACGTAGTGTACCGATTTTTCTTTCTTGCACGGCACCCTAATTCTTTTGCTAAAATAAAAGTAGCTTCAAATAAGATAAGCCGGAAAAAACAAAAAAATTAAAAACTGATTAAGTACCGTATATATCATATATATATATATATATATATATATATATATATATATATCATATGCATTTAGAAAAAGCTGTTAGTTCGAAATTAAAAGCGGATACTTCAATTTTATTTAATATTACCTATCGTTAGATACCTCTTAATACCTGGGAATGGATTGATAAGGAGGTGACTTACCCTGGGATGAAAAATGTGGGCACTCCACTTCTTGATACTATTTCTCACACACACTATGCAATGTTTTGTTTCAACTGAGTTAATCAAGTATCGTAAGCAATTTCAAATGAAATTGAATATTAATAGAAGTTACACGACATAGGAGTATTATTTCGCAGTAACCCGACTGTTATAGAGCCAACTTTAAACGCTGACGCTTTGCCTTAAATCACCGGATATTATTCTCGCTGCACGTTTCCTCTACGATCGAAATGTATTAAGAGAACGTATGTGGTTCATTGGCAATAAATTATACAATTGGTGGAAATTTAGACGGGATACGTTGGGGAATTGCGGTTGTTTAAATTCGGTAACAATTGATCGAACGTCTGGAAAGTTACAAACTAAACACGTAACTTGTGGCCTGCCGACGTACTAATATTGTGCAAAGACCACTTTGATAACTTCGAAATTATTAACCTACACCTAAGCCTTCTTCTACCTAACATTATTCCCCGTATTTAACCAGGATCTGCTCTTATACTCTTATCCTGATTGTCAAATCTAGTTTTTACACAGACCGATTGACGTCTGACTTCAGCAACTCTAAAGGCAAACTAGTAACTCATTGAATTATCAGATGCTATGGTAAAGACCTTAACGTGCTCTCCGAGGCCAACGGCCACACCAAAACCGATATTTATAAGAAGCATATGTTCCTAGTGGGAATCAAACCAGTGACCGTCGTGGCTCAAAGTAGGCGCACTACCAGCACACCACAACGGTCGTCAGTATTAACCTACAGCTAAGTATCGTGTGTTATATAAGCATACAACAAGGGATATGGTATTAAGTTCGTAACATGTTAAGTTCTGATTGAATTTCAGTTTCCCGTTCAGTTATTTGTCTTGACGGTTTGTTTACAGAGAAGTAGTGCTTCGAGTAAACATTGAACTCCATCTTAGTTAAACTATGTATATCTAAATGGAGATTTTCGTAATGAGGTCAAATGATTTTAAGTTTAAATTTTTTTTTTCATGACGGTTGGCAAACAAGCATACGGTCTGTCTGATGGTAGGTCACCGATACCTATGAACGCTTGCGATATTTGAAGTATCAAATGCGTGTTGCCAACCCAAGGAAAAGGAGGGAAGGGATGAGAAATGAAAAAAGGAAGGGAACAGAGGGGGTGGGAGATTGGGCCTCCGGCGTTTCAATCATCGCACGAAACGCACCGACTGATGCTGTTACTTTACGCCTAAGGATTTTTTATCAAGGAAATTGTTTCTTCGTTCTAAGTGTTTTATTATATGAGTTATGTATACTTTTGGGATATGATGTTGATTGAATGCCATACATCTTCGCCTCGGAACATTTTTCTCTTTCAATGTATCCTTGTACAGTTTATTTCCTGAAACCGTTCACTTTGTTGGGTATATGCAAAGCTTTTTTAATAAGAGTTCGGGCACGGTTTATATCTTTCCTTCGTCTCGAGGAAAATGTCAGCAATCTGTGGCAAAATCCTACTTTATTGTTATTGTACCGCATTTATTCGAGGCTCAAACGAAAAAGATATAAACCTGGAAATCGGTTGAAAGTAAATAAAGTCACTGGTTGGGACGCACGGAGCCTTTTGTACGGGTGGATTGCTGAGATAACAATTATTGGTATTTTATAGTACGGCCGCCAATCGCCCAATAAACTCGCAGCGACTCTCAGTAAATAAAATACTATCTGTGTTTGCCCACATTTACAGGGTACAAGATGTTAATAATCGCTTATGTCTACGTTATTTTTAATATAAATACCAGAGGATATCCGGTCCAAATTCTTCTCAAGTTAATGTGTAATTAAATAAAAGGATCAAAGTGCTCACAATCTTTAGAACGACCTTCGATCTTTCATGTTTTAATCTAATTTTTTTTTGCCTGTAATGAAAACATGAACGACTCAAGTCGAAAATCGGTAAAGGAAGACATCAAAGCCTGCAGATTTGATACTATCTAAGAGCGTAACATTTTAAAAGGCGTAATTGAGTTTCTTGGCTCGAGGAGAAATTTTTATGATAGCACAAAATATTTTCTTAAGCTTACGAAATGTGATTTTATGCTGTTTGATCATTTTAAGTAGACTAATATTTAATTTTTTTAACAGCAGTTTCTACTACAAAATAACTTAACGACATTAATTTTCCATAACGAGTTGTATACTTATTATAATTATCTAAAAATAATATTTCAAGTAAAAGATATAAAATTGTAGAAGATGCTTAAAAAAGAGTTAAAAAGATAGCAATGAAATATAAATGAATAAAAAATAGTATTCATCAGACTATTATTTTATAAAGCAGAGCACGCTGCACTTCTTTTTTCTCCTTTTAAAAGTGTAGTAAAACTAAACTGTAGTAAAGATTAACATAAATATTCTTGTACAGATTAAAAAGTTTTACTCATAAAAAATATTCTTCGTCGATTTTAGAACAGGCCATAAAAAGTAAGAAAAAAAATCATTTGTAAAATAGAAAAATATTCGTTTAATTCTTATTTTCTGCTCTACGTTGCTGAAACGTAGACTGGTTTCAAATCCTTCCTTAGTGCTGCTTTACGTTTTAAAAACAATACCTGTGAATAATTCAGCTTTCTAAGTCCAAGGTCTTAGGCTGGGCGTTGAATTTGTAAGTCAGGTCTTCTCCTTTAAATAGATAAATTAAAAATAGAAATTCTATAATTATGTATATCAAGAAAATGTAATAACATTTTTACCGATCTCTTTGTAATGTAACATAAAAAGTAATTTAAATTTTCGAAGGTGTATGTTTAAAATATCGCAGAGCTAATTGTAATAATAAAACAATATCATCATCGTCCTAGCTCTCGATTAATCTCGTTATTTTAATGTACCCAGGGTCTGCTTATTACTCTTATCTGGATTTGACAAGTTACTAGTTTTTACACGGAGCGATTGCCATCTGACCTCCGCAACCCTAAGGCCGAACCAGTAACTCATTGGATAAGAGCAATTTACTTATCAAGAGCTAACGATTATTATCAGATGCTATGTGATAACAACCGGGACCGATAGCTTAACGTGCTCTCCGAGGCACGGTGGGGAGACTCACGGACAAACGCCCAGACGCACAGAAATTTTAACAAACATCTGACCGAGCGGGAATCGAACCCGCAACCGTCGGGGCTAAAGGCAGACTCGCTACTCACAACGTCACAACGGTGTCCAACAATAAAACAATATAATAATAATAAATTACTCTTAGAATTGAGAGTTTGAATTTATTTTCATTGGTGTCGTATCAAGAATTTAATATTCCAGCAATGTCGTAGGTATTTCACTAACATTATATTACAATAAAATAATTCTATATAAAAAAAACATTCAATATTTATAATTCTTACTAAGAAAAAGGTTCAAGTGCCCGAGCGAAATCAATTTCAAAGTCGGCGAGTTTATTCCACTTGTTATTCAAATTCCTTCGGAAGCCCCTCGCTGACGAATTATAAAAATTAAATTTTACTAAAAAGCACCTTACATTTTATTCATCATTCACCCGCCTCTCCAGACGTGAACGAGGGCCGATGCTCACTGCAAGATTTTTCCTAACGTAAGAGGATTGCGGATATAATATTTGTGGAAGTCGTTAAAGTTTAAATCAAAGCGGTTACAGTATATAGGGATAAATATTCTGAGGACTACTTTCTTGTACTATCTTAAATACTACGATAGCAAGTACTCGTTTCACTTATATTTTATCAGCAGTCTGCTTATGTTTAATTTGATAATTGCTTGCGTTAACAACTTAGGGCGTTTTTAGACCAGTATATGAGTGTATAAACTCCTTTTGAAGCGTCTATGGGCAGGCTTTTTGCCACACACGCAAGTCGTACGAGTGTTGATGATCTCAAAAAATTTATTTGAATAATATGCTAGTGACACTCGCCACCACCGTTTCGAGCATAACACCGTGTCCGTTCGCCTTTTTGAAGCGAAATGAAACGCACGTTTAAGCGCGTATGCGCGCGAAAAAAAGCTGGTCTGTAATCACCCTTAAAAAGTAAACATCGCCAAAGGTTGATACACAACTTATTGTAAGGACTTTATTAAGACTTTAGTAATTGCAAGAACGCAACACTACATTTGAGAAGTATTATTTAAATACAGTGTTATAAATTTTGTAACGAGTTATATGTATGTATGTATGTGTGTGTGTGCACCAGCTGTGTACTAGCTGTCCAAGACACAAACACAAATAATATTTTCAATTGATAAATCAGAATATAGAAATAAGAAGACACTTCTAGTGAAATATTTTTTAACAAACTCAAAGCTCTCGTGTAAGTCGAAAGATTTTCATATTCAATTACAAATAGACAAGTGCGTCTCGAGTGTCGCCTTTAACTCACGCTTAGGATATTAGGTGTCCTTATCAGAGCCAGGGGATTAGCAGAAGCAATGCAATGAATAAATTTGCATGCCATTTAAATGACAAGAGCAATAATATCATATAAAAAATTGGTTTTTACTACCAGAGTAAACACTTTAAAAAGTAATTCTAAAACTATTATTAAATAAAACTTGTCGTCAATGCTATAATTAAATTATTAATTTGGTTTTCAAAATCATTTATACCTTGTAGTTTAAATTATGTTTATTATATTGTAAATTTATACATTTTATAAAAATAAACATAAAAATTACAGTATAGTAATATAGGGAGAAACGTCAATAGGTATTAAATAATTTTAATAAAAATATGTTGCCGGGATTGCTAAAGGCTTGATCACGACTTGCTTCAAAGATCAAACGAAATATATGCAAAGGGGAACATCTCGACACGTCTGACTCTCACCATGTGAGTATATGTATAGGCATATATAAACGCAATATGCGAGACCTGCTTTAGCAATTTTCATGTAATTAGCCAAAGCGCTTTTAGTAGGGAGCGATAAACTATGAATAGAAATTTTAAATTTACGTAATGAATGTTTTGATTGGATGTACATATTACATCGTATTGTGTTTGAATTTTGATTAGTATTGGGGTCGCTAAATAGTACTCTTTATATACCCTTTCTGTGACATGTGTCCAAATAAGGGTAGTTCGTCATCCCCTAATCCACAAAGTTCTTACATTGTTCCCAAACATATATGTAATCGAAATAAAACAAGATTAATTATAATATAAAAGGTTCAATATGACCGTTGCGGCGTTTTGGTAGCGAGCCTGCCTTTAATCCACACATCGCGGGTTTGATTCCTGCTTGATGCGGATATTTGTATTGATCATATAAATATCTGTCTCGGTCTGCGCGTTTGCCTTGTGGGTCTCCCCACCGTGCCTCGGAGAGCACGTAAAGCTGCCGGTCTCGATTGTTATCATAACACCTGATATTATTAGTTAAGTCTTGTTAGGCAATCTGCTCTTATCCAATGAGTTACTGGTTCGGTTAAGATTGCAGATATCAATCAGTCTGTGTAAAAGCTACTAACCTGTCATATCCGTATAAGAGTCTTCTTCGTCCTAGCATTATTCCCGATGTTTTATTTTACTCAGGGTCTGCTTATTACTCTTATCCGGATTTGACAGTTTACTAGTTTTTACACGGAGCGATTGCCATCTGACCTCCGCAACCCTAAAGGCGAATCGTTAACTCATTGGGTAAGAGCAATTTACTTATGAAGAATTAACGATTATTATCAGATGTTATGTGATAGCAACCGGGACCGATAATTGAACGTGCTCTCCGAGGCACGGTGGGGAGACCCACATGGACAAACGCCCAGACTGAGACAGAAATTTTTAACATAGATCTACCCGAGCGGGAATCGAACCCGCAACCGTCGAGACTAAAGGCAGACTCGCTACCCACAACGCCACAACAGTGTCCATATCCGTATAAGAGTATTAAGTTATTAAGCAGACCCTGTACAAAATACCGGGATAATACTAAGAAGAAGAAGTAATTTAAAACTGTATTTATATATACCTAAGTTTCTATGAATACACCCAAACGATATATTATAAATCATTTATTATTATGAGGAAATATGATATTTCCAATATGTTAATTATATTTTAGGTTATTTTAATAAAGTCTATTAGTGAACCGTCTTCGTTCGTTTTTAATTTATGATAAACAAATTAGCGTTTTTAAAATAATGACCCACCCACAGAGTTTTAAACTGGTATCGGATAAACTATAATAAATGACAAGAAACTGTTTTAGAGTGAATCGTCGTTGGGAGTCCGCTTTACCTGACAATCCTTTAATCCATTTTTCGTGGCCATTCTATAGATTATGATAACAATGTCATCTAGTTTTTTTTAGAGCTGTCAACTAACTGTCAAATTATCAAAACTGATTGAAAGAGCAGCTGAATACTAAATTGAGAAATCGGATATAAAGGAACGGGTAAAGGGTTCCGTTTGCGGTGTTTTTTTGTGTCAGTTTCATTGTTAATGTGTGAAATGTGAATTTAAAATTTAAAAGCGTCAACTTTGTTCAGAATACGTTGAAAAGAAAACACAATGCTGTCATTTACTGTAATATTCAGCTTTTTGCTGGTAGGGTTGACATATTTTTGTTGCATCGACGGTGAATGGGAGACAATTTTATACAATTTCGAAACGTTATTATTATTGAGTTGTATTTCATTCGACGTTTCTATTTTTTGTTGATTAAGAACATAATTATGGCGACGTTGTGGCGCAGCGGTAGCGAACCTACCTTAAGCGCCACAGGTCACGGGTCATGTTTGTATTGACCATACAGGCATGATTTCCGATGTGGGTGTGTTTGTGTGTTTGTCCTTGACATTATGAATGTTTCCGTACCCCGTACATATATATATATAGGATACATTACATATATATATATATATATATATCCTAATGAAGGCCGTTGAGTGTGTAGCGTTTATTTATTTATACTGAATAATCTTAGATTTATTATATGTAGACATGCACTTCCACACTAACAAAATATCCATTCACTGGTGCTTCTTTGTGAATTCGCATTAACAAAACAAAACAAAGTTAGTCACAAGCTTGCAATGTATTCAAATGAAGTTAGCGTCACAAACTTGCCACTTAAACGAATAAAATTAGTGTGAGACCTTATTGTCGTTCAATTTATGAAGGAGCACCAACGAATCTTTGGACATTTTGTATGTGTGGAATTGCCGGTCCTTAGTTTATAGTAAGTCAATGTGAATAATATAATAATTTATTATGGTTTAAAATAAAGTAAATTTTAATTAATAAAAATAAATACTAATAACAATTAAAATAATAAAATAAAATTATAATAAATAAAATAAAATAAATAATGAATTATCGGAATGTATGAACATTATGTTTTAGCGAACTAAACATTTTCTTTGTGTGTTAATTAAAATGAATTTTCGAAGTCTCGTAGGGTGGGTCGTCTTTGTATCCGCTGGAACATTACCCGCAAAATACACTGCAATTAACGCATATGTTTTGTTTAGTTCTTTAAATAGTTATTTTCAGTTTAAAAAGGTTATAATGTTATTAATCAACGGTATTTATAAGCCGATTTTAATTATACTTTTTCATTCTTCTTTTTTTCTTTTCTTTATATGTTACAAGTTGGCAAACAAGCATACGGCCCAACCGATGGTAAGTGGGTGCCGTAGCCCATGAGCACTTGCAGCACCATTAGTAGGTGCCACTCACGCGTTGCCAACCTCGATATATTAGTTCTTAAATCTCCTCTGCCCTGTAATCTCTTCAACTGCGTCGTGAGATTGCCGCCCTAGGCGCCTTCTACCGAATGTATCACGGCGAGTGTTCAGAGGAATTATTCTCCATCATTCCTCCCTCCCCTTTCCTTACAAGAACTACGCGTGCCGGTCTCCGATGTCACCGTCTAACTGTCAATCCTTCGCGCATCAATTCCTTCGCGAACAAAGAAGTTTGCCAATTCTTTTCTTTGTCGTACTTCCAAAAAGTGGAACTCATTGCCGGCTCACGTTTTCCCTCCTTCTTACAATCTGGGCTCCTTAAAACGAGGCGTGAAGAGGCATCTTGCGGGTAGGCAGGGCAAGGGTGGCTAACACGGTTGCATTCCGCAACTCTGTTAGCCGCCCTCGCGTTTGGACTTTATTTCCACTTACCATCAGGTGGAGTAGAGTCATCTGCCCTACTTTACAAATAAAAAAAAAAAAAAAAAATTTCACTACTAGTCTACAGTGCCCTTCAAACCGGAACACAGTAATGCCTAAGCACTGCTATTTGGAGGCAGAATATTTGACACTGCGGCGGTACCTACATAGCCGTCCTTTTGCAACAAAAGACCTACCACCAGTGTCACTGATTGCACTGGTGGGATAATCTCTGCTGTGACAGAGGTTATCCCAACAACGGGTGATGGGGTCGTCACATCCCGACGTCGAAGAGTCTTCGGTAGTGTAACTACTTAATCAGCGCCTGAGTACAAAATTTTACAAAGTCTCACAGTTTAAATGTTGCCGCATACAAAATAAAAGGCGCTGCAAAATAGTGCAGAAAAATATAATAAATTAAACATATTACAAAGCAAAAAGATTCTTGTTTTCTATAATAATAATAAAAAAATATTTATTATTATATGTTAAATGTTTGTTTCCAGGAGTTTCTTCAATAATGCGGTAATATTTTATTTCTGAGTTTAAGTGAAATATTTTTCATAAAAGCTTAGTACTTGACCTGATTTCCCTGTACGAATAAAGCACAAAATTCGGTACAAGCGGCTATGAATAGTTAATGCTAGAACTAAAATCCGAGCCATGACGTGATGTATTAGGCTACGTCGCGCGTGGCTTAGTGCAGGCATGTGTAGGAATTCCAAAATTTGCTTATGTACACTTTCCTATATATTATGTATACTGATAGTAGGCCTTATTGCAAGAGGCTCGCTAGATAGTTACTACCGCAGATATTCTACCGTGCAATTTGCATTACTATGTTTCGTTTTCAAGGACATTGTAGTTAGTGAAATTACTGTGCGAAAGAGATTTATGAAACAATGTCTCGAGATTGGTAACGAATGAACGGTGTTCCAAGCGCTCATAGGCTATGACAACCGCTTACCATCAAAGTGGGTCGTAGGCTTGCTTGCTGACTTAATAACTTAAAAAAATAATAACCTACTGACAAATAAGTACAAATTGCTCTAATTAATTAATTTCGCTAATTTGGTGTGAGTAGATTACTGTACTACTTGATATCTAATGTTATTCCAAATAAACTATATAAAAACGGAACTTTGTAACCTGTTACCTTTCATAGCAACTATGATAAAACCTTCGTATTCTCATATCGTTTTTACCTGTTTTAGGGAAGTATACCAAAAACTTTCAGCTTTTATAAAATAACGAATGTCTGATCGTCGCGGGCTCTTGGGATATTAAGATTTCTGTCACCGAAGATATATTTATAAGTAACCCTTACAAAAGAATACCCTATCGAACATAAAATAATCATTTAAAATAAAATGTAATTATATAATACAATTCCTTCCTTTATATTCTTTTTCAGAGCATTATTTCCAGAATTTTCCCAGGTTCTCCTTATTAATCTTAACCGGATTTGAAAAGTTACTACCAGACCTTGAGAACCTTCGGAATCACACCTCCGTCGGCTCTTCTCCAGTTGAGGTTAATTTTGGAACCGGCGGTAGAATCTGACTTTCAACAAATAAGTTATATGCTTTTTATGTTGTATAAAAATATTGGAATTTGAATTCAATTTAAATTAACTAGTTTTTACCCTGAGCTCCGCAACCCTAAAGGCGAGCCAATAACTCGTTGAATAAGAGCAAATTAATTATCTATTAAGATTTAACGATTTTTATCAGATGCTATGTGATAACAACCAGGACCAACAGCTTAACGTGGTGTCCGAGGCATGGTCGGAAGACCCACAAGGACAAAAGCCCAGAACAGATGTTTGTAAAATGAATACAAACATCCGCCCTGAGCGGGAATAGTAACCGCGACAGTTGAGGCTAAAGGCAGCCTCGCTACTCAACACGCCAATACCAACGGTTGTCGTATACCGTTCCTTTTAATATCACAACCTAAAAAGGGTCCAAGTTTACTATTTTATAATCAAGCTTAAGATAACCACCTCTTTTTACAATTCTGAATTTTACTTCTAACTAGCTTCTGCCAGCGGCTTGGCCCGCGTGAATAACCATTTTAATACAAACTTTGAACCCGCATTTTACCCCTTCAGGAGTGGAATTTCAGAAAATGTTACAATACGTGTTTCTTTATCGTTAATCGTTCAACAAAAAACATAGTTTCGTGCTTCTATTCAAGTTTCATAAACGACAGCCATCCAATATTCACACTGTTTCAACTTTCAAACCCTTTTTACCTCCTTAATGGTTGAATTTTAAAAACAACGTTGTTTACGTTCTATAAACAACACTTATGAAAAAATCTGTAAAATAATTCCATCGTTTCTGTTAAAAAGGTCTATGCTAAATTTGAAGTCGAATGAACCAAGGAATTGCGTTGTCCCATATAACCTTTGCCCACCTTTTTCACCCACTTAGTATTTCGAAAAACCCTTTCTTGTCGGATGCCTACTTCATACAAAGAACACACCCTCCAACTTTCAGGTCTCTACGATTACGGGTTTAGGCTGTGCGCTGATCCGTCAGTCATTTAGTACAAAGCATTTATATTTTTCTTGCGATTTTTTTTACATATTTTTTTATCTAATAAGATTAATATGATGTTAAACTAAACACTAAAGGCTAATATTTCGAAGGCATTAACGGGATACGGTTTATGAGAATAATAAGAGGTAGATTACAGTTGGGTTCAAGCAGACTCAGCCGCTATACGACCGGAATAATACGGGGATTTTAACAAAAAAAACCTCTTAAAGCTCTAATATGCTGAAAATTTAAATAATCTAGAAATAAAAGCAGTTTGTTTTATCAATTTCAAGTGTTATACTTTTATAGCGAATGGTTTTGTTTGAATATAATATTTTTAAGTTCAAAGTATTAATAATAAATAATAATAAATAACTGGTATACACTCAACGTGCCTTGGAATAGTGATATCCTGTGTCGGGGTCCGGAAGACATAATTATGACTGCGTGACGTCAATACCCGCGTCGGGACGTGACCACCCCATCGCCCGCTGTTGGGATAATCTCTGACACAGCAGAGAGAGCAGGGAGGTTATTCAACCAGTGTAACACACAGTGGTAGGTCTTTTGTTGCAAGAGGCCGGCTAGGTAGGTCCAACCGCAGTGTCGAACATTCTACCACCAAATAGTAGTGCTTAGGCATTACTGTGTTCCGGTTTGAAAGGCACTGTAGGCTAGTTAAATTACTGGGTCAAAGACATTCAAGAACCAACATCTCGAGGTTGGCAACGGGTGAGTGGCACCGCTCAATACCATTATGGTATTGAGCGCGCTCATTAGGCTACGTGCAACTGCTTACTAAATCAGGTGGGCCGTATGCTTGCTTACCAGCTTGTAACATAAAAAAAAATACACAATGGTAGTATACAAATCAAAAACAAAATTATACATTAAACCATAAGATAAAGAACTTTTATAATTACCGAAATAACTCCCGAAACCCACAGAGGAAAATAAACGATAACAAGATGGAAAAGCTATTCAAGGATACAGTTGTAATTCTTAATGGGAAATTCGAGCATAATAGAGTCGAGTAGATATGTGATATTCGGATGCTACCAAACATACAATTCAAACAATTAGGGTTGTCACCTTTTTTATTGGAATTAAAGTACATCGATGATTTCAGGCACGAAAAAAAAGTACATAGTGTCAAAATAAATTATTATTGATTTTTCTTTAGCACTATATTTAAAAACATATTTTTTATTGGTTTTGGCAAGGTTGATGAAAAATAGTGCGTGGAGTCCCTCCGCGCTGAAGAAGTGAAACTTCGTAATGTGGAAATGAAAACAGGAAGGGGTAGAAATTGTTTTTAGTGAAATCATATTGTTTCTTTAAGACAAACTTTATTAACATTGCTTACAATTCACAAACGCTAAACGCAACAGTGATTTCATACCCCGTACAACCTTGTTATAAGTCGCATTAGAAGTTTCACTTCAAATAAAATTACCTATTTTTCTATAAGGTTTGTGTCTTTCGTCTCGCCATTTCATCACAAAAATAGCTCTCTGTGAATGCTGATGTCGCAGGAATAGACATTAAAATTCTCCATTCTCCTCTATTTTTGTTTATTAAACGGTTCCAGAAAACTCGGAAATATCAAATCAAGCAAATAAAGTTTCTTTGCGTACTTTATTGTGCTCGAAAAGTATAGAGTACAACTGCCGGAAATAACTTACAATACTTTATTTTAAAGTAAGGGTGGCAACCCTACATACAATATCAATTTATATCTATTCTCGTAATTTCCTTTATTTACCTTATAAATGCGTGATAATATTTCATGTATTATTTCTGTAAGGATATTACATATATATCTGTAGGAAATACATATAATTACTCTTTACGTGTCTATGTGGTCCATTTTAAACGTTTATGTAAAAAGAAAACGGTTGGACCGATTTCGATGAAATTTTCAAAGAACATTATAGAAAGACATAGGCTTATCAAAACAAATCTGGAATAGGGTTAAATAGGGGATGAAAGCTTGTATGAAAAACCAATCATTTTTATCTTGGAATAAAGGTAGCTCTTTACCAATTAAGAGGCTGTGGACTAAAGGTAGTAGTTAAATAAAATCAGGTTTATGAGAACATTATGACTCAACCAGTGACTATACAGTTCGGTAGCAAGATCAATTCCAGTTCAGAAATTCCAGTTCAGAGTTGCATAAACCATATTTGTCATAGTATTTGCATTTTCGTACTACTATAGGTATGTACAATAGTATTTTACGTTATAAACAACGCTGCTTTAAGACTGACTTGTATAATTGTTCAAATACTGTAAGGCGACCAGTACATCTTCAATAATATTGTTCAATACTGGTGACTGCACAATTTTATTAAACATGTAGGGTCAGTATTGAAAGATTGTGTATATAACATAAAAAGAGTTAAATAAAAGAAAATTCCGAAAGACTAACTTTTGTCTCCTAAGAAAAGAGAAAGATAGAAACTATGACACCATTTATAATTTTTTGATGATCTGATGACGTCTGATGGTAACCAGTCACCGCAACCTATGTACGTGCACGATACTTGAAGTATCCGAAGGATAGGAAGGAAGGGATGAGAAAGACAAAAGGAATGGAACAGAGGGAGATTGGGCCTCCGACGCTCGAACGAATTTGTCAGCACAAATATGGAAAAAAATGGAAGTACTAGTAGGTACTAAATTAACTGTGACAAGTTAAAGCACTCAAGTGACAACCTACACGTGATACAGATTCACCGAGACATTTCAAAAGCAATTTCACTTTTGTATATTAATATGGTTTTATGACTCGTAAAACACTAAACGAAATGAAAATGATGTCATGCGACATGAACCTCAACTACAGTAAGTAGAAGAGAATTAGGGCGCACGATATTACATCGCTTCATCATTGGGTTCTTATGAGAATTACCTAATATTTTATTGCGTATTTTTTTTTCATTATTTTCACGGTTGGCAAACAAGCATACGGTCCGCCTGATGGTAAACAGTCACCGCAACCTATGAATGCTTACGATGCTTGAAGTATCACAAGCGCGTTGCCAACCCAAGGAACAGGAGGGACGAGATGAGAAGGGAAAAAAAGGAAGGAAACAGAGGGGGTGGGAGATTGGCCCTCCGGCGCTCTCATTCATCGCACGAAACGCAACAGTAACTTGTAGTGTGTAAGTATGTATTAGGTGTAAGTATATATCCTATAGCTGTAAGACTATATAATTGGCGACTTCATAATTAAATAAACAGTATCATTTCAACATTCGTGTGTTTCAATACTCGCTTCCCTACAAACTAATGATACTGTTACTTGACGCCGATTTTCTATGAGAGGGTAGTACTTCCCGGTTGAGCCAGCCCTTTTGTGCTGAGAGAAGCATGGCTCTACTACCGTGAAAAATAGTAATAATATATAGTAAGTGTTTATGTGTCATTGAGTCGTAATAGAACACGAAGTAAACAACTGCACTTTCAGATTGTGATTGTGAAATAATCCTTCTTACACAACTAAAACGTGTATTTAGAATTAAACATTTAGTTTACTTACCACAGCAGCATTAGTCTCATTCGCATCGTCTTGTGCCACGTATTTAGTGAAACCAAAAACAATTTGCTAAGCTTTATAATTACCAAAACTACGAATACGACAGTTAAATTAAAATATATGCAGTTTCCTATATTATATTTTATAATTTTATGCCGTATATAATATTTTAGATAAATAAATAAAAAATATTTAGTGCATATTAAAATATGCATCACTGAAAACTGCTTATATATAGAAAATATAATACTTAATTCCCTATAACAAAATATATATCCTTTTATCAAAAGAAACTTTTACTTTATTCATACTTTTTATTATTCTTCTTATAATCTTCTTTTTTCAAATAATATAAGTTCTGCATTTTACTCTTTTTATTAATTTTCTTAGGTCTGATACTAGAATGGCCTGCAGTCAAACTTTTTGCTTCAATAACAGGAGTTGACAACCTCGTCCTCAAGAGAAATCCTTGTAAAGCTTGTAATAAAAATGATAATAGGGACATTGAAACAACAATATTAATCGGATCAAAGCCAATAGAATGGTGATGATATGTAGCGAGGCTGCCGCCACCGCTGGCTCCATACCCAGTACTGAGGTAGTGATTAGAAAAACTTCTAGAATTTTCGGTATGTTTGCTATTAGTAATAATAGCTTCCGTAATCGGAGATTCTATTTGATATTCTGTCCTTTTAAAATTCTTGACATCAGAATCCGTTTGAAGGTTTTCCATTTTCGATTTTTCGTTTGATTTCCTTATCCTTTTTAATACTGATTGAGCGCTCAATTCTATTTTGTTCAGAAGCATCTGAATTTTGGTGCTCTGTTCTTTAATCAATTTCGTCATATAATCTTTGAAGTTTTGCATTGACGGAGTCACGTTCGCTTGTTCTTTTTGCGTATTGGATTTCGCGAAATTTAGGAGTAAAATTACGAACAAAACAACTGAGAACAGCGACATTGCTATAGTCACTGATTTATCGTTGAAAAGTTTCGGATACATGAACTCTACGCGGATAATGGGTTTGAAATGAATATGCGTGTTGTATTTCAGTATATATGTATTGTTTATTCGAGGTTCGTTAAATAGGATAATTATGTTCTTGACATTTGACCTAGCTGATCATAAGCGATTTCGCCGTTGAACAATGTGGCAAGATAACAGAAAGTTTTCGTGAGTGGCGTGAAATTTAATTTGGAATTTCTAAAACAAACAATCTTTAGAATAATTTGAATGAATCCGACCATGAATTTAAATCGACTGAATCTATACCCTATATTCCTAAGGCCAAAATAATGACAAACAGGGAAGAGGTTCTATACAAGTTCCCAATATGGAATATGTGATAAACTACACAAAGGCGCTTAGGGCATACCTAGGTAGGTACCTATTTTATTTTATAAATCGTATCTTACTATTACTTCTTCTAATATATAAAATTCTTGTGTTACAGTTTTAATTACCACACTCCTCGGAAACCGCTTGATAGATTTTGATGAAATTTTATATGTAAATTCAGTAAGTCTGAGAATATGTTGTTATATTTTTATGACCCTTAGCGGTAAGGGTGGTCTACCCAATTTTATTTTTATTTTTAGGACAATTTTTTTAATGATGTGGCATTAAAAATACATACAAGTCTCAATTTTCACCCTTCTACCATCGACCCTATTTTTAATAGCGGTATTAGTAATTCAATAATTTTCAACGAAGTCACTTCTGTTCACAATTACACTCAGGTAGAGGTCGCTGTTATCGGGTTCCAGATTTTTTCGGGACAGGACAATAATAATAACAATAATAATATAATTTCTTTTAAATATTGATAGTAATAGTAATAAATCTTTATTGAAACATAAAGATGAAAGTACAACTGTATTATGCACACTGACTTCTGGGTTATTTATGATGAGATTTCACTGTATTTCTAAAGCAAATGCCCCAAACAAAAAGTACCTAATAAGCATTTGCAATCAGCTAAGACGTTTTAGTATTATAAATATTTGTAGTATTTATTATAAGCCCTTGAAATCGCAATAACTAAAGTCCAATCAATCTAATGTTTAATTAATTTTTTTCATTTCTGAAATATAGGAAATCAGTATTTAAGACTCAATTTATATAATATCAGCGCCCTCTGTTATTTAAGAACTTTACTATTTTTCAATCTTTGTAAAATTTAATGCGCAGTGACATAAGCGTGTACAGCGCCATCTAGTGAATAATATATTTACTTGGGTCATTGTAAAATTTACTAAAATTAGTTATTTCTCAAGATTTTTTTCTTTTAATGTATTACTTTATTAATACTGTTAATAAAATTGTTAATAAAATACATATTGATGTTTAAACAATAGAAAACACAAACAGTGACATGACAGCGCCATCTGCTGTAAAAAATATTTATAGTATTAGAAATTTTAGTAAAGATCTTTTAGTTTATTACTTTGTATACAGATGTCGCTAGTAAAATTTGTATTACTGTATTTTATTTAAATAGTAACACTAACTTTATATAAAATTTGTAATAATATATAATAAATAAAGATAATTAACTGTACTCCTTACAGTAGACTAAAGAATTATTTATAGTTTTTTTAAATTATATAATTGAAAGCCTCAATGGCTAAATGGTAGAAGGGCAGACTCCACTCCGTTAACGCGAGAGTTTCGGGTTCGATCCTGATCCCCTTGGGCTATTGTCATACCTATTCCTAGCGCAAGTTTCGAGCTTATTTGGAGGGACAATAAGTATATTAGTAATGCCTTGAAAAAGCACTGCTAATATTCTTTAAAAAAAAAAGCAATAAAAAAACAAAAATAATAATTAAAAAAATAATTACGTATGATAATTTTCAGTACCTACCTACCTCATTATCGTTACATTCTTTATGTAATTATAGCTAAGAATTAAAGAAATATGTTTGAAACGTATAGCATAAGTTTTATAATATGTATGTATATAATTATGATAGAATTTATAAGTTATCGACACAATTCTTAAACTTATATTAAATTACTTGAAACAAATTTGTTAATTGGCTGACAATACAAAATATTTTTATATAGGGTATTTAATTATAAGATCACTATAATAGAGAATAATTGATTGCTCGACAAAAAATGTACTTATTATATACAAACAACAATAATTATAGGTTTTTATATAATTATAAAGATATGTATATAGGTCGATATATAATACATTTATTTAATTCATAGATATCGTTATCGAATTGAATCTAAATAATTAATTATACCTCTATGCAACTTGACCACATACATAACACCTTCCTTATTAACTAATTAATTGATAAATTATTCATGACCCTGTTAATTATATAATTAATTCATTAATTAACATAATTTGTTTATGATATAAGTTTAATTGATAAGCTATATTATCTTGTTCATTTAGGTTTAGCTAAATCAAGTAATAAAGTAATTAGGGCAGCGCCAACTGCAGGTTACACTGTGTCAATTTGTTAAGTTTTGAGGTTAGGATAATTTGTTCACCAGGGGGTCTACCAGGAACTTTTATTAAAAATTCTATTGCGATGCATTTGAATTTAGGTAGTAAAATGGTAGGCCCCCTGGGTGTGTCAATCTTCTATATAAGTGTGATGGTTGATGTGATGTGATGTGATGGTTTTGGGTTGGTTTTTATCTTTTTATCAGATTACTAGAGAAATAAGAAATTAATTTTAAATCGGTCTAGAAGTTCCGTGATAAAAATCATCTCTTATTTTGTGGTTTCAATAGTTTTTGTCATGTCTCATACTACAGTATCTACTCTACTCTCATACTACAGCATTTGACTGATATACTATATTCATCTATTCATTATTGATGTGAGCGCTTTCTTCTCATCACATAAGATTCTTCGTTTTCTTATCAAGTGATTAGTGCCCTTACTCTCGGAGTTGTTCAGGTCGCCCAAATAGGCCTCTGACTTGACTTTTTGACTATTATCAAATTATTTACATGCCCTCCGAAGCACGGAGACGCTCAGTTGAAATACCAGTATGCGGTCACCCATTTAATGACTGACCGCGCCTAAAGTCCTATCGTTTACCGATCAGTGAGCGCACCCGGCTACGATCATCTCAGATCATCTCAGATCACCGGATTTTAGATTTTACTATTCGGCTTATCTGCAATTATTATATTTATAATTTTCCAGATAATAAAGTTTTCATTGGAGGACCCTAATCATCAATCATCATCATCAAACAATAAATAATCGTCGTATATATATAATATGCTGACGTAACAATTCAAAAGCATTACGAAAGTACTTCTTCCCTTAGGCTTAACATTTAATTTTCCTTATGGGCATACGAGTATCTCGTATTACTTGGGAATATGAGAATAATTATCAAAAAAAAAAAAAAATCCTGTGATAATAGTTTGAAATATTATGTAAATAGAGAACAAATATGTAGTTGATTCTCTGAAGAGTATAAATATTTCTTGCAGTTTGTAGTTTTACTGTATTCTGAACGAAATCCCACGACTACACTGTCAGAAAATAACGACTTAATACTAATAAAAGAAAACACACTACACGACTTAATTAAATATCTACCTACTCCCCAAAAAACTCTTTGCTACTAAAAATACAGTAACCCAGAAATACAAAATCTCTTGGGGTGGTGATGGTTGGTTACTATTACAAAATCTTATGCAAACAAAAACTTTTTTTATCTTGATGCATAATTGCTGAAGGGGCGGAAGGGTTGTTGTAGTACAAGATGGGAAGTGGGAAACTTGATATAAATGGCCGGACTCTGATATTAATTCCTCGTTTGTTTCGACTCGCAGCGCGGCTATTTTCCTAAACCCAACACCGTAAGGTTAATTGTAGCTAACCGGCGATTGGACAGAGAAAGACATGGAGTCTTAGTTTGATTTTAAATTTTATTAATATATCATTTTTGGAATAAAACTTTAGAGAGTTAAGAGTTGCTATAATTGTTTAAATTAATGTTTCGATTAATTTTGTTTTATTATTCTTGGAAATAACATATTCTCAATAACATCTACTCAACGAAATGTGTGACTCACAAAATTTGTAATTCTCGAACTAAATGAAGAAGTTTGAAGTCAGTAAGTAGGTATATATAAGCAATTATTTTATAAAAAAGGCAACAACAACCTTGATTCATAAAAAACATCGAAATTACTGTATAATCATTAAAGTTATTATGAATAGACGGACAAATTTATTGATTTTATTATAAAAGTAATTAATTTAATTATAGAAGCGATTCCATTAGAACTCGTTCAAACGCTCACGCTTAGTTAACAATGAGAAAAAATGTAACGTATAAAAATACTTCATTAATCCCAAGTTTTATCTCTCGTGTTAATCAATGGGCGTGGACTAGTGAAATCTATTGAAAGAAATTAAAAGATATTAGAACAACCAACCATCGTTAGAAAAAATACCATTTTCGTATGGTTATAAAATTCAATTTCTAATAACATTAATGACTACTTTTAATCTTTTGTTACAAATAAAACGAGTCTAAGCAAACTAGAGTTTTATAACGACTTTAGATTTATTGGTACATCCTTACTATTAATTCAGAATTAAGACGTTGGAATATACCTATGGAGTTGATACACTACAGCAAATAAATTCTTGGCTTTTTTATCGTCAATACTTCAATAGTAAGTATAAAATACCTGTGTTTATTTATTTTTAAACGAATTTTGATTATATAAAATTAAAATGTGTTTGTCATGAATGTTAGTTGTAATTCGAACCCGATTATTATCAATGCGAGATGGATTTCAGCAGTCCATTATATACCTTCTAGATTTACAATAGAATTGTGCATATGTCATTCATGCCTGTTTGAGACGGAACGAGACCATTAAATGAGCTAACGCTTAACGTTTGACGACGTTGTGGCGCAGCGGTAGCGAACCTGGCTTAAGGACCACAGGTCACAGGGTCGATTCCCGCTCGGAGCAGATGTTTGTATTGACCATACACGCATATGGAGCGGTCTGGAGGTATTTGTTCGTGTCAATGTGTATGTTTCCAGACCCCCGACGCAGGATATAATTATCCCAATGAAGGCCGTGAGTGTGTAGCGTTTAATATTATAATACTTCCCGCATAGCCAGACCGCGGCAAGGAATACGTCCACGAATGGAAGGCGTCTTCCAAAGCTCCAAGCACACGCTGGCTACCTTCCGTGAACCCTAAGGTTGTGGAATGAGCTACCTGCTGAGGTTTTCCCAACACGCTACAGTATAAGTTTCTTCAAGGGAAAGTTGAAAAAGTTTTTAAGGGGTCGGCAACACTCATACGATACCTCTGGGATTGCAGGCGTCTATAGGCTACGGTGACCGCTTGCCATCAGGAGGGCCGTACGCTTGTTCGCCACCATCGTGTTATAAAAAAAAAGCTGATGGACTCTAGCGACTCTGTAAAGGCGCTTTACTACGTACGAAACAAAGGACTTCGTCTCCACTATCAAAGACGATGACTACGTTGTGAACAAGCCATTTATCGTCAAAGACTTCGAAGAGGCGATCTAAGTTTAGTTGCATAAATAAAAACCTTTCTAATCAATTCGAGTGGAAAATCATCGCGCACTGCGGATATAAAACGATTAATCGTAGCGATATATAATTACGTATGAATATGGTCGTCTTCAGATATTGTTAGCTCGTTAATTTCACTTAACAATTGTATAGATTGTTTTAAAGCAATGTATATTTTGTACGTGAGATTCAAAAACGAAAAGAGATACTTTTCAAAGCTATTAAAATAAACTACTACAGACATTTATTAATAACTCAAATTATCCGTTTAAATTAAAGTCACCGTAAACAATTTAAAAAATGACACTGTTGGACTACTTTCATCTGATAAGTCAGTAACAATTCACACTGGTCGTATTCAATTTGCCGGCAGCGTTGTTGGAAAATAATTAAAAACGTAATTAAAAAGGTAACATAAATCCGTCGATACCACGCCCAGCGCGTAAACATGGGGCAACTATGAATAAATATACTTTTTAGTCCAGTAATTGTTTATGCTTCTGGATACATATTATAAATGAGGTATTTGGAAATAATTATGTTTAAGGTTTTGGGCCCTTTCACTATACAACAATACAGCGTTATATCTTGCGCTCGGAGCGCTGCCTCCATCTCCGATGACGTCCTTAGTCGTGGTTCGGCTTCGCAGGAGGCACCCTAACGACGGAATCAAATTTGAGCCCCCGTGAGGGCTGCCCCTGCTGAGTCTCTGTACTCGGCCCCCTGCCCGGTGACGCTGTCAAGGCCAGTAGGGCCAACAGCAATACACATTCCGAAAAAAAAAAAAAAACAGCTTTGTATCATCGTCCGTCGAAATATCTTTTAACCTCAGTCTTACGCCCAACCGTTTACCGATCGCAATATGTAAAATTGATGATAAATAATGATATAAAATATTATCAAATATGTAAAATTTTAATACAAAATTTCATATAATTTATGCGTCTAGAAGTGAGATTGATATACTTAGGTGCGAACGATGACCATGAAGCTCGGGTTACCATGGCTTTACTAAAGCGGCACTAAAAGTGTAAAAACCGTTTTAAATTCATCAAATAATATAGTGTGATTTCGTGGTATCAGCTCAGATATTATTAAAAATCACGTCATTCATACCCACTTAACATCTTGCAAACCTTTGTCAGACACCTTTAATTTGTATGAAATTACATTATGTTATAGTACCTATAAAAACTGATTTTTATATAAAATACTTGGTTAATCATTAGATGATTTTTCCTCATTAGCCAGACATTTCTGATAGTTCCAAGCTGCCAAACCCAACGACACAGACAACTAATATTTTGTTCTTAATGTAAGTTAGTTCTAATTTATATAATAAACTATTGTTATTTTTAGCGATTATGATCTAAGCTTTACATTATTATAGAAGGTGCAAAACCATCATTTTAAAAATAAAAGAAAATTTGATGAAAAACACTCATTCCGATATCACCATACAGTCATGTTTTCCGGTATGGTTGTGATTGCCCATGTATTGTTTGTTTCCTAACCCCTGACACAGGATATAACTATCCTAACAGGATATAACTATCCTAACCGGATATAACTATCCTAATGGGGGCCGTTCAGTGTGTAACCTTTATTATTGTTTATTTATTATTATATTTCAACAGAAATACCCATAATACAATTAATAAAATACAAGGTTACCTTGTTAAAACCATCTAGGAATATTTCTTTTTTACATTCAGTAAACAATTAAGGTAACTAGACTGAACTGCAAACTTCATATAAGGATGTGAATATATTTAACGTTACCTACATGGTTGCGTTATAAACAGATATTCACATATTTTGTCTCATTCTTACTCGTCATGGAGAAAAGAGATGGTATACATTTTTATAGTTTCTCTAAATGTACAGGTGAGGACAGGTGTGTTTGTTTGTCATTAACTTGCCCAATTTCTTTTGAAGGTAAAATAAATTGTTTTATAATTTAAATTTATGAACTAAATAATAATGAATTTAATAGGTTCGTATTTTATATCTATATAGATATATATCATGTGAAATGAAACAATAAAAAATGAAAACCAATTTATTAAGTCAGTACAAAAATATCGCTTAAATCAATTCTAAAAGATAAATTCAAATCAACTTAGCAGTTCTACTAACACTTTTAAATATCGCTAACCTAAAACTAAATTATGAAATACATTTTTATTGCCATACAAAATTATAATTATAATATAAATTCACTAAATCACATCTGGTGACATCTTAAGCTATAATTAAAAATAATAGTACATCTAAGTTTAAATTAATATTATTAACTAATAACACAAACTCCATACAAAGACGTCAATAGTGGCTGCAAAATTTTATGGTCATTTTGACGTTCATATAGTTTAGTAAAAAATTACCACTTTACAGGAAAAATTCCTATACATTACTATGAAAGTTAAATGTATATTATGAAAAAGTTGTGAGCCTTGGTAATATTTAGACTATAAAGACAAACACACTTTTTGGCGCGACTCAAACTTTTCAAGAATTTGAAAGATGTCACATCACTATGTGAAGATGTCAAAATGGCCATCAATAGAGTGCCACTAGTTTAGTTTGAAAAGGCCATAATGGATTAAATTAAATTAAAAAAAGAAAACAGAAAAACTTATAGCGCGACTCGAACTTAACTATGCTCTAGTTATTTGAAATTAGTCACTTTCGTACTTAAAGATACAAAATGGCCATCAATACAGTGCCACTAGTTAAAAAGCCACATTTAAAAAGAATACAGCAAATAATATTAGACAAGGTCTTTAACATTCTAAAATAATAGCCAAATACATTTTTAATCTGTTAAACCAATTATAATGCCTGAAACAGATACAAAATTTTATGGTGAAAAATATACATTCATTTTTAAAAATGCATCTTTCGTTTTAATTAAAAATTTTAGCTAAACTAAAACTCAATTATATTTTATGTTATTAACCTCTTCATTATTTTGTTGTCTGCGTCAAAAAAATATTAAATAATCCTCGAGTTTAACTATTAAAGAACTAAAAACTTTTAGGGGATCCTATTTGTCTCGCGTTTAATTTAAAATCGTTCTGTGACGATAAAATTTATTAAAGACGCCATTACAGTGTTCATGAACATTTTCTTTGCATGTTTATTATCTACGTCCACAATTAATTTTATAGATTTCAAACGCTTAAACTTTTATTGTCTTACAGTGCAACATAGCACATTTAAATTGCTACTTTGAATTTTGTAAAACGAATAATTTTATACTACACTAAAATAATATCTAACGGGAAATATAAGTACAACTAAAATTCGCAACTACTCGCGATAGTAACCTATGAAATGTATACAATAATTATACATACAAATGCCAGTGTTTTTTATAATGCCAAAAAACCTATCACAAAAACAGTTTTTTTATTTATTTATGTAACTAAGTAAGGAGTAACTTAACCTATGTGAAGTTGGCAACCGAGTATGCAATAAAAAAATTTATGTTCGCCATTCGATTGTACCACGTTTGTACCGGATTGTACCACTTTAAAATCGTTTGTACCTCAAAGGTGTAAAGTTAAGGGGGTCCGAAATTATAGTAGAAAACGAATTTTCGATTTCAGGATTTTTGATGATGGTATCTAAAAGAGTATCGTTTGTACCCGATTAAATTAGCAGAAATAAAAAGTTAAGGAATACATTTGCTCGTTACTTATATTCATAACTTATGAAAATCGAAAATTCTGAATAAAAATTAAAGAAAAGCGTTTCGATTTATATTATTGAGGTGTAAACGAGAGAGCTATGGGTACAAACGATACGAAGATAGTCCTATAAGGTACAAACGATAAAACCTAGGTTTTGGCTTAATAAAATTGATGTATTAATTTGAAAAATTTAATTAGCCGAAAAAAATGCTTTCCAAATCTTATTCCGTTGGTTTTTTTACGGTATACACAAGATATCTAAGGGTACAAACGATAGAAACTAAGACCTAAGAGGTACAAACGATAGAACCTAGATTTAGCCTAGCAAATTCGTCAATGTGCTAAATTGAAAGAATTTGATTAGCTGAAAAAACTGCTTAGTAAATGATATTCCGTTCGTTTTTTACGGTATACACAAGATATCTAAGGGTAAAAACGATAGGAACCAAGTCCTAAGAGGTACAAACGATAGAACCTAGATTTAGCCTAGCACATTGATACCTAAATTGAAAGAATTTGATTAGCTGAAAAAACTGCTTAGTAAATGATATTCCGTTCGTTTTTTACGGTATACACAAGATATCTAAGGGTACAAACGATAGGAACCAAGACCTAAGAGGTACAAACGATAGAACCTAGATTTAGCCTAGCACATTGATACCTAAATTGAAAGAATTTGATTAGCTGAAAAAATGCTTTCCAAATCTTATTCCGTTGGTTTTTACGGTATATACAAGATATCTAAGGGTACAAACGATAGAACCAAGTCCTAAGAGGTACAAAACGATAGAACCTTAGATTTAGCCTAGCACATTGATACCTAAATTGAAAGAATTTGATTAGCCGAAAAAATGCATTCCAAATCTTATTCCGTTGGTTTCTTTACGGTATACACAAGATATGTAAGGGTACAAACGATAGGAACCAAGACCTAAGAGGTACAAACGATAAAACCTAGATTTAGCCTAGCACATTGACGGCTAAATTGAAAGATTTTGATTGGCTGTAAAAACTGCTAATTTAATGTTATTGCGTTGGTTTCTTTACGTTAAACACAAGATATCTAAGGGTACAAACGATAGGAACCAAGACCTAAGAGGTACAAACGATAGAACCCAGATTTAGCCTAGCACATTGATACCTAAATTGAAAGAATTTGATTAGCTAAAAAATGCTTTCCAAATCTTATTCGTTGGTTTCTTTACGGTATACACAAGATATCTATGGTACAAATGATAGGAACCAAGTTCCTAAGAGGTACAAACGATAGAACCCAGATTTAGCCTAGCACATTGATACTAAATTGAAAGAATTTGATTAGCCGAAAAATGCATCTCCAAATCTTATTCCGTTGAGCTTATGGTATACACAAGATATCTAAGGGTGCAAACGATAGGAACTGTTATTCCTAAGAGGTACAAACGATAGAACCTAGATTTAGTTCAGCATTTATTGATACCCAAATTGAAAGAATTTGATTAGCCGAAAAAATGCATTCCAAATCTTATTCCGTTGGTTTCTTTATGTTAAACACAAGATATTTCCAGGCACAATGATAGGGAACTAAGACCTAAGAGGTACAACGATTTAGTCCTAGATTAATATTGATACTAAATTGAAAGAATTTCTGATAAAAAAATGCTTCAAATCCCCGTTGTTTCTTACGGTATACACAAGATATCTGGCATACAAATGATAGAACTGTCTCAAGAGGTAACGATAGAACCTAGATTTAGTTATTGATACTAAATTGAAAGAATTGATTAGCCGAAAAATGCATTCTAAATATTCTTCTGTTGGTTTTTGCGGTACACAAGATATCTATAGTGCAAACGATAGAACCAAGTCCCAAGAGGTACACAAACGATAGAACTTAGATTTAGCCTTTAGCATTGATACCTAAATTGAAAGAATTTGATTAGCCGAAAAAAATGCATTCAAATTCCAGTTCCGTTGGCTCTTTACGGTATACACAAGATATCATGGCCTAAAAAACAGATAATGAAGACTCAAGAGGTAATAAACGATAGAATCCCAGATTTAGCTCAGCACATTGATAGCCTAAATTGAAAGAATTTGATTAGCGAAAATGCATTCCAAATTTATTCCGTTGGTTTTACGGTACACAAGATATCTGCAGTACAAACGATAGGAAACTGACCCAAGAGGTACAAACGATAGAACCTAGATTTAGCCCAGCACATTGATACCTAAACCTGAAAGAATTTGACAACCGGAAAAAATGCATTCAAATTTATTCCGCTGGCTCCTTTACGGCATACACAAGATATCAAACGATAGAACCAAGACCTAAGAGGTACAAACGATAGAATTCCAGATTTTGCCTAGCACATTGATACCAATTGAAAGAATTTGATTAATCGAAAAAATGCATTCCAGCTTATCTGCCGATTTTTCTACGGTATACACAAGATATCTGCGCACAAACGATAGAACTGGCAAGACTCCTAGGTACTGATAGATCCCAGATTTAGCTTCAGATACCGACAATTGAAAGATTACTTGACAGCCTAGTGCCATTCCAAATCTATTCCGTTGGTTTCTTTACGGTATACAAGATAGTCTAAGTACAACGATAGAACCGTTCAAGAGGTACAAACGATAGAACCTAGATTTAGCTCAGTTATATTGATACTTGAAAGTTACTTGATTAGTCGAAAAATGCATTCCATTATTCCGCTGGGCCTCTTTGCATACACAAGATATCTAAGGGAAAACGATAGAACTACCCAAGAAAGTACAAACGATAGAAATCCTAGATTTAGTCAGCCTGACAGCACTGACACTCTGAAAGAATTTGATTAGTCAAAAAATGCTTTCTACCCATTTGCTCGGCAATAATAAAGGTCATCAAAATGAACCGTCCTAGGTACAAACGATAGAACTCCAGATTTAGCTCAGCACATTGATACTCACCGAAAGAATCAGTCGAAAAATGCATTCAAATTCGCCGTTGGTTTCATGGTACACAACAAAGATATCAGCAGTACAAACGATAGACCCAAGATTCAAGAGGTACAAACTAGAATTTAGCTCAGCACATTGATACTAAAGTTTGAAAGAATTTGATTAGTCGAAAAAATGCATTCCCAAATTTATTCCGTTGGTTTCACGGCATACACAAGATATTTGGCACAATGATAGAACCAGATAAGAGGTACAAACGATAGAACCCAGATTTAGCTCAAATATTGATTACCTAAATTGAAAGAATTTGATTAGCCAAAAATGCTTCCAAATTTATTCCGTTGGTTCTTTACACACAAGATAGCAGTACAAACGATAGAACCAAGTCTCTAAGAGGTACAACGATAGTCCCAGATTTAGTTTAGCATTATTGATAGTTTTTCGAAAGAATTTGATTAGCTGAAAAAACCGCTTAGTAATGATATTCCGTTCAAGAGTTTAGTATACACAAGATATCAAGGGCAAAACGATAGAACCAAGATCTAAGAGGTACAAACGATAGAAATGATTTAGCTTCAGTACGTTGATACCAAATTGAAAGAATTTGACAAGCCGAAATATTCGTTGGTTTTTCACGTATACACACAAGATATCTAAGGCAACGATAGGAACAAGATGCAGGCCAGAATTTACCCAGTCAGCTCAGTTACCGATACTTGAAAAGAATTTCGACAGCGGAAAATGCATCACCAATAGCCTGCTCGTTGCTTTACGGTATACACAAAGATAGCCCAAGGGCACAACGATAGGAACCAGACTGGTCAAGAGGCAATAAACGATAGAATCCCAGATTTCCACATTGACACTTAAAGTTGCATTAGCCGAAAATGCTTCAAATCTTATTCCGTTGGTTTTTTGACGGTATATATACAAGATATCTATGAGCAAACGATAGAACCAAGTCCTAAGAGTACAAACGATAAATTCCAGATTTAGCCTTCCACACATTGATACCTAAATTGAAAGAATTTGATTAGCTGGAAAAACTGCTTAGTAATGATATTCCAGCTGATGGTATATTAATACAAGATATTATAGTACAAACGATAGGAATTATAAGAGGTACAAACGATAGAACCTAGATTTAGCCAAATTAATATTAATAATAATTCAATTTAGCCGTCAATGTGCTAGGCTAAATCTAGGTTTTATCGTTTGTACCTCTTAGGTCTTTGTTCCTACGTTTGTACCCTTTTAGATATCTTGTGTATACCGTAAAGAAACCAACGGAATAAGATTTGGAATGCATTTTTTCGGCTAATCAAATTCTTTCAATTTAGGTATCAATGTGCTAGGCTAAATCTAGGTTCTATCGTTTGTACTCTTAGGACTTGGTTCCTAATGTTTGTACTCCTTAGATATCTTGTATATACCGTAAAAAACCCAACGGAATAAGATTTGGAAAGCATTTTTTTCGGCTAATCAAATTCTTTCAATTTAGGTATCAATGTGCTAGGCTAAATCTAGGTTCTATCGTTTGTAAATTTCTTAGGTCTTGGTTCTTATCGTTTGTAAATTCTTAGATATCTTGTGTATACCGTAAAGAAACCAACGGAATAAGATTTGGAATGCATTTTTTCGGCTAATCAAATTCTTTCAATTTAGGTATCAATGTGCTAGAAGCTAAATCTAGGTTCTATCGTTTGTACCTCTTAGGTCTTGGTTCCTAATGTTTGCACCCTTAGATATCTTGTGTATACCGTAAAGAAACCAACGGAATAAGATTTGGAATGCATTTTTTCGGCTAATCAAATTCTTTCAATTTAGGTATCAATGTGCTAGGCTAAATCTAGGTTCTATCGTTTGTACCTCTTAGGACTTGGTTCCTATCATTTGTACCCTTAGATATCTTGTGTATACCGTAAAGAAAACCAACGGAATAAGATTTGGAAGCATTTTTTTGGCTAATCAAATTCTTTCAATTTAGGTATCAATGTCCTAGGCTAAATCTAGGTTCTATCGTTTGTACCTCTTAGGTCTTGGTTCCTATCGTTTGTACCTTTAGATATCTTGTGTATACCGTAAAGAAACCAACGGAATAAGATTTGGAATGCATTTTTTTCCGCTAATCAAATTCTTTCAATTTAGGTATCAATGTGCTAGGCTAAATCTAGGTTCTATCGTTTGTACCTCTTAGGTCTTGGTTCATATCGTTTGTAAATTAGATATCTTGTGTATACCGTAAAGAAACCAACGGAATAAGATTTGGAATGCATTTTTTCGGCTAATCAAATTCTTTCAATTTAGGTATCAATGTGCTAGGCTAAATCTAGGTTCTATCGTTTGTACCTCTTAGGTCTTGGTTCCTATCGTTTGCACCCTTAGATATCTTGTGTATACCGTAAAGAAACCAACGGAATAAGATTTGGAATGCATTTTTTTCGGCTAATCAAATTCTTTCAATTTAGGTATCAATGTGCTAGGCTAAATCTAGGTTCTATCGTTTGTACCTCTTAGGACTTGGTTCCTATCATTTGTACCCTTAGATATCTTGTGTATACCGTAAAGAAACCAACGGAATAAGATTTGAAAAGCATTTTTTTGGCTAATCAAATTCTTTTCAATTTAGGTATCAATGTGCTAGGCTAAATCTAGGTTCTATCGTTTGTACTTCTTAGGTCTTGGTTCCTATCGTTTGTACCCTTAGATATCTTGTGTTTAACGTAAAGAAACCAACGGAATAAGATTTGGAATGCATTTTTTCGGCTAATCAAATTCTTTCAATTTAGGTATCAATGTGCTAGGCTAAATCTAGGTTCTATCGTTTGTACCTCTTAGGTCTTGGTTCCTATCGTTTGCACCCTTAGATATCTTGTGTATACCGTAAAGAAACCAACGGAATAAGATTTGGAATGCATTTTTTCGGCTAATCAAATTCTTTCAATTTAGGTATCAATGTGCTAGGCTAAATCTAGGTTCTATCGTTTGTACCTCTTAGGACTTGGTTCCTATCATTTGTACCCTTAGATATCTTGTGTATACTGTAAAAGAAAAACCAACGGAATAAGATTTGGAAAGCATTTTTTTTGGCTAATCAAATTCTTTCAATTTAGGTATCAATGTGCTAGGCTAAATCTAGGTTCTATCGTTTGTACCTCTTAGGTCTTGGTTCCTATCGTTTGTACCCTTAGATATCTTGTGTTTAACGTAAAGAAACCAACGCAATAACATTAAATTAGCAGTTTTTTCAGCCAATCAAAATCTTTCAATTTAGCCGTCAATGTGCTAGGCTAAATCTAGGTTTTATCGTTTGTACTCTCTTAGGTCTTGGTTCCTATCGTTTGTACCTCACATATCTTGTGTATACCGTAAAGAAACCAACGGAATAAGATTTGGAATGCATTTTTTCGGCTAATCAAATTCTTTCAATTTAGGTATCAATGTGCTAGGCTAAATCTAGGTTCTATCGTTTGTACCTCTTAGGACTTGGTTCCTATCGTTTGTACCTTTAGATATCTTGTGTTTAACGTAAAGAAACCAACGCAATAACATTAAATTAGCAGTTTTTTCAGCCAATCAAAATCTTTCAATTTAGCCGTCAATGTGCTAGGCTAAATCTAGGTTTTATCGTTTGTACCTCTTAGGTCTTGTTCCTAATGTTTGTACCCTTACATATCTTGTGTATACCGTAAAGAAACCAACGGAATAAGATTTGGAATGCATTTTTTCGGCTAATCAAATTCTTTCAATTTAGGTATCAATGTGCTAGGCTAAATCTAGGTTCTATCGTTTGTACTCTTAGACTTGGTTCCTAATCGTTTGTACCCTTTAGATATCTTGTATATACCGTAAAAACCAACGGAATAAGATTTGGAAAGCATTTTTTCGGCTAATCAAATTCCTTCAATTTAGGTATCAATGTGCTAGGCTAAATCTAGGTTCTATCGTTTGTACCTCTTAGGTCTTGGTTCCTATCGTTTGTACCTCAGATATCTTGTGTATACCGTAAAAAAACGAACGGAACATCATTTACTAAGCAGTTTTTTCAGCTAATCAAATTCTTTCAATTTAGGTATCAATGTGCTAGGCTAAATCTAGGTTCTATCGTTTGTACCTCTTAGGACTTGGTTCCTATCGTTTGTACCCTTAGATATCTTGTGTATACCGTAAAAAACGAACGGAATATCATTTACTAAGCAGTTTTTTCAGCTAATCAAATTCTTTCAATTTAGCACATTGACGAATTTGCTAGGCTAAATCTAGGTTCTATCGTTTGTACCTCTTAGGTCTTAGTTTCTATCGTTTGTACCCTTAGATATCTTGTGTATACCGTAAAGAAACCAACGGAATAAGATTTGGAAAGCATTTTTTCGGCTAATTAAATTTTTTCAAATTAGCCATCAATTTGGTAGGCAAAACCTAGGTTTTATCGTTTGTACCTTATAAGACTATCTTCGTATCGTTTGTACCCATAGCCTCTCGTTTACACCTCTCAATAATATAAATCGAAACGCTTTTCTTTAATTTTTTATTCGAATTTTTCGATTTTCATAAGTTATGAATATAAGTAACGGGCAAATGTATTCCTTAACTTTTTTTATTTCTGCTAGTGGTACAATCAGGTACAAACGATACTCTTTTAGATGCCATCATCAAAAATCCTGAAATCGAAAATTCGTTTTCTACTATAATTTCGACCCCATAACTTTACACCTTTGAGGTACAAACGATTATAAAAGTGGTACAATCCGGTACAAACGTGGTACAATCGAATGGCGAACATAAATTTTTTTATTGCATACTCGGTTGCCAACTTCACATAGGTAGTAACTTAAGCTAAAAATGTTTTGCACACCACGAGCGAAACCGTGAGCATAGCTAGTCAATAATAAAGCATCGAAAACTCCTTGCTAATGTAAAACAATAGGGAATTTATACCATTGTTATTATTCATACAGATATTGTCATTACTGGAGTATAACATGTTGAGACAAGAGAATTGAAAGAGCCTACGTGTTTAATATAAAATTCCGTTTCAATGTAGATATGTTAATGAAAATACCTTAGAAGATAAATACAGCCGCCTCAATTTATTTTTCGTAGAATATCGTATTCTGTTCAAGAATATTTTTATTCCTAAAACAATATTGCTTCAGTTATATTGTACCTCAAAGTAGGTATTTTCATATTTTGTTACATTACATAAATGAATGAATGAATCACAAATATATGTTAAAATAAGGTAAACTAACTTTTAAAATAAAACTATTTGAACATATTATGAAAAAATAAAACAACCATTACAATGTAACAAATCTGAAAAATTGCGTGAAATAATCATGTAAACCTAAATTATTATTTTATTGCAACCTGAAAAATTCTTTATATCCTTCAAACAAAGTATAATATACATAATTAAATTTAATTATTTTTCCAAAATCGTTTCTATTGTGTTGTTTTGTTGTAGACAATAAAAAAACAATGTTTAAAGTAAGTAATTCAATTAACTCAAAGTATTAAAAATCCACACTTAGCACACATTACACATTATCAAAGCCATTTCTATAATCAATTCCTCAAATTATTGCTCGTACTTAAAACTATACTACATAACTAAACTCTTATCCTGTCTTAATTCTACAACTACAAACTATTATTTACCACCATTCAATTCTTGGTCATCTATAAGGCTACACAACACATATCTATGTCTCATATTCATTGCTCTGATAACTTAAATATAAATTCTTATAGCAACAATAAACACAAAGATGTATAACTGATAATTTCATTAGACGACGCATTCTAAACTATTGACATGTGTCGTAATTTTATAAAGAAGACAAGGAGATAAGATCGTTTTTTGTTTAATCAATATCAACGTACCATCAACGATCAAGCGTGATTGGCAGCTGCCGTTGCGGCGGCGACAGTAGCGTTCGTTATGGGCGGTTGGGGTACTAGCAGATCAGCTAACCGACCAGCCTCACGGAGACCGGAGAGAAAAGCTCCGTGTACAGTCGCTGGGTAGTTGCGCATTGTGTGTTCGCCTGGAGAAGATAATGAAGTTAAAGGTGCTGGAAATCCACAACAGCGCGATTTAGAAGACCTTTTCTCCCTCGCACAACCACTCTGTGGAATCAACTTCCGCCGTCGGTCTTTTCGAATCGGTTCGACCTGGGAACCTTCAAGAGAAGAGGGTATTCTGTCCTCAAAGGTCGGCAACGCACCTGCATGCCCTCTGGTGTTGTAGATGATCATGGGCGGCGGTGATCGCTAAGTGATCTTCCTGCCCGTTTGTACCCTCTTACACAAAAAAGGTATATGTTTTGTGATATAAAAGAGTAGTTTCTCTCTTCGTTAGATGACTATAGAGTAGTTTTAATTGTACAAATGATTTATACTAAATCCTTGGATAAAGTTTAATAATTACCATGTTTAAACATGAAAGTTTTGTTTAAATTCTTTTTACCATGTTGATTTACAAATAACAATAATTGAAGCTATTTAAAATGATGATGATGATGTTTATAACTACAAGAATACGCTGACTATTGAATAGAGGTATACAAAATAAACGCCCAAATCTGGCACCTTATGGGAAAGACTAATTAAAAATTAGAGGCAAACGATCTTATATATGTACACAAAATAACTTTAATACTTACCAGCAAAGAAAAGTCTATTATCTCCAGAAGAGTCTGGAACTGGCGCTGCTAGAAGGTCATAATCAGTTCCGGAAGAACCAACAGCTACAAAGCTGTAAGACCCACGCGCGAACGGATCGGCACGCCACCTATTCGTTTGTTGAAAAATTAAGTTTTTTTGATTAGTAAACCCATGTTGCTCCCAGCAAAAATAGGGTAGCACGACTAAGGAAGTACTACCCTCTCACCGAAAATCAGTATCACTACATAGTATAAAACAAAGTCGCTTTCTCTGTCCCTATGTATGCTTAAATTTTTAAAACTACCGAACGGTATTTGATGCGGTTTTTTAATAGATAGAGTGATTGAAGAGGAAGGTTTATATGTATAAAAACATCCATTAAATAGTGGAGAAAAAAAATATTTTAGAGGTTTCTAATGTGATGTCGTAAATAATTACATTTAACGCGTATGGGCCACGGGCAGTAATGAATAAATCAAAAGTACTGCATCGATTTTAATCATTTTTTCAGTGAATATATTTTATACCCGTGCGAAGCCGGAGCGGGCCGCTAGTCAAGTAATAATTTCAGTACTGTCAGTGTGCCCAATCTATCATCCCCCTGTTCCCTTGTTCTCTTATCTCTTGGGTTGACAACGCAAATGTGATACTTCAAGTATCGCAATAATTCATAGATTGCGGTGATTGGTATGGTGCTTAACATCAAGTCGACCGTAGGTTTATTTGTCAACCGACAAAATCATAATAAGATAAAAAAATCTATAAGCTGACTGCTTAGGCCAGTCCACTGACACTGTCAATGCCAGTAGTGCAAACATTAATTGCTAGCCGTTGAGTGCAACATTGCTAGCCGTGCTAAGGTAATCATTAATAATATTCAATGAAATCAACAAAAAAATATTTAAGAAATAGTTTTAAAGCGCTTTCAAATTTACTGAACTACATACGATATATCTCGAATGCTATTCCGAAAGATGTATATTCTAGTTCCGTTAAAGGAATCGCAAGACACGGTGTAAATTCTAAGTATATTTACGATGCCGGCAAACATTTACCATAGGACTTTTCAATAATGCAAAGCTTGCTTTACCGCAAACATTTTAATAACCCAAATAACGAGTACAATGTCATATTCAACAGACAAAACAATACAAATACGGCAGTATTGTATGCATAAATGGAACATTCCGTGAGCAAATTTTGTGATCGCTGACTATTGTTTATATTGAAGGCCTTTGAAGAATTGACAGGGACATTATACCAATTTGTGGGCACGCGATGTCGTCTTTAGAAAGACAAATATATAAATATATTTTGAAGCAACTAAGTCGGCAAAAAAGCATACGACCCATCTGGTCAGCGGTTGCCTATGAGCGCTTGCAACACCATTCATTTTTAGATATCACTGACGCCTTGCCCATCTCGAGATATTGGTTGTTAAATCTCCCTTGTCCAGTAATTTCACTAATAAATAAACGCTACACACTCAACGGTCCCCATTAGGATAATTATATCCTGTGTCGGGGGTCCGGAAACATACACAAATACACAAGGACAAATACACCCCAGACAAGAAAGCATGCCTGTATGGTCAATAGAAACATGTGCTCCGAGAGCGAATCGAAAACGATTTACGAACTTCTCTCACTAGCTACAGTGTCCTTCAAACCGAAACACAGTTATGCAAAACAACTGCTTTGTAGTAGAATATCTGATACGGAGGTAAAAGGACTACCCTCAGTTTTTGGACACTAAAGGCAATAGTTACCGAAGGGCGATTAACACACAATTGTGGCAACGCAAATTTACATCGGACCAGTTTATGTCGTACTGACAACAAACCAGCTCTGTGAACTGCATACAAAATGCCCAGTATTGTAAATACTAGGTTGAAAGGCTGGCGCATGTCTATGTCATGAAGTAATGGAATTTATTAACATAACAATGAAAATGTATAAATTTGGATGAATATAGTTATTTTTGACGACGTTGTGGCGCAGCGGTAGCGAACCTGCCTTAAACGCCACAGGTCACGGGTTCGATTCCCGCTCAGAGCATAATATGTTTGTATTGTCCATGCAAACATATTTTCCGGTCTGGGTGTATTTGTCCTTGTCATTGTGAATGTCTCCGGACCCCCGACACAGGATATTACTATCCTAATGGGGGCCGTTGAGTGTGCAGCGTTTATTTATTTATTAATTTATTTATTTATTTATTTATTTTAGTAATGCAATGAAATCGAAATTGTATTCTTGCATTATTTTATTATTTATGAGTATAAATATATATAAACCATTCACTCTTAAAGATCGCTATTAGGAAAGTATTATCTTATACTGGAGGTCCAGAAACACATAATAACTTAAAAACATAAATTTTTATACATGAAATTGTGTTATTGGAGTTACTTTAAAATTGTATTACCTTGTAACCACACATTCTTTGGGTTGTGGGACAGCCGCGTGTCCAAAGATGCTCTTGAGCACTGCGATGCATCTACCAACGATGACGTCATCGGTGACGTTCTCCATAACAGCCGCAGCTTCACCAGCCACTAGCGCAAGAAGAACCGGTGCGCTGTACAAATTCCAGAACAGGAACAGCTCGCCTATACATAGTAGACCAAATAATAAACAACTTATCTTTTATTTTCTTTTTTTTTATGTTAGGAGTTGGCAAACAAGCATACGACCCACCTGATGGTAAGTGGCTGCCGCAGCCTATGAGCGCTTGCAGCACCATTAGTAGGTGCCACTCACGCGTTGCCAACCTCGAGATATTAGTTCTTAAATCTCGTTCGCCCAGTAATATCACTAGCGTACAATGCCCTTCAAACCGGAACACAGTAGTGCCTAAACACTACTATTTGGCGGCAGAATATTGGACACTGCGGTGGTACCTACCTAGCCGGCCTCTTTCAACAAAAGACCTACCACCAGTGACTACTACTACTACTATCATTATCTATCATTAAATAAGGAACAACAGATCGTAAAATACTCTGAAAGGAAAATTGCTATCGGCTAAAGCAACGTAATCGACAGCATTAAACGAACCAATCGCATTGCTATACTATTTATTTCAAAAGCCTTTAATATTATTATTGCATTTTAAACAATTTATTCATTTATGGTAGATAATTAAGTAGGTATTTTTAAATTTAAAATACAATGTGTAAAACATATTTCATACATAATATTTTTTTCATACGTAATATAAAAAAGCGGACAAGTGTGAACTGAAGTTTTTCTATGAGGATTCCGTATAATTTATATTACAAAAATCCAATTTGCCCCCATAAGAATGACGCTCATTCAAATTTACACACAGAAATATATACTAAGTGTACTTTTCGATGTAAACGGTCTAGTAGATTCTGAACGAATTGGCTACAACAAACAGATATACAGACAAAGACAAAAGACAAAAGACATGTGATCCTATAAGTATTTCGTTCCTTTTTCTTTCAACACAAACGAATTTTATTTTTGAAAATTTTACACTTATTTTACATCGTATTGAATTATATATTGTAAAGATAATCTCAACCTTTAAAACGAAAATTTACAACGACCATGTCCTCTTAATATTTGCATATTTTATATAAATTGTAATTATAAAGATACTTCAGTGTAATTAAGTAAGATAAGTGAGACGTTGTTCCAATGGAGCTTTTAATCTAGAGTGGGAGACCTAATAAGGTCATAATGAGGACCTCGATACTATTAATGACTCAGATCGTACGATATTTAAGAAGAAAACTTCAACCGACACATGTTCCCACGTAACTTTGAAACTACTTCCATGACACCAAAATCAGATTACCAATCTTTTAACGCCGAAACGTTAAATTGGGTGAAAAAAAAAAACGTATACATTGTTCCGGTATTCCCAGCATTGACGTGGGGTCTTAATGAAGTTAGCAGTTTACACAACAAAGAACTGAGGAGGTGTACTAAAGCATAACGTAAAAAATAGCTTGTCTTGACTCGTTCCCGTGATTTATTGCCCAGGGCTCCCCTTAGGGTTGCTCAGTGGCGTTAAATTATTCAGCTTTTAATTCGTTATCGCGTCGGCCACCGCTGTTTCTACATTTTACACTATTTACACCGGGAAATAATTTACGAGTATCGTCCTCGGGGAAGGCGAAGGTAGATCCGCGGTTAATTTGCGGGTCTCTGAATGCCGTTATGCAAATAATATATTTTATCGTGTATACTCTGTAAGGGTTGACGACCGTTGTGGCCTGCTGATAGTCGGCCTCGATGGTCGCGGGTTCGATTCCCGCTTTGAGTTTTTTATAAATATCTGTTTCAGTCTGGGCGTCTTTGTAGGTCTACCCACCGTGCCCTGGAGAGTACGTTAAGCTGTCGGTCCCGGTTGTTATTACAACATCTGATAGAAATCGTTAACTATTGATAGGCTCTCATCTAATCAGTTACTGGTTCGCTATTTGGGCTGCGGAGGTCAGGTGGCAATCGCTTTGTGCAAAAACTACATATCCTGATAAGACTAAATACTGGTAATAATGCTAGGAAGAAGAAGACAGTTGTATGGGTAGATATTGAAAATCAATCTTAGGATAATAAGGCGTTATATATAAGCACGACGAGATTAAAATCATATAGATTTTTCTTTGTGAAAAATAAATTGTAATTAAAATAAAATTCCAATATTTTTCGTAATATGTGCAACAATGTTTATTAGTACGAAAACATACCTCTGCTGGCGGTGGTCGTGCCGACATGTCCGAAGAGATTGGCGCTCGGATCCCAGAAGGTTCTTTCGAAACAAAGAACAACCTTATTTAGGTTTCCATAACCTAGACGTTTTATAGCAGCCACCTGTTTAAATGAAATAATAATATTAATTTAGATTTCTCATCCTTGTGCTATAGATTTTAAAATAATCCTATTATTATTCTATCCTATTAATATTTTAAATGAGAAAGTTTGTTGGGATGTATGGATGGCTGTTTGTTACTTTTTCACGCAAAATATACTGAACAGATTTGTATGAATTTACGCACACACAGCTTATTACCTGGATACTTTTCATCACGGAACAATGTTTGGTTTCCGTGAGATCATAAAAAAATTACATTACGGCAGCGGAGCCGGGGGCGTAACTCAATAAAGATTATGCATTCAAAGACACGAATTATCATGGTGATCCCTAATATATAATGGTATAAAGGTAATATCCTGTATGAAGAAGGATCCAGATAAACGTACAGAAACCAGCACAAACATCCAGCTCTGAAGACATGTCTATATGGCCAATACACACATTTGCACAGAGTGGGAACCGAACCCGTGATCATTTCGCGTTAAGGGATGTGCGATACTGCCGTACAACAATCATCGTCAGGAAAATTTTACTAATAAATATTTTTAGAAATAAAAAAAAATACGCTAAATGTTGTCTACTCGGAAAGTATAGAAAAAATTATAACAATCAATTTCGTTGAAATTTAAAAACATAGTTTGTCAAATTCTAATCTTCTAATGGACTAAAACATTACCTATCCGAGTCTCATCTTTATTAGCGAAGTGGATACTCACTTTCCAATCAGGGAGTGGTGGATCGAACTTAACGAAGTTCTGCTGATTCTGTCCGTTGTTAGCCACAGCCACTTTGAGCACTCCCAGAGGTAGCGTGCAGAGAATCACATCGCCTTTAACATAAATTGGAAGAACTTTATAATGTTTTTTTACACTACGATGGTGGCAAACAAGCGTATATAGCCTACTGGTAAGCGGTCACCGTCTATGAACGCCTGCAACCCCGAGGTATCGCATGCGTCGTTATTTATTATTTTTCTTAATAAGATAAGCACTACTATTAAGTCAAGTAAATTAAGGTCAAATCATTATTACTAATTGTAAGTAGGATTCCTATATTTATAGCGGCAAAATTAATAGAAGCCTAACAGTTTAATAGTGTTCTAACTACCAATGGAGTCATTTTCAATTGTTTAACTATAGTGTCTACTGTCTGGACACTGAGAGTTAAAGCATTAGATATCTTTGTTAATGCGTCAGATATACCACTAAGCATTTACAATACATGTTGCAGAATTTCTAACGACACATATGATTATTATTTTTTTAATTCATGGCGGCAAACAATCATACGTGAACAGTCACCGCAACTTATAAACGCGCGAGATACTTGAAGTATCACATGCTCATTACCAACCCAAGGAACAGGAGGAAAGGGATGAGAAGGAGACAGAGAGTGTGAGAGATTTGGCCGCTGACGGCGCTCTCGCTCATCGCAGGAAACGCAACAGTATCAGCTAGTGATACTGTTACTTTACGATTTTCTGCAAGAGTGTAGTACTTCCCCGGTCGAACCGGCCCATTTGCGCTGGGAGGAAAATGGCTCTACTACTAAGCTATTTAAAGTAATTAAAAACCTTGCAGTAAAGTCTTTATTTAAACTTCAAGTCTTGCAGTCAATCTATATCTTAAGTTAATTATGTTCAGTGAATATTTACATATATAAACGAGTCGATATGTTGGTATCTATACCTCTTCTACTTAGTTGCTACCGCTGATATTGCTTTCACAGTTATTAGCATACTTTCTTGTAGAGTTAATAACCTGCTGTATATTGTTAAATCATGTAACACTAACGAGCAAAGAAGATAATTGGCTTTCGTCGCATACATATTTCACGAAGTGATGAACCAGTAAGACAATTAATACGATACGATAATTATATTGATAAATAAATATCTTCTTATCGAACGGTTATTGGCCGACCTTGTGACAGGGTTGTTGTTCAGGTCTCTGACTTGACTTTTCGACTGTTGTCAAACCAACACCGTACGATCACCTACTAGTGACTGACCGCGCCTAAAGTTGCTTAACCCACCGATCGTTTACCAATTAATATGTGCACTCGGCTATGAGCGTCTAAGAAGAATAAATATGAGTATTGTGCTTAAATATAACCACAACTCGAAACAATCCTTACCTCACTCGAAATATAATAATTATTAATAATATATCATTTTAATATTATAGGTACCACAACTATTATTGCAGTCAGAGAATGACAACTTTTTAACTTAATTTTGTGGTAAAATTCATAATAAAGACACGACTGTAGTTATCAAGGAAAGGACTTCCGAAGTTCCGTTTAAAGCATTATAAATTACAAGTTATAGAGTTCTCGTCTTGCGGTACAATTTCCAGCAATAATTGAAATTGCTTCAAGCCATTAACGTAATGAAAAGTCCTTGTGGATGTCGATATTATTTAGTACATATCCTCTACGTATTGCATGACGTATATTTTATTTCTTTTGACCTTGGACAATACTAAAAAATACTAAAAATATACAATGTTATCGGTTCAATTATTTTAATAAGGATAGTCTTTTTAATTTAGCGTATTTAGTTTGGTGCTGAGGCTTGTCGTATGAAGGATCCAGGTAGTGGGTTAGACAAAATAGAATACCGCAGATATATACATATATTGGACCTACGTTACAATGGTATAAGTACCCAGTACCGAATGTAATAACTTTAATACTTACCAGCAAAGAATAGAAAATATAATCATTGAAAAACAAAGACTTGTGATTTCATCATCATATCCAGTACAGATCGAATTATAAAGACGATGTGCTGACGGCACATTAACATTTAATATTTAGGGTTCCGTACCCAAAGGTTGGCTATTACTAAGCCTCCGTTGTCCGTCCGCCCGTTATATAATAAAAACAAAAAAACAAAATTTTCATTCTACGGTGGTAAGGAACCATTTATGCGAGTACCCGACACGCACACGGCCGGTTTTGCACTACATTGTGTCTATGTACCTATGTTCTATATATATACTACGGGTTTTCTTGTACGGGTTAATGGTATAGCGATATCTGTGAATGTATGAAGATTGGCCGTCGAATGAAAAGGCCGCGGGCTAGAAGCAATCACCGTGAAAGCCTGACCCTAACTAACAAAGCCGCAACAACTTCCACATTCTGAATAAAATGCTTTTTATATTAATTGCAACCACATGTTTTCATTTACCGAGTGCATAATAAAAACAAACATCGCTTGGATACATAAATAATGAACTTTCATATTATTTAAAAATGCAGAAATCTTTTAGCACAATATATACTGCATTTTATTAAATTACGCTTCAACTTCAAAGAAAATCTATTTCCCAGCATTATTCCCGGTATTTACCCAGAGTCGGCTTATACTCTTATCCGGTTTTAGCGCAACCGTAGAGTGAACCAGTGGGAATGTATAGGAGCAAATTCCCTATTGTTAACGATTATTATCAGATGTTATGTGCCCGTGCCCGACAGTTTAACGTGCTCTGCGACATTGCGATTTATAACAAACATCTGCTCTGAGCGGGAATCGAAGCCACGACCGTCGGTCTCCATCAGTCTCGCAACAAACACACCACAACGGACGTAACTTCAAAGAAAATATCTTTAAAGAAATCTTGAAATATTCTTTAAAGATTCAACACAAGAATTAACCAGCCGTGAAAGGTTTTAAACGCATACGATGTTGGCGGAGCATTTGAATTTTTTTTCACGTAACGTAGCTTGAGTGTCGGCACCGCCTCTTTAGCGTCTAACTGCCTCTTCCACAATAGACTCCGCCTGTATGCAAATGCGGTATAGCTTCGAGCGAGACAAGCGGGGCCGGGGGGCAAACCGCCAGGTCAACAGGGGCCCGAACGTATTTTTGCGCATCGTCAAAGTAAAATTAACGCGTTAGAATTGCAAATCACTCCGCGACAAAGGAATGACAAGGAGCCGCCGCGTCGTTGGCATTGTGGATTTTTCTCATAACGGCCATCGCGGCGACAAGCCTACTGCTTGTTTTTCTATATTTTTAAAAAAAGCTTCCTCGATATTAGGCGAGAAAATTTGATTTTCCTATTCCGTGAGAAGATAAGCCCCGATATACGAAAGCATGTGCTCGCCGAAATAAACAAAGGTTTTTTTTATCGTTGCGTTCAAATATTAATACAAGCGAGATATTAAAACATTGTTAGGGAGGGAAACTGATTATATGCAGACGATTCTAAAGCGAAATTGGAATAAAAACGTGGAGAAATCGTATGTTAGTTGAGTCAGTGAACGCTTTACATATTACGTTCATACATAACTGTCATCAATGCATAATTTACTCGTAAGGAATATAAGGCAATGTTATTTATAGATGTATTTTATAACTATCCAAAAGATACAATGATTTAGTACTATACATTAATTTGCCATTCACAAGGGCCGTTTTAATCAAAAATGTAATATGCTAAACAGTATGAGAATATTAATTTATTTTGAAGACACATTTAACTAAATAAATACAAAAGTTATTTCATAATTGAGTTTAAAAAAAAATTAAATAGCTTTATCACGATCAAAACAGTCCTTCTTCAGTCCGTAGCCAAATGCCAAAAACGGAACCCTGATAGTTTCGTCATGTCCGTCTATCCGTCTGTCCGTCCGTATGTCACAGTCATTTTACTCGGAGACCATTGGCTCAATCTATACAAAATTCACTAAATAGGTGTATTCTATGAACCGCACAACGATTTTGTAATGAAATCTTAAAATATATAAGAATTAAGGGTAGCAGTCCATACATGTAACTGAGTGTCGAAAAACAAAATTTCAACGTATGCCAACGTGTGAGTATCTTTGGATAGGTCTTCTTAAATAATAAGGAGTCTTCTAAAATAATTTAATTTTGACTTTTTCATTAAGTCAGTAGTTGTTGAGATATTAGCTCCTAAAGTCGTAAAAATTGTGTTCCGCCCCCTCTAACTTTTGAACTATAGGATTTGAAATTCTGGAAAAATTTGAGCTTGTAGAATACCACATGAACTTTCATCGACATTTGGTTTGAAGAAGATAGGTCAACAAAATTTTAAGATATATAAGTTGTTCCCATAACTTTGTTTTTCAGATCACTTTTAATAATTACTATGAATTTACCAACTTATTTTGCGGTCGATTTTAATTCGTTATCATTTTTAAAGTCCTTAAGATTCTTCATAACCCAGCTGCGGAACCCTTTAGTTTTAACTGTTCAACTGTGCGTGGTGCACAACGCACTTGACTGATAATTTTTTTTAAATTAATTAACCGTAAATTAATTAAAAGCTGCTCTTATACATTCGCCATTTGGTAATGTTCTTCACATAGTTCATAATAACTTCTATAATTATTATTGAAGTTAAATAAATGTTTCTTTGCACTATTCAAAACCGGCCAACTGCGTTTCGGACTCGCATATAAAGGGTTTCATACTGTAAGATAAAAATATCAAGTCCCTTGTATGGGGGCTTATTTTTTGTTTTAATTTATTACGGTGCGAGAGATGTACCCTGCTGACATACGGACGGACAGCGGAATCTTAGCTATTACTAAGCGTTTAACGTTTGGGTATCCCTAAAAAATAATTGTACTATTTATTTTAAAACTAAAAATGTAAAAAGCTGATAAGATGAACGAAGAACTAGATTTAACAATCAACTCACCTTAAATATTTTTAAGGTCAATGACTTTCAATTTAAAAGCATCGTATCGTACTATAGTTACCTAAATTCTAAACAGTTAAACTCTTTATTATGTTTCTTTGTATTATAATACAAAAAAACAGACGGTAGGAATAACAGACAAATAGGCATAGGATCAATAATAAATGTACCTTTAGGAATAATCGTTAATCCAAATAATCTTTTACAACCCTATTCTATATATTTTGAAAGTTATACTTCTTTAGGCGCGTTATTAAAATATGATGAGACACCGTTGTGGCGTTGTGGGTAGCGAGTCTGCCTTTAGTCTCGACGGTTGCGGGTTCGATTCCTGCTCGGGCGGATGTTTGTTAAAATTTCCGTCTCGGTGTGGGCGTTTGTCCGTGTGGGTCTTCCCACCGTGCCTCGGAGAGCACGTTAAGCTGTCGGTCCCGGTTATTATCAATAACATCTGATAATAATCGTTAACTCTTGATAAGTAAATTGCTCTTATCCAATGAGTTACTGGTTCGCCCTTAGGGTTGCGGAGGTCAGATGGCAATCGCTCCGTGTAAAAGCTAGTAACCTGTCAAATCTAGATAAGAGTAATAAGCACACCCTGGGTACATAAAATACCGGGAATAATGCTAGGATGAAGGATGAAAATATGATGAGAGTGAAATTATAACATGCGCGCGCATGAACGTCACACAAATTCACAGGTCCAAGCTGTCCGCAAAACCGCTCATTAAGTCTCGAAGAAAAGCTACCAAATATAAATAGAACCTCTATTTGTCGCACATGTTAGCACGCTCGTCACCTCTGATCACTGTTTTCATATTTATAATATTTATCCACATGTTTCTAGTTTCTACATTCACAACACGTGTTTTAGTTTCATGAAAGTGCGAATTATATATGTATTTATTTATTTAATTTTTCAAAATTAAACTGAGCTTTTTTGACTGTGTTGACTACCCTTCTCCAGTCCTTTTATTATTTTATTGTAATTAATTATTTTCGTGTAATTAAAAATTGTTTTTTAATGACGCCAAAGAAGTATTTACCGGCGTCGGGATGTGACGACCCCATCGCCCGCTGTTGGGATAACCTCTGTCACAGCAGAGATTATTCCACCAGTGCAGTCAGTCACACTGGTGGTAGGTCTTTTGTTGCAAGAGGCCGGCTAGGTAGGTACCACCGCAGTGTCAAATATTCTGCCGCCAAATAGTAGTGCTTAGGCATTACTGTGTTCCGGTTTGAAGGGCACTGTACGCTAGTGAAATTACTGGGCAGACGAGATTTAAGAACCAATATCTCGAGGTTGGCAACGCGTGAGTGGCACCTACTAATGGTGCTGCAAGCGCTCATAGGCTACGGCAACCACTTACCATCAGGTGGGCCGTATGCTTGTTTGCCAAATTTTAACATAAAAAAAAAAAAAAAAAGTATAACTTGTGACGCTAAAGTGTATAAACAAGTGTATTTCATCAAAACCACTTACAAATATTTAAGCAAACTTTCATTTTATTTAGACCACGCCTTTGGTCATGCCACTCACCCTTAAATGTCTGAGGTTGGTTAGGGGCGCGCGGGTTGACAGCCTTCACCGTGACACCGGGACCACCGTACGATATCTCAGTGACCGATGTCCCCAGCCTTATGTCCAAGCCTTCGGACAGAGCAACCGGAACGCACGAATATCCATTACGAACTGTAACAAATAAAACAAAATTTTAGACCAATAAAAAAAAAACAAAATTTTGAGTAATAATAGATAAGTCAGCAATCATTTTTAAATTTCAATCAAACAAAATTTAAGTGTCCAAATAGAATGTCAGAATCACAGCTACATTTATGTGATTTAGACGGGACTTTCACTGTCACATATTTTTTAGGGTTCCGTAGCCATATGGCGAGAAACGGAACCCTTATAATTTCGTCATGTCCGTCTCGTCCGTCCGTCTGTCCGTCCATTCGTATGTCACAGTCATTTTATTCGGAGACTTGGCTTTACCTATACGAAATTTAGTAAATAGGTGTATTCTATGGACCGCACCACGATTTTGTAATGAAATCCTAATATATATAAAAATTAAGGGTAACAGACCAAACATGTAAGTGAGGGTTGAAAAAATATTCATCGTATGGCAACGTGTGAGATATCTTTGGATCGGTCATTAAAAATGATAATGAGGTTTGATTTTGCCTTTTTCATTAAGTCAGTAGTTGTTGAGATATAAGCTCCTAAAGTCATAAAAATAGAACCCCCTCTAACCTTTGAACTATAAGATTTAAAATTCTAGAAAAATTTAAGGTTGTAGAACATCAAATAAACTTTCAACCATATTTGGTTTGGAGAAGATAGGTCCACAAATTTTAGAGATATATAAGTTCTTTCCATAACTTTGTTTTTCATATTATTTTTAATAATTACTATTAAATTACCAACTTAATTATGCGGTCGATTATTCCATATTATTTCTAAAGCTCTTAAGATTCTTCATCATCAAGCTGCGGAACCCTTTAGTTTCAACAGTGACTGGTCCATAACGCTCTTGACTGATAATTATTTATTATCAGGAGTAACTTTCCCTTGGCTTGTTTTTGGAAAAAGAAGTAGAGTTCCACGCTTGAAAAACGACCTGACCATGCGAGCGGAGCCTTGGGACAGCTTGATATACGTACGAAATTTAAAAAAAAAAATTGCAGTTGTAAAATATTATAATTTATTTATTTCTACATTTTAAACACTTTGTATTACACAATATAAGTTCCCGTTCTGAAATAGGAATCGAATCATTTTATAGTGAAAGCACTGTTACGGGATGTGAATCATTAAAATACTGAAATTACAGGTATAACGTGGCCTAGTTTCCGAGTTGGAATTATATTCAATTACCAGGGTCGCATAACTCATTGGAGCCTTTTTATCGATATTGTAGAGTCCATCACGGCGCCTCCCTAATTGATGATACTCGATACCAGCCGTGGCAGGCGCCGCATACACCATTAATATTTAAAAAGTATGTTTTGTACGCACTTTCAATCAAACTCGTTATCGCCACCTCGTATCATTTATAATGAATCGTTTATTGATACTATATTGTAAAAAAAAAGAAATAATAATATATTTATAGATAAGGTGTGTATCCAATATTTCCCTAATAAATTAGGATTATTGATTATACAAAAAAAATATGAATTTTATTCCATATAAATATATATGTACAGTAATCTGTGCTCAATTGGCACAATTGGAAGCCTTAGCCTAAAATATTGTGGGACATTATTTAACTTAATGTAAAATGAAACGCCTAAAAATCACGTTCAATGGGTTAGGTACCGACTGGTTTCTTAGTGACCCTGATGAAGGACCTCCGATGGATCCGAAACCAGTCGGTACCTAAACCAATTTTAGCCGTTTAATTTTACATTAAGTTACTAGAAGCCTAATAACATATGAATTGAATTTAAAATTCTCTGTATTTGTAAGGTATTTTCTTCTTCTGTGAATGTAATGTGTGTGTAACTTCTTTCTATATGTAAAATACTTGCAACACCAAATCTAAATAATAAATTAAAATATTATTAATCTATTAATCTATTAAACCTCAATTAAACTTATTCCAAGACTCTTCCGAATGGCTAAAGCTAAAATGAAAATTAGTTCAATACGAATCTTAAAACGACTTTCCTCTTACACAAGATTTTATCATAAATCTTCAGACCAGTTAAATATTTAATCTTAAATATTTGGCGTACGAAGTTCAACAACAAAGCGGTATTCAATTAGGTTGATAGCGTCACAATAGCGTCATGGCCCGGACTCCCTATTGTGTTTTAATAACTTAAGTGGATTCCTAGTGCACTATAAAGGCTTACAGTGAATGCTGGCCAGCATAGTATCAATAATACAAGACTAGGAGAAAACTAGGTTAAATACGAATAAAATACCGAGTTTTAGTTTTGATATAACAAAAAATATTCGTCTTATATAAGATATATCACTACGTAGTATAAAACAATGTCGCTTTCTCTGTCCCTATGTATTATTAAATCTTTAAAGCTACGCAACGGATTTTGATGCTGTTTTTTTTAATAGATACAGATACAGTGATTGAAGAGGAAGGTTTTTATGTATAATAACACCCATTAAATAGTGGAGAAAAAAAAACTTATATTTTAGAGGTTTCTAATGTGATGTCGTAAATAATTACATTTAACTCATGCGGGCCACGGGCAGTAATGAATAAATCAAAACTACTGGATCGATTTTAATCATTTTTTCAGTGAATGACATAGGCTATATATTTTATATCCGTGCGAAGCCGGAGCGGGCCGCTAGTATATTATAAGATTTATTTTCGTGACAAGTTAAATGTATGGATAAAATAAATATTGACAAGATAACAAGGTACAACGGAATACACCCACACCGATATAAACAAGATCTGGGAAAGAAACAACTTTCATACGAAATACAATAGAAACAAGATAAAAATTATTGACTTAAATAAACCTTAGGTTGTATAAAAATATACCTATATATACTAGTTGTAGGGCTTTTATTGAACCAATATCTAGAGGTTGGCAGCGCGTAAGTGACACCTAAACAAATGGTGTTGCAAGCACTCATATGCTACGACCACCGCTTTTTATCAGGTGGGTCGTATGCAAGCGTGCCAATTTCGTAAAAAAAATAGTAGTTTCCTTACTCTGTTCCCATTATACTTTCATACAAATATTAAATATTTTTATATCACCATAGCAACAATCAAGCAAACGATAGGAAGGATTTATGGATGGCTAGATGACCGGATTCCTGGGGAGCAGAACCGGGTTATTATTAACCGGGATTTCAGAGAAAGGTGGTAACGTCGCGGGCACCCACTTAAGCATCCTCGGTGACCTGAAATCGTGACAGGCTATATGGGCTCTGCAACCTGTCAAGCATCATGATCCGAACGGAAGATGTTTATGAATATAACAACCTAAACAGGACCTAAACTACCTACAGGAGGAAAAGGAAAAGGAAATAAGAAACCAACCATCAAAATAAGCCTCTGTTGTACGCGATCATGGTCTTTACATTTATATTCTAATACAACTTTAATTTTCTCATGTACTGAAATATAAACTCCTAATTTGCATTCAGTTTCGCCTCAAGTGAGAAAGTTTGTAATGCTGCCTTCATTTACTCCTCTAATAAACAAATATAAGCTTGAACCTCGATATCGCTGGAGCGGCAAATAGTTTAAATGCTAAGTGACCTGTGTACTGCGTCCGTATACTGGGGGATGCACTTTGTATGCAAGCTAGCAACACTGTAGAGTTTAACCGTATTACGTTGGCTTGTCGTCTGGCTATTCGGACAAACTGACCGAAACTAGACAGCGATTAGAGTCATACTCGTTACGTTTGCAATGAGCGGTTTTAAGAAAATTAACTGTATAACTCTGTTATTTAACAAAGAAACGAGACAAATTGTGCGTTTCACACAAACTTGCATAAAGTACTTTTCTCAAATTAAAATAAATTCAATTTTCTTTATGTTACTAAGTTGGCGTATCCTATGAGCGCTTGCAACACCATTGATAGGTGCCACTCACGCGTTGCCAACTTCGAAATATAGCTTCTTAAATCATCTTTGCCCACTAATTTCATTAGTCTACAGTGCCCTTCAAACCGGAACATAGTAATGCCTAAGACACTACTGCTTGGTGGTAGAATATTTTATACTGCGGTGGTTTCTACCAAGCCAGTCTCTTGCAAAAGAGACCTAACCAGTGTGACTGAAATAAATATCATAAAATATATTTTGAATACATTGAAAAATACGTAATACATAATATTTGTAAAGCAGACGTATATACGGCTAAATAAGACTAAAGCGCTCGATGTCCAAACCGAATCAAAGCATGACATTATTCTGGGCCATGCCTCAGGACTACGCGTACGAAATCCTAATGAATGGTAACCCTAAATAAGATAAAACCCCGCGAATGGGGCAGAGACAAACGAGGCATGGCGCCATTTCAAAAGGAATATACTACACTGACGTAAGCAGAATTAATTTACTTTAATTGCAACATTATTGTACCTAATAGGAAAATATATAAAATAAAATATAAAACGAAACTAAATAAAAAAAAAAAACAGGATTTAGGATCTTGTAAAATACGATTTTGCGGTAGAATATCCATGAAAATTGTATCAAAGACACGAAGCATTTAACAGAAATCAGACATGGAAGCGACTAGACCGTACGACATTATTATTATTTTTTTTATTATCAACCAACACGCATTTGATAGAAAATTTCGGTTTCGTAATTTAAGAGCAACTACATTTTTTTTTGATAAATAATCCAATCGTAGAGACGATTTTGATACCAATTTGATATCGAATTTTTATCCCGTAAAGTTTTATAGGTAGTTTTCAAAGTTCCTTCTATACAATGCTGTATGTTAAGGTATATGAAAACTCAACATCCTTTCCACGTTAGCATAGTTCATGAACCCACGGAACTTCTCATTGTCGGTAGTTTTAGAAGCGCTTTAGCAATTTTGGCTTTGTGGCTGTATGGAATTTTTGCTTTGCGATCTAACCCGCGCGATATTGCCGAGTCGGTTTAAATTTACAAACAGCTGAACGGCTAAAGTTTAAATCTAAACTATTAAATATTCCCTTCAGTACAAGCACCGCAATTTCTCTTGTAAAAATCTATTAAGGTATAACAAATAATTATACCTCTTAATAAAATATTTTTTTATATATCAGTAAAGTGACCAACGACAAAACGATGCCCGTCTGATGCTAAATAGAATGACGAGAACATGGGTTTACTGTTATACAAGTAGCCAGATACATGGCCATGCGTTACCATGCGAGATCAAGGGTAAGAGCATACTGTTCTTTCCCGGTCCAGCTAATCCATTCATGCCAAGAACACTTCGAACTTTCAATACCAAAATTTAATAATAAGATTTCATTTTTATCCATTAGCTCAACAATTCAATACTTCGAACCTACAATAAACTTAAGAATACAATTTCTTTGTTATCCACAATATAAGACTATATAATATTAACTTTTTTTTCTTTCTTCTGTACAACCTGCTGTATTCTGCGTTTAAACTTTAGAAAAACCTTTCGTTTCAATTTTCGTTTCAACATTCAAATTTAGAAAAACCTTGTTGTATCTCAGGGACAATTCGAATATGCAAATCAATCATATTTTTCTAACAAATAAAGTTACGATAATAATAAAAAAAACATTATTTATTCAGTCAAAATAAATTCAACGACAAAATTTAATCCAAGATAGGCCTCTACCTGTGTAGATAAGTGTTGTTTATGCTACGTGGTACCAGAATTTACGATCGCCGAATTTAATTCAGAAATCGCCCATTAGCACGACACGACGAAAAAAAAACGCACAATTCGTTAGTTCAAGAACATTAAATTAAGCTTAATTTGGATTATTGTGGCAATGCGTTCAAATAGCTGTAATTAAAGTACATGGTTTTTTGTATTATAGCATTAAGTGGATTATTAATTGGCTTAATTTTTTTAAATAAAAAGTAAAGCTGCAAATTTGTTTTATTTATGCCTATTATATTCATATAAATTATATATAATTATATAAATCCTTTAGAAAACAGCTTTTTTTTTCAGATTTTATATCATGATGTGAGCCCCGAAAAGGGACATCTTTCTAAAAAAGAAGTATTAGAAAATTGTACTAATAATATTTGTTTTTGTCATCTTAAATTTTGACGATTCAAGCGTAGGATAAAAGCTATACCAAATTCTATTATCATCTGTTCAAAAGCTTTTGTTTGATACACATAAACGACAACAGACAGTATTAAAGAATGTATTTGTTTTTATCACTGAATCGACAGTGCGTTATTTTCCTAAATATATTCAATGCACGGACAGGATCCCGTTAGCCATTTAAGATATTAAGGCGTCGGGATGTGACGACCCCATCGCCCGCTGTTGGGATAACCTCTGTCACAACAGAGATTATTCCACCAGTGCAATCAGTCACACTGGTGGTAGGTCTTTGTTGCAAGAGGCCGGCTAGGTAGGTACCACCGCGGTGTCCAATATTCTACCGGCAAATAGTAGTGCTTAGGCACTACTGTGTTCCGGTTTGAAGGGCATTGTACGCTAGTGAAATTACTGGGCGAACGAGATTTAAGAACTAATGTCTCGAGGTTGGCAACGCGTGAGTGGCACCTACTAATAGTGCTGCAAGCGCTCATAGGCTGCGGCAGCCACTTACCATCAGGTGGGCCGTATGATTGTTTGCCAACTTCTAACATAAAAAAAAGAGGATAAACATATATATTTAATTGCACTCGTAGCATTTACAAACTCAACATAGTAGAACTGCACGAGTCAACACACAGATTATGCAAATTAATTGATTGAATTGAGACGACAAGCAAATAGAGTTCTAACAAACATTCACGCTAAATAAACTTACAAACTTTTTTTTCATGACGATTGGCAAACAAGCATACGGTCCGCCTGATGGTAAGGAGTCACCGCAACCTATGATCGCGCGCGATATTTAAAGTATCACGATTGCGTTGCCAAGCCAAGGAACAGGAAGGAAGAGAAAAAAGAAAAGGAACAGAGGAGCTGGGAGATTGGGCCTCCGGCGCTCTCACTCATCGCTCGAGACGCAACAGTACCTACTGATACTGTTACTTTACGCCGATTTTCTGTGAGAGGGTAGTACTCGCACGGTCGGCAATTTTTTGCTGGGAAAACATGGCTCTACTACCGTTGAAATTTCAATACCGTTGAAATTGAAAACTGATAACAAACGACGAACGACAAACCGGTACGATACGGTAGATATAAGCAATTTAATTAATAATCGAAACAATTGATTTCGACTCGACGTCAATTATTCGCAACGCTAATTATTCGAACAGCCGGTAATTTACCATTTAAATATTAAAACTTCAATCATTCATTTTTCGACAGACTGATTTTTAATGTCAACAAAGTGCAAATGTCAATTGATCAACGATGCCCAATGATCGGCATGTTTTTGTAGGAATTATAATATCTGAAATGAAAGCTTAAGATAGCCTTAATCAATTTCATTCACCACTTTTATACCTTTAAGTAGGTTTACTTTATTATAATCAATGCTTTTAATAATTATCTAGATAACACAATGCATTGCACAGCGACACCGTTGTGGCATTGTGGGTAGCGACTCTGCCTATAGCCTCACAGTTGCGGGTTCGATTCCCGCGCAGACAGATGTTTGCATTGATCTTACAAATATCAATTGTGGTCTGGGCGTTTTCTCTTGTGGATTCCCGTGCCTCGGAGAGTACGTTCAGCTATCGGTACTGTACTGTTACTTTACGCCAATTTTCTATGAGAGTATATTACTTGCTCGGTCGCGCCTGCCCATTGAGCCATGCTCTAAAGACTGACTCTTATAGACTGACTGTAAAAAATTAGATTCTGAACTCCTTGGGCTCCTTAAAAGCTTAGTCGAAGTGCTAATAAGAACATCAGTAACACGTAGAAAAAATATATATATATTAATCCCTAAAACAACGATGTATTGTAAACCGTAAATGTAATCTAAAATAATACGTATAATAAACAGATATAAATACACTGTAAGCCGCCCAAAAGTTTTTAGCAATAAAATGATTTAAAATAATAGCTTAGCAGAAACAATTTGACGAGGTTTTCAGATATAATGTTGAACAAACATTTCTTTTTAGTGTATAATTTGACCATTACTCCAACGTTATGACTGTGGCAACGATTAAATCCGACGATTTGTCACTTAATAAGAGACGGTTAGTGTTATAATACTTGGACTTGTAATAAATTTTTTGTTTTACAAAAACGAATTAGTTCTAAAATTTTATTAACAAAGTTTATTGTCAACTTCATAAAAACGCAATAGAAAAACACATACAACGTCGCCGTAAAACTCTTGCTTTATACACAGTCCGAAGTTAATAGGTTCTTGTATCATTGTCCGTTGGAATTTATGATGACTTTAGAAATATGTTATGTCTTTATACTATTAAAATTTTATTTTACAATAGCTGTATCTATTACCTCTATACCAATATTACAATGCTGAAGGGTTTGTTTGTTTGAACGTGCTAATCTCTGGAACTACTGGTCTGATTTGAAAAATTCTTTTTCCATTTGATAGTACATTTCTTGAGCAAGGCTATAGGGTATACAATATCACGATGCGATACGTAGAAGTCGAGCAAGAAAGAAAGCGCGAGCAGACGATGTGATACGGTGATTTGGTGTAACAACAACACAATAGTAAAGCGAAAGAATTGTTCGTTTGTTCGTTTAACTATGTAGACGACGCGGGTGAAGCCGCGAGCACAGGTAGTATTCTATACCAATGAAACTATCGATTAGGGTAATTATCACTATCACTACATAATATAAAACAAAGTCGCTTTCTTTGTCCCTATATCCCTATGTATGCTTAAATCTTTAAAACTACGCAACGGATTTTGATGCGGCGGATGCGGGATGCGGTTTTTTAATAGATAGAGTGATTGAAGAGGAAGGTTTATATGTATAATAACATCCATTAAATAGTGGAGAAATACTGTTATTTTTGAGGTTTCTAATGTGATGTCGTAAATAATTACATGTAACGCGTGCGGGCCACGGGCAGTAATGAATAAATCAAGACTACTGGATCGATTTTAATCATTTTTTCAGTGAATGACATAGGTTATATATTTTATACCCGTGCGAAGCCGGAGCTGTTCGCTAGTTTTATATAAATCAACAATTTTAAACCGTTATATTAATTAACAATTTAGTAAACCGATAAATATGTAGGCATAATAATTAGTGTAAACGTTAAGCTAATCGACTGGTACTTGACGAGGGTCGGGAGAGGTCACGGCGTGCACTGCCAGCCCAACTGGGAACACGGCAACTTGGCCCATTATTCGACAGACGCGCTTCGACGCCTTTTAGCCCTTTGACGTCGAAAGGCCCCATTAGCATGGAGAGGATGCTTGATCTCGTCAGTTAATTAACGACTACAATATAAACTCGAACGAGATTAAAAATATCATCGTCAATTACAAATGACAGCTCTCAATAACACCCCTAATAAAAGTAACACGAAAAGGATGAAATTCGATTTCGTCATAAAACCGAAATGTTCAATTTAATCATCGTCAAAAAGGGATTCCAAGGCGAAAAAATATTCAAACGAAGAACCGATCCCGATCGTACAAGTCCGATGTTCGAAATCAAGGCAGCGGAATCAGCGAATGAAATCGTTGATTACGTACCGCGCAAAGTTACGCTCCGTCAATCGGAATTTTATTTACTCGGTCGTTCGAAAAACAAATATGATGGCTTTTAATTTATGAGCGCGTCCGTTGAGCTCTGATCAACCGATACTATAACAGGGTATATGGTCGTAACATGCAGACGAGCCGTTCAAATTCGTGATACGTAGTTTTATTTGATCTTTTTATAGCTCGTTTGTGCCGTGACGACGGTGTTCGAGCTAATGGAGATATCGTATCTGTCATATCAAGAATATATCGTTTGACAGTTTTATTGCGATTGCATGCGATGGTGAGATAAAAGATACGATTTAAGGGTGAGGATAAGTTTGGTGCGACGCGAGTGGGTGTCTGCGACTTATTTTGCGTCGACTACTTCTCATGTGCCCAGGAGTTTACAATGTTGCTTAATTATGGCTCATGTATTATTAGAGGTAAAATTGACATGTTAGTTTTAATCTTGCCATAAATATCATTTGACATTTAAAAAAAATCAAGTATATGCTTCCAAATAGGAAATCTCAATACTACAAAATAAAGGCGACTAAATGTTGAAATATCACGAGTACAACTCAATATTTATTTTTATATTGTCAGAGGCTTCATACGCGTGAGTAATGATTATAATGTAAACTCTGATGTCAATTTACAAACTTTGAATCTTATTTATTTATATCGATGAACAGCTTCTCAACCTCCATACAAC